>JAEPBF010000181.1:0-618464 GCA_019739055.1 Passiflora organensis
TGGGCATGTCTGAGTTTCACAGCGGTAATGGCGCTAATCGGAGCAATTAACAATAGGTTAGGATTTAGGGTCTTTACAATACAAGATTCCATAAGAGCGAGCAATGAAAAGCTTTCTACAAGCTTGAACAGGGCATCCGTTTGTTGCTGAAATATAAGAAACCATTGAGGGAGTTATCCCGATTTGCACCAGAGGAGGATCGTTCATCGTACCAGCTTGCGAGATGATTTTAGGATGGGCTGAGTACCGAACTCAAAACCATCGTTGGTACAACACCGGTACAGAATTTGCAAGAACTAATCATTACAGCGATTGAAGCCAAGAAGATCGTGCAAACCAGGAGGCCGTCCGCAGCCACTAGTGGCAGATCCTTCAGGCAAGATTCGAAGTTCAATCGGTCTACGGGACCTTATCCTTTAAGGTCCTATGCTCCGAAAAATAACAACAATGGAGGTAACAACAAGAAAAAATTTTCTAATTCGAATTCCAATGGATCTATATGGAATTCTCAGCAGCATCGATGCTACAACTATGGCGAGATGGGCCATATTCAGAGGGAATGTCTGAAACCAAGGCATATCACAGGCGCATTTAGTGCGGGACGAGGTGGGTATGCTAACCCCACCAAACCACCATCATGCACACTGGGAGGACCACCAAATGGATCCAGAAGTGAGGCACAATCAAGAACTGTAAGATCCCGAATTTGGAGTCCTAGAAATCCGGAAGCCAGTACAGGTGAAAAGACGATTTTTCCCCTAAAGGAAAGGATGTGTGATGGCCGAAATTGGTAAGCTTGTTTAGTAGTTAATTTTGTTTCAAATTCCTTTAGATCTAGGTCCTTATGGATGGGTAATTTCCTTAGTAATCATCCTTAAAGATAGATAGTTTCCTTAGAGATTAAGTCCCTAAAATAGGGAAGATAATTTAAGAGTTTAATTATCTGGTAAATTATCTTATTTTGATAAAGTGAGTAAAAGTAGTAATCATAATTCTACACTCATTCATTATAAATAGGAAGCCAACCCCACAAAAATACCTCATAGAAAACTTACAAAATTCGTATGAGCCTAAAACCCTATACCTCCCTATAGTCGCCATAATTCGCAGAAACTTGAAACCGGCATAACTCACTCATTGTTCGTCGAATCCCTGCGAATAATAGCTTGTTGGAAAGATATATTCATCCTGTTACCAAATATGTTTTATTTTTTGTCAGGAGGTTAGTATTTCTTTCTCAAAGGTCAAGTTGCAATTCGGCGGCACTACCAAATCTTCTTGAAATTCGGAATAGCATAAGTCTTTCGTTGTTTGTTATATCTCTATGAATAATAGCTTGTTGGAAAGATCTCTTCATGATCTTTCCAAAAAACATTTTTTTGGTCAGAATATTAGTATTTCTTTGTCTAAGGTTAACTTGAAAATCGGAGGCGGAATTAGGTTTTCTCCAAATCTTCTTGAACTTCTAAGTAGCATAACGTTCTAATCGGTTGTCAGATCTTTACAAATAATAGCTCTTTGGAAAGATATTTCCATCCTCTTTCCAACCATATATGTTTCGAAATTTGGATGTAACTATTTCCTTGTTTAAGGTTAAGTCAAAATCGTCCTATGCTCTACTTTTAGCGACAAGATTTGCATAGTTAATTGGAATGGTAAATTCAGGTTGAATCTTGTTAAGTTCCTAGCTATCACATCACATATCCAAGGAGGAGGCACCTGCAATGTCTGATCACTGGTTTTTCTGATAGGTTTGGTGAGTAGTATTGGTAAGGAACTAGGGAATTCAGTTGATTATTGAATATGCATGCTTAGTTTGTTTTCGTCTTTACCTGGTGATATTATAGGTGATTCAGATTTAATTAGTAAAAGCAAAGGAGTAGCTTCTTGTTCAGAGGAAAGAGTGGTAGGATCTATGCCTCATCGGTTTCTCCAGAGATCCCTGTTATTTTCTTGATGTTTTTGATACCTGACCTTGTTGTATTGCATGTGATTGGATTATAGGGTCAGAGTATGAAATTCGGAATGAGATATGGATCTCATAGGCTATATCGAACCCTTGAGTTAGGTATTGAGTGCCTGGGTTGCATATGTTATGTGAATTGAATATGCTGATTGTGTTCTGACATGAATGAGGATACCCTGTTGTGGTATTATGCTTTGTACCTGCCTGTGTGTGCTTGTACGTGTTTGTGTGTCAGGATCCTGATCCGGCGGCCATTCGGGGTAAGTGCTAATGCTCTTAGGGAGTGGAGAGGTTCTTACTGGTATGGGAATTGTATGGGCGGAAAAACCCAGCAAGAGCTCGCTGGAGGTCTGGTCCTTGTGTGGCCGGAACCCTGTCCTTGTGTGCCAGGAAGCCTTTATCCTTGTTCGGTTTGGGGTGCCCAAGTCCGTGTGTGGCTTGGGAAGAATTTTCTGTGTGGGACAAGACGACTTACTAGGCTTACTAATTAGCTTGTGTGTTAACCATCTACCCTTTGTGCAGTGAGCCTTGGACAACACAGGTGGAAGGAGATGGCCTTTCTTCTTCATTGCCGAGAGCAATTTGATGTGTTTCACCTACCTATGTACTTCTGAATATTCGGAAGTGTTTGTAGTCCTCCCTCAGCTATAGATTCGGCCCTAACCTTTTCGTTTGATTCTCGAATTGCGTGATCCCCTTTAGTTGTTTAGGATTGATCTAATGTAAATATGGAGATTTGTGTTTAGGGTTTCTGCTGATCTTATGATGCTGTGACCCTACTGAGATTCTTGTAATCTCATACCGTTGTTGTTTACCATTTTTCAGGGTTAGGTACATCCACTGTTCGTGGTACCAGTGTGTGAGATCAAGGTTGCACGGCGGGGCAATATCGCATCACATTTGCATACTTGTTACTTGCGCATATAACATGAATGATTGGGCAGCTTTCTGGTTTATTTTAAGCACCCTTCTTTGTTTGCTATTTCTGAAACTTGTTGAAGGATTTCTTGCTGGTTATTTGGATCCCTATGGGACTTGTGTGTTATGAACCCAATGAATCAAATTAAGACTTCCACTGATGTTTTTATTTATTCCTTATGATACCAGGATATGTGTCCAATATCATGCTCCAATTGTTGATAAGCAATAAGATAACAAGCTTAAAATCGAGAATTTATGATTAGCCTAAATGACGTGGAACCCAAATAAGCCTAAATGACACCTAAAACCTACTTGAATCCCACCAGGCTTATCATGAACTACCGATTTTTAGCTTGTTAGTTTTATTGCTTATCAACAATTGGAGCATGATATTGGACACATGTTCTGGTATCATACGGAGTAAATAAAACATCAGCAGAAGTCTTACATTAAACCTTTGGGTACATAGCACACAAGTCCTATAGGGATCCAGCAAGAAACTCTTCATCAAGGTTCGGAAATAGCAAGTAAAGAAGAGTGCTTAAAATAAACCAAAAAGTTTCCCAGTCATTCATGTTATATGCGCAAGTAAACAAATAAGCAAATGTGATGCGATATCGCCCCGCCGTGCAGCCTTGATCTCACACACTGGTACCACGAACAGTGAATGTACCTAAGCCTGAAAAATGGTAAAAACAACGGTATGAGATTACAAGAATCTCAGTAGGGTCACAGCATCATAAGATCTATAAAATCCCTAAACACAAATCTCCCATTTCACATAAGATCATTCCTAAACAGCTAAAAGGGATCACGTAATTCAAAAATCAATCAAAAGAGGTTAGGGCCGAATCTATGGCTTAGGGGGGACTGCAAACACTTCCGAAAGGTCAGAAGGACATAGGCAGGTGAAACACATCACATTGTCCTCGGCAATGAAGAAGAAAGGCCATCCCCTTCCACCTGTGCTGTCCAAAACTTACTGCACAAAGGGTATATGGTTAACACGCAAACTAATCAGTAAGCCTTTCATTTTGTCCTCGCAAGGACAAGTTGACTAGTCCCACACGGACAAGTCTTCCCTAGTCACATACCTACTAGGTCATCCCAAACCTCGCAAGATAAGGGCTTCCTGCCTCGCAAGATAGGGATCCGGCCTCGCAATGACAGATATCCAGCATGCACTTGCTGGTTTGCCGCCCACACAACTCCCTAAACTGGCAAGAACCTCTCCTCTTCCTAGGAGCATCAACGTTTACCCTGAATGGCCACCGGAACAGGATCCTGACACACAGACACGTACAAGCACACACAGGTAAGTACAAAACATAATACCACAACAGGGTATCCTCAATCATGTCAGAACACAATCAACATTTCCAATTCACATAACAATTGCATCACAGGCACTCAATTTCTAACTCAGGGGTTCGGTATAGCCTATGAGATCCATATCTCATTCCAAATTTCATACTCTCACCCTATAATCCAATCGCATGCAATACAACAAGAGCAGGTAACAAAAACATCAAGAAAATAACAGGGGTCTCTGAAAAAACCAATGAGGCGTAGATCCTACCTCTCTTGTCTCTGAACAAGAAGCTACTCCTTTCCCTTTATTAAAGAAATCCAAACCACCTAAAGTATCACCAGGCAAAGACAAAAGCAAACTAAACATGTATATTCAATAGTCAATTGAATACCTTATTTCCTTACCAATACCACTCACCAAACCTATCAGAAAACCAGTGATCAGACGTTGCAGGTGCCTCCCTCTTGAATGTGTGGTGTGATATCCAGGAACTTAACAAGATTCAACCTGAATTTACCATTCCAATTAACTATGAAAATCTTGTCGCTAAAAGTAGGGCATAGGATGATTTCGTCTTAACCTTAAATAAGAAAATATTTACAGTCAAGCTGCGATTTATATATGGTTGGAAAGAGCATGAAAATAGATTTCCAACGAGCTATTATTTGTAAGAATCTGACAAACGATTAGAACGTTATTCTATTTTGAAGTTCAAGAAAATTTGGCAAAAACCTAATTCCGCCGCCAATTTTTAAATTTACATTAGACAAAGAAATACTAATCTCCTGATGAAAACCCAAAAATGGTTGGAAAAAAGATGAAGATATCTTTCCAACAAGCTATTTTTTGAATGGATCTGGTAAACGATGAGTGAGTTATGCTGGTTTAAAGTTTCTGCGAATTATGGCGGCTATAGGGAGGTATAGGGTTTTAGGCCTATACGATATTTGTAAGTTTTTATGGGAAATATTTGTGGGGTTGACTTCCTATTTATAATGAATCAGTGTAGAATTATGATTACTACTTTTAATCACTCTATCAAAATAATATAATTTACTAGATAATTAAACTCTTAAATTATCTTTCCTATTTTTAGGGACTTTAATCTCTAAGGAAACTATCTATCTTTAAGGATGATTCCTAAGGAAATTACCCATCTATAAGGATCTAGATCAAAAGGAATATAAAAAAAAATTAACTACTAGATAATCTTACCAATTTCAGCCATCACATATCCTTTCTTTCAGTGACAAAATCGTCTTTTCACCTGCACTGGCTTCTGGACTTTTATGACTCAAAATTTGGGTCTTACATCCTCCCCTCCTTATAAGAATTTCGTCCTCGAAATTTTTAACATAAGTACCTAATCAAACAAGTAAGGAAATTTTACACGCATAGACTCCTCAGTCTCCCAAGACTGCTCCTCAATTTGGCCATTACGCCAAACAACTTGTACCATAGGCACGTTTCGACTGCGAAGCTGTCGATTTGACCAGTCTAGTATGGCAACTGGCTGTACGGGATAGGATAGGTCTTCAGAAACTTCAACTGGCGGTTCTTTAAGCACATGAGCAGGATCTCGCATATACTTTTTTAGCATTGAAACATGAAATACGTTGTGAATTCTTTCCATATTTGTAGGTAGTGCAAGTTGGTATGCAACAGGGCTGATTCTTTCAACAATGTCATATGGACCAATGTAGCGAGGTGTTAGCTTACCTCGCAGCTGAAAATGAAGGACTCCTTTGTCAAAAACACTTTATCTCCTACCACAAATTCCAGTTCCCTTCGTCGATTGTCGGCGTAACTTTTTTGCCGATCCTGGGCTGCTTTCAACCTTTGTCGAATCAAGGTTAATTGCTCTGTTGATTGGTCAATTAATTTTGGATTGTCTAGGCGTCTCTCGCCTACTTCATTCCAGAAAATGGGGGTACTGCTTGGTCAATTTCTCCCAGCGGGTCTTTGATGTTTGATCTTTACTTGTTGACATACGAGGCATCGGGCAACGAATTCAGCAATATGACGTTTCATGTTTGGCCACCAATACTGCCCCTTCAAATCTCGGTACATCTTAATGCTTCCAGGATGAATAGCAAACTTCGAACTATGCGCCTCTAATAGAATAAGGTTACGAATATCAACATTTTGTGGAACACATACCCGGTTTCTGAAGACTAGTACTTCGTCATCTCGTATTCTGAAATTACGAACTATGGCATCAACACCATCAGCAAGTTGTTTCCGAATTTCAGTAAGAACAAACCAGAGAAATCGGTGCCAAGATGCACAAGATTAGTTTTCAATTCCAGCATCATCGGTAGGTAATAGGTGCGCATGTAGGCCAAAATTGATGGGGAAGGAGGATGAACCTTTCTGCTTAGGGAATCAGCAACAACATTCGCCTTTCCAGGATGATATTCGATGATTAAATCATAGTCTTTAATCAGCTCCATCCATCTTCGTTGTCTCATATTCAATTCTTTTTGTGTAAGGAGGTACTTCAGGCTTTTGTGATCAGTGAAGATTCGACATGTCTCGCCGTATAAATAATGTCGCCATATTTTTAAGGCAAATACCACGGCTGCAAGTTCCAGGTCATGTGTAGGGTAGTTTATCTCGTGTGGTCACAATTTCCTTGAAGGGTAGGCAATGACTTTCCCATCTTGCATCAATACACATCCAAGTCCAGATTTTGACGCGTCACTATAAACCACATACTCCTTTCCGCAAATATGTAAGGTAAGGATAGGTGCAGAAACTAGCCGATTCTTTAGCTATTCAAAAATTTGCTGGCATTTCTCGTTCCATACAAACGGCTCACCCTTGCGAGTCAGTTATGTCAATGGTCTGGCAAGTGATGAAAACTTTTGCACAAAGCGACGGTAGTATCCTGCTAAGCCTAGGAAACTACGAACTTCGAACACACTTCGTGGAGGTTCCCAAGCAATCATGGCTTCAATCGTCTTTGGATTAACAAACACACCTTGGGCGGAAACAATATGGCCAAGGAAACTAACCTCACGTAACCGGAATTCGCATTTTGAGTACTTTGCGAACAACCATCGATCCTTCAGGATTTTAAGCACAATCTGCGAGTGCATAGCATGATCCTCTTCCGATATTGAGTAAATCAGAATGTCGTCGATGAAGACTATCACAAATTTATCCAGGAATTCGTGGAACACACGATTCATCAAGTCCATAAACACAGCTGGTGCATTGGTCAAGCCGAATGGCATAACCCGAAATTCATAGTGGCTTTGTCGCGATCTGAACGCGGTCTTTGGAATATCAGCATCACGAACTCGCAATTTATGGTATCCAGATCTGAGATCAATCTTGGAGAACACGGCTGCACCTTGGAGTTGGTCAAACAAATCGTCAATGCGTGGCAAAGAGTATTTATTTTTCACGGTCACACGGTTCAGCTGCCGATAATCAATGCACAATCGCAGCGAACCGTCTTTCTTTTTCACGAACAGAACAGGTGCTCCCCAGGGTGACACACTAGGTTGAATAAAACCACGATCCAGCAAATCTTCCAATTGCGTCTTTAGTTCCTTCATTTCCGCAGGAGCTATACGATACGGGGGAATGGAAATCGAATTCGTACCTGGCACTAGCTCATCGCCGAATTCCACTTCCCTTGATGGTGGTAGTCCGGCTATGTCTTCGGGAAATACTTCTGGAAATTCTCAAACAACAGAAACATAATTCAAATCTTAGGATTCTTTAGAAATATCCTGTACATGTGCAAGGTACGCTGTACATCCTTTGTTGATTAATTGCTTCGCCTTAAGCCAGGAAATCATGCAAGTTGGCACAACTCGCCTATCGCCTTCAAAACAGTATTCGGTACCATCAGAAAAAGTGAACCACACCCGCCTGGTGAAACACTCCACACGGGCTTGATATTTTGCCAGACAATCCATGCCTAAAATCACATCTAGCTCCCTGATGTCTAATGGAATTAGATTCACTTCAACTACATTCCATCCCATACGTATAGCACAGCCGATGTAGACCAGATCACAAATCAGTTATTCTCCCAAAGAAGTTAGAACTGCAATAGGAGGAGTCAAGGGAGATAGAGGATGATCCGCGCAAAATGCTATCCTTGGACTTACAAACGATCTATTTGCTCCTAGATCAAATAATACTTTAGCGTTTCAAGAAAAGACTGAAATAGTACCTGTCACCACATCAGGACTAGCCTCGGCATCAATCAAAGTAAAGAGCCTTGTTGGTCTTGGTTGCGCCTCACTTGTGGATCCGTTGGGTGGTCTTCCTGGTGCGCGTGTTGGTGGTCTTCCTGGTGCGCGTGTTGGTGGTCTAGCGGGATTGACATTCCCACCTCAGCCGGTGTTAGGTACTCCTGGGATTCGCCTTGGTTTCGGGAAATCAGTCTGAATATGTCCCATCTCGCCACAGTTGTAACATCGCCATTGATGAAACTTCCATGAAGGTCCATTAAAATTTGGATCAGAAAAGTTCTTCCTGTTGGTATTTCCATTGCCATTAATTTTCGGAGGATAGGGTCCCCTTTGTCTGTTGAACTTTGAATCTGGCCTATAGGATCCACCACTAGTGGCTGCAGATGCCTTCTTGGTTTACACGATCTTTTCAGCTTCCGTTGCAGCAACAATTAGTTCTTGCAAATTTCTGCACAGGTGTCGTACCAACGATGGTTTTGAGTTCGGTACTGAACCCATCCTGAAATCGTCTCGCAAGCTGATACGGTGTACGATCTTCTTCGGGGGAAAATCAGGACAACTCCCTCAACACTTTCTCATATTCCAACACCGAGCGGGTGCCTTGTTCAAGCTTGTAAAAGGCTTGTTGCTGCTCGCTTTTATGGAATCTCCTATAAAATCTTTCATCGAATTCGTACCAGAATTCTTCCCGAGTTGGCAAACGATCGCCGAATCGCAAGCTAACAGATGTCCACCAAGCGTGGGCTTCTCCATTAAGTAAGAATATAGCAATGGAAACCTTGTCATCATCCGAGATACGCAGGAACAAGGATACTCGGTATAAGGTGTCCATCCACTCACGAGCGGCTGCGGCTCCAGCTGAACCACCGAAATCTTTACAGCCAAGTTGTCGAGCTTCCTTCAGCAATTTTGTAATCATAATGGGAAGTCTCTCTGTCTCCTTATGATGCGTCGGCTGCACAGGTTCAAGTGGAGGAATAGGTTCTGGTGCAGGCGCATGAGCATTCTGAAATTGCACCTCCATTCGTTGCTGGTTTGCAGCAATTCCTAACACATTTAAGATTTGTGCCGTAACAGGGTCAATGCCTGGTGCTGCTGGTGTCTCAGGTTGGTTTTCGGACTCAGCTTGCCCTTCCTGCTCAATTTGTGCATTTGGCTTATCTTGCTCAGCAGGTTGCTGTTCAGTCTGAATCTCAAACCTACCCCGTTGGTCCTTTTGTTGCCTCGAGCATGCCATACTACACAACTGTACGATTGTTACTCAACATACACAAAATACGACACTAGGAATAGGAGTGGTACCTGGTGGAGAGGCATGCACCGGACGATACGCATATGCTGGAAAGAAATATACAAATTTTCGGAAATCATAGGCACACATGCAAAGGTATTCTTGGCAATTCCATTAACACTCATAGGAATCATTATCAAACATCAAGCAAGCATAGACTCACACATCACCCATATTCGGCAATAGACATCATTAATCATATACATATACATTCGGTAATGACAAGAAACATTGTTAATCATCCACGGAAACATATTAAGACATACTAAAGATGAACAATCATCACATCAGATTATTATTCCCATCAATTAAATACCATGTTAGCCTTAGTTCCCTTTCAGTTTTAGCCCCTAAGTGAGTGAGTGTG
Source organism: Passiflora organensis (assembly GCA_019739055.1). Classification (NCBI taxonomy): domain Eukaryota; kingdom Viridiplantae; phylum Streptophyta; class Magnoliopsida; order Malpighiales; family Passifloraceae; genus Passiflora; species Passiflora organensis. The sequence goes on from JAEPBF010000181.1 coordinate 10,072, forward strand.
TGCCCATGTTCTTACCTGCAATCACCAAAAATCAACAAATAAGTTAGCATATAACAAATTATAATCCCTAAACCATGCTCCGCTACCAAACTTGTAACGACCCCAATTCCTAACTATTATTAATTGTTCTGATTAAGGTCATTACCGCCGTGAAACCCAAATAAGCCTAAATGACACCTAAGACCTACTTGAATCCCACCGGGCTTATCATGAACTACGATTTTTAGCTTATTAGTTTTATTACTTATCAACAATTGGAGCATGATATTGGACACATGTTCTGGTATCATACGGAGTAAATAAAACATCAGCGAAAGTCTTAAATTAAACCTTTGGGTACATAGCACACAAGTCCCATAGGGATCCAACAAGAAATTGTTCATCAAGGTTCGGAAATAGTAAGTAAAGAAGAGTGCTTAAAATAAACCAGAAAGTTGCCCAATCATTCATCTTATATGCACAAGTAAACAAGTAAGCAAATGTGATGCGATATCGCCCCGCCGTGCAGCCTTGATCTCACACACTGTACAACGAATAGTGGATGTACCTAAGCTTGAAAAATGGTAAAAACAACGGTATGAGATCACAAGAATCTCAGTAGGGTCATAGCATCATAAGATCTATAGAATCCCTAAACATAAATCTCCCATTTCACATAAGATCATTCCTAAACAGCTAAAGGGGATCACGTAATTCAAAAATCAATCAAATGAGGTTAGGGCCGAATCTATGGCTGAGGGAGGACTGCAAACACATTTGAAAGGTCAGAAGTACACAGGCAGGTGAAACACATCAGATTGCCCTCGGAAATGAAGAAGAAAGGCCATCCCCTTCCACCTGTGTTGTCCAAAACTTACTGCACAAAGGGTAGATGGTTAATACGAAAACTAATCAGTAAGCCTTTCATCTTGTCCTCGCAAGGACAAGTTGACTAGTCCCACACGGACAAGTCTTCCCTAGTCACATACCTAGTAGGGCATCCCAAACCTCGCAAGATAAGGGCTTCCTGCCTCGCAAGACAGGGATCCGGCCTCGAAAGGACAGATATTCAACGTGCACTTGCTGGTTTGCTGTCCAAACAACTCCCTAAACCGGCAAGAACCTCTCCTCTTCCTAGGAGCATCAGCGCTTACCCCGAATGGCCACTGGAACAGGATCCTGACACACAGACACGTACAAGTACACACAGGCAAGTACAAAGCATAATACCACAACAGGGTATCCTCAAGCATGTCAGAACATAATCAACATTTTCAATTCACGTAACAATTGCATCACAGACACTCAATTCCTAACTCAGAGGTTCGATATAGCCTATGAGATCCATATCTCATTCCAAATTTTATACTCTCACCCTATAATCCAATCAAATGCAATACAACAAGGGCAGGTAACAAAAGCATCAAGAAAATAACAGAGGTCTCTGAAGAAACCGATGAGACGTAGCGCCTACCTCTCTTATCTCTGAACAAGAAGCTACTCCTTTGACTTTATTAAGTAAATCCGAACCACCTAAATTATCACCAGTTAAAGACAAAAGCAAACTAAGCATGCATGTTCAATAGTCAATTGAATACCCTATTTCCTTACCAATACCACTCACCAAACCTATCAGAAAACCAGTGATCAGACATTGCAGGTGCCTCCTTCTTGGATGTGTGGTGTGATATCCAGGAACTTAACAAGATTCAACCTGAATTTACCATTCCAATTAACTATGCAAATCTTGTCGCTAAAAGTAGGGCATAGGATGATTTGGTCTTAACCTTAAACAAGTAAATATAGTAAATCCAAGGTGAAATTTATATATGGTTGGAAATAGGATGAAAAGGGCTTTCTAACGAGCTATTAGTTGTAACAATCTGACAAACGATGAAGAGAAGAAGATTTGGCGAAAAGCTAATTCCGCCGCCGATTTTCAAGTTAACCTTAGACAAAGAAATACTAACCTCCTTACACAAAAACAAAGATTTTTGGAAAAAGGATGAAGAAAACTTTCCAACAAGCTATTATTTGCAAGGATTTGGCGAACGATGAGTGAGTTATGCTGGTTTAAAGTTTCTGCGAATTTTGGCGGGCTATAGGGAGGTATAGGGTTTTAGGCCTATACGATATTTGTAAGTTTTTATGGGGAATTTTTGTGGGGTTGACTTCCTATTTATAATGAATGAGTGTAGAATTATGATTACTACTTTTAATCAATCTATCAAAATAATATAATTTACCAGATAATTAAACTCTTAAATTATCTTCCCTATTTTTAGGTACTTTAATCTCTAAGGAAACTATCTATCTTTAAGGATGATTCCTAAGGAAATTACCCATCTATAAGGATCTAGATCAAAAAGAATTTAAAACAAAATTAACTACTAAACAATCTTACCAATTTTGGCCATCACACATCCTTTCCTTCAGGGGCAAAATCATCTTTTCACCTGCACTGGCTTCTGGACTTCTCGAACTCAAAATTCAGGGTCTTACATAATGTGCTGATTTTTCATATGTCTTTGTTGTCATTACCGAATGTATATGCATGTGATTGATGATGTGAATTGTGGAATTTGGATGATGTGTGAGTCTATGCTTGCGTGATGTTTGATTTATGAGTGGAATTGCCGTGAATACCTTTGCATGTGTGCATGTGATTTCAAAAATTTGTATATTATTGTCCAGCATATGCTTATCGTCCTGTGCATGCCTCTTCACCAGGTACCACTCCTTTTACTAGTATTTTATTTAGTATATGTTGAGTAGTAAAGGTGTATTCGTGTAGTAAGGCACGCTCGAGGCAACAAAGGGACCAACGGGGTAGGTTTGAGATTCAGCCTGAACAGAAACCTGTTGAGCAAGAGAAGCCAAATGCACAAATGGAGCAGGAAGGGAAAGCTGAGCCCGAAAACCAACCTGAGGCACCAGCATCACCAGGCATTGACCCTATTATGGCACAAATCTTAAACGTGTTACAAGGAATTGCTGCAAATCAGCAGCGAATGGAGGCGCAATTTCAGAATGCTCCTGCGCCTGCACCAGAACCTATTCCTCCACTGAACCTGTGCAACCGACACATCATAAGGAGGCTGAGAGACTTCCCATTATGATTAAAAAATTTCTGAAGGAAGCTCGACAGCTTGGATGTAAAGATTTTGGAGGTTCAGCTGCTCGTGAGTGGATAGACACCTTATGCAGGGTATCCTTGTTCCTGCTTATCTCGAATGATGACAAGGTTTGCCATTGCTACATTCTTACTTGAGGGAGAAGCCCTCGCATGGTGGACATCTGTTAGCTTACAATTTCTGGAAAAACCCTACGGTTAGGATTCAAGGAAATGAAGATGTGGAGATGCTAGTTATGGAAGAGCAAAGACAGACAGCGGAGGCCAACCGATTAGCAGCTTTAGAGAAGAGAAAAGCATATGCGGAGTTCCTTATCAACCAGCTGCAGCATGAACAGCAAAATGAAAATTCGTGGAGGCTTTCGAAATGCAGAAAGCTCTCCTCAAACCACGCCCACTGTTCAAAATCTCCTCCTCTTCCCTCTGTCTACACTAATCAGAGCAACTTTTTGGCCCAAAAGTTTCTGGCTCGCCTCGAAATATGTTCGCCCGACTCCTTCTCTATTACTCCATAGGCAATCAAGAGTTTTACGTATCCAGGGGAAGATGAATGCCTGAGGATTTTAGGTGAATGTTTGTCTGAGGTAGTGTCGTCACACTACACACAAATTCATGGAGGTGGAACGGCCTGCGTGTACAAGCTTAGAGATTATGATGCAGTTTTGATGTGTTTGAAGAATTACAAATGCATTGAAATTTTTTTTAAAAATACCTTTTACCTGACTTAATGTTATTCAAAACCTTTCACATATTGGTCGATGGAAGCCTTTGAGACCAGAGTATTTGACTGAAGAGAAGGTCGAGGAGCTGATTTGCAAGTTTCCGAAAACACTGGTAGAAGCACTCTTGCCTTTCCAATTAGAAGGCTTACGATTTGGTTTGCAAAGGGGTGGCCAGTGTTTTATTGCAGACGAAATGGGCCTTGGGAAAACTCTCCAGGCAATTGCTATTGCTGGCTGTTTCATAGATGAAGCTCCAATTCTTGTCGTTTGCCCAGGCATCATACGATTTTCTTGGGCAGAAAAGTTAGAGAGATGGCTGCCCTTCTGTTTACCCTCTGAGATTCATCTTGTTTTTGGTCATCAGACTAATCCTGCAAACCTTAACATTGCCCAAGAGTTGTGGTTACCTCTTATACAATGCTTCAGCATTTGAGAACGAGCATGTTTGAACAAGAATGGTCTCTTTTGATTGTCGATGAATCTCACCATGTGCGCTGTTCAAAGAAAAGTCCGAGCCAAAGGAGATAAAAGTTGTGCTCGACATTTCCGCAAGGGTCAAGCATATAGTTCTTTTCTCTGGAACGCCTTCATTGTTCAGGTGATCATAGGCCGTACGACATTTTTCATCAAATAAATATGCTATGGCTTGGCTTACTGGGACAGAACAGATATGAGTTTGCAAAAGCTTACTGTGCTGTCAGACATGTACATACTTTGGAAGGGAAAAATTTCCAGGATTTTGCTAGAGGTGTTCGCTTGGAGGAATTGAACGTGTTACTAAGGCAGACTGTAAGGACCCAAACCCGAACATCGAACCCTTACCGCCGTGAAGCCCGGAGAAGCCCGACACGTGGACCAATCCGAACTTCACAAGGCTATTTTGACTTTTCAAACTTAACCCCAAAACAAAATAAAATTTAACATATTTATAAATTATAGTATGACAGATAAGCACTGAATACATGGCACAGTAAATAACGGAGAAACAATCAAAACAGCGGAAGTCTCAGTATAATAACACAAGACAAGACAAACAAGTGAAACCATAACTCACAAGCTCCAAGTATCTGAAAACAAAACCAAAAGTCAAATCAAAATATGCAACAATGTGCCAATAAAACCATAACATTGTGACATGTGCAGATGTTATAGTTCCAGCGAGTAGTCCTAACGCTTACACTGAAAAAAAAACAGCTACTGATCACGATCTAGTCCTGTGAGGGGAAAACAAAAACGAAGGGGGTGAGATTTTCGAGAATCTCAGTAGGGGACAACAAGATGAACTTATCAAAGGAAAGGAGCAACAAGGAACTCATTAATTCATCGCTAAACCTATGAATTCTCAAAACTTTAACTTTACTGTTTAGTTTCTAAAACGTTTACTTACTGGACCCGGAAATGTATTTTTGCTTTCAACATAGAACTCAACAAGGGTCGATAGGAAAAACATGGGCGGACTACAAATCGCTTCCCGAGTAACCCCTGCTAAAGGGATACCGAAAGCCCACTGGTAGGTTTTATATATATACTTTTAAAACATTTACATACATAGCCCCTTCTACCAGTGTTGTCCGAGACTAGATTGATTAATAAAATTTTATACGTAAAAGATCAACTAGTCCTCTCAGATCATCCTGCGAAGCAGGGAACATACAGCATCCATAGACCTCCCAACAGATGAGCGTCTCTCTGTTTACTCTCAGAGACCGAGAACCCACCACCATGCTTGGAAAAACGGAACACAAGTAGCAAGTAACATGAAAACTTACATACTTTAATTTATATATAAAAACAAACTAGTTTAGCTTTCACAGAAACCTTTAATTACAATAATTTTCTTACTTTACGGGCAATGATACAGAATCAGCCCAATTTACGCAACAAATCAATCAAATGGACTTTGATTGATCATATGAAATTTTGGAGATAAATTATCGTACTTTACAGTTACATACGGAAAAGATCAATGTAATTTGGACAATGGATCAATTGGATGGGCTCCGATGAACTATACAACGAATCAATTCAAAACCAAGGTAACGCGGATTTTAAAATAAGGAAATACTCATGATGGGTCACATATGGTAAAGATCCTACCTTAAGGGCTGAAGAAGAGGAAGCGATACACTTGCCCTTCCTAAGAACACAACATCCCAAAACAGAACTCCAATAAGGTTAGGCTCAAACAACTGGTATTAAACCTAAGCAATAAAATTTAAAACGACTATAACTCAACAATGACATATCAAATGGAAAAACGGATCGCGCCATTGCGATCAGAACGTCGAAATTACCAAATGTCGCTTGGCGGTGGGCAGCGGTCAACGGCTACGCGTGGCGGTCAACAGAGGCTGCACGTGATCGCCGGCACGTGGCGGCACGCGCGATGGTCGGCGGCAGCCGGAAAAATCCAACTTCATCCAAAACCAAAATTTTTTACACCAAAACGAAGCTATAAACACCAGGAACACAAATCCAAATACCAAACTTCAAAACTCACCTCCGATCGGCCAGGATCTATGATTTTCCGACGCCAAAATCGGAACTCCGACCTTTGATCTGCACGCATCCGTGGTCCGATGAAGACAAAACCAACGGCCGGTTGCTCGCGACGACGAGAGGAACACAATGGTGTGGGCGGTGGACGATCGGACGGTCGGTGATGATTCTGAAGAAGGGAGACGACAGTAAGGAAGAGAGGAGAGGGAAAAACGGTAGGGGAGAAAGAGGAAACTGGCAGGGAGAGCGGGAAAGAAAAGGGTTATATCTGTGGGTGACGTGGCAAAAATTTTGCCACGTCAGCCATAGGTCTTACACAGACTGTCATGATAAGACGATTGAAGGAGTATGTGCTGGAGCAGTTACCACCAAAACGTCGTCAAATCATATGGCTATTTCTGAAAAGATCAGATATAATCTATGCAAATCGGCTATGGCATTGGTTGATGGGAATGCTATTGAAGCCAAAGATTCAAAGAATACAGTGGAACCAGATGATGGTAGGGATTGTTCCCCATCAAAGCAACTCTCCTACCAAGAGGTTGGTATTGCAAAGCTACCCGTGTTTCGTGAGTGGCTTTCCATTCATCCAGTCATGTTTGAGCCAAATGGTAAAGAAGAGTTCGATGTAAACCCTGGTTCTCAGAAGATGCTAATCTTTTCCCACCATCATAAAGTTTTGGATGGAGTGCAGGAATTCATTTGTGAGAACGGAGTTGGTTTTGTTCGCATTGATGGAACCACACTTGCCAGAGATAGGCAAATAGCTGTACAGTCTTTCCAATCTTCGAATGAGGTTAAGATTTCCATCATGGGAATAACAACAGGGGGTGTGGGGCTTGACTTCTCTTCTACAAGAAATGTTATGTTCTTGGAACTGCCGCAGTCCCCATCTCTGATGTTTCAGGCTGAGGATCGAGCACACAGACGAGGGAAAACAAATGCAGTTAACATCTACATCTTTAATGCTAAGGACACCATCGATGAAAGATATTGGCAAACATTGAACAAATCTCTACATCAGGTTTCACTTACCACAGATGGGAAATATGTTGCAGTTACAGAGATTGTGTGTATCCCAATTCCTAACTATTAATAATTGCTCCGATTAAGGTCATTACCGCGCTGAAACCCAAATAAGCCTAAATGACACCTAAGACCTATTTGAATCTCACCAGGCTAATCATAAATTCCCGATTTTAAGTTTTTTAATCTTATTGCTTATCAACAATTGGAGCATGATATTGGACACATTTTCTGGTAACATACGAAGTAAATAAAAACAGCAGCGGAAGTCTTAATTTGATTCATTGGGTTTATAACACACAAGTCCCATAGGGATCTAAATAACCAGCAAGAAATCCTTCAACAAGTTTCGGAAATAGCAAACAAAGAAGGGTGCTTAAAATAAACCAGAAAGTTGCTCAATCATTTATGTTATATGCGCAAGTAACAAGTATGCAAATGTGATGCGATATCGCCCAGCCGTGCAATCTTGATCTCACACATTAGTACCACGAACAGTGGATGTACCTAAGCCTGAATAATGGTAAACAACAACGGGATGAGATTACAAGAATCTCAGTAGGGTCACAGCATCATAAGATCTGCATAAACCCTAAAAACAAATCTCCCAATTTATATTAGATCAATCCTAAATAACTAAAGGGGATCACGCAATTCCAGAATCAAACGAAAAGGTTAGGGCCGAATCTATGGCTGAGGGAGGACTACAAACACTTCCGAAAGTTCAGAAGTACACAGGCAGGTGAAACACATCAAATTGCTTTCGGAAATGAAGAAGAAAGGCCATCCCCTTCCACCTGTGTTGTCAAAGGCTCACTGCACAAAGGGTAGATGGTTAACACACTAGGTAATCAGTAAGCCTAGTAAGTCGTCTTGTCAGGCATGAACAAGTCTTCCCAAGCCACACATAGACTTGGACACCCCAAACCGCACAAGGATAAGGGTTTCCTGCCACACAAGGATAGGGTTCTGGCCACACAAGGACCAGACCTCCTGCGAGCTCTTGCTGGGTTTTGCCACCCATACACCTTCCATACTAGTAAGAACCTTTCCTCGTTCTAGGAGCATCAGTGCTTACCCCGAATGGCCACCGGATCAGGATCCTGACACACAAACACATACAAGCACACACAGGCAAGTACAAAGCATAATACCACAACAGGGTATCCTCAATCATGTCAGAACACAATCAGCATATTCAATTCATATAACATATACAACCCAGGCACTCAATACTTAACTCAGCGGTTCGATATAGCCTATGAGATCCATATCTCATTCTGAATTTCAAAATCTCACCCTATAATCCGATCGCATGCAATACAACAAGGGCAGGTAATAAAAATATCAAGAAACTAACAGGGGTCTCTGCAGAAATCGATGAGGCGTAAATCCTATCTCTCTTGTCTCTGAACAAGAAGCTACTCCTTTTTCTTTACTAATTAAATCTGAACCACCTATAATATCACCAGGCAAAGACGAAAAAAAACTAAGCATGCATATTCAATAATCAACTGAATTCCCTATTTCCTTACCAATACTACTCACCAAACCTATGAGAAAAACCAGTGATCAGATGTTGCAGGTGCCTCCCCCTTGGATATGTGATGTGATAGCCAGGAACTTAACAAGATTCAACCTGAATTTACCATTCCAATTAACTATGCAAATATTGTCGCTAAAACTAGGGCATAGAACGATTTCAATTTAACCTTAAACAAGGAAATATTTACATCCAAATTACAAAACATATATTGTTGGAAAGAGGATGGAAAGAGCTTTCGAATGAGAAATTATTTGTAAGGATCTGACAAACGATTAGAAGGTTATGCTATTTTGAAGTTCAAGAAGATTTGGCAAAAACCTAATTTCGCCGCCGATTTTCAAGTTAACCTTAGACAAAGAAATACTAATCTTCTGAAAAAAAAAATATGGTTGGAAAGATCATGAATAGATCTTTCTAAAAAGCTATTATTCTCAGAGATATAACAAACAACGAAAGAGTTATGCTATTCTGAATTTCAAGAAGATTTGGCAGTCCCGCTGAATTTCAACTTGGCCTTTGAGAAAGAAATACTAACCTCATGACAAAAACTCAAAGATGGTTGGAAAGAGGATGAAGATATTTTTCCAACAAGCTATTATTCGCAGGGATCCAATGAACAATGAGTGAGTTATGCTGGTTTAAAGTTTCTACGAATTATGGCGGCTATAGGGAGGTATAGGGTTTTAGGCTCTTACGAATTTTATAAGTTTTCTATGAGGGATTTTTGTGGGGTTGGCTTCCTATTTATAATGAATGTGTGTAGAATTATGATTACTACTTTTACTCACTTAATCAAAATAAAATAATTTACCAGATAATTAAACTCTTAAATTATCTTCCCTATTTTTAGGGACTTAATCTCTAAGGCAACTATCTATCTTTAAGGATGATTTCTAAAGCAATTACCCATCCATAAGGACCTTGATCTAATGAAATTTAAAACAAAATTAACTACTAAACAAGCTTACAAATTTCGATCATCACACATCCTTTCCTCCAGGGGAAAAATCGTCTTTTCACTTGTACTAGCTTCCGGACTTCTAGGACTCAAAATTTGGGGTCTTACATTGTGGTTGACGGTGTTTCTGATTTAGAAACATTTAGTAGAATTGAAGGAAATTCTAAGGATCGAGTTTTAACTAAAAGCTTCTATGACGTGGTCTCTACTGTGAAAATAGTAAAGTTGCAGGATTCTGTCATAGAGCAGGATTTAGAATCTTTTGTAGCACATGATGAAACAGCTGAAAGTGGAGAACAAACAGATGGTTCCGATACAACTGGAGAAGTAGAAGAAGGTCCCAAAGTACAGGCTGAAGATTCTGATGACTTCGACAACGGCATGGATGATGATGCAATGTTTCGCATGGACACCTATCTTGCACAGATATTCTAAGAGAGAAAGAATCAAGGTGGTGGAGAAACGGCTCAAGCCCAGCCTGTTTTGTTCAAACTTCGTATTCTTTCTTTGCTGGAGATATACTTGCATGAAAATCCAGGGACGGCTCAAGTTCTGATAGTATACTCAAATTTGACTCAGGTGTTTGTTAAACCACATACTATAGAAATTAGTGGGTAGCTTGCACAGCATATATGGGGAATTCTACAGAAGAAAATATTCAAAAGCAAAAAAAAAAAGAATGGGCCTTCTGCTCTTTCAGAAGGTAAGAGTTCTGATTGAGAATCATCTCGAAACTTCTTACGAGTGCAGCCCCGAATAGAAGAGTCAATGGATAATCAGTGCAGAGAAAGGCTTAAGTGTTAAACATGGACACGTGGTGGACAATGACCAGATTGAGGCTTTTGATGACTCAAAAGATGAAGAATTTCATGATATTAATCAAGCAAATGAAAAAAACATATTTCATATTTCAATGCTAAGAAAGTATATGCGAGATCTTGCTCATGTGTTTAAATAACCGCCAGTTGAAGTTGCTGAAGATCTATCCTATCCCGTACAGCCAATTGCCATACTAGATCGGTCAGTTAGACAGCTTCGCAATCGAAGCATGCCTATGGTACGAGTTGTTTGGCGTAATGGCCAAATTGAGGAGCAGTCTTGGGAGACTGAGGAGTCTATGCGTGCAAAATTTCCTTACGTGTTTCATTAGGTACTTATGTTAAAATTTTTGAGGACGAAATTCTTATAAGGAGGGGAGGATGTAAGACCCCGAATTTTGAGTCCTAGAAGTCCGGAAGCCAGTACAGGTGAAAAGATGATTTTGCCCCTGAAGGAAGGATGTGTGATGACCGAAATTTATAACCTTGTTTAGTAGTTAATTTTTTTTCAAATTCCTTTAGATCTAGGTCCTTATGGATGGGTAATTGCCTTAGAAATCATCCTTCAAGATAGATAGTTGCCTTAGAGATTAAGTCCCTAAAAATAGGGAAGATAATTTAAGAGTTTAATTATCTGGTAAATTATCTTATTTTGATAAACTGAGTAAAATTAGTAATCATAATTCTACACTCATTCATTATAAATAGGAAGCCAACCCCACAAAAATCCCTCATAGAAAACTTATACCTCCCTATAGCCGCCATAATTCGCAGAAACGTTAAACCAGCATAACTCACTCATTATTCGTCCGATCCCTGCGAATATTATCTTGTTAGAAAGATAGCTTCATCCTCTTTCCAAAAATCTTTGATTTTTTGTCAGGAGGTTAGTATTTCTTTCTCAAAGATCAAATTTAAATTCGGCGACACTACCAAATCTTCTTGAAATTCAAAATAGTATAACTCTTTCGTTGTTTGTTATATCTCTGAGAATAATAGCTTGTTGGAAAGCTCTCTTCATGTTATTTCCAGAAATACTTTTTTTTTTCAGAAGATTAGTATTTCTTTGTCTAAGGTTAACTTGAAAATTGGCGGCGGAATTAGGTTTTCGCCATATCTTCTTGAACTTCAAAATAGCATAACTTTCTAATCGATTGTCAGATCCTTACAAATAATATCTCGTTGGAAAAAATTTTCCATCTTCTTTCCAACCATATATGTTTTTCAATTTTGATGTAAATATTTCCTTGTTTAAGGTTAAGTCGAAATCGTTCAATGCCCTACTTTTAGCGACAAGATTTGCATAGTTAATTGGAATGGTAAATTCAGGTTGAATCTTGTTAAGTTCCTGGCTATCACATCACACATCCAAGAGAGAGGCACCTGCAATGTCTGATCACTGGTTTTTCTCATTGGTTTGGTGAGTAGTATTGGTAAGGAAATAGGGAATTCAGTTGATTATTGAATATGCATGCTTAGTTTGTTTTTGTCTTTGCCTGGTGATATTATAGGTGGTTTGGATTTAATTAGTAAAGGCAAAGGAGTAGTTTCTTGTTCAGAGATAAGAGAGGTAGGATCTACGCCTCATCGGTTTCTCCAGAGATCCCTATTATTTTCTTGATGTTTTTGTTACCTGCCCTTGTTGTATTGCATGCGATTGGATTATAGGGTGAGAGTATGAAATTCGGAATGAGATATGGATCATATAGGCTATATTGAACCCCTGAGTTAGATATTGAGTGCCTGGGTTGCATATGTTATGTGAATTGAATATGCTGATTGTGTTCTGACATGATTGAGGATACCCTGTTGTGGTATTATGCTTTGTACTTACCTGTTTGTGCTTCTACGTGTTTGTGTGTCAGGATTCTGTTCCGGTGGCCATTCGAGGTAAACGCTGATGCTCCTAGGGAGAGGAGAGGTTCTTACTGGTATGGGAGTTGTATGGGCGGCAAAACCCAGCAAGAGCTCGCTGGAGGTCTGGTCCTTGTGTGGCCAGAACCCTGTCCTTGTGTGGCAGGAAGCCCTTATCCTTGTGTGGTTTGGGGTGCCCAAGTCCGTGTGTGGCTTGGGAAGACTTGTCCGTGTGTGACAAGATGATTTACTAGGCTTACTGATTAGCTTTTGTGTTAACCATCTACCCTTTGTGTAGTGAGCCTTGGACAACATAGGTGGAAGGGGATGGCCTTTCTTCTTCATTACCGAGAGCAATTTGATGTGTTTCACCTACTTGTGTACTTCTGAACTTTCAGAAGTGTTTGTAGTCCTGCCTCAGCCATAGATTCGGCCCTAACCTTTTCATTTGATTCTGGAATTGCGTGAACCCCTTTAGTTATTTAGGATTGATCTAATGTAAATTTGGAGATTTGCGTTTAGGGTTTTTGCAGATCTTATGATTCTGTGACCCTACTGAGATTCTTGTAATCTCATACCGTTGTTGTTTACCATTTTTCAGGCTTTGGTACATCCACTGTTCGTGGTACCAGTGTGTGAGATCAAGGTTGCACGGCGGGGCGATATCGCATCACATTTGCTTACTTGTTACTTGCGCCTAGAACATGAATGATTGGGCAGCTTTCTGGTTTATTTTAAGCACCCTTCTTTGTTTGCTATTTTCGAAACTTGTTGAAGAATTTCTTGCTAGTTATTTGGATCCCTATAGGACTTGTGTGTTATGAACCCAATGAATCAAATTAAGACTTCCACTAATATTTTTATTTACTCCGTATGATACCAGAATATGTGTCCAATATCATGCTCCAATTGTTGATAAGCAATAAGATTAACAAGCTCAAAATCAGGAATTTATGATTAGCCTGGTGAGATTCAAATAGGTCTTAGGTGTTATTTAGGCTTATTTGGGTTTCCCGGCGGTAATGACCTTAATCGGAGCAATTATTAAACGTTAGGAATTGGGGTCGTTACAAGAACAATGAAGCTATTCACCTTGACTGATGCTAAGGCTAGCCCTGATGTGGTGACAGGTACTATTTCAGTCTTTTCTCAATATCCTAAAATGTTGTAAGATCCTGAAGCAAACAGGTCATTTGTAAGTCCAAGGATAGCACTTAGCATGGATCAGACTCTGTCTCCCTTGTCTCGTCTTATTGCGGTTTTTACTCCTTTGGGAGAGCAACTGATTTGTAATCTAGTCTATATTGGTTGTGCTGTACGTATGGGTCCGACTGTACTTGAGGTGGATCTGATTCCATTGGACATCCGAGAGCTGGATTTGATCTTAAGCATGGACTGTTTGGGAAAATATCAAACCCGTATGGAGTGTTTCACCAAGCATGTATGGTTCACTTTTCCTGATGGTGTCGAGTTCTATTTTGAAACTGATAGGCGTGTTGTTGCAACTTGCATTATTTCCTGGCTTGATGCAAAACAATTAATCAGCAAGTTCAAGGGATGTACAACGTACCTTGCTTACGTATATGATGTTTCTAAAGAATCCTCAGATCTAGATTTTGTTCTAGTGGTTCATGAATTTCCGGAAGTATTTCTAGAAGACATAGCTTGTTTTCCACCAACAAGGGAAGTGGAATTCTGCATTGAATTAGTGCCTGGTATGAATCCAATTTCTATTCCTCCGTATGGTATGGCTCTTATGCAAAAGAAGGAACTGAAAACGCAATTGGAAAATTTGTTGGATAGTGGATTCATCCGACCCAATGTGCACCTTGAGGAGCACCTGTCTTGTTCGTAAAGAAGAAAGATGGTTCGTTGCGATTGTGCATCGACTATCAGTAGCTGAATCACGTGACCATAAAGAACAAGCACCCTTTGCCGCGCATTAACGACTTGTTCGACCAGCTCCAGGGTGCAGCCCTACTCTCTAAGATTGATCTTAGATCTGGATACCATCAATTGTGAGTTCATAATGCTGACATTCGGAAGACCGCATTCAGATTGTGATACAGCCACTATGAATTTCTGGTTATTCCATTCGGTTTGTCCAATGCTCCAGCTGTGTTCATGGACCTGATGAATCGTGTGTTTTGTGAGTTCCTAGATAAATTTGTGATAGTCTTCATCGATGACATTCTGATTTATTCAAAATAGAAAGAGGAGCATGTTGAGCACTTGCGGATTGTGCTGAATGTTTTGAGGGATTGGTGGCTGTTCACAAAATACTCTAAATGTGAATTTTGGTTACATGAAGCTGGTTTCCTTGGCCATGCTGTTTCTGTCCAAGGTGTGTTTGTTGATCCGAAAAAGATTGAAGCCGTAGTTGCTTGGGAACTCCCGCGAAATGTGTTTGAAGTTTTTAGTTTCCTTGGCTTAGTCGGATATTACCGTCGCTTCATGGAAAATTTTTCATCGCTTGCTGGACCATTGACTAGACTGACGCGCAAGGGCGAGCCATTCGTGTGGACCGAGAAGTTCCAACGAAGTTTCAAAGAAATGAAAAAACTGTTAGTTTCTACACCTATCCTTACTTTACCTATTGGCCGAAAGGAGTATGTGGTTTACAGTGATGCGTCGAAATCCGTACTTGGATGCGTATTGATGCAAGATGGGAAAGTCATCGCCTATACTTCCTGACGGTTGTGACCACACGAAAGAAATTATCCTATGCATGATTTGGAGCTTGCAGCCGTGGTGTTTTCATTGAAAATATGGTGCCACTATTTATATGATGAGATGTACAGAATCTTCACTGACCACAAAAACTTGAAATACCTCCTTACACAGAAAGAATTGAACATGAGACAACAAAGATGGGTAGAGCTGATTAAGGACTATGACCTGATCATCGAATATCATCCTGGAAAAACAAATGTTGTTGCTTTGCCTTAAACCAAAAATTTCATTCTCTTTCTCCATCGGTTTTGGTTACATGCACACCCAATACATGCCTATGTTGCTGGATTTGAAAACTACATATGTGCATCTTGGCATTGATTTTTCTAGTTCATTATTGGCATGAATCGAAGTCATGCCTACTTTGATTGAGGAAATCCAAAAACAGCAATTTAAGGATTCGAAACTGGTTTAAATTCGGAAGCAACTATCTGATGGTGTTGATGCCATAGCCCACGATTTTAGAGTACGATATGTTAGAGTTCTTGTCTTCAAAAACCGGGTATGTGTTCCACAAGTTGTTAATATTTGTAATCTTATTTTATCCGAGGTGTATAGTTTGAAGTTCGCTATCCATCCTGGTAGCACAAAGATGTACCGAGATTTAATGAAGCAGTATTGGTGGTCGAACATGAAACGCCACATTGCAAAATTCGTTGCCAATGCCTCATATGTCAACAAATAAAGATAGAGCATCAAAGACCCGCTGGTTTACTATAGTCACATCCGATTCCAGAATGGAAATGGAAGCATGTCACGATGGATTTTGTGACTAGATTGCCTAGATCTCAGCGAGGATGCGATGCCATTTGGGTGATCATGGATCGATTGACGAAATCAGCACACTTCCTTCCTATTTGTGTGACAGACACACCCGAGAAATTGGCTGTATGTTACTTGGACAGGATTGTTCAATTGAATGGAGTGCCAGTTTCTATCATTTCAGATTGTGACCCTCGTTTAACATCAAAGTTTTGGGAGAAATTCCAAAATGCGCTAGGTTCGAGATTAAATTTCAGTACAACATTTCATCCCCAGACTGATGGTCAATCAGAGAGGATGATTTAGACACTCGAAGACATACTACGTACGAGTGTACTAGACCAGCATACCGGTTGGGAGAGATGCCTACCATTGGCAGAATTTGCTTACAATAATAGTTTTCATATAAGCATCGGTATGGCACCATATGAAGCACTATATGTGAGAAGTTGCAGAACACCCATTTGCTGGAATGAAGTGAGTGAGAGAAACTTAGAAAATCCTGAATTGATTGATCAAGTAATGGACCAATTAAACTTGATTCGACAACAGCTAAAGACAGCCCAGAATCAACAGAAAAACTACGCCTATAATCAATGAAGAGAGATGGAATTTACGGTAGGTGACAAAGTGTTCTTGAAGGTCTCCCTATGGAAAGATGTCCTTCATTTTCAGCAGTGAGGTAAACTAGCACCTCGTTATATTGGTTCGTATGATATTGTCGAAAAAATTATCCCTGTTGCATACCGAATTGCCTTACCTTCGAGTATGGAGAGAATTCACAATGTGTTTTATGTATCGATGTTGAGAAAGTATGTGCGAGACCCTTCTCATATGCTCAAAGAACCATCAGTTGAAGTTGCTGAAGACCTATCCTATCCCGTACAGCCAGTTTCCATACTAGATCAGTCAGTTCATCAGCTTCGCAGTTAAAACTTACCTATGGTACGAGTTTTTTGGCGTAATGGGAAAATCGAGGAACAGTCTTGGGAGACTGAGGAATCTAAATTTCCTTACCTGTTTGATTAAGTACTTGTGCTGAAATTTTGAGGATGAAATTCTTGTAAGGAGGGGAGGATGTGAGACCCCGAATTTTGAGTCTTAGAAGTTCAGAAACCAGTGCAGGTGAAATGACCATTTTCTCTATAAAGAAATAGATGTGTGATGGCCGAAAATGGTATGGAACATCTAGTAATTATTTCTGGTTTTAATTCCATTTGATTCGGTTCCTTATTGGTTGATAATTACCTTAGGAGATAAAATCCCTAAAATTAAGGGAGGATAATTATAGAATTTAATTATGATAAACTATATTACTTTAATCTAGCCTTTAAAGTAGGGAAATTAATATCATAACCATCCTATATAAAGAGGAAGCTGGCCACACTTAAACCTTAGACAGAAAATATACAAAATTCGTCCAACCTAAAACCCCACACCTTCCTATTGCCGTTGAAATCTGCCTGAACTTCAAATAGCATAACTCTTTCATCCTTTGTCGTATTCTTGCAAAAAATAACTTGTTGGAAAGCTCTTTCAATACTCTATCAAAAAATCTTGTGTTTTTGGTCAGAATGTTAATTTTTCCTTGATAAAATTTAGGTCGTAATTCGGCAGGTTTTATTCCAAAATTGTGTGATTCTGTCTTCAATTGATTTCTGTTGCTGTTTGTCTTATTCATATGATTTCTTAACATCCATTCATGTCATAAAATCATAAATTTATCCTTTGAATCTTCCATATACATGAAATCGGTATGCCCTACCCTTGCTCTATTATTGTTAATCTTGATCAATTGATTGACCTATTGGATTTTGATCTTGTTTCTTTTGATTGTACATATCATAAAAACCTAATCCTTCTTTGTTAACATAAAATCGCAACCTTTACACCTTGTTTGCATGAAATCGCAATTTGTCTTGTGCCTCATTCTTAGTGCTGAAATTTGCACAGTTAATTGGGATGGAAATTCAGGTTGAATCTTGTTAAGTTCTTGGCTATCACATCACATATCCAAGGGGTAGGCACTTGCGGCATCTGATCACTGGTTTCTGATAGGCTTGGTGAGTGGAATTGGTAAGGAAATAGGGTATTCAATTGGTTATTGAGTATGTATGCTTAGTTTGATTTTGTCTTTGCCTTTTGATGTTATAGGTGGTTTAGATCCCTTGAATAAAGGCAAAGGAATAGCTTCTTGTTCAGAGAGAAGAAAGGTAGGATATATGCCTTATCGATTTCTCCAGAGATTCTTTTGTTTGTTTGTTGATTTCGGTACCTATGCTTGTGTTAATGTATACGCATATGAGTGAGATAGTGTGTGCATGAGTTGTGGATTCATTTGAGGCTTACTTAGGCATTGTCGAACCCTTGAGATAGGTTATGTGAGCCTAATTTTCATGTGTTGTGTGTATTGAACATGCTGACTGTGTTCTAACATGATTGAGGATACCCTATGGTGGTTTTGTACTTTGTGCTTACCTGTGTGTGCTTGTACGTGTTTGTGTGTTAGGATCCTTTTCCGGTGGCCATTAGGGGTAAGCACTGATGCTGCTTGGGAGAGGGGAGGTTCTTATTGGTATGGGAATCGTATGGGTAACAATCCCCAGCATGTACACGCTGGATGCCTCGTTCTTGTATGGTAAGGTTCCCTTATACTTGTGTGGTTTGGATGCTCTTATCCTTGTGTGGTTTGGATGCTCTTATCCTTGTATGGTTTGGATAATCTTGTCCTTGTGTGGCTCGGATGCCTTGTCCTTGTGTGGGAAGATGAATAGGCATGCTGATTAGCTTGTGTGCTAACCTTTTACCCTTTGTGCAGCAAAGCTATAGACAACACAGGTGGAAGGGGATGGCCTTTTCCTATTGCAAAGATGTTTGATGAGTTTTGCCTGCCTGTGTATTTCTGATTTTCAGAAGTGTTTGTCGTCCACCCTCAGCCTTAGTTTTATCCATAACCCCTTTGATTGATTTTTGAATTGTGTGATATCCTTTAGATGTGTTGGGATGATTTGATATTGTTTGAGAGATGTTTGTTTAAGATTTCTATAGATTTTATGATGCTGTGACTCTAATGAGATTTTTGTAATCTCATCCTGTTGTTTTCACCATTTTTTATGCTTAGGTAAATTTGTTGTTCTTGGTACTAGTGTGTGAGATCAAGGCTGCACGGTGAGACGATATTGCATCACATTCGTATTCATGTTTCCTTGGTTGTTTGCATATATAACATGAACAATTATTGGACTATTTTCTGGTTTTTCAAGTTTCTCCTTTGCTTGTTGTTTCTGAATTATGTTGGAGGTTTTCTTGTTGGATAGTTGGATCCCTATAGGACTTGTGTGTTGTGGATTTATTGATTAAATTTAAAAACACCTGTTGATGTTTTTATTCACTCCGTATGATACTAGATCTCTTGTCCAATATCATGCTCCAAATGTTAAAATCGTAAAGGAATTAACATACTAAAATCGGAACTAGATGGATAAGCCTTGTGGGATTCAGATAGGTCCTAGTTTGTGCTTGTTTGGGTTTTACGGCGGTAAGGGTCCCATTAGGAGCAATTTTGTTATATGGGATTTGGATCCTTACAATTTGAATCTTTGGTACCTATCCTTTTTATGTTATGATGAATTCAGCTCTTGTATCTTCCTTACTAATGAAATCGGTATACCTATTCCTAACCCTATGTTAGCCAAAATTTGATCAATTGACTTGTCTAGTGGTTTTAGGTCTTGTTCATTTTAGTTATTTTTGTGTAATTTGGCACCTATTCCTTTCTTAATTTCATGAAATCGCAACCCGTAACCTCTATAATGTTGAAATTGCATATAACCAATTAAAACCTAAGTGTTGCAAAAATTTGCATGGTGAATTAGGGTGAATAATCTGGTTGTTTCTTGCTGAGTTTCTAGCAATCTCGTCACACATTCAGGGGAAAGATATTGCTGCATCAGGATCACTGGATTTTGGTAGGTAAATTGATAAGGATTCCCAATGCCTTTAGTTTTTATTTATCTTGTGGCTTAGTATTGTGTGGTATTTAACTTGAGATGGTTTAGAAAATTCTGATTTATTGGAAAGTTAAAGGATTATATCTGATTCAGACATGTGAAAGGTATGATCTATGCCTCATCGGTGCCTTTGGTTACCCTTTGATTGTATGCATGTTTACTTGATGATTTCTGTTTGATAGATTATAATATGCATGCAAAATTGGAGAATATAATCATAGGGAATTTCGGAAATCATTAAGGCTTTGAATTACCTATATTCAGTTATAATATGTGTGTTGGTTTGTGATTAGTTTTGTTTGTGGATCCTTGCTATGATTTATGTATGCGTGTATCTTGTGTGTATGCATATATGTGTGTCTTTGATTGTGTTTGAAGGATCCTTTTTGTCGTTAGCTATGCAAGGTAAATATTGTTGCTCCTAGGGAGAGGGGACATGCTTACCGAACCTGGAGGCTTATGAGTAGTTATTCTTGGCAAGAGCTCGCTAGATGCCTTGTAGGGTGGTTCAAGTCTAGACGTCAAAATGCCTTGTAGGCTTGTTCAAGTTTGGACGTGAAGATGCCATGTAGGTCAGTTTGAGTTTGGACGTTAGGATGCTCTGTTTCTGTGTGGCAAGATGATTTGTATTACAAGAGTGCTCCTAGGCTAGTTAAAGTCTTGATGTCGGAGACAACTAAAAGTCTTGCTGTAATATTGATTGTCTAACTGTTTTACCTTTTTTTTGCATAGCGTTGGATAACATGGGCAAATAGAGTCAAACCTTGGTTTTAAAAATCAGATTATGTTATATGTTGCAGGCTTAGGTGTATGCTTTGTTGCTGATACCAAAGGTGTGAGATCAAGGTTGCATAGCTGGACGAATTTGAACTTCATTTGCGCCCCTTTCCAATTGAATACGCATGCCATGTCTTTGAACTTGTTTGATCCCTCTTCAATGTTGATTCCGAAATATGCATGATACTATTGGTTGATGTTTTGAGATTCTTATGGGACTTGTGTGTTATGTTTCCACTTGCTTTCAGTGTATATGTAAATCTTCCGCTCATGTTTTCTTTCACTTCGTATAAGCTAGAAATTCATTAATGTATAAACATACTCCAACCTTTAAATAGCATATGAATCAACCAATAAAATTTGTAATTAGTAAGACTCGAGCCTTGTAGGATTCAAATAGGATCTTGTGAGGACTTATTTTGGTTTCAAAGTGGTAAGGGTCCTAATAGGTTGAGTTTGGCTCCTTACAAGTTCGGCAGCTAAATTGGTAAGAGGTGTTCTCCTTGAAGGAACGAAAGGAGGTGGATGGTGGTTCTAATTCTAGTGCCAACATGCCAAGGGATTTAAAAGTGTTCCACTACTAGACAATACCTAATACGTGAGTGTGTGTGTTTGTTCATCCAAGGAGGGGGTCCTCACACAAAACATGGCAAACTAGTTCATGTAAGCTAATTTTCACATCAAACACATCATAAGTAAGGCCTTCATTTAAAATCATGCAATTACCGAATTTTAATTTGAAAACACAAAATATTTTCCGTATAAGCAAATGAAATATAAACTCCCACATCTTGTCACAGAAAACTCAACGACAATACCTTTGTCCTTATTGACCGTTCCAGCATCGCCTAAACACACAAACTGAACCAAAAATAAGCATCAAAATCGACAAAAATGACAAAAGGACTCAAAACTGAAAACGAACCCTAAGAGACCCTAACAACACTCACACTGACTTAAAAATCACCCTAACAACACACTCTTGGCTAATGGAACCGGAAATCCAACCAATGGGTGAAACATCCAAAACTCGCACAAGCCACTCGCAGCTCCAAATCCCCGATCACCCGATCACCCAATCACCCGATTGGGTTTCTAAGCCCACAAACACACTCTAAAACTCGTAAATCAACTAACCCAAGCACCAGAAACACTTAGAATCGACAATTCAATCGAAAACTCAAAATACCTAAAATTACAAAAAATGCCATCAACACCAAAAATGCACACCCATGGATTAGGGGGATTTTTCAAAGGGGAAAAACCACCAAACCAGCTTAGAAACATCAACAACAAACTGACGGAATAAAGAATTGACAATAGAAATGAAGATTTAAGGCACATACACGAAATCCCCAAAAATGTCCTAAATTGAAGAACGAATCAATCACGGCTCCTCGACCAGAAACTAACAGTGGAAATTGGCTGAGGAATGTTAGGAAAGTGTTTAGAGACGAAACTTTATGGTTTCAATAGAATTCGAATGGTGTATTAGGTAGAGAGAATGAGAGAGAGAGAAAAGGGAAGGAAGGGGGAGGGAAAGAAGGGGGAGAGAAAGAAGGCTGCAAGTGTTTTGTGATATTTAGAAAATTTTAAATGTCAACTTGGGCTGAGTATTTATAGCCTGGGCCTAAAATCTAAAAAAAAGCACGCTATGTCCCGAGTGAGCTAAAATGGGTTTTAAAGCCAATAAACATAAAAAATGAGCTAAAATAATTAATTGAGCTCAAATACGAGTAATTGTGCCTGGAAAATAACTAACGGATCCAAAATGGATCATTCGTCCCAAAGTCCCATGGTTACTCAAACTAAACCCAAATCCGACAAAATTGATTCCACTAACTCAAATCTCGGCACTCGACCTAGACCACTCGTTAAAACCCCTAGACGCACACCTAGGCTCTCTATGATTGTGTTAACAATCAATTATTGGGTCAAACTGATCAAAATCTAGCAGTCTCACTGTACGGTCTCCCTGACTAAGCACTCGGAGGAATGAGGTCTCACGTCCTCCCCTCTATATAAGAATTTCATCCTCGAAATTCACATACCTTGAGCCTTAAAAACTATGGGTACTGCCTTCTCATAGATTGCTTGCTCATATCTGTCACTCCATTGTTCCTTTTAATTACTTAGTTTCCACTACACTCATTTATCTAGGCCTGCTGGGCTAGATCGTGACAAATGGTAGTAGAGCCGATCTCACTACCTTCTTTGGGTGTGGTTGGGTCCTATTGTGTATTGAATTCATATTTGGACCTATGAGTTTGGGCCTAAGACAGTTACGTTTGGATTCCCCTCATGAGGACATGAGATCTATAAAAAGGAGAGATTGTGAGACCCAACCTGCGTAAGGTCAAGTTACCCAATTTCACATTAGAAAGGAGTGGGGGAGGTCTTGGACATAAATGTGTTGTGTGATTGGATTATTTGTAACAAGTTGAATCTTTTGGGCTATATGGTTAGAAGCCTAACAAAGCATTCCAGTTGTGATCCATCACGTGAACATACACATCTGAGACCATTGAATTGGCGGTTTGGGGGTTGGGTCATGACAGCATCGATCCCAAGTGGTCTACCTATCCACCGCACAATCACGATGCTTGTCCTCTAAAATCTAAATCATCCTCTTCGACTGCCCTTCTGTCTAAGGATGGAAATTTGTGTTGAAATTCAATCCGGTACCGAAAGCACTATGAAGCTTTATAACACTCAATTTGGACCACTCGCTAAGACTCCTAGATGCACACCTAGGCTCTCTATGAATGTGTCTACCCTAAAGGTCAACTATCGGGTCAATGGTCAATTCTTGGGTCAAATTGGTCAAAATTGAACATTCTCACTGTACAGTCTCACCGACTAGGCACTTGGAGTGATGAGGTCTTATATCCTCCCCTTCTTATAAGAATTTCATCCTCGAAATTCATTTACCTTGAGCCTTAAACAATTGCACGTACTGCTCTCTCGTAGATTGCTTAATCTCCCTAGTCATTTGCTCATATCTGTCACTATATCAAACTAGTTTGACTATCAAAACACTGCTACGTCGAAAATGTTTCACTGCACTATCCACAATCGCAGTTGGCTCAGTCGAGTATGACAAATCATTAGCTATCTCAACAAGTGGCATCTCCAAAATGTGAGA
Organism: Passiflora organensis; assembly: GCA_019739055.1. Taxonomy (NCBI): domain Eukaryota; kingdom Viridiplantae; phylum Streptophyta; class Magnoliopsida; order Malpighiales; family Passifloraceae; genus Passiflora; species Passiflora organensis. Next base: position 34,034 of record JAEPBF010000181.1, read on the forward strand.
ACGATCCATAATATATTTTCTCAACACCGAGATGTGGAATATATTGTGGATCCTCTATAACGATGGTGGAAAATTGAGTATGTACACCATTGGTCCAATCCTCTTGGTGATGACGTACGGACCGATGTATCTTAGTGCTAACTTTCTATGCCCCTGAAATAAAATCATACCTTTCTAAGGTGCGACTTTCAGAAACACCATGTCTCCAACCTCAAACTCAAGATCTCGCCAGTGGTTATCAACATAATTCTTCTGTCTGTCTTGAGCTGTCCTCAATTTTTGTCTAATCAATGCAAATTGCTTTGTCACTTTGTCAATCATCTCAAGACTGTCAAGCTTTTTCTCACTTACCTCATCCCAACAAAAAGGTATACACTACTGTATACCATACAAAGTCTCATACGGTGCCATACTAATAGAAACCTGAAAGCTATTATTGTAGGTGAACTCGGCTAGCTATAGGCATCTGTCCCGTTCTCTCCCAACGAATCCTTTCTTTCCTATTTCCTACATCTCCTTTCTTTCCTGTTTTCATTTAGGATAGCCCTGCTTCGTTTCCTTCCTGATTAGGATGCTGGTATCTATTGCTTTCTTCCATTTTGTAAGGACCCCAAACCCATACTCCTGAAATTGCTCCTATTAGGACCCTTACTGCCTTGAAACCCAACCTAGGACCTATATGAATCTCACAAGGCTTATCCTATTGGAACAGATTTTAAAATGTTTATTCTTTATACTTATAATGATTGGAGCATCACATTGGACAAGTATTTTGGTATCTTACATAGTGAATAAAAACATCAGCGGAAATCTTTAAATGTAATCAATGAATCCACAACACACAAGTCCCATAGTGATCTAAATATCTAGTATATAAACCTCCAACATAATTCGGAAACAACAAGCAAAGGAGGAACTTGAAGAACCAGAAAATAGTCAAATCATAATTCATGTAATATGCACAAGCAATCAGGGAACAAGTATGCAAATGTGATGCGATATCGTCCTGTCGTGCAGCCTTCATTCTCACACACTGGTACCACGAACAACGAATGTACCTAAGCCTGAAAAATAGTGAAAACAAGAATCTCAGTAGGGTCACAACATCATAACATCTGAGAAATCTTAAACGAACATCTCCTGAACAATCATCAAATTCAGTATACTAGAGGGTATCACGCATTCATTCAATAACAAAAAAGAGATAGGTCTGAAAGTTAAGGCTGAGGGTGGACTACAATCACTTTCGAAAATCAGAAGTACACAGGTAGGTAAAGTATCAATCTTGACAACAGAAAAGACCATCCCCTTCCATCTGTGTTGTCCAAGGCTTCACTGTACAAAGGAGAAAGGTTAGCACACATACTAATCACCACGCCTATTCATCTTGCCACACAATGACAAGGCATCCAAGCCACACAAGGATAAGGCCATACAAAACATATAAGGATAAGGCCATCCAAACCACACAAGGATGAGGGCATCTTGCAACACAAGGACAAGGCATCTAGCCACACAAGGACAAGGCATCTAGCCACAAAAGGACTAGGCATCCAGCGTGCACAAGCTAAGGATTGCCACCCATATGACTCCCATATCAATAAAAACTTCTCCTCTCCCAAGGAGCTTCAGCACTTACCCCGAATGGCCATCAGAAAAGGATCCTAACACACAAACATGTACAATCACACACAATCAAGTACAAGGCACAATACCACAACAGAGGATCCTCAATCATGTCAAAACACAGTCAGCATGTTCAATACACAAAACACATACAAATTGAGCACTCACAATTTATCTCAAAGGTTCAGTATAGCCTAAATGAGCCTCAAATCAATCCGAAACTCATGCACACACTATCTCACATATGCACATACAAATATCAAGCACATGCACCAAAATTAACAAGCAATCAACAAGGATCTCTAGAGAAACCGATGAGGCATAGATCTTACAACCAACACTCAATCCACAAGCATGCATAGACCATTATCCAAACCAAAACAAACAAACAAACAAACAAACGGATATCTGGAGAAACCAATGAAGCAAATATCCTACCTCTCTTGTCTCTGAATAAGAAGCTATTCCTTTACCTTTATTCCAGGGATCCGAACCACCTATAACATCATAAGGCAAAGATAAAACCACACTAAGCATGCATACTCAATAATCAATGAATATCCTATTTCCTTACCAATTCCACTCAGGAACCTATCAGAAACCAGTTATCAGATGTCATAGGTGCCTCCCTCTCGGATGTATGATGTGATAGCCAAGAACATAACAAAATTCAACCTGAATTACCACCCCAATCAACCATACGAATTTCGGCACTAAGGATAAGGCAATAGGGCAAATTACGATTTCATGTATACAAGCCTTAGGGGTTGCAATTTCATGTTTACAAAGAAGAATTAAATGTTAATAACACATACAATCAAAAGGAACAAGATCAGAAACCAACAGGTTAATAAATTGATCAAAATCGGCAAAAAAAGAGCAAAGAGTAAGGTATGCCAATTTCATATATATGGAAGATTCAAAGGATGAATTCATCATTTTAAATCATGAATAGATACCAAGCAATCATAAAAACAAGAAGAACAGTAATAGAAATGATTTGAAGGAATCACACAATTTCAGTACCAAAATTGACAAATTACGATTTAAAATTTGACAGAGAAGAACTAAACTTCTGATGACCAAATTAATATATAAAGATAGAGGATGGAAAGAGCTTTCTAGCAAGCTATTATTTATAGAAATCAGACAAAGCATGAGAGAGTTATGTTAGGATAAAGATCAAGGAAATTTCGGCAACAATAGGATATGGTGTAGGGTTTGACGTTTGACGAATTTTTGTGTGTTTTAGATGTCTGTGAACAAATGTGGCCGGCTACTCTTTATGTTGGGTGTTTATGGGATTAATTTTCCTACTTTAAAGGCTAGATAAGGTAAGATAATCATCAGAATTAAATTCTGAAATTATCCTTCCTTAATTTTAGATTTTAGGAATTTTATCTTCTAAGGTAAGTTTGAACCAATAAGGAAAACAAATCAAAGGGAAATGAAAGCAGAAATGATTACTAAACCTTCCATACCGTTTTCGGCCATCACACATCTGTTTCTTTAGGGGAAAATGATCATTTCACATGCATTGGCTTCTACACTTCTAGGATTCAAAATTCGGGATCTAACATCCTCCTCTTTTTATAAGAATTTCGTCCTCGAAATTACATCACAAGTACCTAAGCAAACAAGCAAGGAAATTTTGCACGCAGAGATTCCTCAATCTCCCAAAACTATTCCTCAATTTGGCCATTATGTCAAAAAATTTGTACCACAGGCATGCTTCGACTATAAAGTTGACGACCTGACCGATCTAGTATGGCAACTGGCTGTACGGGATAGGATAGGTCTTCAACAACGTCAACTGGCGGTTCTTCAAGCACATGAGTAGGATCTCGCACATACTTTCTCAATATCAAAATATGAAACACATTGTCAATTATTTCCATATTCAGAGGTAAAGCAAATCGATATACAACAGGGCCGACTCTCTCGACAATGTAATACGGACCAATATAACAAGGTGCTAGCTTACCTCGCTACTAAAAACGAAGGAAACCTTTCCACGGGGTGACTTTTAGAAACACCTTGTCACCTATTAAAAATTCCAGCTCTCTACGTTGATTATCGAGGTAGTTTTTCTGCCGATCCTGAGCTGCTTTCTGTCTTTGCCGAATTAAGTTCAGCTGCTCCATTGCTTGATCAATCAAATCCAGACTGTCAAGGCATCTCTCCCCTACTTCATTCCAGCAAATAGGAGTCCTGCAACGTCTCCCATATAATGCTTCATAAGGTGTCATACTGATGCTTACATATGTAAGAACCCCAAATCCTAACCTATTATTAATTGCTCCTATTAGGACCCATACTGCCGTGAAACCCAATAAGCCCAAACCAGGACCTATCTGAATCCCACAAGGCTTATCCATCTAGTTTCGATTTTAGCATGTTAATTCCTTTAAGATTTTAAAGTTTCGAGCATGATATTGGACAAATATTCTGGAATCATATGGAGTGAATAAAACATCAGCGGAAGTCTTTAAATTTAATCAATGAATCCATAACACACAAGTCCCAAAGGGATTTAAATAACCAGCAAGTGAATTTCCAACATAATTCAGAAATAACAAATAAAGGAGGAATCTTCAAAAACCAGAAAATAGTCCAATCAATGTTTATGTTATATGTGCAAGCAACCAAGGAGACAAGTATGCAAAAGTGATGCAATATCGCCCCATCGTGTAGCCTTGATTCTCACACACTAATACCACGAACAGAGAATGTACATAAACCTAAAAAATGGTAAAAACAAAAGGATGAGATTACAAGAATCTCATTAGGGTCACAACATCATAAGATCTACATAAATCTTAAACAGACATCAGATCATCCCTACTCATCTAAGGGTATCACGCAATTCAAGAATCAATCAAAATAGGTTAGGGCCAAAACTAAGGCTGAGGGCAGACTACAAATATTTCTGAAAATCAGAAGTACACATGTAGGAAAACTCATCAGGTTACTCTCGGTAGTAAGAAATAGAAAAGACCATCCCCTTTCACTTGTGTTGTCCAAGGCTTTGCTGCACAAAGGGTAAAAGGTTAGCACACAAACTAATCAGCAAGCCTATTCATCTTACCAGCACACAAGACAAGGCATGTAGCCAGCACACAGGACTAGGCACCCTAACGAACACATAGGATTAGGGCATCTTGCCAGTACACAGGATAAGGTATCTAGCTAGCACAAAGGACTAGGCATCTAGCCAGCACACAGGACTATGCATCCAGCAAGTGCAGGCTAGGGATTGCCACTCATACGACGCCCTTACTAGTAAAAGCCTCCTCTCTCCCAAGAAGCATCAACGCTTACCCCCAATGGCCATCGGAACAAGATCTTAACACACAAACAAGCACAGACAGGCAAGCACAAAGCACAATACCATAGCAAGGTATTCTTAATCATGTCAGAACATATTCAATTTGTTCAAAGCACACAACACATGCAAATTAGGCACTCATAACATAACTCAAGGGTTTGGTATAGCCTAAGTAATTAGATCTTAATACGCAGTTCATGCATATACCATATAATCAATTCGCATACAATATTATCAAAGGTATGCATAGAAAATAACCAACAAGCAACAAGGATCTCTGAGGAAACCAATGAGGCATAGATTCTACCTCTCTTGTCTCTGAACAATAAGCTATTCCTTTTTCTTTATTTAATAGATCCGAACCACGTATAGCATTACAAGGCAAAGACAAAACCAAACTAAGCATGCATACTCAATAACCAAATGAGTACCCTATTTCCTTATCAATTCCACTCACCAAACCTATCAGAAATCATTGATCCGATGCCGCAAGTGCCTCCCTTTGGATATGTGATGTGATAGCCAATAATGTGAAACCCCGAATTTTGAGTCCTATAAGTCCAGAAGCCAGTTCAGGTGAAAAGACGATTTTTCCCCTGAAGGAAAGGATGTGTGATGGCCGAAATTGGTAAGAGTGGTATGGTAGTTAATTTTGGTATAAATTCCCTTTAATCTAAGTCCTTATAGATAGGTAATTTCCTTAGAGATTAAAATCCTTAAAAATAGGGGAAGATAATTACAGAATTTAATTCTGATAATTATCTTATTTTAATTAAGCCTTGAAGATAGGGATTATAATCTCATAACCATCTTATATAAATAGAAGCCAATCCCCACAAAAATCATTCATAGAAAACACATTAAAATGGTATAGCCCTAAAACCCTAACACCTCCCTATATTTGCCAAAATTCGTTGAAACGTTAAACCAGCATAACTCACTCATTGCTTGTCGGATTCCTACAAATAATAGCTTGTTGGAAAGCTCTCTTCATCCTCTTTCCAACCATCGTTTTTTGTTTGTCATTAGGTTAGTACTCGTTTCTCATAAGATAAACCAAAAATCAGTGACGGAATTAGGTTTTCACCAAATCTTCTTGAACTTAAAAATAGCATAACTCTTTCATCATTGGTTGTATTCCTGCATATAACAGCTTGTTGGAAAGATCTCTTCATCCTCTTCCCAAACAAATGTGTTTTTTTTTCAGGGGGTTAGTGTTTCTTTCTCATAATATAAGTCAAAAATCGGCGAAGGAAATACGTTTTCGCCAAATCTTTTTTAACTTCAAAATAGCATAACTCTTTCATTGTTTGTTGTATCAATACAAATAATAGCTTGATGGAAAGAATTTTTCATTATCTTTCCAAACATATATGTTTTGTTGTTTGGACATAAATATTTTCTTATCTAATGTTAAGTAGAAAATCGGCGATGGAATTAGGTTTTTTTTCTAGATTTCTATAGTTTTTGTCTTCGGTTGATTTCTGTTGTCACTTCTCGTGTTCTTATGATTTCTTAGCATCTATTCATGATGTATGATCATGAATTTCTTTCTTTTAAACTTCTCTATTCTTAAAGTCGAAATTTTCTAATGCCTTACTCTTAGCAACAAAATTTGCATAATTAATTGGAATGATAATTCAGGTTGAATCTTGTTAAGTTCCTGGCTATCACATCACACATCCAAGGGGAGGCACCTGCAGCGTTTGATCACTTGTTTCTGATAGGTTTGGTGAGTAGAATTGGTAAGGAAATAGGGTATTCAATTGATTATTGAATGTGCATGTTTAGTTTGTTTTCATCTTTGCGTATTGATAATATAGGTGGTTTGGAATTATTGAATACTGGATACTGCTTTGAAGGTGATAGGCGAGTTGTTCCAACTTGCATAATTTATTGGCTGGATGCGAAGCGATTAATCAACAAAGGTTGTACTACATACATGATATTTCTAAAGAATCCTAGGATCTGGATTTTGTTCCAGTGGTTTGTGAATTTCCAGAAATATTTCTAGAAAACATAGCCGGTCTACCACCAGCAAGGGAAGTGGAATTCGGTACTGAGCTAGTGCCTGGTATGAATCTGATTTCCCTTCCTACGTATCGTATGGCTCCTCCAGAAATGAAGGAACTAAAAATGCAATTGGAAGATTTGTTGGATCGTGGTTTTATCCGACCTAGTGTGTCACTTTGTGGAGCATCTGTCTTGTTCGTTAAAAAGAAAGATGGTTTGCTGCGATTGTGCATCAATTATCGGCAGCTGAATCGTGTGACTGTGAAAAATAAATACCCTTTGCCGTGCATCGACGATTTGTTCGACCAACTCTAGGGTGCAGCCGTATTCTCTAAGATCCATCTCAGATCTGGATACCATCAATTGAGAGTTCGTGATGCTGATATTCCGAAGACCGTGTTCAGATCGCGATATGGCCACTACGGATTTCTGGTTATGCCATTCGACTTGACCAATACACCAGCTGTGTTTATGGACTTGATAAATTGTGTGTTTTATGAATTCTTGGATAAATTTGTGATAATCTTCATCGATAACATTCTGATTTACACAAAATCGGAAGAGGATCATGCTATGCACTTACGAATTGTGCTTAAAATCCTGAAGATCGACGGTTGTTTGCAAAGTACTCAAAATGCGAATTCTGGTTACGCGAAGTTAGTTTCCTTGGCCATATTGTTTCCTCCCAAGGTGTGTTAGTTGATCCAAAGAAGATTGAAGCTGTGATTGCTTGGGAACGAACGAGAATTTGATTGTGCTAGGCTTAAGATTGAATTTCAGTACAGCATTTCATCCCCAGATCGATGGTCAATCAGAAAGAACGATTCAGACACTCGAAGATATGCTACCAGCGAGTGTGTTGGATCAGAAAACTGGTTGGGATCGATGCCTGCCATTGGCAAAATTTTCTTACAACAATAGTTTTCATGCAAATATCGGTATGACACCCTATGAAGCACTATATGGGAGACGTTGCAGAACTCCTATTTTCTGGAATAAAGTAGGCAAAAGACGCCTAGACAATCCGGAATTGATTGATCAAGCAACGGAACAGTTGAACTTGATCCGACAACGACTAAAAACAACCTAGGATCGGAAGAAAAGCTACGCCGACAATCAATGAAGGGAGCTGGAATTTGTGGTAGGTGACAAAATATTTTTGAAACTCGCTCCATGAAAAGGAGTCCTTCGTTTTCAGCAGCGAGGTAAGCTGGCAGCTCACTACATTGGTCCATATGACAATGTCGAAAGATTCGGTCCTGTTGCATACCGACTTGCCCTACCTCCAAATATGGAAAGAATTCACAATGTATTTCACATGTCAATCCTAGGAAAGTATATATGAGACCCTTCTCATGTGCTTAGAGAACCACCAGTTGAAGTTTCTGAAGACCTATCCTATCCCGTATAGTCAGTTGCCATACTAGATCGGTCAGTTCGACAGTTTCGCAGTCGAAGCATGCCAATGGTACGAGTCATTTGGCATAATGGCCAACTTGAGGAACAGTCTTGGGAGACTGAGGAATCTATGCGTGTAAAATTTCCTTACTTGTTTATTTAGGTACTTGTGCTAAAATTTCGAGGACGAATTCTTGTAAGGAGGGGAGGATGTGAAACCCCGAATTTTGAGTCCTAAACGTCCAGAAGCCATTGCAGGTGAAAAGATGATTTTTCTTCTGAGGGAAAGGATGTGTGATGGACGAAATTGGTAAGAGTTATATGGTAGTTAATTCTGGTATAAATTCCCTTCAATCTAAGTCCTTATAGATAGGTAATTGCCTTAGAGATTAAAATCCCTAAAAATAGGGAAAGATAATTACATAATTTAATTCTGATAATTATATTACATTAATTAAGCCATGAAGATGGGGATTATAATCTCATAACCATCTTAAATAAATAGAAGTCAATCCCCACAAAAATCATTCATAGAAAACACACAAAAATCATATAGCCTAAAACCTTAACCTCCCTATATCTGCCAAAATTTGTTGAAACTTTAAACCAGCATAACTCACTCATCGCTTGTTGGATTCCTTCAAATAATAGCTTGTTGGAAAGATCTCTTCATCGTCCTTCCAACCATTCTTTTTTTTTCAGGAGGTTAGTATTTTATTTCTCATAAGATAAGTCAAAAATCAGCAACGGAATTAGGTTTTCGCCAAATCTTCTTGAAATTCAAAATTGCATAACTCTTTCATCGTTGGTTGTATTCCAGAAAACAAATGCTTAATGGAAATCTTTCTTCATTCGCTTTCCAATCATATTTTAGTTTTTGTCAGGAGGTTAGTATTTCTTTCTCATAAGATAAATCGAAAATCGGCGACGGAATTAGGTTTTCGCTAAATCTTCTTGAAATTAAAAATAGCATAACTCTTTCATCTTTTGTTGTATCTATACAAATAATATCTTTTTGGAAATCTATTTTCATCCTCTTTCCAACCATATATCTTTTGTTTTATTTATGTAAATATTTCCTATTCTAAGGTTAAGTCGAAAATTGTTGACGGAATTAGTTTTTTTTTTAGATTTCTACAATTTTTGTCTTCGGTTGATTTCTGTTGTCATTTCTCGTGTTCTTATGATTTTTAAGCATCTATTCATGATGTATGATCATGAATTTCTTTCTTTTAACCTTCTCTATTCTTAAAGTCGAAATTGTCTTATGCCCTACTCTTAGCAACAACATTTGCATAGTTAATTGGAATGGTAATTCAGGTTGAATCTTGCTAAATTCCTGGCTATCACATCACACATCCAAAGGAGAGGCACCTGCAGCATCTGATCACTGGTTTCTAATAGGTTTGGTGAGTAGAATTGGTAAGGAAATTGGGTATTCAATTGATTATTGAATATGCATGCTTAATTTGTTTTCGTCTTTTCGTGGTGATAATAAAGGTGGTTTGGAATTATCTAATAAAGGCAAAAGAGTAGCTTCTTGTTCAATGACAAGAGAGGTAAGATATACGTCTCATCGGTTTCTCTAGAGACCCCTATTATTTTCTTGATATTTTTTATACCTACCCTTGTTGTATTGCATGCAATTGATTATAGGGTGAGAGTATGAATTTCGGATGAGATATGGATCTCATAGGCTATATCGAACCCCTGAGTTAGGTATTGAGTGCCTGGGTTGCATATGTTATGTGAATTGAATATGATGATTGTGTTCTGACATGATTGAGGATACCTTGTTGTGGTATTATGCTTTGTACTTGCCTGTGTGTGCTTGTATGTGTTTTTGTGTCAGAATCCTTTTTCGGTGGCCACTCGGGGTAAGCGCTGATGTTCCTAGGGAGAGAAGAGGTTTTTACTGGTATGGGAGTTGTATGGGTGGCAAAACCCAGCATGCACACATTGGATGTCTGGTCCTTGTGTGGCCAGAACTCTGTCCTTGTGTGGCAGGAAGCCCTTATCCTTGTGTGGTTTGGAATGCTCGAGTCTGTGTGTGGCTTGGGATAACTTGTCCTTGTGTGGCAAGATGGCTTACTAGGCTTACTGATTAGTTTGTGTGTTAACCGTTTACCCTTTGTGCAGTAAACTTTGGATAACAGTGGTGGAAGGGGATGAATTTTCTTCTTCAATGTCGAGAGCAATCTAATGAGTTCCACCTACCTGTGTACTTCTGATACTTTCGGAAGTGTTTGTAGTCCTCCCTCAACCATAGTTTCGGCCTTAACCTCTTTCTTAATGATTCTTGAATTGTATGATCCCCTTTAAATGTTTAGGAATGATCTAATGCGAATTGGGAGATTTGTGTTTAGGGTTTCTGCAGATCTTATGATGCTGCAACTCTACTAAGAATCTTGTAATCTCACACCATTATTGTTTTACCATTTTTGAGGCTTAGGTACATCCACTGTCCATGGTACCAGTGTGTGAGATCAGGGCTGCACGGCGGGGCGATATCACATCACATTTGCATCCTTGATCCTTGTTTACTTACGCATATAACGTGAATGATTGGGCTACTTTCTGGTTTATTTTCAGATCCCTCCTTTGCTTGCTATTTCCAAAATATATTGGAGGATTTCTTGCTGATTGTTTGGATCCCTACGGGACTTGTGTGTTATGAACCCAACGATTTAATCTAAAAACTTACGCTGATGTTTTATTTACTCCATATGTTACTAGAATATTTTTCCAATATCATGTTCCAATTGTTGATAAGCAATAAGATTAACAAGCTTAAAATCAGGAATTTATGATTAGCCTGGTGAGATTCAAATAGGTCTTAGGTGCCATTTAGGCTTATTTGGGTTTCACGGCGGTAATGACCTTAACCGGAGCAATTATTAATAGTTAGGAATTGGGGTCGTTACACCCGATGCCTCATATGTCAACAAGTGAAGATCTAACATCAAAAGCCTGTTGATCTACTTCAGTCACTTTCGATTCTAGAATGAAAGTGGGAGCATGTCACGATGGATTTTGTGACCAGTTTGCCTAGATCTCAGCAAGTATTCAGATCACACAATTAAAGGCAGAAAAGTTAACCTCCAGATAAAAACCTATGATGGTTGGAAATAAGGCAGAAAGAGCTTTCCAACAAGCTATTATTTGCAGGAATCCGTCAAAGTATGAGAGAGTTATGCTTATTTGAAGTTCAAGCAGATTTCGACAGAAAAAAGAAGGTGTAGGGTTTTTGGTTGGACGAATTTTGTATATTTTCTATGTGAGGTTAAAGTGTTGCTGGCTTCCTCTTTATATTGGTTGGTTATTGGATTAATTTACCTATTTTAAATATTAGATTAAAATAAGATAATTATCAGAATTAAGCTCTGTAATTATCCTCCTTTAAATTTTGAAATTTTATTTTTTAAGGTAATTATCAACCAATAAAGATTCAAATCAAAAGAAATTAATACCAGAAATAATTACTGGACATTCCTTACCAATTTCTGCCATCACATATCCCCTTCTCATCACACATCCTCTTATCCAGGGGTAAAATGGTCTTTTCACCTACAGTGGCTTTTAGAATTCTAGGAATGAAAATTCAGGGTCTCACAACATGAAATGTGAGATCCCTTTTATTGTAGTGCCGGTCAGTGGTAGCGTTACCGGTAGCGTTAGTGCCAGCGGCAGCGCGCCGATGCTAAACTGTTGGTTTGGGAACACAGCCGTAGGAAGCCTTTAAGTTACCCATAGTGAATATAGGAGTGTTTAAGTATGATTGAGAGTGGGATAGGTTAGACGATCGAGTTTGAGTCAGTGGAAAACAAACCAGGTTGATTTTGGTCCGTTTTGAACGATCGCGGGCTGTTTGGGCCAAATACGAGCCCATTGGGCTCATTTATGACGAAACGGGCTGTCGATTGGCCAGTCCAACCTTGTTGAACTTTTGGGCCAAAACCCATCAGCCCAAACCCACACTTCAGCCTTTAAATACTTCTCTTACAGAAATGACCAGCACATTCCAACCCTAACCGTTTTTCTCCTTCCTTCACCCTTCCAACCTACCAAAATCCACACTTTGCTCAAATTAACCCCAAAACCTTGTGGGGGATTGTCCCAAAACACTTTCCCATCAATTTCCTACACTTTTCCACTGTTAGATTGGTGTCTAAGGCCTGATTTTGAGGTGTTCTTCATTCTGGATGAAAATTCCAGAGTTATTGGTAAGTGCTTAATCTTTGGTTTTCTTTTGGATTGGTTGGTTTATTCAGGTTACTAGTGATGTGATTGAGTGTTTTTGATGGATGGAAATGCATGGAAACAACCTCTGATTCTTGTATGAATCTTGGATGAACAGTATCAAGGGGTTGTTTCTTCATGTTCTTGATCATGTTGGTGTGATTATTCATGTTAATTGAGTGGTTGTGGTCAGTATTGATAGGAAGTGTGTTCATTATATGTGGAAGTGATGTTGGGCTGGTAATGAGAGTATCTGAAGTACTGTGATTTGGTTGTTTAGGTTGGATATGATTTGAGTGTTTAAATTGGATAGGGGAATGTAGATGTGTGTGCAGTGTGAGAGGGTCCATAGGATTGCTTTCAATTATTTTCCATTTTGATTCCTGGATTGGTTATGCTTAGTATGGCTTCATGGTTTGTGCTTGTTTAGGCGGTACCGGATCGATCAGTAGAGGCAAGGATATTGTTGGAGAACCATCGACGCAACGAGAGGTGGGAGTTTATGTTTCATTTGCATACGCGTCATGTTTTGTTTTCAGAATTAAAATATGATCACATGTTTTGGTTTGAATGGAGGCATGACTTGAATTGTGTTCAAGATGTGTTGTTAGAATCATTATTTACTTGCCATGTTTTAATGCATCAGCCGGATGTTCAAAAACTGAAGCATGCTGGTTTGTTTGGTGTATACGAATTTTCATACATGTTTTGCAACCTCCCATACGATATGATTTTTTGTCTTCTTAGACATTTTTGCCATTGTGGCTGAATACTTTGAATATTATTTTGAGATGTTTGGCACCTGATTTATAAGATGGCAATGTTTAAATGCATGCATGGAATATTTGATGAATATTTAGATTTAATAACTCATACTTGATGAATTATGCTATGTGTTTATGCATTGTGTACTGGAATTGACGGTTAATGCTGGATCCAGTTAGGTAAGTATATGGAGTCCTTATAGAGAGGACAGTTGCTTACCGTGGAGAGGTATGGTTGGATATATTTATGTATCTGGAGTGCTGTGTGCACTATGAATGAAGGGGGAGTGCTGTGTGCACTATGAATGAAGAAGCTGTACAATTGCTTCATATATATAGTACGATGTTATATACGTGTACAGAAAATTGAATGTGATAGCTTGTGTTTCTCCATTCAATTTTGGACAATACTGATGGTGGGGTTTTGTTTCTATACATATGCTACAACTGAAAACCATCAGTAGGCTTTTAGGTAACCCTTTAGCGGGGGTTACATGAAAGTGGTTTGTGTCCACCCTCTTATATTTTGGACATAGTAGTCAAGTATCAAAGTTGTTTCACTTCTTTATGCATTTTGGTGTGTGCACTTATAATGGCTACATTGAAGAATATGGATTGTACTGGTTTGAATAAATGTTTGATACTATGCTTTAGTTTTGTCTCCATTCCACCGTTTATGCTTATGACGCGGTAACTTCCACTGAGGTCCTTGATCTCACTCCCCCTCTCTATTGTTTTGTTTCAGGACTAAGTTGTGAGAGTTAACTGTTCAACTTCGAGGTTACTATCCCGGTATAGGTCGTAGGGCTGGACAAATGCACATGCACGTTTTGGACTCAGCATCCTTCACATCTTCTTGTATATGTACATACCTGTGTATTTTTCTGGTGCATATGTGTACAACTCATGCTTGCATACTCTGATGTTTTGCTACGTAATAAGAAATGGTGTTGTTTTGAATTTCTGGGAATCTGTGAGTGTGGACTCATGGTGTTGCAGGTTTGAGACCGTCAGGCCCCGTTGTATGTGATCTGATATTTTCGCTGCTGCATATGTTGGTTACTCCATTGTTTGTAAGTTATACTGAGTATTAATTGATGCGTGCCATGTTTTGAAAGAAATAAGTTAAATGTTGTGTATTTCTACGATTAGCAAAACAAAATTTTTAGCCTTGTGTAGTTCCGCTTGGTCCACCAGTTGGGACAATTGGAGCTGCACGGCGGTGAGGGTCCCAATTACCGGGAACGGGTCCTCACATGAAAGCTATTATTGTAAGCAAATTCCACCAATGGTAGGCATCGTTCCCAACTGGTATGTTGGTCTAGTACACTCTCATGTAGCATGTCTTTGAGTGTTTGAATCATCCTCTAAGATTGGCCATCGGTCTGGGGATGAAATGTGGTACTGAAATTCAATCTTGAACCTAGCGCATTCTGGAATTTCTCCCAAAATCGTGATGTGAAACGAGGGTCACGATCCGAAACGATGGAAACTGACACTCCATACAGGAAGGAAGTGTGTAGATTTCATCAATCGATCCATGATTACCCAAATGGCATGGAATACTTGCTGAGATCTAGGCAAACTGGTCACAAAATCCATCGTGACATGCTCCCACTTTCATTCTAGAATCGAAAGTAACTGAAGTAGATCAACAGGTTTTTGATGTTAGATCTTCACTTGTTGACATATGAGATTACAAGAATCTTAGTAGGGTCATAGCATTATAAGATCTGCAGAAACCCTAAACACAAATCTCCCAATTTACATTAGATTAATCCTAAACAACTAAAGGGGATCATGCAATTCCAAAATCAAACGAAAAGGTTAGGGCCGAATCTATGACTGAGGGAGGACTACATGTACTTCCGAAAGTTCAGAAGTACACAGACAGGTGAAACACATCAAATTGCTCTCGGCAATGAAGAAGAAAGGTAACCCCCTTCCACCTGTGTTGTCCAAGGCTCACTGCACAAAGGATAGATGGTTAACACACAAGCTAATCAGTAAGCCTAGTAAGTCGTTTTGTCACACACGGACAAGTATTCCCAAGCCACACACGGACTTGAGCACCCCAAACCACACAAGGATAAGGGCTTCCTGCAACACAAGGACAGGGTTCCGGCAACACAAGGACCAGACCTCTAGCGAGCTCTTGCTGGGTTTTGCCGCCCATACAACTCCTATACCAGTAAGAACCTCTCCTTTCCCAAGGAGCATCAGCGCTTACCCCGAATGGCAACCGGAAAAGGATCCTGACACACAAACACGTACAAGCACACACAGACAAGTACAAAGCATAATACCATAAAAGGGTATCCTCAATCATGTCAGAACACAATCAGCATATTCAATTCACATAACATATGCAACCCAGGCACTCGATACAACAAGGGCAGGTAACAAAAACATCAAGAAAATAACAGAGGTCTCTAGAGAAACTGATGAGGCGTAGATCCTACCTCTCTTGTCTCTGAACAAGAAGCTACTCCTTTGCCTTTACTAATTAAATCCGAACCACCTATAATATCACCAGGCAAAGACGAAAACAAACTAAGCATGCATATTCAATAATCAACTGAATTCCGTATTTCCTTACCAATACTACTCACCAAACCTATGAGAAAAACCAGTGATCATACGTTGCAGGTGCCTCCCCCTTGGATGTGTGATATGATAGCCAGGAACTTAACAAGATTCAACCTGAATTTACCATTCCAATTAACTATGCAAATCTTGTCGCTAAAAGTAGGGCATAAGACGATTTCGACTTAACCTTAAACAAGGAAATATTTACATTAAAATTTAGAAACATTTATGGTTGGAAAGAGGATGGAAAGAGCTTTCCAAAAAGCTATTATTTGTAAGGATCTGACAAATAATTAGAAAGTTATGCTATTTTGAAGTTTAAGAAAATTTGGCGGAAACCTAATTCCACCGCCGATTTTCAAGTTAACCTTAGACAAAGAAATACTAACCTTATATCAAAAAAAAATATATTTTTGGAAATATTATGAAGAGAATTTTCTAACAAGCTATTATTCGCAGAGATATAACAAACAAAAAAAGAGTTATGCTATACTGAATTTCAAGAAGATTTGGCAGTGCCGCCGAATTTCAACTTGACATTTCAGAACAAAATACTAATCTTTTGACAAAAACTCAAACGTTCGTGGAAAGAGGATGAAGAGAGCTTTCCAACAAGCTATTGTTCATAGGAATCCGACGAATGATGAGTGAGTTATGCTGGTTTAAATTTCTGCGAATTATGGCGGCTATAGGGAGGTATAGGGTTTTAGGCTCATACGAATCTTGTAAGTTTTCTATGAGGGATTTTTGTGGGGTTGGCTTCCTATTTATAATGAATGAGTGTAGAATTATGATTACTATTTTTACTCACTTAATAAAAATAAGATAATTTACCAGATAATTAAACTCTTAAATTATCTTCCCTATTTTAGGAACTTAATCTCTAAGGCAACTATCTATCTTTAGGGATGATTTCTAAGGCAATTACCCATCCATAAGGACCTAGATCTTAAGGAATTTTAAAAAAAATTAACTACTAAACAAGCTTAACAATTTCGGCCATCACACATCCTTTCCTTCTGGGGCAAAATCATCTTTTCACTTGTACTGGCTTCCGGACTTCTAGGATTCAAAATTCGGGATCTTACATCGGGCAACGAACTCAGCAATGTAGCCCTTCATGTTCCGCCACCAATATTGCTCCTTCAGATCTCGATACATCTTAGTACTACCAGGATGGATAGTGAACTTCTAATTATTCACCTCGGAAAAAATAAGATTACGAATTTCAACATCTTATGGCACATATACCCAGTTTCTGAAGACAAGAACTCCATCATCTCACACTCTGAAATTGAGAGCTATGGCATCAACACCATTAGATAGTTGCTTCCGAATTTTAGCTACTTTTTGATCTTTTGATTGCTGATTCCAGATTTCTTCAATCAAGGTAGGCATGACTTCGTTTCGTGCCAACAACGAACAAGAAAAATTAGTGCCAAGGTGCACACATGTAGCTTTCAAATCCAGCAACATTGGCATGTATTGGGTGTGCATGTAAGCCAAAACCGATGGGGAAGGAGGATGAATCTTCCAGCTTAAGGCATCAGCGACAACATTCGTTTTTCCAGGATGATATCGATGATTAAATCATAATCCTTAATCAGCTCCACCCATCTTCGTTGTCTCATGTTCAACTTTTTTTGTGTAAGGAGGTATTTCAACCTTTTGTGGTCAGTGAAGATTCAGCACATCTCATTGTACAAGTAGTGGCGCCATATTTTCAATGCAAACATCACGGTTGCAAGCTCCAAATTGTGCATAGGATAGTTGCTTTCATGCGGACACAATTTCTAGGAAGCATAGGCAATGACTTTCCCGTCTTGCATCAATATGCATCCAAGTCTAGATTTTGATGCATCACTGCACACCACATATTCTTTCCCACTGACTGGTAAAGTGAGGATAGGTGCAGAAGCTAACCGATTCTTCAATTCTTCAAAACTTCGTAGCCATTTCTTGGTCCATTCAAATAGTTATCCTTTGCATGTCAACTTTGTTAATGGTTTAGCAAGCGATGAAAAATTCTCCATAAATGAACGGTAGTATCCGACTAAGCCATGGAAACTACGAACTTCGAACACAGTTCGCGGGGGTTCCCAAGCAACTATGACTTTACTCTTCTTTGGATCAACTAACACACCTTGGCCAGAAACAACATGGCTAAGGAAACCAACTTCGCATAACGAGATTTGCTAGTGCTCAGCATGCTCCTTTTTCGATTTTGGATAAATCAGAATGTCGTCAATGAAGACTATCACAAATTTGTACAGGAACTCACGGAACACACGAGTCATCAGGTCCATGAACATGGCTGGTGCATTGGTCAAGCCAAATGGCATAACCAGAAATCCGTAGTGGCCGTATCGCGATCTGAACACAGTCTTCGAAATATTAGTATCACGAACTCACAATTGATGGTATCTAGATCTGAGTTCGATCTTGGAGAACACGGCTGCACCTTGGAGCTGGTCGAACAAGTCATCAAGACACGGCAAAGGATACTTGTTCTTCACGATCACACAATTCAGCTACTGATAGTCGATGTACAATGGAAGCAAACCATCCTTCTTCTTTAAGTACAATACAGGTGCTCCCCAAGGTGACATACTGGGTCGGATGAAACCACGATTCAGCAAATCTTCCAATTGCGTCTTCAGTTCCTTCATTTCTGCAGGAGCCATACAATATGGAGGAATGGAAATAGAATTCGTACCAGGCATTAACTCAATGCCAAATTCCATTTCTCTTGCTGGTGGCAAACCGGCTATGTCTTCTGTAAATACATCCAAAAATTCGTGAACCATTGGAACAGAATCCAGATCTGAGGATTCCTTAGAAACATCATGCACGTTCGCGAGATACATTGTACATCTCTTGCTGATCAATGGCTTCGCATCGAGCTAAGAAATCATGCAAGTTGGAACAACTCGCCTATCACCTTTAAAATAGTACTCGGCACCATAAGGAAAGGTGAACCACACATGGTTGGTGAAACACTCCATTTGGGCTTGATGTTTCACCAAACAATCCATTCCTACGATCACATCCAGCTCTCGAATGTCCAATACGATCAGATCTACCTCAATTACATTCGGACCCATAAGTATAGCATAGTCGATGTAGACTAGATCACAAATCAGTTGCTCTCCCAAAGGAGTCAGAACCGCAATAGGAGGAGACACGGGAGACAGAGGTTGATCCGTGCTAAGTGCTATCCTTGGACTTATAAATGAACTGTTTGCTCCGGCATCTAACAACACTTTAGAATTTTGAGAAAATACTGAAATAGTACCGGTCACCACATCAAGGCTAGCCTCGGCATCAGTCTAGGTGAATAGCCTCATTGGTTTTGGTTTTGCCTTACTTAAGGATCTGTTGGGTGGTCCTTCTGGTGTGTGTGTTGGTGGTTTGGTGGGATTGGCATACCCACCTCGATTGGCATTTGATGCATGTGTGATATGCCTTGGTTTTGGACAATCCCTCTGAATATGTCCTATCTCGCCACAATTGTAACATCAACGTTGCTGAGAATTCCATATAGATCCATTGGAATTCAGACTAGAAAAGTTCTTCTTGTTGTTACCTCTTTTTCCATTGTTTTTTAAAAGGTAGGGCCCCATACATTGATTGAACTTTAAGTCTTGCCTAAAGAATCTGCCTCTAGTGGCTAAGGACGGCTTCTTTGTTTTCACGATCTTCTCGGCGTTAGCCGTGGCAATGATTAATTCTTACAAATTTTGCACCGGTGTCATACCAACAATGGTTTTGAGCTCAGTACTCAGTCCATCCTGAAATCATCTTGCAAGATGGTATGGTGAATGATCCTCCTCTGGTGCGAATTGGAACAACTCCCCTAATTCCTTTTTGTATTCCAGCACCGAATGGGTACCCTGTTCAAGCTTATAGAATCGCTGCTCGTTTTTATGGAATCTTGTATAAAACCTCTCGTCGAACTCATATCGAAATTCCTCCCATATAGGCAAATGATCTCCAAATTGCAAACTCATGGATGTCCACCTAGCGATGGCTTCTCCCTCAAGTAGGAAAGTAGCAATGGCAACCTTGTCATCATCAGAGATACGTAGAACAAAGACAATAGACACAAGGTGTCTATCTGTTCACAAGCCGCAACGGCACTGGCTAAACCACTGAAATCTTAACATCCCAGTTGAAGAGCTTCCTTCAGCAGCTTCCTAATAATGACTAGAAGTCTCTTGTCTTCTTTAAGATGAGTCGGCTGTATAGGTTCAAGTGGAGGAACAGGATCTTCCTTGGGTGTGGGGGTAGGAACATTTTGGAATTGCATCTATGCTACTGGTTCGCAGAAATCCCTTGCAATACGTTTAGTATCTATGCCATTACAGGATCAATAGTTGGTGCAGCTGGTGCAGCTGGTGCCTGGGGTTGGTTTTTGGGCTCAACCTGCCCTCCCTGCTCAATTTGTGCATTCAGCTACTCTTGCTAAACAGGTTGCTGGTCAGCCTAAATCCCATACCTCCCCCATCGATCCCTTTGTACAATCGGCCTTGCTATACTGTACGAACATGCAATATTACTCAATACTTAACCCAAATACGAATACTAGGAAAAGAAGTGGTACCTGGTGGAGAGGCATATATCAGGTGATATGCATATGCTGGAAAACAAATCACTCATGCACACAAATATACAAGTTTCAGAAATCACATGTGTGCATGCAAATGCACACTCGACAATCACAAGCACTCGATATTAATTATTCAAACATTCAGCAATACACATATTTATGCAAAACACACTTGGCAGCACACATCAACAAACAACAAACACATGCATATATATTCGGCAACATAGAGATCACATAGGGACACTCGGCAGCATACTTGGTATTGACAGAGAAACACAGCAAAGCACCCATCAAAACCCAGCTAAACACATCAAATCATGCAATGCATAAAAGCATACATACATACACAGTAAATCAAATAATCAAACTTAGCATTTAAAAATTTCAAATCAGGTTTTTAACATCAACTTATTTTCGGTATTAGCCCCTGTGTGGGTGTGTGCGCATGGTCCTTCCTACAAACACAAAACCAACAAAACAGGTAAGCATATAACAAGTTATATTCCCTGAACCATACTCCGCTATCTAACCTGTAAGGACCCGAACCCATATTCCCGAAATTGCTCCTATTAGGACCCTTACCGCCTTGAAACCAAAATAAACCCAACCTAGGACCCATCTGAATCTCACAAGGCTTATCCCCTTAGAACCGATTTTAACAAGTTTATTCTTTATACTTATCACGATTGGAGCTTGATATTGGACAAGTATTCTGGTATCATATAAAGTGAATAAATGAATCTACAACACACAAGCCCCATAAATATCTAGTAAGTAAAACATAATTCAGAAACAAACAAGCAAAGGAGTTAAAGAACCAGAAAATAGTCCAATCATAGTTCATGTTATATGCCCAAGAAATTAGGGAACAAGTATGCAAATGTGATGTGATATCGTCTCGCTGTGCAGCCTTGATTCTCACACATTAGTACCACAAACAACGAATGTACTTAAACCTGAAAAATGTTGAAAACAACAGGATGAGATTACAAGAATCTCAGTATGGTCATAACATCATAAGATTTATAGAAATATTAAACAAACATCTCCTGAACATTCATCAAATTCAGCCTATACACTAGAGGGTATCACGCATTCATCCAATAACAAAAAAAGATAGGGCCGAAAGCTAAGGCTGAGGGTGGACTACAATCACTTCTGAAAATCAGAAATACACAGACAAGTAAAGTATTAATCTTGACAACAGAAAAAGGCCATCCCCTTCCACGTTTACTGTCCAAGGCTTCGTTGCACAAAGGAGAAAGGTTAGCACAAAAGCTAACCAGCAAGCTTACTCATCTTGCCACACAAGGACAAGACATCTAAGCCACACAAGGACAAAGGCATCCAAACCACACAAAGATAAGGGCATCAAAACAACACAAGGATAAAGGCATCTTAACACACAATGACAAGGTATCTAGCCACACAAGGACTAGGCATCCAGCGTGCACAAGTTGGGGATTGTCACCCGTATGACTCCCATACTAGTAAGAACCTCTCCTCTCTCAAGGAGCATCAGCACTTACCCTGAATGGCCATCGGAAAAGGATCTTGACACACAAACACTTACAAGCACACACAAGCTAGTACAAGGCACAATACCACAATAGGATATCCTCAATCATGTCAGAAAATAATCAGCATGTTCAATAAACAAAACACAAGCAAATTGGGCACTCACAACCTATCTTAAGAGTTCAGTATAGCCGAAGTGAGCCTCAAATCAATCTGAAACTCAGGCATAAAATATCAAGCACATGCACCAAAATTAACAAGCAATCAACAAGGATCTCTAGAGAAACCGATGAGGCATAGATTCTACAACCAACACTCAATCCACAAGCACGCATAGACCATTATCCAAACCGAAACAAACAAACAAACAAAAGGATTTATTCAAGAAGCTATTCCGTTGAGGCATAGATCCTACCTCTCTTGTCTCTGAACAAGAAGCTATTCCTTTGTTTTTATTCAAGGGATCCGAACCACCTATAACGCCATAAGGTAAAAACAAAACCATAATATGCATACTCAATAATCAAGTGAATATCCTATTTCTTTACCAATTCCACTCACCAACCTATCAGAAACCAGTATCAGATGCCTTAGGTGCTTCCTCCTCTGATGTGTGATATGATAGCCAAGAACTTGACAGGATTCAACCTGAATTACCACCCCAATCAACCATAAAAACTTTGTCACTAAGGATAGAGCAATAGAGCAAATTGCGATTTCATGTATACAAGACTTAGGGGTTGCAATTTCATGTTTAAGAAGGAGACTTAGATGTTAATAACCCATATAATCAAAAGGAATAAGATCAGAAACCAACAGGTTAATCAATTGATCAAAATTGGCAACAATAGGGCAAAAGGTAGGGCATGAGGATTTCATGTATATGGAAGATTCAAAGGATGAATTAATTATTTTACAACATGAATGGATGCCAAACAATCGTAGGAACAAGAGGAACAACAGAAAAAATCAATTAAAGGAAGAATAACACAATTTTGGGACCAAAACCGACAAATTATAACTTGAATTTCGATAGGTAAGAACTAACCTTATAATGACCAACCCAGTATAACACAATAGAGGATGGATAGAGATTTGCAACAAACTATTATTTTCAGAAATCCGTAAAAGGATGAGAGAGTTATGCTAGGATGAAGATCAAGAAAATTTCGTCGGCAATAGGGTATAATGGAGGGTTTGATGGTTGATGAATTTTTGTGTGTTTGGTCATCATACATCTATTTCTTCAGGGTCAAAATTGTCATTTTTCCTGCACTGGCTTCTGGACTTCTAAGACTCAAAATTCGGAGTCTAACACAATTGTTCATCATGCACACACACATTTGGTTTCTTTTTATCTTTTCATTCTATTTTGTTATTTTGATTATTTCTATCCTTGTTCCTTACTCCCTTGTCCCTTTTAATAAGTTGGATTCCACTGCACTCATCCATCTGGGCCTATTGGGCCGGTTGTGATAAATTGTTATGGAGCCGATCTCACTCCCTCTTTCGAATGAGCTTAGGCCATGTTGTGTGTTGAGTTCACGTTTGGACCTATGAGTTTGGGCCTAAGTCAATTACGTTTGGGCTCCCCTCATGAGAACACGAGGTCTATAAGAAGGGGAGATTGTGAGTCCCACTGTGCATAGGGCTCAAGTTACCTAATCCCACATCAGAAAGGAGTGGGGGAGGTCTTGGACATATATGTGATGTGTGAATGGATCATTTGTAACAAGTTGTATCATTTAGGCTATGTGGTTAAAAGCCTAACTAAATGTTACAATTGTGATCTATCATGTGCATGTACACATCCAGACCCGCTGAGTTCATAGGTTACATCATGATAGCATCGATCCCAAGTAGTCTACCTGTCCAACGCACAAACACGAAGCATGTCCTCTAAAATCTGAATCGTCCTGTCCGTCTACCCATCCATCTAAGGGTGGAAAGCTGTGCTGAAATTCAATATGGTACCCAAAGCACTATGAAGCTTTATGACACTCGACCTACACCACTCGTTAAGAACCTTAAACGCACATATAGGCTCTTTATGACTGTGTGCACCTAAAGATCAACTCTCGGATCAACGGTCAACTTTCGGGTCAAACTAGTCAAAATCGAACACTCTCATTGTAAGGTCTCGCCGACTAGGCACTCAGAGGGATGAGGTCTCAATACTCCCCTTCTTATAAGAATTTTGTCCTCAAAATTCTGTTACCTTGAGCCGTAAACAACCGTGGGTACTACTCTCTCATAGATTGCTTGATCTCCCAAGTTATTTACTCATATTTGTTACTGCGTCAAACTACCTTAACAATTATAACACTGCGACGCCTAAGTTATTTCACCACATTATCCACAGTTGCAACTAGCTGAGTCAAGTATGACAAATCATTGGCTATCTCAACTAGTGGCATCTCCAAAACGTGAGAAGGATCCCTAATGTATTTCCTCAACACTGAGATGTGGAATATATTATTGATCCTCTGTAATGATGGTAGCAAATCGAGTCTATACGCCATTGGTCCAATCCTCTCGGTGATGTTGTACAGACCGATGAACGTCGGTGCCAACTTGCCATGCTGCTAAAACCAAATCACACCTTTTCAAGGTGCGACCTTTAGAAACACCATCTCTCTAACCTCAAAATCAAGATTTTGCCAGCAGTTATCAGTATAATTTTTCTGTCTATCCTTAGCTGTCCTCAATCTCTGTCTAATCAGTGCCAACTACTCTGTCACTTTCTCAATCATCTCGAGACTGTCAAGTTTCCTATTGCCTACCTCATCTCAACACAAAGGAATACAATACCGCCTATCATACAAAGCCTCGTATGATGCTATACTAGTGGAAACCTGAAAGCTATTATTGTAAGCGAACTCAGCTAGTTGTAGGCATCTGTCCCGTTCTCTCCCAACGTATCCTTTCTTTTCTATTTCCTACATTTCTTTTCTTTCATTTTTTCATATAGGGTAGCCCTGCTTCGTTTCTCTCCTGATTAGGGTTCCGGTATCTATTGCTTTCTTCTGTTTGTTCATTGCGAACGCATGCACATTTGGTTTCTTTTTATCTTTATATTCTATTTTGTTATTTTGATTATTTCCCATCGTTTTTCCTTACTCCTTGTCCCTTTTAATCAGTTATCCAACGCACAAGCATGGAGCATGTCCTCTAAAATTTGAATCGTTCTCTCCGACTACCCATCTGTCTGAGGTTGGAAAGCTATGCTAAAATTCAATCTAGTACCCAAAGCACTCGATCTGACACGATGGACACTGGAACTTCATGTAGTCTCACATTATCGTCCATATGCCTTGATGCCAATCTCTCTGGTGTGTTCGTCACCCTGATGGGGATGAAGTAAGCAGACTTGGTCCGTCTTTCCACTATCACCCACACCGAGTCATATCGTCACTAAGATCTTGGAAATCCAACCACCAATTCCATTGCCACGGGTTTCTATTTCCACTCTGGAATGGATAGCGACTACCTTGCGGGTCTTTGATGCCTGGTTTGCCTTGCTGACACAACAAGCACCTATCCACAAAATCTGCAATGTGCATCTTCATCCTAGACCTCTAATACTGCTCTCACAAATCACGATACATCTTAGTATTTTCATGGTGAATCAAATATTTTGAGCTGTATACCTCTGTCAAAATCATTTATCTCAACTCTTTATTACTGGGAATGCAAACTTGACCTTAGAAAGTAAAAATGCCATCATCTTTGACTTGGTACTCACTGACCGTACTATCACCACTACCATCACCCTCTAACTGCTGTCTCACTCGAACCAATAATGAATCCTGAAGCTGCTTGGTCCAAATCTTATCTAATAATGATGGTCTGACAACCAACTGTGCAATCAATGCTCTGGACTCGTCGTTGTCAAGCTGGACTCTAGATGCTCTCAAGCACATCAGCATCGGCATGTACTCCGCTCAGATGTATGCTAAGGAAGAAGATGTCTTCCTACTCAACACATAAGCGACTACATTTACCGTGCCCGGATGGTAGTCGATCACTAGATCATAATCTTTGATGAACTCTAGCCATCTCTTCTATCTCAAATTTAACTCCTAAGTGAGGAGATAATTGAGACTCTTGTGATCGATGTAGACTCTGCATGCCTCACCATACAAGTAATGCTGCCAAATCATTAATGCTAACACCACTGCTGCCAACTCTAAATCGTGAGTTGGGTAGTTTCTCTCATGTGGCCTCAACTTTCTGGATGCATATGCCACCACCTTTCCTTCTTGCATCAAGACACATCCCAGTCCCATCTTCGAAGCATCACTGAACACCACATAACCTTTTCCATTAACTGGAAAAGTAGTACTGAAGCTGACACCAATCTGGACTTCAGCTCCTGAAAGCTCTGCTCACACTTCTCGGTCCACACAAACAGAACACCAATGTGTGTTAAATGCATCAAAGGGCTTGCTAACAATGAGAGGTTCTCCATGAACCACCAATAGTAGCCTTCCAAAACATGGAAGCTATGAATCTCTTTGACATTACATTTTTCTCCCACGACACTACTGCCTTTATCTTTTTGTGGTCTACTAACACTCCTCTAGCTGATACCATGTGCGCTAAGATGCTAACCTAGCTGAGCCAAAAATCAGACTTAAAAAACTTGGCATACAACTGTCAAGCTCTAAGTATGTCCAACACTGTTCTTAGATACACTGCATGCTCCTCCTCAAATCTCAAGTAGATCAAGATGTCATCTATGAAGGCGATGACATATTGATCTAAGGACTCCAAAAATACCCTGTTCATAAGGTCCATAAACATTGTTGGGGCATTGGTCAGCCCAAATAGCATGACCAAAAACTCGTAATGGCTATATTGTGACTGGAACACTATCTTTGGGATATCTAACTCCCAAAATCTTAACTAGTGATACCCCAATCTCAAATCAATCTTTGAAAATATTGAACCACCATGAAGTTGATCAAACAAGTCATTAATCCATTGCAGTGGATACTAGTTATTTACTGTGGCCCGATTCAATTTCCTATAGTCAATCAACAAATGGAGGGTGTTGTCCTTCTTCTTCAAGAACAACACTGGTGAGCCCCACAGAGATATACTAGGTCTGATGAATCCTCTTTCCACCAAATCCTCAAGTTGAGTCTTCAAATCTTTCAGCTCTGCTGGTGCCATCTGGTAGGGTGGGATGGAGATAGGAGTTATGCCCGGTAATAGCTCAATCTCAAACTCAATCTCTCGCCCTATTGGTAAACCCATCACATCATCTAGGAAAACATTAGGGTACTCTCTCACCACTGGTACACCGCTCAACTCCAGAAGCTTTACTATCACATCTTTGACATATGCCAAGAAGGCTATGCAACCCTTACTGATCATACGTTTGGTACTCAACCAAGATATCACATATGTTGGCATCACTCGTCTGTTACCCTCAAAACAAAACTCTATACCATCAGCCAAACTGAACCAACACTCTTCTTTATGTAATCCATACGTACTCTATCTCTAGCCAAATAGTCCATACCCAAAATGATGTCCAACTCTCTGATGTCCAACAGAATCAGATTGGCCTCAATCTCCACTAAACCCATCCTTAACACACAACCCAAATATACTCTGATGCAAGCCAATTGCTCACCTAACAGGATCAAGACCTCAATAGGTGACTCTAAGGGTGACAACTCTCTATCGATACTCCTAGCTATTCCAGGACCAACAAATGATCTATTCACTCCGGGGTCTAACAACACTCTAGCATAACAAGAGAAAACGATAATAGAACCTATCACAATGTCCAGACTGGCTATGGCCTCTGTATCAACCAAAGTGAAGAGGCATGTCTACTTCCTTTGCTGTTGTGTCTGCTGCTGCTACTGGCCTATACTTTGACTACTAGAAGGCTTGCATGCCTATAACCTTTGCGGTGCTCGAGTAGAACCCTGAGAACCCATATGACTGACTTCAAACCTCTAAGTTGCTGGTAACAATGGAATCCTAGACTTTGCAGCACCTCACTAGGCTGCTCTAGCTCAAAGACACTCCCTGGCCATATGCCCAAATTGATCACACTGATGGCATATGGGTGGCTACGAGCAAGGAGGTGGGTGTAACTGTGTGCAATTCTAGCACCTGGGTAGCCCAGATTGCATACTTATGCTTTGGAAGGATCGAGCAGCCTGTGAGTGTTTGGAGACTGAAGTGGTCCCCTAAGACCTAGTCAACACTGAGGGGTAAAGACCAACTGTCTTACCCTTGAGCCTCTGCTCAAATCTAGAACTGCGCCTGATCGGACCTTTGCTAGCATAACTGTCCTTGCACTTCTAATTCTGACGTCTCTGTCCCAAAAGAATCTCCTCAACCTTCACTGTGTCTATCACCAACTCCTCGAAGTCATTGCTCATTTTCAAGCACAAGAAACCACGGACATCCCAATTGAGCTCATGCTCAAATCTGCTGGCCATCATAGCATTAGTCCTATCCGCCTCGGGCATAAAGTGAACTAGTTCCCTTAACTCAGTCTCATACTTGAAAACTATCTTGTTCCTCTGCTAAAGATGATAGAACTCGGACCTATTCTTTTCTTGGAAGTACTAGGTGTAGTACCTCCGGTTAAACTTCTTCTTAAAGTCCTTCCAAGTAGGCTGGCTTACATATCGGTCTCTCACCAAACTCCACCAGCGAGCTATACCCTTCTCCAATAGATAGAGAGCCAAAGTCACCTTGTCCACTATTGACAACTTCAAGTCCTGTGCAGTCAGAACCACATTTTCCTTCCAATTCTTCAGTGGAATGACATCATCAGTGCCATTGAAACTTTCGCACCGTAAGTGTCTGCCCTTTTTCAGCAGCTTGGACAGTTGCACTGTCATGACCAAAAATTCACCAAGATATAACAACCACCAGATAGCTATTGTACAAACTTAGATAGTCATCCTAAGAGTATACAATAACCGTACAAGGCTAGAATGAAAACCTATTTAAATTTTATTTCATATTTTAGATGCATGACGTGCCTCGGAAGCAATGGCAAGACTAAGAAAATTTATTGAAACAAACAAACGTGTGAAAATTTTGTAGAGCTTTACATCATGTGATACATAAATCAAAATCTCAATTTATTTATCAACATAGTATGGGATCCCAATTTACAATACATATACACGTGAAATGTCAAATGCAACTAGTCCACATATGCAACCACAATCCTCGATCATACCTTATAATTTAAACCTTTCAGAGAGTATGCAATATGGGGCGAAGTTGATCATTTTGCTCTAACTCGGGAAACCTATCAAACACTAGCATGGCAACTAGGTGAGTGGACATTTTCCATTACAAATTCTTATTAAATTTAATTAAGATTATATGCTACTTCGATTATACAATTTCATAGGCACAAAACCAAAATCATGGCTATGGACCATTTAGATCCAACCATGGTAATACATTATGAAAAACAAGACAAGCAATTCCACATGAGATCACAACATATAACATATAACCCCATCATCAGGGTCACAATCAAGCAATGTCATCAACAACATAGAATGTCAGCACAAACCACATGCATTACAAATAGACAAAGATCTTATAGATCTCGATATACACTTGATAACCATTCTTATGGATGACTAATATAGCCAACCATTAACATAGGTTGGTATTATAATCACTCTCTCTATACCTGGGTTATAATCACACACAATAATCTAGGAACACGTAGTAATATCAACATGTAGTAATCTAGGAACACATAGTAATTTTAGGTAACACTCAGTAATCTGATATGCTGGGATGATTAATTCCATGATAAGTTTATATACTACCTCCTCAAAGGTTAGAATATCATCAGTCGACTAATTCTATAGCCGTTATTCCTTTCATTCCACTAGGGTTATTTACACCTTAATTTACCCTTTTTGCACCTTTCATTCAATTAAGGTTAGTATATCTTTAACTAACCAATCCTTATTCTTTCTTTCTCATTATCATAAATTCTATTTAAATATCTTTGAGTCATTACTCATTTCATTCGTATATTCTTAATTGCTTATGCCCGCATTCAATAGTTTTTCGATTATTTTTCATTAATTTTTAGATAAATTCTTAATAAACATCCTTTGATTTTCTTAGGTTGGGTCGACCCTCTAAGTATTATTTTTCTTTTATCTTTAATATTTTTTTTCTTACACGGTAGTGCTATAAACTCAGCACGATTAGTATCCTTTTATATGTTTAGTCGGTCATATACAGTAGGGTTAGAATATTTCCTTATAATCAGCATAATTATGATCCCTTATTAGAAGGGTTAGGGTTCTTAATATTCTCGATTCATTAATATCTCAGACATTACTACAATTGCTAATATGTTGGGCCTTTCCAACATGAGCTTCAATACTATTCTTGTATGACTTTGAAGCCATATGAGGTATTTGTTAAGTTGTTTTCACGATTTCCCTCGGCAGTACAATGCTATTGTCCCCCATATCACAGTTATTTTAAGCACATTCCCAACACTCATTTACGGCTTAGGAAATAACCATAGAAGCATATTACAATTCAATCAAATACATGAAATCAAGAGTTGCCATGATTTAAGAAATTTCCCATCGATCATGTGTTTATGATTGCAAGCGATTCACGGATATCATGCATCACATAAAGATAGTTGAAATTTATTTAAAATGATGGGAATTAAATTAAAAATCATCCACTTACAGTTTTGCTATCCCGATTTTCTTTCCTGGATTTCTTATCCTCTTACTGTAACCTACACACATAACCGCAATCTATTACCTAATATCATTATATGAATCTTAATAATCTCATAATAGACACTTCTAGGTCTTTAAACCTGTCCAAGGAACTCAATGATCATCCTTGGATTCAATCCGAATAATTTCCGTATTTTTTCCTAATTATCAGAAATTTCTACTAACTTTTATACCCATCAAAACTCATCAAAATAATAAAACATTCATGTGTTTATGCTTGCAAGCGATTCACGGATATCATGCATCACATAAAGATAGTTTAAATTTATTTAAAATGATAGGAATTAAATTAAAATCATCCACTCACAGTTTTGTTATCCCGATTTTCTTTCCTGGATTTCTTATCCTCTTACTGTAACCTACACACATAACCGCAATCTAATACCTAATATCATTATATGAATCTTAATAATCTCGTAATAGACACTTCTAGGTCTTTAAACCTGTCCAAGGAACTCAATGATCATCCTTGGATTCAATCCGAATAATTTCCATATTTTTTCCTAATTATCAGAAATTTATACTAACTTTTATACCCATCAAAATAATAAAAAATTCATATCATTAGATTCCTCATAATTTTCTATATTTTCTGGAATTTTTCCATATTTTTCTCAATTTATTTCTAATTTTTTCCGAATTTAATTTATTTCCTATTAATTTTAAATTTTTGGTCAAAGTCAATAGGACATATGCACTTTGTGACACAGCCATGATTCTACAAGTTTTGACTCGGTACCAACCCAAAAATCAACCTTGAACCAACTTGCTAACTCAGCTCAAGTGACACGTCACACACCCCGTCTGTAGACAACATGTCGTTCAGTCCACTTGTGAAGCACATGTCAATTGGAAGACCCTCGGACGAATTTGGTTCGAGTGAACCAGAGAATTTCCAAAATCGAGGCTCCGCTGTCTCTCACTCCAAAAAACCTCAAACCTAGCTAAACTCGATCCCCAAATCATGCATAACAAAACCCACTTATAAATCTAGAATTTTATATAAAATTTAACTAGATATCAGAAGATCCATATTATCCGAAATTTCAAAGTGTGAACAGTGATACTCGCTAGAAAAAGGATGGAAATGTGATGACCCAAACCCAACCCCTATTAGGACCTTTACTGCAGTGAAACCCAAATAAGCCCTCGTAAGGTCCTATTTGAATCCCACAAGGATAAAGTCACCGAATTGTCAATTTTATTGGTTGATTCATATGCTATTTATAGTTTGGAGTATGTTTATATATTAATGAATTTCTGGCTTTGAAACCCCGAATTTTGAGTCCTAAAAGTCCAGAAGCCAATGCAGGTGAAAAGACGATTTTACCCTAGAAGGAAAGGATATGTGATGGCCAAAATTGGTAAGAGTGGTATGGTAGTTTATTCTGGTATAAATTCCCTTAATCTAAGTCCTTATAGATAGATAATTGACTTAGAGATTAAAATCCCTAAAACTAGTGGAAGATAATTACAGAAATTAATTTTGATAATTATATTACTTTAATTAAGCCTTCCAGATAAGGATTATAATCTCATAACCATCTTATATAAATAGAAGCCAACGCCCACAAAAATCATTCATAGAAAACACATAAAAAATCGTACAGCCTAAAACCCTAACACCTACCTACATCTACCAAAATTCGTTGAAAATTTAAACTAGCATAACTCACTCATCGCTTGTCGGATTCCTGTAAATAATAGTCTGTTTGAAAGCTCTATTCATCTTCTTTCTAACCATCATTTTTTTCAGCATTAGGTTAGTATTTTCTTCTCATATGATAATCTGAAAATCGTCGACGGAATTAGGTTTTTGTCAAATCTTCTTAAACTTCAAAATAGCATAACTCTTTCATCAATTGTTGTATTCCTGAAAATAACAGCTTATTGGAAAGATCTCTTCATCCTCTTTCAAACAATATTTTTTTTTTCAAGATGTTAGTATTTCTTTCTCATAAGATAAGTCAAAAATCGTCAACAGAATTAGGTTTTCGCCAAATGTTCTTGAACTTCAAAATAGTATAACTCTTTCATCGTTTGTTGTATCTCTACAAATAATATCTTTTTGGAAATATCTTTTCATCCTCTTTCCAACCATATATATTTTGTTATTTGGATGTAAATATATCCTTGTCTAAGTTTAAATCAAAAATCGGCAATGGAATTAGGTTCTCTTTTTAAATTTTTACAGTTTTTGTCTTCTGTTGATTTCTGTTGTAGTTTCACATGTTCTTATAATTTCTTAGTATCTATTCATGATGTGTGATCATGAATTTCCTTCTTTTAAACTTCTCTATGCTTAAAGTCGAAATTGTCCTATGTCCTACTTTTAGCGACGAAATTTTCATAGTTAATTGGAATTGTAATTCAGGTTGAATCTTGTTAAGTTCCTGGCTATCACATCACACATCCAAGGGGGAGGCACCTGCAGCATCTGATCACTGGTTTCTGATAGGTTTGGTGAGTGGAATTGGTAAGGAAGTAGGATATTCAATTGATTAATGAATATGCATGCTTAGTTTGTTTTTGTCTTTGCCTGGTGATAATATATAGGTGGTTTGGAATTACCTAATAAAGGAAAAGTAGTAGCTTCTTGTTCAGAGATAAGAGAGGTAAGATCTAAGCCTCATCGGATTCTCCAGAGACCCCTATTATTTTCTTGATGTTTTTGATACCTACCGTTGTTGTATTGCATGCGATTTGATTATAGGGTGAGAGTATCCTTGCTAGATGTATGGTCCTTGTGTGACCGGAACCCTATCCTTGTATGGCAGGAAGCCCTTATCCTTGTGTAATTTGGGATGCCCAAGTCCGTGTGTGGCTTGGGAAGACTTGTCCTTGTGTGGCAAGACGACTGAACCCTGCCCTTGTGTGGCAAGATGACTGAACCCTGTCCTTGTGTGGCAGGAATCCCTTATCCTTGTGTGATTTGGGATGCCCAACTCCGTGTGTGGCTTGGGAAGACTTGTCCTTGTATGGCAAGATGACTTACTAGGCTTAATGATTAGCTTGTGTATTAATCATTTACCCTTTGTGCAGTAAGCCTTGGACAACACAGGTAGAAGGGGATGGTCTTTCTTCTTCATTTCCGAGAGCAATCTAATGAGTTCCACCTACCTGTGTACTTCTGATAATGTCATAAGTGTTTGTAGTCCTCCCTCAACCATAGATTCGGCCCTAAACCCTTTCTGAATGCTTCTTGAATTGCGTGATCCCCTTTAGATGTTTAGGAATGATCTAATGCGAATTGAGAGATTTGTGTTTACGGTAGGTTTCTATAGATCTTATGATACTGCGACCCTACTGAGATTTTTATAATCTTATACCGTTGTTTTTTTACCATTTTTAGGCTTAGGTACATCCACTGTCCGTGGTACCAGTGTGTGAGATCAAGGCTGCACGGCGGGGCGATATCGCATCAC
This sequence comes from Passiflora organensis, assembly GCA_019739055.1. NCBI lineage: Eukaryota > Viridiplantae > Streptophyta > Magnoliopsida > Malpighiales > Passifloraceae > Passiflora > Passiflora organensis. The sequence goes on from JAEPBF010000181.1 coordinate 68,323, forward strand.
ATTTGCATACTTGATCCTTGTTTGCTTGTGCATTTAACATGAATGATTGGGATATTATTTGGTTTATTTTCAGATCCCTCCTTTACTTACTATTTTCGAAATATGTTGGAGGATTTCTTGTTGATTGTTTGAATCCCTAAATGACTTGTGTGTTATGAACCCAATGATTTAATCTAAAGACTTCCGGTGATGTTTTATTTACTCCGTATGTTACCAGAATATTTGTCCAATATCATGCTCCAATTATTGTTAAAAATAGAAATAAACATGCTATAAAAATCGAAAGTTAATGGTAAGCTTAGTGAGAATCAGATAAGTCCTAGGTGTCATTTGGGTGTATTTGGGTTTCACGACGATGATGACCTTAATCGGAGTAAATAGTAATAGTTAGGAATTTGGGTCGTCATATACGGAGTGAAAGAAATCATCAATGGAAGACTTATATTAGCACTAAAATCAAGTGGAAACATAACACACATGTGAGACCTCGATCCTCCATAGTATAAATGGCTAGGAAGTCCAAGAGCGATGCAGCTAAAATGACTATTTTGCCTTTGAAGAAATGGATGTGTGATAACCTAAAAGGGTTGTTGCCAAATTTTTTTTGTTTTAATTCTGGTTAATTATCCTTAGTTTTATCCCTAATTATCTGAAGTATTAGATAATTCTTTCTTTTAAACAGAGTTATAATTTAAATAGAATTATTCTTCTAATAGAATTATCACTTAACTATCCTTTTAAGCATAAAAATAGGGAATTATCTCTTAACTAAACCTCCTTAGGCCAACCTACCCTTATAAATCATATCTAAAACCTCCTAAATAATTCTGGAATTATTATCTCCCTTCTCTCTTTCCTCTCAATTTTTGATTTTTTCCTACCCTAAACCCTATCCAAAATTCCTTGATCTTCATCCTAGCATAACTCTCTCATTCTTTGTCGAATTTCTGTAAATAATAGATTTTTGGAAAGATCTTTCCATTCTCTATCTAGCTATCTTGGGTTGGTCATCAGAAGGTTAGTTCTTCTCTCTCAAAATTTAAGTCATAATTTATCAGTTTTGGTGCCAAGATTGTGTGATTCTTCTTTTAATTGAATTTTGTTGTTGTTCCTTTTGTTTGTATGATTGTTTGACATCCATTCATTTTGTAAAATCATGAATTCATCCTTTTATTCCTAACCTTATGTTTGCAAAATTTGATCAATTGACTTGTCTATTGGTTTCAAATCTTGTTCCTTTTAATTGTTTGAGTAACTGCCACCTATTCCTTCCATATTCACATAAATATGTATGATGAAATTTGACATACCCTAGTAAGCCCTAAGGTATTGTCGAAATTTGTATGATGAATTAGGGTGAATAATCAAGTTGTTTCTTGCTGAATTTTTTGCCATCACATCACACATTCAGGGGGAAGATATTGCTGCATCTAGTTCACTGGATTTTGGTAGGTTAGTTGGTAAGGATTCCCAATGCCTTTGGTTTTTAATTAAGTATCTTGTGGCTTAGTCTTGTGTGGTCTTTGATTTATGATGGTTTAAGAGATTCTGATCTTACTTGGAAGGCAAAGGATTGCATCTGATTCAAACACGTGAGAGGTACGATCTATGCCTCATCGGTTCCTTTGGTTACCCTATTATTTGATTATTTGAATATGATTTAATTCAATTTCCTATCTTAGATTATATGCTTACGAAATGTGTGATTATGATAATAGGGAATCTCAGAAGTTAATAGGAAAACAGGTTACCTGATTCGGTTATCACTTTGAGGACTGATCTTTGATTTGTATTGTGATTTGATAGAGGACCCTTCACTATGATTTGGGTATGCGTGTACTATGTGTGTATGTGTGTATGTGCCTTGTTTGTGCTTTGTTTGAAGGATCCTTTTGTCGCTGGCCATGCGAGTAAGTATTGTTGCTCCTAGGAAGAGGAGAGGTGCTTACCGAACGTGGAGGTTTATGGGTGGTTATTCCTAGCAAGAGCTTTCTGAATTCCTTGTAGGCCGATTCATGTCCGGACGTCAGGATGCCTTATAGGCCAATTCGTGTCTGGACGTCAAGATGACCTATAGGTCAATTCGAGTCGGACGTTAGGATACCCTGTTTTTGTGTGGAAGGATGACTTGTATGCGTAACTGCAAGAGTGCTCCTAGGCCAGTTAAAGTCTGGATGTTGGAGACAACTAAAAGGCTTGTTGTAATATTCATTGTCTAACCGTTTTACCCATTTTGCAGCATAGCCTTGGACAACATGGGCAGATGGGGACAACCTTGGTTTTGAAAATCAGATTATGTATAGACTGCCTGTGTGCTTCTAAATAAGAAGTGTTTTCAGTCTTTCTCCTTGTTTTTTACCAATTTTGGCCTACCCTTATGTTGTGTGTGCTTGTGATGATTTCGGCCCCTATTATGTGTGATTGATGCTTGCGGTATTAGTTAGATATCTTAGCTAGTTTTAGGTGTTAATGTTTTGGTTATTGGGAGATGTTTGATTGGGAGTCCCTAGGACTTATGATGCTATGACCCTACTAAGATTCTTCTAATCTCATTCATTCTTTTCTCCCCCTTTACAGGCTTAAGTGTGTACTTTGTTGGTGGTCCTAAAGGTGTGAGATCAAGGCTACATAGCTAGACAAATTTTCACTTCATTTGCATCCCTTTCGTGTAGAATGCGCATGCCATGTCTTTGAGATTGTGTGGATTTGCATTCTGGGTTTTCAATCCCTGTTCCTTCTTCATTGTTGCTTCCGAAATATATATGATATTATTGGTTGATGTTTTGAGATTTCTATGAGACTTGTGTGTTATGTTTCCACTTGTTTTCAATGTTAATATAAGTCTTCCATTGATGTTTTCTCTCATTCCGTGTAAGCCAGAAATTCATTAATGAATAAACAAGCTTCAACCTTTAAATAGCATATGAATCAACCAATAAAATTGACAATTAGGTGAGTTGAGCTTCGTGGAATTCAAATAGGACCTTGAGAGGGCTTGTTTGGGTTTCACGGCCGTAAGGATCCTGATAGGTTGGGTTTGGGTACTTACAACACATGTCCCATAGGAATCTCAAAACATCAACCAATAATATCATGCATATTTTGGAACCAATACGAAAGAGGAAAAGGGATTGAAAAGCAAGAATACAAATCTACACAAGTTCAAAGGCATGACATGCGCATTCAATAGGAAAGGGGTGCAAATGTAGTGCAAATTCGTCCAGCCAAGCAACCTTGATCTCACACCTTTGGTACCAGTAACAAAACACACACCTAAGCTTGCAAAGGGAGAGAAAGAAAGGAATGAGATTACAATAATTTTAGTAGGGTCACAGCATCATAAGTCCTAAGGATCCCCAATCAAATATCTCCCAATAACAAAAAGATCAACACCTAAAACCAACTAAGATATCCATTTAAAATGCAAGCATCAATCATACATAATAGGGACTGAAATCATCACAAGCATACACAATATAAAGGTAGGTCGAAATTGGTAGAAAACAAGGTGAAACACTGAAAATACTTCTCATTCAAAAGCACACAGGTAGACTATAGCATAATCTGATTTTCAAAACCAAGGTTTATCCTCATTTGTCTATGTTGTCCAAGGCTATGCTGCAAAAAGAGTAAAATGTTTAGACAATGAGTATTACAGAAAATCTTTTAGTTGTCTCGGACATCCAAACTTTAACTTGCCTAGGAGCACTCTTGCAGCTGTGCATACAAGTCATCCTGCCACACAGAAATAGGGCATCCTAACGTCCAAACTTGAACTGCCTATAAGGCATTTGACGTCTAGACACGAATTCTCCTACAAGACATCGTGACATATAGACTTGAACCGGCCTATAAGGCATCTAACGAGCTCTTGCTGGGAATAACCACCCATATACCTCCCAGTTCAATAAGCATCTCCCCTCTCCCTAGGAGCAATAACACTTACCTCCCATGGCCAGCGACAAAAAGGATCCTTCAAACATAATCAAGACATATACATGCATACACACAAGGTTCATAATCACAGCAAGGATCTATAAACAAAACCAATCACAAATCAACACACATGTTATAACCGAATATAGGTAAATGATATTCCCCAATTGCGAATGCATAATAAAGCCTATCAAACCAAAAACATCAAGTAAACAGGCATTCAATCGAAAGGTAACAAAAGGAACCAATAAGGCATAGATCCTACCTCTCACATATCTGAATCAGATGCAATCTGTAAGGACCCAAACCCAACCTATTAAGATCCTTACTACCATGAAACCCAAATAAGCCCTCGCAAGGTCCTATTTGAATCCCACAAGGCTCAAATCGCCTAATTGTCAATTTTATTGGTTGATTTATATGTCATTTAAAGGTTGGAGCATATTCTTACATTAATGAATTTCTAGCTTGTACAGAGTGAAAGAAAACCTCAGCAGAAGAATTATACTTATACTTAAAACAAGTGAAACATAAGGTACAAGTCCCATAGGAATCTCAAAGCATCAACCAATAATATCATGTATATTTTAGAAGCAGCAAAAAGAGAAAGAGGGACTGGAAATCTAGAATGCAAATCCACACAAGTTCAAAGACATAACATGCGCATTCAGTAAAAAAGAGATGCAAATTCGTCTATCCGTGCAGCTTTGATCTCACACCTTTGGTACCAGCAACAAAGCACACACCTAAGCCTGCAAAAAGGGAGAAAAGAAAGGATGAGATTACAAGAATCTCAGTAGGGTCATAGCATCATAAGTCCTAGGGATTCCCAATCAAACATCTCCCAATAACCAAAAGATCAACAACTAAAAATAGCTAAGATATCTAATTAAAACCGCAAGCATCAAACACATATATTAGGGGCTAAAATCATCACAAGCACACATAATATAAGGGTAGACTAAAATTGCTAGAAAACAAGGGGAAAGACTGAAAATACTTCTTTTTAAGAAGCACATAGGCAGTTTATACATAGTCTGATTTTCAACACCAAGGTTTGTCCCCATCTACCGATGCTGTCCAAGGATATACTGCGAAAAGGGTAAAATGGTTAGAAAATCAATATTACAGCAAGCATTTTAGTTGTCTTCGCAATCCAGACTCATACTGGCCTAGGAGTACTCTTGTAGCAACGCATATAAGTCATCCTGTCACTCTCAAACAGGGCATCCTAATGTCTAGACTCGAACTGGCCTATAGGGCATCTTGACATCTAGACTCGAACTTGCCTACAAGGCTTCCTGACATCCGGATTTGAACCAGCCTACAAGGCATCCAGCGAGCTCTTGCTGGGAATAACCACCCACAAACCTCCCAGTTCGGTAAGCATCTCCCCTCTCCTTAGGAGCAACAATACTTACCTCGCATGGCCAGTGACAGAAGGATCCTTCAAATAAAGCACGCACAAAGCATATACATGCATACACACATAGTAAATGCATAGACAAATCACAACAAAGGATCCTCATTCAAATCACAATACAAATCAAAGATCAACCGTCAAAGTTATAACCAATCAGGCAACCTATTTTCCTATTAACTTCCGAGATTCCCTATCATCATAATCACACATTCCAGAAGCATATAACCAAAATAGGCAATTGAATTCAGTCATATTCAAACAATCAAACAATAAGGTTAGCAGAGGAACCGATGAGGCATAGATCCTACCTTTTACGTGTCTGAATCAGATGCAATCCTTTTCCTATCTAATAAGATCAAAATCTCCTAAATAATTACATGGCAAAGACCACACAATACTAAACCACAAAACTACTCAATTAAAAACCAAAGATATTGGGAATCCTTACCAATTAACCTACCAAAGTCCAGCCATCCAGATGTAGCAATATCTTTGCCCTGAATATGTAATGTGATGGCCAAAAACTCAGTAAGAATCAATCTGATTATTAACTCTAATTCAATATACAAATTTCGGCAACACCTTAAAGTTTATAGGGATACTTGCAATTTCAACATTAGAGAGGTTAGGGGTTGTGATTTCATAAAATTCAGAAAGGAATAGGTGTTTATAACATGTACAATCAAAAGAAACAAGATCAAAATCCAATAGGTTAATCAATTGATCAAGATAGGTATCCATTGGGCAAAGGTAGAGCATGCTGATTTCATGAATAGGGAAGATTCATAGGATGAATTCATGATTTTACATCATGAATGGATGCTAAACAATCATACGAACAAGAGGAACAATAACAGAATGAATTGAAGGCTGAATCATATAATTTTGAAACCTAATCCTGCTGAATTACGACCTAAACTATGACAAAGAAATACTAATCTCCAGAAAAAAAAACCCAAGATTTCTGGATAGAGAACGGTAATAGCTTTCCAACAAGCTATTAGTTTCAAAAATTTGACAAACAATGAAAGAGTTATGCTAATTTGAAGTTCTAGCATATTTTGGCAATTCTGCCGAATTACTATTTTACTTTTGACAAAAAAAAACTAACCTCCAGATGAAAAACTCAAGATGGTTGGAAAGGAAAGAGAACAGAAAAATATTTCCAACAAGCTATTATATTCAGAAATCCAATAAAGGATGAGAGATTAATGGTAAGATGAAGATCAAGGACTTTCGGCTAGGGTTTAAGCACAAATCGTAAATTGAGAAGAATGGAATAAATTACGAAATTTCTAGGTGGGTTATGGTATGATTAGGTGGGATAGGCTGGAAATTCTTTTATAGGTGTCTAAAGAGGTTTAGCTAAGAGATAATTCCCTACTTTTAAGTTTAAAAGGATAATTAAAGAATAATTCTATTAGAATGATAATTCTTTTTAAAAGGATAATTCTATTTAAAGAGATATTCTGTTTAAAAGTAAGAATTGTCTAATACCTTAAATAATAAGAAAAAAAACTAAGAATAATTAATAGAAAAATACCAGAATTAAAATATGAAATATCTGGCAGCAACCATTTTAGGTCATCACGCATCTATTTTTTCAGGGGTAAAATAGTCATTTCAGTTGCATCAACTCCTGGACTTCCTAGACTTCCTGGACATCTAAACTAGGAAGGATCAGGGTCTTACATCCTCCCCTCCTTTTAAAAATTTTATCCTCGAAATTTCTTCTCAAGAACTATGGGTTACAGGCTTACCATGCTTTCACTATGCCATTCCACTTCCTAGTCGACCTTGCCATACTAAACAAACAGACATACAATGTAACTTTCTAATATGAAACACAAAACCAAAAAAGAGATGGTACCTTGGTGGAGAGGCGTACACTAGACAACATGCATATGCTGGGAATAAAACACAAACATGCACACAAAATACAGCAAGCATACACTCATATTTTGGCATACACACAAAGCACAAAGCACACAACACTTAGCAAAATCATACATAACAATATGCAATCAACTTACAAAAACATGCAAATCTTATAATCATGCTTTCATATATGTAAGTCATAATTAATCAATGTACATATAGACAAATGCGCATGCTTTGAGAACATAATATCATGAAAATCATACAATCTACTAAACCATGCTCCGTTACTAAATCTGTAAAGACCCAAACCCAACCTACTAGGACCCCTACCGTCGTCAAACCCACAGAAGCCCTCGAAAGGTTCTATTTGAAGCCCTCGAAAGGTTCTATTTGAATCCCACAAGGCTGAAATTGCTTAATTGTCAATTTTATTGGATGATTTATATGCTATTTAAAGGTTAGAGCATATGCATACATTAATGAATTTCTGGCTTCTACGGAGTGAAATAAAGCATCAACGGAAGACTTATATTAATACTCAAAACAAGTGAAAACAAAACACACAAGTCCCACAGGAATCTCAAAACATCAACCAATAGTATCATGTATATTTCAGAAGCAACAAAAAGAGAAAGAGGGATTGGAAAGCCAGAATGCAAATCCACACAAGTTTAAAGACATGGCATGCGCATTCAATAGAAAAAGGGCTGTAAATTCGTTCAGCCGTGCAGCCTTGATCTCACACCTTTGGTACCAGTAACAAAGCATACACCTATGTATGCAAAGGGGGAGAAAAGAAGGGATAAGCCAGAAATTCACTCTGTACAAGCCAGAAATTCATACCTAAGCCTGCAAAAGGGGAGAAAAGAAAGGATGAGATTACAAGAATCTCAGTAGGGTCGCAGCATTATAAGTCCTAGGGATTCCCAATCAAACATCTCCGAATAACCAAAAGATCAACACCTAAAACTAGCTAAGATATTTAATTAAAACCGCAAGCATCAAACAAACATATTAGGGGATGAAATCATCACAAGCACACACAATCTGAGGGTAGGCTAAAGTTGGTAGAAAACAAAAGGAAAGATTGAAAACATTTCTTTTTTAGAAGCACACAGGTAGTTTATACATAATCTGATTTTCAAAACCAAGGTTTATCCCCATCTACCCATGTTGTCCAAGGTTATGCTACAAAAAGGGTAAAACAGTTAGACAATCAATATTACAGCAAGCCTTTTAGTTGTCTCCGACATCTAGACTCGCACTGGCCTAGGAGTACTCTTGCAGTAACTCATACAAGTCATCCTGTCACTCTCAGATAGGGCATCCTAATGTCCAAACTTGAACTTCCCTGTAGGGCATCATGACATCCAGACTCAAACTTGCCTACAAGGCTTCCTGACATCCGGACTTGAACTAGCCTACAAGGCATCCAGGAAGTTCTTGCTGGTAATAACCATCCATAAACCTCCCGGTTCGGTAAGTATATCCCCTCTCCCTAGGGGCAACAACACTTACCTCGCATGGCCAGTGACAAAAGGATCCTTCAAACAAAACACAAACAAGACACATACACACAAACACACATAGTACACGCATACACAAATCACAACAAAAGATCCTCAATAAAATCAAAATCCAAATCAAAGATCAATCCTCAAAGTCATAACCAAATCAGGCAACCTATTTTCCTATTAATTTCCAAGATTCCCTATCATCATAATCACACATTCTGGAAGCATATAACCAAGATAGGTAATCGAATTCAATCATATTCAAACAATCAAACAGTAAGGTAACCAAATGAACCGATGAGGCATAGATCCTACCTCTGACGTGTCTGAATCAGATGCAATCCTTTTCCTTTCTAATAAGATTAGAATCTCCTAAACAATTACCAGATAAATACCACACAACACTAAGCCACAAGACTACTCAATTAAAAACTAAAGGAATTGGGAATCCTTACCAATTAACCTACCAAAATCCAGCCATCTAGATATAAGAATATCTTCCTCCTGAATATGTGATGTGATGGCCAAAAACTGAGTAAGAATCAACTTGATTAGTCACCCTAATTCAATATACAAATTTTGGAAACATCTTAAGGTTTATAGGGCAACTTGCGATTTCAACATTAGAGAGGTTAGGGGTTGTGATTTCATGAAATTAAGAATGGAATAGGTGTTTATAACATGTACAATCAAAAGAAACAAGATTAAAATCCAATAGGTTAATAAATTGATCAAGGTAGGCATCAATAAGGCAAAGGTAGGGCATGCTGATTTCATGAATAGAGAAGAATCAAAGGATGAATTTATAATTTTACATCATGAATGGATGCTAAACAGTCATATGAACAAGAGAAACAATAACATAAATCAATTGAAGACATAATCACACAATTTTGAAACCTAATCTGGCCGAATTATGACCCAAATTACGATAAATAAAAACTAACTTTCAGACAAAAAACCCAATATTTTTGGATAGAGAAAAGAAAGAGCTTTCCAAAAAGCTATTATTTTCAAGAATTCAACAAACGATGAAAGAGTTATGCTATTTTGAAGTTCCAGCAGATTTTGGCAATTCCGCCAAATTATGATCTAACTTTTGACATAGAAAAGCTAACCTCCAGATACAAAATTCTAGATTTTTGGAAAGAGGACAGAAAGAACTTTAAAACAAGCTATTATTTGCAGAAATTCGATAAAGGATGGGAGAGTTATGTCAAGATGAAGATTAAGAAATTTCGACTAGGGTTTAAGAAAAATCATAAATTGAGAGAAGGGAATAAATTACGAAATTTCTAGGTGGGTTATGGTATATTTAGGTGGTATACGCTGGTTACTATTTTATAGGTATCTAAAGAGGTTTAACTAAGAGATAGTTCTCTACTTTTAAGCTTAAAAATTTCGATAGTTAAAGAATAATTCTATTAGAATGATAATTCTATTTAAAAGGATAATTCTACTAAAAGAAGTATTTTACTTAAAAGTAAGAATTATCTAATACCTTAGAAAATAAGAGATAAAACTAAGGATAATTATTATAAAAAAACAAGAATTAAAATAAGAAATATCTGGCAGCAACCATTTTGGGCCATTATGCATCCATTTCTTCTGGGGAAAAATAGTCATTTCAGTTGCATCAGCTCCTGGACTTCCTGAACTTTCTGGACATCTAAACTATGAAGGATCGGGGTCTCACACAATCCCTTGACTTTCTAATAAGATTAGAATATCCTAAACCATTATAAGGCAAACACCACACAATACTAAGCCACAAAATACTTAATTCAGAACCAAAAGCATAAGGAATCCTTAATAATTAACCTACTGAAATCCAGCGATCCCGATATAGCAAAATCTTCTTCTTGAATGTGTGATGTGATGCACAGAAACTCAGCAAGAAACAATTTGATTAATCACCATAATTCACCATGCAAATTTGGGGAACACTTAAGGCTTAATAGGGTATATGCGATTTCAACATTAGAGAGGTTAGGGGTTACGAGTTCTTGAAATTAAGAAAGGAATAGGTGCCAATTACTTTAACGATTAAAAGATCAACACCTAAAAATAGCTAAGATATCTAATTAAAACTGCAAGCATCAAACACACAGATTAGGGGCTGAAATCATCACAAGCACAAATAATGTAAAGGTAGGCTAGTATTGCTAGAAAACAAGGGGAAAGACTGAAAACACTTCTTTTTAAGTAACACACAAGCAGCGCATAGATAATCTGATTTTCAAAGCCAAGGTTTGTCCCCATCTACCCATGTTGTCCAAGGCTATACTGCAAAAAGGGTAAAATGGTTAGATAATTAATATTACAGCAAGCATTTTAGTTGTCTACGATATCCAAACTCGTACTAGCCTAGAAGTACTCTTGCAGCAACGCATACAAGTCATCCTATCACTCTCAAACAGAGCATCCTAACGTCCAAACTTGTACTGGTCTATACGGCATCTTGACGTCCAGACTGAAACTGGCCTACAAGACTTCCTGACATCCACACTTGAACCAGCTTACAAGACATCCAGCGAGCTCTTTTTGGGAATAACCACCCATAAACCTCCCAATTCGGTAAGCATCTCCCCTCTCCCTACGAGTAACAATACTTACCTCAAATGGCCAACGACAAAAGGATCCTTCAAACAAAGTACAAATAAGGCATACACGCATACATACATAGTAAATGCATACACAAATCACAATACAAATCAAAGATCAAACTTCAAAATCATAACCGAATTAGGAAACTTATTTTCCTATTAACTTCCGAGATTTCATATCAACATAATCACATATTCCGCAAGCCTATAGACAGGATAGGCATTCTAATTCAATCATATTCAAATAATCAAACAATAAAGTAACCAAAGGAACCGATGAGGCATAGATCATACCTCTCACGTGTCTGAATCAAATACAATCTTTTTCCTTTCCAATAAGATCAGAATCTCCTAAAAAATTATTAGGTAAAGACCACACAATACTAAGCCATATGATTACTCAATTAAAAACCAAAGGCATTGGGAATCCTTAACAATTAACCTACCAAATTCCAGCCATCTAGATGCAGCAATATCTTCCCCCTGAATATGTGATATGATGGCCAAAAACTCAGTAAGAATTAACTTGATTAGTCACCCTAATTCAATATACAAATTTTGGAAACATCTTAAGGTTTATAGGAAAACTTACGATTTCGACATTAGAGAGGTTAGGGGTTGTGATTTCATGAAATTAAGAATAGAATAGGTGTTTATAACATGTACAATCAAAAGAAACAAGATCAGAATCCAATAGGTTAATAAATTGATCAAGGTAGGCATTAATAAAGCAAAGGTAGGGCATGCTGATTTCATGAATAGGGAAGAATCAAAGGATGAATTCATGATTTTATATCGTGAATGGATGCTAAACAATCATACGAACAAGATGAACAATAACAGAAATCAATTGAAAGTAGAATCACACAATTTTGAAACCTAATCCCGCCAAATTACGACAAAAAAAAACTAATCTCCAGTCAAAAAACCAAGATGGTTGGACAGAGAACGGAAAGATCTTTCAAGCAAACTATTATTTTCAGGAATTCGACAAACGATGAAAGAGTTATGCTATTTTGAAGTTCAAATAGATTTTAGCAATTCCGCTGAATTACGACTTAACTTTGGACAAACAAAACCTAACCTCCAGATAAAAAGCTCAAGATAGTTGGAAAGAGGACGGAAAGAGGAAAGAAAGTGCTTTCCAACAAAGTATTATTTACAGAAACCCAATAAAGGATGAGAGAGTTATGTCAAGATGAAGATCAAGGAGTTTTGGCTAGGGTTTAGGCAATAATCGTAAATTGAGAAAAAAGGAATAAATTACGAAATTTCTAGGTGGGTTATGGCTTGTTTAGGCAGAATAGGCTGACCACTTTTTTCTAGATATCTAAGGAGGTTTAGCTAATAGATAGTTCCCTACTTTTAAGCTTAAAAGGATAATTCTATTTAAAAGGATAATTCTATTAAAAATGATAATTCTATTAAAAGAGATATTCTATTCAAAAGAAAGAATTATCTAAAACTTTAGATACTAAGGGCTAAAACTAAGGATAATTAATATAAAAATACAAGAATTAAAATATAAAATATCTAACAGGAACCATTTTAGGCCATCAGACATCGATTTCTTCAGGAATAAAATAGTCATTTCAGTTGCATCAGCTCCTGGACTTCCTGGACTTCCTGGACTTCCTAGACTTCCTGGACTTCCTGGACATCAAACTATGAAGGATCTTACATAGTCTTTTGCCTTTCCAATAAGATTAGAATATCCTAAACTATCATAAGACAAAGACCACATAATACTAAGTCTCAAAATACTTAATTTAAAACCAAAAACATTGGGAATCCTTAACAATTAACCTACCGAAATCCAGCAATCCCGATGCAGCAATATCTTCCCCTTGAATATGTGATGTGATGGCCAAAAATTCAGCAAGAAACAACCTGATTATTCACCATGATTCACAATGCAAATTTCGGCAACACTTAAGGCTTAATAGGGTATATGCGATTTCAACATTAGAGAGGTTAGGGGTTACGAGTTCTTGAAATTAAGAAAGGAATATGTGCCAATTACTTTAACAATCAAAATGAACAAGATCTAAAACCAATATACAAGTCAATTTATAAGGACCCAAACCCATCATATTATGACCCTTACCGCTGTGAAACCCAAATAAGCCCTCGCAAGGTCCTATTTGAATCCCACAGGGCTTAAATTGCCTAATTGTCAATTTTATTAGTTGATTTATATATTATTTAAAGGTTAGAGCATATTCATACATTAATGAATTTCTGGCTTGTACAGAGTAAAAGAAAACATCAGCGGAAGACTTATATTAATACTCAAAACAAGTGGAAACATAACACACAAGTCCCATACAAATCTCTGAACATCAACCAATAGTATCATATATATTTCGGAAGCAACAAGAAAGAGAAAAAGGTATTGAAAAACCATAATCAAAATCCACACAACTTTAAAGACATGGCATGCACATTCAATAAGAAAGGGGTGCATATGATGCACAAATTTGTCCAGCTGTGCATCTTTGATCTCACACCTTTGGTACCAGCATCAAAGCACGCACTTAAGCCTACAAAAGGAGGAGAAAAGAAGGGATAAGATTTCAAGCATCTCAGTAGGGTCATAGCATCATAAGTCCTAAGCATTCCTACTCAAACATCTCCCAATAACCAAATATTCAACACCTAAAACCAGCTAAAATATTTAATTAAAAACACCAGCATCCAACACACAAAATAGGGATGAAATCATCACAAGCACACACAATATGAAGGTAGGCTGAGATTGGTTAAAAACAAGGGGAAAGACTGAAAACATTTCTTATTCAAAAACACACAGGTAGCCTGTACATAATCTGATTTTCAAAACAAAAATTTGTCTACATTTTCCCATGTTGTCCAAGGCTATACTGCAAAAAGAGTAAAACGGTTAGACAATCAATATTACATCAAGCCTTTTAGTTCTCTCCAACATCCAGACTTTAACTAGCCTAGGAGCACTATTACAGCTGCATATACAAGTCATCCTTCCATTCAAAAAATAGTGCATCCTAACGTCCAGACTCAAACTGGCCTATATGAACCCAGCATCCTCGGCCACCATGATATCTAGAAGCACTACGACCTTTACCTCGAACCATCTCTACTAACTAGACACAGTCATAGATATAGCCTAAAGAAAAACAAGACCTCTAACAACTCTATACTAGACTATGCATGTTTAGTGAGTGCGATGGACTTGTAAAACATGCTATTTTAAAACAATTTTGCACTCAATGCATACATAAACAACCATGCTCCGCTACCAACCCTGTGAGGACCCGTTCCCGGTAAATGGGATCATCACCGTCATGTAGTCCCGATCAACCCAATATGTGGATCGATCAAAACCACACAAGGATTGCATTAACTTTACAAATCCAAAATCCAAAAAATACGTCTAAATTTAAATTTTCCCTTTAAAAGGAGCATGGCATGTCATAAAATACACTTGGCACAAAACAAACAATGGAGTACATACACACATTCGGCAAAAGACTTTAAATCACTTACAATAGGCCACACAACCCAAACATGCTACACAAGAGTCCATACTCACAAGTCTATATGGATCCACTCAAAAAGGGCCCAAGGCACACATTTCATATGATAATGAAAGTACGAGTCATACTTGCGTATAAAGTGTCAATTCAAAAAACAAGCCCACATCGGGTCTGTATCAACAACCATAATCTAAAATCAGCATGTATGTTGATAAAAGGTAAAAATGTCAAAAATATAAAACATGCCAAGCTTCCAAGACGTGCAAGTGCAATAGTCCAGCCCTAAGACCAACACTAAGAAAACTTGACGCCAAGGATAATCGGCTACAACGAACAAATTTTTCCTGAAAAAATCAACAAAAGGGGGTGAGATCAAAGATTTTAGGAGGAAGCATCGTAAGCATATCTGGTGGAATAAAGACATTTGAAAAATCAATTATAAAACAATTACTTTTAAATGTCATATTCATCCATGCATATTTAATATGCACTCAAATGTTTCACAAGCAAGTATGCACAATGCATGTTTTGTAAAACATTATTCAATATATACTAGCTAAATAGGTTTTATAAACTCACACCACATCGTCATAGGGGCTACTCTGTCCGAAAACCTATCGGGGTAGATTAGAAAGCATTTTCAAAATCCCCCACGCTAAGGGGAAACCAAAAGTCCATCGATAGTTAATTTTTCATTTACAAAATACATATAATTCCCCTACTGCCAATGTTATTAGAAACTAAATGAAGAAATCACATTATCACACTCAATCACAATTCACACACACACACACACATATATATATATATATATATATACATAGCCTACTAAGCCACGATAAACATCAAGCACACACACATAGTCCATCTATACAACACCTATAGGTAAGTAATATTCCCCTGTGCTGGGATTCTATGTACTTACCATATTTGGCCAAAAAATATCCATCAATTCTAAGTTGTTCCTAAGAACAGACATATATAATTTTTACTTGAAAACCCAACAATTCATGGAATTCAACCAATCACCAGGAAGGACACTCATATGGGATTGGTTAGGTTATGAGTTTAGGTTTAGGTTCGGTTTTAGGGTCCCAAATTGAACTACATGGGTTGTAGGAAGGGTACGAGGGATTCTGGAATAGGTACATGGGTGTGCATAATCAAAACAAGAGGGGGTGAGGGGGGAGGAGGATAGGGGGATAGAGCAATTCACAGCTATGTAATTTTGGAATAGGCCATGTACTTGAGTATACGGGTATGCACTCACCTGTGTAGGCCATGTACAGGTACACAGTTATGTACTCACCTACCTAGGTTGTGTACTGTTCTGTCCAAAACTATACATGAACTTCTGAGGAAAGTACGTGGGCGTGTATCTCTTCCAAACGAGATATGCACCCCGAAACTGACCCGGGACTCTTCTGAAACTCGCTTGAACCCATGGAAAGCCTCACCCATGTTTTTTCAGCAACGAAAAATACCTCACAAAGCACAAAACACTCAATTCAAAGGGATGCAACACTCAACCTCATGGGTATAAATGTAAGTCAATGGTATGGCCTCAAACAACGGATCATATGCCCAATTATCATGAATAAACACACAACCACAACCTTAAGAGTTTAAACACATAGCTCATGCATCCACAACATGGCAAGCAAGTTCAAGTAGCTAATATGCATGTCCAACTCATCATATGTATTCTTGGAACAGGCCATGTACTCACTTGTGTAGGCTGTGTACAGGTACACAATTATGTACTATTTTGTCTAGGATTGTACACGGACTCCTGGGGAAAGTACACGGGTGTGTACCCCTTCTAGACAAGGTATGCACCCTAAAACTCACTTGCCTCAAAAATCCTGACCATGGTTTCTTAGCAACGAAAAATACCTCACAAACCACAAAACAATCAATTCAAAGTAGTCCAACACACTCAACCTTGTGGGTATAAATGCAAGTACGGCTTCAAAAAATGGATCACATGCCCAATTATCATGAATAAACACAAAACCACATACTTAGGAGTTCAAACACATAGCTCATACATCCAAAACAAGGCTAGCAAGTTCAAGTAGCTAATATGCACGCCAAACACATCATACGTAAGACCTCTATTCAAAACCATACAATTACAAAATTTTAATTCGAAAATACAAAATGATTTCTGTATAAGCAAATGAAACATACACTCCCACATCTTGTTGAGCAGAAAACTCAACAACAATACATTTTCCCTTATTGGCCACTCTAGGATTGCCTAACACACAAACCAAACCAAACATGCATAAGCATCAAAACTGACAAAAATGACAAACGGACTCAAAACTAAAAAAAAACCCCAAGAAACCCCAACAACACTCACACTGACTCAAAACACACCCTGAAAATACACTATCGACTCAAGAAACCGGAAATCCAACCAATGGGTGAAATGCCCCAAACTCGCACAAGCTACTCACGGCTCGAAATTGATACCCAAGCTCACCCGATCACACGATTGGGTTTCTAAGAACACAAACACATTCCACAGCTCTTAAATCAACTAACTCAAGCATAAAAAATACTTAGAATCGACAATTCAATCGAAAACTCAAAATGCCAAAAATTTTCAATAATACCATCCACACCCAAAATGCACACTCACGGATTAGGGGATGTTTTTGAAAGATCAAAATCATCAAACCAGTTTAGAAATATAAAAAAAAAAACTATTAGAATTAAAAATCGATGATAAAAATAGAGATTTAGGACATATATCACGAAAACCCCAAAAATACTCTAAAATGAAGGACGAATTGATCATGGCTCCTCGATCAAAAACTAATAGTGGAAATCAAGCAAGGAATGTTAGGAAAGTGTTTAAGGATGAAGCTCGGTAGTTTTCTTTAGAAGAAAATAGACGGAATTCGATTTTTTGTATTCAGAAGGGAGAATGGGAGAGAGAAAAGGGAGAGAATGAAGGCTACAGGTGTTTTCCGATGCCTAGAAAAATTTTAGTGTTAGCTTGGGTAAGGTATTTATACCTTGTACCCAAAATGTTAGAAAAGATTCGAACAAAATGTTTTAAAAGCCCGATAAACCCTGTATGGGTCAAAATGGGTTTTAATGCCAATAAACATAAAAATAGTCTAAAATAATTAATTGTGCTAAATTATGGTTAATTGAGCCTAGAAAATAACTAGCAGGCCAAAAGTAGAATTTTTAGCTCAAAGGCCCATAGACACTCAAAACGGACCCAAAACCGGCAAAATTGATTTCCACTTACTCAAATCTCGACACTCGACCCAAACCACTTGCTAAGACCCCTATATGCACACCTATGCTCTCTATGTGTGAGACCCAGCTTGCGTAGGGAGTCTATGTTACCCAATCCCACATTGGAAGGGAGTGGGGGAGGTCTTGGGGTTATATATATTGTGTGAATGGATCATATATAACAAGTTGTATTTTTTAGGCCATGTTGTTAGAAGCCCAACTCAGTGTTATAGTTGTGATTCATCACACATCTAAGCCTGCTGGGCTGGGTGTCCGGACGTCGGATCGTGACAAATGGTAGTGGAGCCGATCTCGCTCCCTTTTCCTAGTGGGCTTAAGCTGTATTGTTTGTTGAGTTCATGTTTAGGCCCATGAGTTTGAACCTAAGTCAGTTACATTTAAGCTCCTCTCATGAGGACACGAGATCTATAAAGAGGGGAGATTGTGAGACCTAGCTTGTGTAGGGAGTCTGCGTTACCCAATCCCACATCGAAAAGGAGTGAGGGAGGCCTTGGCTTATATGTGTTATATGAATGAATCATATGTAACAAGTTGCATCTTTTGAGCTATATGGTTAAAAGCCCAACTCAACGTTACAGTTGTGATCCATCACGCACATATACATGTCCGAGCCTACTGAGCCAAAGTCCAAGGGCTAGTTCCTGACACTATGTCTGTATTCACCCTAAATGTTAACTTTCAAGTCAATGGACAACTCTCGGGTCAAATTGGTCAAAATCAAACACTCTCACTGTACTTTCTCACTGACTAAGCATTTGGAGGGATGAGGTCTCGCAATAAGCATGAGTATGGATAATTAGAAAAATAATGAATCAATGAACTAAATCATTAAATGTGTATGAACTATATGTGTGATGCCTCATACTCGAATTGCTGAGATAAATTATGTTATAAACTATGTTATGCATTACACGAATGTGCCGTATGTGATTATGATAATGGAAGTGCATATTCAGTGTTTGAGTGCATTTGAAAGCATGAGACATAATCAAACATCGCAATAGTATAGGATGACCTATGTAACTCTTGAGAGTTCTTCAAGTATGGTTGTGTGGCATGGATTTGCCAAGGGAGGCATAAGGAGGGACAGGGTGTATAATATCAGGAATGGGTGGCATTGGTAAGACAACAGTTGGCTAGATAGTTTATAATTTGAACGTGAGCAACTTTGAAGGAAGTAGCTTTCTTGAAGATGTTTGAGAAACATCAAAGGCTGGTTTTCAAGGATTATGAAGATCGAAGATATTTATAAGCAACTAAAAGGTACATTTTGTTCAAGATGATGGGAATCACTGGGCCAATTCGAGGCAATAATTAGTATGAGGAGATGGTTTTACCCGGAAATTAAATCATCATAACAACAAGAAATGAGTGTCAAATACGGGATGATAAACTCAATGCCAAGTAGAAAAATGAACATTCACTCTTGTTGCGTCTACTTCTGCCAACCAACTTCACTGCTTTCAGATTATCAAGCCTAATCATAAAAACAACAGTGCTCATGAGTATTACATGACTGAATTAACATCACTTCCTCCCCTCATATCACTTTACACATACCCATCACAATATCTAAGAAGCATAACTCTCAAAACCATTGCACCAATTGTTTAATTTACTGGGATTTTAATTCGTTCATCAAAACTAAAATATTTAACCTTACGAGAAGCAAACAATAATACCCATAATTAAAAAACTTACAAATATTTCAGTCTACAAAAATCGCCTTTTACCCGTGAGCAATTACAACCAACTCTTCTTCAATCCTTTCATTCAAGACAGATTGTTAGATAAAGCGTTGTTGCTTATAGGCATAAAATTAGTATTTGGTTTGTCAGGGAGAGAGATTTTCTTACATTCGAAGACTGAGAGGGAGGCCTCGGTTAATTTTCCTATTTGCTGCTGTAAGATCTGGCATTTTTGGATGTCGTTTTAAGTATAAAAGTATAATTATTCAATGTAATTATACAGCAGACACAAACAAGCAACGGAATATGTAAATACATACAATAGAAGTCTTAAATCACATACAACAGGTCATATAGCCCCAAACATACTACACAAGAGTCCATACACATAAACCCATATGGATCTAAACAAAAAATACCCAAGGTACGCATCTTATAACATAAATAGGAATACGAGTCGTACATGCTAGTGAAATATTAAAACTGGAAAACAAGCCCACAGCGGGTCCATAACAAATCATATAATCTAAAACAAGTATATATATATTGATATGAGTATGAAAATAACTAAATAGGAAATATGCCAAATTTCTAAGATATGCAAGTGCAATAGTTCAGCCTTAAGACCAATACCAGGAAAACACGACCTAAAAGACCCATGACTACGACTAACGAACTAGCTCTAAAAAGATCAACAAGAGGGGGTGAGATCAAAAGACCTCAATAAAAGTTACATCATTATAAGCATATCAGGCGGAATAGAGGCATACATAAAATTAAGTATAAACAATTACGTAAAACACTATTATCAGCCATGCATACTAAGCGTGCACTCAATGTGTTTCACAAGCAAGTATGCATAACGGATGAATTGTAAAATACAATGCAATAAAGACCAACCCAATAGGTTTTATAAACTCACAGCACACAACATCGTCACATGGGCTACTATGCCCTATAAACCTATCGAGGTGGATTACAAAGCACTTTCAGAATCCCTCGCGCTAAAGGGAAACCGAAAGCCCACTAGTAGTTAATTTTTCATTTACAAAATACATATAGATCCCATACTGCCTATGTTATCTGAAACTGAGTGGAGAAATTACACTATTGCACTCAATCACAATTCATATATATATAAACACATAGCCTACTAAGTCATAACAAATTCAGTTAGCATGCTAAGCCATAACAAATTCAGGCACACATATGTATCCATCCTTACAATAACATTAGATAAGCAATATTCATGTTTGCTAGGATTCCATTAACTTACCATGCTTGGAAAAATATTAACCGTCAATTTCAAGTTGCTCCCAAGAACACATGTATATAGTTTTTACTTGAAAACCCAACAATGCTTAAAATGCAAGCAATCACCAAAGATAACTTATATGGGATTGGTTAGTGTGTGATTTGACATTCATTTTTTGTTGGATAGGTTTAGGATAGGTCAGGGGGTCTCAAACTGAGGTACACAGGTTGTGTGAAGGGTATAAGGGCTACTGGGACAGGTACATGGGCATGTGGATTTGAAACAAGGGGAAACAGGGTAATACATGGCTTGAAGTACACGACCATGTACTTTTTGGGATAGGCAGTGTACAACTACACAACCTGAGTACATGAGTGTGTACTCGCATGTGTAGGTTGTGTACTCCCTTACACAGGCCGTGTATACCCCTACACAGGCCGAGTACTATTCTTTCCAGAACAGTACAATCCCAAAAATAACCCAGAACGCTCCCCAAACTCGTTTGAACCCTGAAGAACAGTTACCAAGGTTTCTTGGCAACGAAAAACAACTTATAAGCCACAAAACACTTGATTCAAAGGGGTCCAACACAATCAATCACATCGGTATAAGCACAATCAAATTGAATGGTTTCAAACATCAGATTACATGCCCACTCATCATGCATAAACACATAACCAATATGCTTAAGAGTTCAAACATGTAGTTCATGTACGCAAATCATGGCAAGCAAGTTCATTACGCTAAAATGAATGTCATACACAATGCAGTAAGGTCTCCATTCAAAACCAAGCATTTACCATATTTTAATTCATCAAAACCGAAACCAACTTCGTGTAAGCAAATGATACATAAACTTCCACCTCTTGTTACGCAGAAAACTCAATGAAAATACCCTTGCCCTTATTGACTGCTCCAGCATTACCTAAACACACAAACCGAACCAAAATATGTATAAGCACCAAAATCGACAAAATCGGCTAAATGACTCAAAACTAAAAATGAACCCTAAAACCCCATCGACACTTGCACTAACACACATCTCACTCTAATAACACACCGATCATACGATTGGGTTTCTCAACTCAGAAACATGCCCTATAACTCATAAATCAACTATCTCAAGCAATAGAAACCACTAATTTCATCAATTCAGCCAAAATCACAAAACTCACAAAATTACTAAAATTGCCATTGAAACCCAAAATGCCCACCCACAAATTGGTGAGTGTTTTTCTGCAATCTAGACTACCACTTAGCAATATCGACAACAATCTAAAAGAACCAAATATCGACAATAAAAACAAAGATTTAAGGCATTTACCATGAAATCCCAAACAATTCTCTAAAACAAAGAACGATCCAATTCCAGCCTCTCGATCCAAAACTAATAGTGGAAATCTATTGTAGGAGTTTAGAAAAGTGTTTTTAGATGAAGCTTGGTGGTTTCGTGGAAAGAAAATCGACAAAATTCGAACGAGTGCTTTAGGGAGGGAGAACAGGAGAGAGAAAGAGGGAGAGAAGGGTACGCTGTTGTTCCGATGGGTTGGGAATTTATATCCTGGACCAAAAATCTCAGAAAAAACGTTTTAAAAGTCCGATATACCTAAGTGGGCCAAAAGGTGTTTTAAACTAATAAAACACCAAAAATGGTTAAAATAATTAGTTAGGCTAAATAATGGGTAATTATGCTCGGAAAATATCGAACAAGCCCAAAACAAATTTTTCAGCTTAAACCCTTGTCACTCAAAACAGACCCAGAACTGGCCAATATCGATTTCCACTATCTCAAACCTTGATACTCAACCTAGAGCACTTGCTAGGACACTTAGATTCACACCTAGGCTCTCTATGGCTGTGTACACCCTAAAGGTCAACTTTTGGGCAAGCTGGTCAACTGCTCACAACGGACCAAAATCGGACAGTCTCACTGTATGGCCATGCTAATTAGAAACATGAAGGGACGAGGTCTCACATAGGCCTTCATGTAGTCAGAGGATAGGATAGTCATAGTAGCAGAGATAATAGACTCTTCTCTTTATTTTGGTTGGTGTAAAGGCAGTGATCAATCTAGATGCTGTGATAGATACTGTGAGACCCTGAATTTTGAGTCCTAGAAGTCCAGAAGCCAGTCCAGGTGAAAAGACCGTTTTGTCCCTAAAGGAATGGATGTGTGATACCGAAATTGTTATGGAATATCTAGTAATTATTTCTGATTTTAATTACGTTTGATTTGGTTCTTTATTGGTTGATAATTATCTTAGAAAAAAAATCCCGAAAATTAAGGAAGGATAATTATAGAATTTAATTCTGATAATTATCTTACTTTAATCTAACCCTTAAAGTAGGAAAATTAATTCTATAACCACCTTATATAAAGAAGAAGTCAGCCACACTTAAACCTTGCACAGAAAATATACAAAATTTATCCAACCAAAAGCGCTACACCTCCCTATTTCTACCGAAATCTACTTGAACTTCAAAATAGTATAACTCTCTCATCGTTTGTCGGATTCTTACAAATAATAGCTTCTTAGAAAGCTATTTCCGCCCTCTATCCAACCATCCTAGGTTTTTTTTCTGGAGGTTAGTTTTTCTATGTCATAATGTAGGTCATAATTCGGCAGGATTAGGTTTCAAAATTTTGTGATTCTGCCTTCAAATGATTTCTCTTATTGTTCCTCTTATTCGTATAATTGTTTAGCATTCTTTCATGATGTAAAATAATGAATTCATCTTTTGAATCTTCCCTATACATGAAAACGGCATACACTACCTTTGCCTTATTTGTTGCCTATCTTGATCAATTGATTAACCTATTGGATTCTGATCTTGTTTCTTTTTGTTATACATCTTATAAACACCTAATCTTTCCTTGCTGACATGAAATCACAATTGTTCATGTGTCCTATTCTTAATGCCAAAATTTGCATAGTTAATTGGGATGGTAATTCAGGTTGAATCTTGTTAAGTTCTTGGCTATCACTTCACACATCCAAAGGGGAGACACCTACGACATCTGATCACTGGTTTATGATAGGTTTTGTGGTTTAGATCCCTTGAATAAAGGCAAAGGAATAGGTTCTTGTTCAGAGACAAGAGAGGTAGGATCTATGTCTCATCGTTTTTTTCAGAGATCTTTGTTTGTTTGCTTGTTAATTTTGGTACCTACATGTATGATAAGTGTATGTGCATATGTTGTAGTGAGTATGCTTGAATTGCAGATCAAGATGTGATCCTCTAGGCTATATCGAACCCTTAAGATAGGTTATAAGTGTCTAGCTTGCATGTGTTCTGTGTATTGAACATGCTAATTGAGTTCTGACATGATAGAGAATCCCTATTGTGGTGTTGTTCTATGTGCTTGCCTGTGTGTGCTTGTATGTGTTTGTGTGTCAGGATCCTTTTCCGGTGGCCATTTGGCTTAAGCCCTGATACTCCTTGGGAGAGGAGAGGTTCTTACTGGTATAGGACTCGTATGGGTGGCAATCCTCAGTATGTGCATGCTGGATGCCTAGTTTTTGTGTGGCTAGACGCCTTATCCTTGTGTGGCAAGATGCCTTTATCCTCGTATGGTTTGGATGACCTTATCCTTGTATGGTTTGGATACCCTTATCCTTGTATGGTTTGGATGCCCTTATCCTTGTGTGGTTTGGATGTCCCTGTCCTTATATGGCTTGGATGCCTTGTCCTTGTGTGGCAGGATGAATAGGCTTGCTGATTAGCTTGTGTGCTAACTCTTTTACCCTTTGTGCAGCGAAGCCTTGGACAACAGATATGGAAGGGGATGGCCCTTTTCTGTTAATGAGATTGATTGATGATTTACCTGTCTATATACTTCTGACTTTCGGAAGTGTTTGCAGTCCACCCTCAGCCTTAGTTTTGGCCCTAACCTTGGATTGATTCTTGAATTGTATGATACCCTTAGATGTGTAGGGATGATTTGATGTTTTTTGGGAGATGTTTGTTTAAGATTTCTGTAGATCTTATGATAATGTGACCTCACTGAGATTCTTGTAATCTCATCTTCTTGTTTTCACCAATTTTTCAGGCTTAGGTACATTTACTGTTCGTGGTACCAGTGTATGAGAATCAAGGCTGCATAGCGGGGCGATATTGCATCACATTTTCATATTTTTGTCTCCTTGGTTGCTTGCGCATACAATATCATCATTGATTGGACTGTTTTTTCTAGTTTCTCAAGTTTCTTCCTTTGCTTGTTGTTTCCGAACTATGTTGGGGATTATTTGCTGGATATTTGGATCCTTATGGGACTTGTATGTTATGGATTCATTGATTAAATTTTAAGACTTTCGCTGATATTTTATTCATTTTGTATGGTACCAGAATATTTTTCCAATATCATGCTCCAAACTTTAAAATCTTAAATGAATTAACATGCTAAAATCGAAACTAGATGGATAAGCCTTGTGGGATTCAGATAGGTCTTGGTTCGGACTTTTTTCGTTTTCATAGCGGTAAGGGTTCCATTATGAGAAAATTTTGGAATATGGGATTTGGGTCCTTACAGGTTTGGTAACGGAGCATGGTTTAGGTAATATGATTTACTGTATGCTAACCTGTTTGTTGATTTTATGTTTGTAGGTAAGTACATGCGCACACACCCAATCATTTAGGAGCTAATAACAAAAGTGATCTAATGCTAAAAAGGGGTTGATTTGTAAGATTTAGATGATGAAATTGATAATTTTATTTGTTGGGTGTTTATGTATGTTCTTATGCCTGATGAATGTTTTCTGTGTTTTCTTTGTTATTACCGAATACACGAGTGTGCCCTATGAAAGTCCCGAATGCGTTTGTTGCCAAATAATTGCAATGTGTTTTATGATTATTGTCGAATGGGTGTTGTTGATGCATGTTATGCTGCCGAGTGTCCTTATGTGATTCCTATGTTGCCGAATGAATATGAATGTATTTGCTGCTTATTAATGTGTGTTGCTCAGCGTGAATTACATGAGTATGTGTATTACCGAATGCATGTGATTGGTTTGTAAGCATATCGAAGTATATCCTTATCTGGCATTGCATGATTGCCGAGTATAACTTGTGTGAATCCATGATTGCCGAATGCTTGATGATTGTTGCCGAGTATGCATTTGCATGTATGTATGTGTTTTCCAAAATTTTCATACTTGTGCGCATGTGAATTTTGTTTTTCCAGCATATGCATATCGTCCAGTGCATGTCTCTCCACCATGTACCACTTCTTTTCCTAGAGTTTGTATTTGGTTATGTGTTGAGTAACGATCATGTGCTTGTATAGTATGGCAAGGCAGACTATACAAAGGGATCGATGGGGTAGGCATGGGATTCAGGCCGAACAACAACCTATTGAGCAAGAGGAGCCGAATGCACAAATTGAGCAGGAGGGCAAGCTGAGCCCGAAAACCAACCTAAGGCACCAGCTATTGATCCTGTGATGGCACAAATCCTGAATGTGTTACAAGGAATTGCTGCAAACCAGCAACGTATAGAGGCGTAATTTCAGAATGCTCCTACACCCACACCCATGGAAGAACCTATTCCTCCACTTGAGCCTGTACAGCCGGCTCACCCGAAGGAAGCAGAGAGACTTCCTATCATTATTACAAAGCTGTTGAAGGAAGCTCGTCAACTAGGATGTAAAGATTTCAGTGGTTCAGCTAGAGCTACAGCAGCTCATGAATGGATCGACACCTTATGCCATGTGTCCTTGTTTTTACATATCTCTGATGATGACAAAGTTGTCAATGCTACATTCCTACTGGAGGGAGAAGCCCTTGCATGGTGGACATCTTTTAGCTTGCGATTCGGCGATCGTTTGCCAACTTGAGAGGAATTTCGGTACGAGTTTGACGAAAGGTTCTATATGAGATTCCATAAAAGCTAGCAGCGACAAGCTTTCTACAAGCTTAAGCAGGGCACCCGTTCGGTGCTGGAATATGAGAAGGCATTAAGGGAGTTGTCCCGATTTGTACCTGAGGACGATCATTCACCATACCAGCTTGCGAGATGATTTCAGGGTAGGCTGAGTACCGAATTCAAAATCATCATTGGTACGACGCCGGTGCAGAATTTTAGGGTGACAAATGAGTGGTATCATCATGCGTGGTTTCATAGTTGAATGCCAGACGAATGATCAATAAGGATTGTATGGCTTTACTAGTATATGTCAAGAATGTGATAGTTGAGTCTCCGAAATTGAGTAGCATAGTAGTGATGAGAGAGTAACCCGATGTATTCCCAGATGACGTGACATGTTTGTCACCTGAGAGAGATTAAGTTTGAGATCGAACTATTATCGGGTTCAACTCCTAATTCTGTTCGACTATATTAAATGAAACCAGTAAAGTTAACAGAGTTGAAATCCCAGTTTAAGGACTTGGTAAATAGTGGATTCATCAGAACTAGTGTATAAACTTGGGGCATGCCAAGTCTGTTCATAAAGAAGAAGGATGACACAGATTGAGTGTGAATTTACTATAGGCTACTGAACCAGGCCACAATGAAGAACCGGTATCCACTGCCTTAAATTGATGATTTATTAGATCAATTTTAGTTGCATCAATATTCTCAAAGATTGATTTGAGATTAGGATATCATCAGTTGAGGGTTCGACTGTCAGACATCCCGAAGATAGCATTCTAGTCATGATACGGTCGTTACGAGCTTTTAGTGATACCGTTTGGGTTGACCAATGACCTAGCAGTATTCATGGATCTCATGAATTGAGTATTCTGAAGTATTTAGATCAGTTTGTCATTGTCTTCATAGATGACATGTTGATCTATTTGAGATCAAAGGAGGAGCATACAATGCATCTAAGGATAGTTTTGGATGTACTTAGAGTGTGATAGTTGTATGAAAAATTTTCTAAGTGCGAGTAATGGCTGAGTTAGATGGACTTCTTGAGGCATGTCGTATCAATTAGAGGAGTGTTAATATGATGACCAGTTTCTCGAAACTGGGCCCTTACCTTCTTGAAACCCATGTACAGCTCAACAATTAAACCAATTAGAATCCCACAAGGATAATTAACTTTTTAAATATGTTTTACAAAAAAAATTATAATTAATTTTAATAAAAAGGAGCACGACCAATCAAAATATATTACTTGGCAAAAAAAATGGAGTAAAAATAATACAATAGAATTTTTTATTATTAAAAATGAAACTCAATATGAACAGGTTAATAACTCACAAGCCCAAAAATCACAAACATGCCTCATGCCCAAAAGTCCAAATACAATACAAAATCCAAAACATAAAATAAGTTCAAAAGAAAAAGTGCTGGAAAAATCGTAGTGTCAATGCAAATGTGATTGTCCAACTACTGAATCATCCAGGAAACTCACTCCTAAAAAAGATAGCTATTGTTCATGAACTAGTCTTGAAAAGAAAAAACAACAACAGGATAACATCACAGAAATCTCAATAAAAGTCATAGCAGCATAAGCTCTACGGGAGAACAGAAGCATGTGCATAACAAGTTATAAAATAGTTAACTTTTAAATATATATATCCAATGCATCTAAGTGGACACACAACTTAAAACAATGACGTTATGCATATGGTAGAAAATATAATATAGAAAACCAGATCAATAGGTATATAACACAAAAGTAACAGCTGAAAGCATAGGCTACTCATGCCCAGTAAAATCTATCAGGGTAGATAAGAAAGCATTTTACTAGTAACCCTTGCTAAAGAGAAACTGAAAACCTACTGATAGTCTTAGTTTTAGTTTTGAAAATACATGAATACGTAATCCCCTACAGCCAATATTATGCGAGACTAGGCAAGAAACGTAACATAAAGTCATACCTGTATCAATACTCATAATTGATAGTCCTGTAAAATAAGTGTCAAGCAATACATAACATCATCTATACAACTCCTAAATAGGTAAGTAACTCTCCCCTAATACTAGAATTCTATATTCAACCTTATATTAGTCAAGCCAATGTAACTTCCTGCAGGATACATATATACGTAGAACTCATAAGTAAATTTATAAAACCAGATTATGTTTATAAAACAATAATATGCATACAAAATAGTGTTTTGTGCAATGCAACACAAACATCCTCAAGAATATCCAAGCAATATCTCAACTTACTGGACTTAATCTCGCATTAAGGTTTAGCTTATCAGACAATGACCTCACATACTAGACACTTATCTCGAACAGTGGACATAAAACTCAATGGGAATAATCTTGAAAAATAATCAGGTATGCTCAGGTTGGGTCGTAGTCTGACTACCAGAAAGGCTACTTAGTTCTTTGGATGGTGGCCTCGAAGAACCTACAAATCCATGTGATTATCAGTCGACCTCTAAGTTTTTGGAGGCTCTGAAGTATTACGCCTCAGTTTCAAACAATCTCTAGACATATGGCTGATCTCATCCTACATATGTGGATAAGGTGAAATATGGTGTTGACAGAAATTCTCACACCATGGCTTCGATGGTCTGCTTACATTCTGAGTTAAATTAGCTGGTTGTGACCTGGTGGTCATGTGACTAGTCCCTTGGGAATAGGACTTCTATGACCTCTTAAAATACAACCTTGCTGATCTACTTGGCCAATGGTTGTCTCAAACCATGTCTTATTGGAACTTTGCAAGATGCAAAGTCCCTACGACCCTAACTCTGATCTTTTTTCTCTGAACCATCTTCTTAGATCTTGTGGCAGTAATCACCACAACATGAAAATCTAAGATTGATGTCATGCCAACAATCACTCAGATCTCATGGCTTAACCCATTTTTAAAATAACGAGCTAGTTTAGCCTCGGTACGATCCTCAACTATCACAAAGCTGGACAACTCTCTCAACTTGGTCTCGAACTCAATCACTAACCAAGAGTTGGCTTCAGCTTACAGAAATTTGACCGTTTCTCATCTTGATAGAACTAAGTGTAGAACCTATCTTTGAACTTTTTTAGTAGTTGGTTCCACAACGGCTACTGATCTCTATACCTCTAACTCATAAAAGTTCACCAAGAGAGGGTTTCCTTCTTAAATGCAATGGTACCTAAGGCTACTTTGTCTTCCTCGAAAATTAGTAGTCCCTGAGTAGTCCTACAAACATTGTCTAGCCACTCTCGAGCTACGACTACATCAACTAATCCTGAAAAACTATTACATCCCAACTGATGAGCTTCCTTTAACAATTTTGTAATCATCACCATTAATATCTTGGCACCCTACGGCTAGTTAGAACTAAAGGCAGCTGCATATGAACTGCTGGTGCTACTGGAAATGACATTAGTGCCTGCAGCTATACCGATGCCTAAACAGGCTGCTGTTGAGCTACATCCTACACTAACTATTGTAAAGTCCCTTCCATTGTTGCTAGAATCTGAAACAATGTCGTATCCTATACTATAGGAGCTACTAGTGCTGGCTGCATTGCTAGAGCGGCACGTGCTGCTGATGTTGCCTGAATATCTAGTGTAGCCTTAGATGGTTGAGCTTCATGTGCACCTGACCTAGTCGGCCCTTGGACTAACTCACCACTCCCATCCTGATGATCTTGGGAAACCGTACTACATGTCCTAGCCATAATAAACTAAACAAACACACAATAACATGTAAACCTAGGAACACACAAACATCTAATTAATACTAAGTTGGACTATATATGTACAGTGGTTTAAAAATGTTTTTAAAATCATTTCAAAAGCCATTTGTAAAACCATGCTCCGCTACCACCCATGTAACTACCATAAAACTTGGACTAGCCCAACAGGTGGACCAATTAGAATCCCACAAGGCTAATTGACTTTTCAAACATGTTTTCAAAAATAAATTATAATTAATTTTAATAAAAAGTAACATGAACAATCAAAATATAACACCAAGCATATTAAACAGAGTAAAAACAATATAACAAAAATATTTTTTATTAAAAATAGAACTCAATACGAACTGGTCCATAACTCACAAGCTTAAAATTCACAAATAGGCCTAAGGCTCAAAATTACAAATCCAATATGAAATTTAAAACATAAAATAAGTCCAAAAAAAAGTACTAAAAAAATTTGGTGATTATGCCGATGCGATAGTCCACCTACTAAATCATTTGAGAAACTCACTTCTCAGAAAGATAGCTACTGCTCACTAACTATTCTTAAAAAGAGGAAATAACAATGTGATGAGATCATAGGGATCTCAGCAAAAGTCATAAGATCATAAACTCCATGGGCAACAAACTCATATACAAAATAAATTATAAAATAATTAACTTTAAAACATTTATATCTGATGTATCTA
The DNA here is from genome assembly GCA_019739055.1 of Passiflora organensis. NCBI lineage: Eukaryota > Viridiplantae > Streptophyta > Magnoliopsida > Malpighiales > Passifloraceae > Passiflora > Passiflora organensis. The sequence goes on from JAEPBF010000181.1 coordinate 99,699, forward strand.
TGTGTACACACAACCTAGAACAATATGCTATGTATAGGGTAGAAAATATAATATAGAAAATCAGCCTAGTAGGTTTATAACACACATGTAACAGTTGAACATATGGACTACTCATTTCCAGAAAAGCCTATCGGGGTGGATAAGAAACCATTTCACAAGTAATCCCACTAAAGGGAAACCAGAAGCTCACTGCAGTGTTAGTTTTAGTTTTGAAAATGCATATATATGTAATACCCTACTGCTAGTGCTATTCGAGACTAGACAGAGAAACGTAATATAAAGTTATACATATCTCAACTCTCATGATTGATAGGCCTACAAAGCAAATGTCAGCCAATACATAATATCATCCATATAACTCCAAAATAGGTAAGTAACTCTCCTTTAACACTGGATTTTGTATATTCACCTCGCATTAGCCAAACTATGAGACCTCGAACTTTGAGTCCTAGAAGTCTAGAAGCCAGTGCAGGTGAAATAACTGTTTCGCCCCTGAAGAAATGGATATGTGATGGCCGAAATGGTATGGAAGGTCTAGTAATCATTTCTGGTTTCAATTCCCTTTCATTTATTTCCTTATTGGTTCAATCTTACCTTAAGAGGTAAAATTCTTAAAATTAAGGAAGGATAATTCCAGAATTTAATACTAATGATTATCTTCCCTTATCTAGCCTTTAAAGTAGGAAAATTAATCCCATAAACACTTTATATAAAGAATGGTTGGCCACATATATTTTTTACACCAAAAACACACAAAATTATCAAGTGATCAAACCCTACACCATACCCTATTGCTGCCAAAATTCCTTGATCTTCATCCTAGCATAACTTTTTCATCCTCTGTTGGATTTTTGCAAATAATAGCTTGTTGGAAAGTTCTTTTTATCCTCTATCCAGATATCTTGGTTTGATCATCAGAAGGTTATTTCTTCCTTACAAAATCTTAATCATAGTTCATATGTTTTGGTGTCGAAATTGCATTATTTTTCCTTCAATTGGTTTCTATTGCAGTTTCTTTTGTTTGTATGATTGTTTGGCATCAGTTCATGTTGTAAAATTATGAATTCATCCTCTGAATCTTTCCTATACATGAAATTGGCATGCCCTACCCTTTGCCTTATTGTTGCCGATTTCGATTAATTGATTAACTTGTTGGTTTCTAATCTTGTTTCTTTTGATTGTATGTGTTATTAACACCTAGTCTTTCCTTGTAATCATGAAATTGCAACCCCTACACCTTGTATGCTTGAAATTTCAATTTGCCTTGTGCTCTATCTTTAATGCCGAAATTTGCATAGCTAATTGGGACGGTAATTCAGGTTGAATCTTGTTAAGTTCTTGGCTATCACATCACACATTCGAGGGGAGGGACCTGAAGCATCTGATCACTGGTTTCTGATAGGTTTAGTGAGTGGAATTGGTAAGGAAATAGGATATCTACTTGATTATTGAGTATGCATGCTTAGTATGGTTTTGTCTTTGCCATATGATGTTATAGGTGGTTCGAATTCCTTGAATAAAGTTAAAGGAATAGCTTCATTTTCAGAGACAAGAGAGGTAGGATTTATGCCTCATCGATTTCTCCAGAGATCCTTATTGTTTATTTGTTGTTTTTCGGTGTATGTATTGTTGATGGTTGTATGCGTATATTAAAGATAGTGTATGTATGAGTTGCAGATAGATTGGAGACTCACTTAGGCTATACTGAACCCTTGAGATGGGTTATGAGTGCTTAATTTGCATTTGTTGTGTGCGTTGAACATGTTGATTGTGTTCTGACATGGTTGAGGATGCTCTGTTATGGTATTGCGCTTTGTACTTCCTTGTGTGTGCTTGTACGTATTTGTCTGCCAGGATTATTTTCCTATGGCCATTCGAGGTAAGCGCTGATGCTCCTTAGGAGAGAAAAGTTTCTTACTAGTATGAGAGTTGTATGGGTGGAAATCCACAGTAAGAGCTCGCTGGATGCCTAGTCTTGTGTGCTTGCTAGATGCCTTGTCCTGTGTGCTGGCAAGATGCCTTGTCCTGTGTGCTGGCAAGATGCCTTGTCCTGTGTGTTAGCAAGATGCCTTTTCCTGTTTGCTAGCAAGATGCTCTAATCTTGTGTGCTGGTTAGGATGCCTACTCTTGTGTGTTGGCTAGATGCCTTGTCCTGCATGCTAGTAAGATGAATAGGCTTGCTGATTAGTTTGTGTGCTAACCTTTTACCCTTTGTGCAGCGAAGCCTTGGGCAACATAGGTATAAGGGGATGCCCTTTTCCTATTTCCGAGGGTGGTTGATGTGTTTTTCTGCCTTTGTACTTCTAATTTTTTGAAGTATTTATAGTCTGTCGTCAGCCTTAGTTTCGGCCCTAACCTTATTGATTGATTTTTGAATTGCGTGATATCCCTTAGAAGTGTAGGGATGATATGATGTTGTTTAGGAGATGTTTGGTTAAGATTTCTGTAGATCTTATAATGTTCTGACCCTATTGAGATTCTTGTAATCTCATCCTGTTGTTTTCACCATTTTTCAGGCTTAGGTATATTCGCTGTTCGCGGTACCAATGTGTGAGAATCAAGGCTACATGGAGAGGCAATATCGCATCACATTTGCATACTTGTTCCTTGGTTACTTGCACATATAACATAAATATTGATTGGACCACTTTTTGGTTTTTAGAGTATCTCCTTTGTCTAATTGTTTTGAAAACTTATTCGGGATTTACTTTCTGGATTTTTAGATCCCTATGGGATTGTGTGTTATGGTTACTTTGATTCACCATAAAGTCTTCCGTTGATGATTTATTCACTCCGTATTAATTCAGATTGCTTGTCCAATACTACCATACTCCAATATTTAAAAACTTAAAGATTGAACTTACTAAAATCGAAAAATAAATGGTTAAGCCTTGTGGGATTCAGATAGGTCCTAGTTTTGAGCATGTTTGGTTTTCACGACGGTAAGGGTCTTAATAGGAGCAAATTATAAATTGTGGGCCTTTATAGGTTTGGTAGCAGAGCATGGTTTAGGAATATGAATTTTTATATGCTAACTTGTTTGTTGGTTTTGTGTTTGTAGGGAGGTACATGCACACATACTTAGGGGCTAATATCAAAAGTAATCAAATGTTAAAAACCTGGTTTGAAATGTTTAGATTGATTGTTTGATTTGATGTGTGCTTTATTGCCTAGTATGATTTGATGTGTTTGCTTTTCATTTCCGAGTGTCCCTATGTGATTTTTATGTTGCCGAATGAATATGCATGTGTTTGTTGTCTATTGATGTGTGCTCCCGAGTGTGATTTTCATTAGTATTTGTATTGCCAAATGCATGGGATGTGGTTTTGCATGATTGTCGAGTATGACTTGTATGAAAGTATGCTTACCGAATGCTTGAATGATTACTCTCGAGTGCTTGTGTGTGTTAAATGTGATTGCCGAGTGTGCATTTGCATATTTGCATATGATTTCCGAAACTTGTATATTTGTATGCATGAGTGATTTGTTTTATAGCATATGTATATCACTCGATGTCTCCACCAGGTACCACTTCTTTTCCTACTATTTATATTTTGGTTAAGTGTTGACTAACAATTGTGTGTTCGTATAGTATGGCAAGACCGAGTGTACAAACGGATCGATGGGGTGGGTATGTTCAAGCCGAACAGTAACCTATTGAGCAAGAGGAGCCGAATGCACAAATTGAGCAAGGAGGGAAAGCTGAGCCCGAAAACCAACCTGAGGCACCAGCCGCACCAACCATTGATCCTTTGATGGCACAAATCCTAAATATATTGTAAGGAATTGCTGCAAATCAGTAGCAGATGGAGGCTCAATTTCAGAATGCTCCTACACCCGCACCCGTGGAAGATCATATTCCTCCACTTGAACTTGTACAGCCAGCTCATCCTAAGGAAACCGAGAGACTCCCAATAGTTATTACGAAGTTTTTGAAGGAAGCTCGTCAACTGGAATATAATGATTTCAGCGGTTCAGAAGGTTCCGCTACGGCTCGTGAATGGATGGACATCTTATGTCGTGTGTCCCTGTTTTTGTGTATTTCTGACGATGACAAGGTTGCCATCGCCACTTTCCTACTTGAGGGAGAAGCCCTCGCATGGTGGACGGCTATGAGCTTGCGATTCGGAGATCGTTTGCCTACCTAGGAGGCATTTCGATATGAGTTCCACTAGAGGTTCTATATTAGATTCCATAAAAGAGAGCAGCGACAAGCTTTCTATAAGCTTGAACAGTGCACCCATTCAGTCCAGGAATATGAGAAGGTGTTAAGGGAGTTGTCCTGGTTTGCACCAGAGCAGGATCGCTCACTGTACCAGCCTGCGAGACGATTCCAAGATGATGGGCTGAGTACCAAGCTCAAAACAATTGTTGGTACGACACTGGTGCAGAATTTGCAAGAACTAATCATTCCAGCGACTGAAACCGAGAAGATTGTGCAAATCAGAAAGCCATCTACAGCAACTAGTGGCGGATCTTTCAGGCGTACCAAGCTCAAAACCATTGTTGGTATGAAACTGGTGCAGAATTTGCAAGAACTAATAATTCCAGTGACTGAAACCGAGAAGATTGTGCAAATCAGAAAGCCATCTACAGAAACTAGTGGCGGATCTTTCAGGTGAGATTCAAAGTTCAATCAGCATACAGGACCCTATCCATTAAGGTCCTATCCTCCGAAAAACAATGGCAATGGAGGAAACAACAGAAAGAACTTTTCAGGTCCAAATTGTAATGGATCTACATGGAATTTGTAGCCACATCGAAGTTATAATTGTGGCGAGATAGGCCATGTTCAAAGGGACTATCCCAAACCAAGATGTATCACAGGCGCACCAAATGCCAATCCGGCCAAAACACCAACACTCGCACTAGGAGGACCACTCAATAGATCCAAAAGTGAGGCATAACCAAGACCAACAAGGCTATACACCCTAACTGATGTCGAGGCTAGCCCTGATGTGGTGACAAGTACTATTTCATTCTTTTCTCAAAATGCTAAAGTGTTGTTAGATCCCGGAGCAAACAGGTCATTTGTAAGTCCAAGGGTAGCACTTAGCACGGATCGGCCTCTGTCTTCCTTGTTTCCTCCTATTACGGTACTGAACCCTTTGGGAGAGCAACTGACTTGTGATTTAGTCTACATCGGTTGTGCTATACGTATGGGTCAGAATGTACTTGAAGTGGATCTAATTCTATTGGACATCTGAGAGCTAGCTGTAATCTTAGGCATGGACTGTTTGGAAAAAAATATCAATCCCGAAAGGAGTGTTTCACCAAGCATGTGTGGTTCACTTGATGGTGCCAAGTACTGTTTTGAAGGTGATAGGCAAGTTGTTCCAACTTGTATGATTTCCTGGCCTGACTCGAAGCGATTGATCCGTAAGGGATGTATTGCGTACCTCGTGCACATAAATGATGTGTCCAAAGAATCTTCGGATCTGGATTCTGTTCCAGTGGTTTGCGAATTACCAAATGTATTTCCAGAAGACATAGCCTGTTTGCCACTAGCAAGAGAAGTTGAATTTGGCATTGAGTTAGTGCCTGGTACAAATCCAATTTTCATTTCTCCAAATCATATGGCTCCTGTGGAAACGAAGGACCTGAAGACGCATCTAGAAGATTTGTTGGATCGTGGTTTCATCCGACCCAGTGTGTCACCTTGAGGAGCACCTGTCTTGTTCCTAAAGAAGAAAGATGGTTCGCTGCAATAGTGCATCGACTATCAACAACTGAATCGTGTGACCGTATAGAACAAGTACCCTTTGTTGCTAAAAACAGCCCAGGATCGGTAGAAAAACTACGCTGATAATCGACGAAAGGAGCTGGAATTTGTGGTAGGTGAAAAAAATTTTTTGAAGGTCGCCCCATGGAAAGGAGTTCTTTGTTTTCAGTAGTGAGGTAAACTAGCACCTCGTTACATTGGTCCGTATGACGTTGTCTAGGGGATCGGCCCTATTGCATACCGACTTGCTTTACCTACAAATATGGAAAGAATTCACAACGTGTTTCACATTTCAATGTTGAGAAAATATGTGCAAGACCCTACCCATGTGGTCGAAGAACCCCCAGTCGAAGTTGCTGAAGACCTATATCCTATCCCGTACAGCCAGTTTCCATACTAGATAGGTCAGTTCGACAGCTTCGCAGTCAAAGCGTGTCTGTGGTACGAGTTGTTTGGCGTAGTGGCCAAAATGAGGAACACTCTTGGGAGACTGAGGAATCTATGCGTGCGAAATTTCCTTACCTATTTGATTAGGTACTTGTGCTAAAATTTCTAGGACGAAATTCTTATGAGGGGAAAATGTGAGACCCCGAATTTTGAGTTTAAGAAGTCCAGAAGCCAGTGCAGGTGAAAAGACCATTTTTCTCCTGAAGAAAAGGATATGTGATGGCCAAAATTGGTAAGAAATGTCCAGTAACTAATTTTGGTTTTAATTCCCTTTAATCTAGTTCTTTATAGGTTGATAATTACCTTAGAAATTAAAATTCCTAAAATTAAGGGGGATAATTACAGAATTTAATTCTGATAATTATCTTACTTTAATCAAGTCTTTAAAATGGGGATTTTAATCTCATAACCACCTTATATAAATAGGAAGCCACCCACACAAAAATCTTATACAGAAAACACATAAAAATCATAAAATCTAAAAACCTTACACCTCTCAATTTCTGTCGAAATCCGTTGGAGCTTCAAACCAGCATATCTCTCTCATCCTTTGTCGGATTCTTGCGAATAATAGCTTGTTGGAAATTTCTCTTCATCCTTTTTCCAAAAATCTTTGGTTTTTTGTCTGAAGGTTAGTTTTTCTTTGTCGAAAGTTAAATCGTACTTCAACGGAATTGCCAAAATCTACTTGACCTGTAAAATAGCATAACTCTCTCGTCCTTTGTTGGATTCTTGCAAATAATAGCTTTATGGAAAGCTCTCTTCATCCGCTTTTCAAAAAGATTGGGTTTTTTTATCTGAGGGTATTTTTTCTTTGTCGAAAGTTAAATTGTATTTCAGCGGGATTAGGTTTCAAGAATGTGTGATTCTGTCTTGATTTCTGTTGTTGTTTCTTTTTTTCGTATGATTGTTTGGCATCCATTCATGTTATAAAATCATGAATTCATCCTTTGAATTTTTTATATACATGAAGTCAGTATGCCCTACCCTTGCCCTATTGTTGCCTACCTTGATCAATTGATTAACCTATTAGATTTCGATCTTGTTTCTTTTGATTGTGTAAGTTATAAACACTTAATCCTTCTTTGTTAACATGAAATCGCAACCTTTACACCTTGCTAACATGAAATCACAAATTATCTTGTGTCTTATGCTTAGTGACGAAATATACATAGTTAAATTGGGGTGGTAATTCAGGTTGAATCTGGTTAAGTTCTTGGCTATCACATCACACAGCCAAAAGGGAGGCATCTGTGGCATCTGACCACTGGTTTCTGATAGGTTTGGTGAGTGGAATTGGTAAGGAAATAGGGTACTTCCTTGGTTATTGAGTATACATGCTTAGTTTGGTTTTTTCTTTGCCTTGTGATGCTATAGGTGGTTCGGAATTATTAAATAAGGGCAAAGGAATAGCTTCTTGTTCTGAGACAAGAGAGGTAGAATCTATGCCTCATCGGTTTCTCCATAAATCCCTGTTGTTTGTTTGTTATTTTCGATACCTGCCCTTGTTATTATTGTATGCGAATTGATTGTAAGATATGTGAATGAATTGCGGATTGAGATATGAATCCTATAAGCTATACCGAACCCTTGAGTTAGGTTTTGAGTGCTTGAATTGCGTATAATTGTGTTCTGACATGATTGAAGATACCTCGTTGTGGTATTATGCTTTGTACTTGCTTGTGTGTGCTTGTACGTGTTTGTGTGTCAGGATCCTGTTCTAATGGTCATTCGGGGTATGCGCTGATGCTCCTTGGGAGACGGGAGGCTCTTACTGGTATGGGAGTTGTATGGGTAGCAATCCCCAGCATGCGCGCACTGGAAGCCTTGTCCTTGTGTGGCTTGGATGCCTGGTCCTTATTTGGCTGGAAGCTTTGTCCTTGTATGGCTTGGATGCCTGGTCTTTGTGTGGTTGGAAGCCTTGTCCTTGTGTTGCTTGGATATCTTGTCCTTATGTGGCAGGATGAATAGGTTTGCTGATTAGCTTGTGTGCTAACCTTTAACCGTTTGTGTAGTAAACCCTTGACAACACAGATGGAAGGGGATGACCTTTCTTTCTTTCTAGTGCCATGAGTAATCTGATGAGTTTTACTTGCCTGTGTAGTTCTGAGTAATCGGAAGTGTTGTAGTCCACCCTCAGCCTTAGTTTCAGCCCTATCCCTTTGATTGATTCTTGAATTGCGTGATATCTATACCTGTGTAGCGATGATTTGATGTTGTTCGCTTTGTGTTAAAGATATCTGTAGATCTTATGATGTTGTGACCCTACTGAGATTCTTGTAATCTCATCCTATTGTATTCACCATTTTTCAGGCTTAGGTACATCCACTGTCCGTGGTACCAATGTGTGAGATCAAGGCTGCACAACGGGGCGATATCGCATCACATTTGCATACCTGTTCCTTGATTGCCTTCGCATATAATATGAATTATGATTGGACTACTTTCTGGCTTTTCAAGATTTCTTCTTTACTTGTTGTGTTCGAGTTATGTTGGGGGTTAACTTGTTGGATATTTGGATCCCTATGAGACTTGTGTGTTGTGGATTCATTGATTTTATTTAAAGAGTTCCACTGATATTTCATTCACTCCGTATGATACCAGAATACTTGTCCAATATCATGCTCTAATTGTTGATAAACATAAAGAATGTACATGCTAAAAATCGAGAATTTGATGAGTAAGTGTTGTGGGATTCAGATAGATCCTGGTTCTTGGGCTTGTTTGGGTTTCACGGCGGTAAGGGTCCTAATCGTAGCAATTAATAATAGGTTAGGAGTTAGGGTTGTTACATGAGAGACATGCTGAATTTTCATCGACCACAAAAACTTGAAATATCTCCTTACACAGAATGAGTTGAACATGAGACAACGAAGATGGGTGGAGCTAATTAAAAAATACGATCTGATCATCGAATTTCATCCTGGAAAAACAAATGTTATTGTTGATGCCTTTAGTTCAGAAGATCCATTCTCCTTCCCCATTGGTGTCGGCTTACATGAGCACCAATTACAAGCCAATGTTGCTGGATTTGAAAGCTACACATGTGCATCTTGGCACTGATTTTTCTGGTTCATTGTTGGTGCAAATCAAAGTAATGCCTACCTTGATTGAGGAAATCTGGAATCAGCAAACAAAAGATCCAAGATTGGCTGAAATTCAGAAGCAATTATCTGATGGTTTTGATGTCATAGCTCGCGATTTCAAAGTGCGAGATGATGGATTTCATGTCTTCAGAAACTAGGTATCTGTGCCACAAGATGTTGATACTTGCAATTTGATTTTATTTGAGGCACATAGTTTGAAGTTTGCTATCCATCCTGATAGTAGTCAGATGTACCGAGATTTGAAAAAGTAATATTGGTGGCCGAACATGAAGCGCCACATTGCTCAATGCCTCGTTTGTCAACAAGTGAAGATCGAGCATCAAAGATCCATTGGTTTACTGCAGTTATTTCCGATTCCAGAATGGAAGTGGGAGCATGTCACGATGGATTTTGCAACTGGTTTGCCTAGATCTCAACTAGGATACAATGCCATTTGGGTGATCGTGGATCGATTGTCAAAAACTGCACACTTCCTTATTGTACGTGTGACAGACATACTCGAGAAATTGGCTGTATGTTCATAGACAAGATTGTTCGATTGCATGGAGTGCTAGTTTCCATTGTTTCAGATCGTAACCTTCGTTTTACATCACAATTTTGGGAGAAATTCCATAATGCGCTGGGTTCGAGATTGAATTTCAGTACAGCATTTCATCCCTAGATCAATGGCCAATCTGAGAGGACGATTCAGACACTCGAAGACATGCTATGTTCGAGTGTATTGGACCAGCATACCAGTTGGGAGTGATGCCTACTATTAGCAGAATTTGCCTACAATAATAGCTTTCATGTAAGCATCGGTATGGCTCCTTATAAAGCACTATATGGGAGACATTTCAGAACTCCTATTTGCTAGAATAAAGTAGGCTAGAGACGCTAGACAATCTGGAATTAATTGATCAAGCAACATAGCAATTGAATTTAATTCCTCAAAGGCTTAAGACGGCCTAAGATCAGATAATCGATGAAGGGAGCTGGAATTTTCTGTAGGTGACAAAGTGTTTCTGAAAGTCGCCCCGTGGAAAGGAGTCTTCGTTTTAAATAGCGAGGAAAGTTAGCACCTCGTTACATTGGTCCGTATGACATTATTGAAAGAATTGGACCTGTTGTATACCAACTTACACTACCTCCAAATATGGAAAGGTACACAACGTGTTTCACATTTCGATGTTGAGGTGGGAGACCCTGCTCATGTGCTCAAAGAACCACCAGTCGAGGTTGCTGAAGACCTATCCTATCCTGTAAAGCCAATTGTCATATTAGATCGATGAGTTCGTCAACTTCGTAGTCGAAGCGTGCTTATGGTATGAGTGGTTTGACGTAATGGTCAAATCGAGGAATCGTCTTGGGAGACTGAGAAATCTATGCATGCCAAATTTCCTTACTTGTTTGCTTAGGTACTTGTGCTGAAATTTCGAGAATGAAATTCTTTTAAGGAGGGGAGGATGTGAGACCCAGAATTTTGGGTCCTAGAAGTCCAGAAGCCAGTGTAGGTGAAATAACCATTTTGTCCCTGAAGAAATGGATTTTTGATGACCGAAAATGGTATGGAAGGTCTCGTAATCATTTTTGGCTTCAATTCCCTTTGATTTATTTCCTTATTGGTTCAATCTTACCTTAAGAAATAAAATTTCTAAAATTAAGGAAAGATAATTCCAGAATTTAATTCTGATAATTATCTTACCTTATCTAGCCTTTTAAGTAGGGAAATTAATCCCATAAACAACCTATATAAAGAGTAGCCGGCCACACATAGTTCTTACACCGAAAACACACAAAATTATCAAGTGATCAAACCCTACACCATACCCTTATTGCTATCGAAATTCCTAGATCTTCATCCTATCACAACTCGTTCAACCTTTGTCGGATTTTTGTAAATAATAGCTTGTTGGAAAGATCTTTTCATTCTCTACCCAGCTATCTTAGTTTCATCATCAGAAGATTAGTTCTTCCCTAACAAAAGCCTAATCATAATTCATAGGTTTTGGTGTCAAAATTGTGTGATTCTTCAATCAATTGGTTTCTGTTGTGGTTCCTTCTGTTCATATGATTGTTTGGCATCCATTCATGTTATAAAATCATGTATTCATCCTCTGAATCGTCCCCATACATGAAATCTCCATGTCCTACCCTTTTCCCTATTGTTGCCGATTTTGATCAATTGATTAACTTGTTTGTTTCTAATCTTGTTCCTTTTGATCGTATGTGTTATTAACACCTAATTCTTCCTTGTAATCATGAATCGCAACTCCTACACCTAATTTTTAGGGCCAAATTTGCATTATTAATTGGGATGGTAATTCAGGATGAATCTTGTTAAGTTTTTGGCTATCACATCACACATCCAAGAGGGACGCACCTGCGACATTTGATCACTAGTTTCTGATACGTTTGGTGAGTGGAATTGGTAAGAAAATAGGATATCTACTTGATTATTGAGTATGCATGCAGGATATCTACTTGATTATTGAGTATGCATGCTTAGTATGGTTTTGTCTTTCACATATGATGTTATAGGTGGTTCGGATTCCTTGAATAAAGATAAAGGAATAGCTTCTTTTTCAGACACAAGAGAGGTAGGATCTATGCCTCATCGGTTTCTCTAGAGATTTTTATTATTTATTTGCTGTTTTTCGATGCATGTATTGTTGATAGTTGTATGCGCATATGTGAGATAGTGTAAGCATGAGTTTCAAATAGATTTAAGCCGCACTTAGGCTATACCAAACCCTTCAGATAGGTTATGAGTGCCTAATTTTCTTATGTTGTGTGCATTGAACATGCTGATTGTGTTCTGACATGATTGAGGATACCCTATTATGGTATTGTGCTTTGTACTTGCTTATGTGTGTTTGTGCATATTTGTGTGTCATGATCCTTTTTTAGTGGCCATTCGTGGTATACGCTGATGCTCATTGGGAGAGGAGAGGTTCTTACTAGTATGGGAGTCGTACGGGTCGCAATCCGCAACAAGAGCTCGCTGGTTGCCTAGTCCTGTGTGCTAGCTAGATGACTTGTCCTGTATACTGGCAAGATATCTTGCCCTGTGTGCTGGCAAGATGCCCTAATCCTATGTGCTGATTAGGATGCCTTGTCATGTGTGCTGATTAGGATGCCTTGTCCTGTGTGCTGGCTAGATGCCTTGTCTTGTGTAATGGCAAGATGAATAGGCTTGCTGATTAACTTATGTGCTAACCTTTTACTCTTTGTACAGAGAAGCCCTGGATAACACAGGAGGAAAGGGATGCCCTTTTCCTATTGCCGATAGTGGTTGATGTGTTTTCTTGCCTATGTACTTCTGATTTTCGGAAGTGTTTGTAGTCGACCCTCAGCCTTAGTTTCTCCCTAACCCTATTAATTGATTCTTGAACTACGTGATATCCCTAAAATGTGTAGGGATGATCTGATGTTGTTTGGGAGATGTTTGGTTTAGATTTCTGTAGATCTTATAATATTGTGACCCTACTGAGATTCTTGTAATCTCATCCTGTTGATTTCACCATTTTTCAGGCTTAGTTACATTTGTTGTTCGTGGTACCAGTATGTGAGAATCAAGGATGCACGTCGGGGTTATATCACATCACATTTGAATACTTGTTCCTTGGTTACTTGCGTATTTAACATGAAGATTGATTGGACCACTTTCTGGTTTTTAGAATATCTCCTTTGTCTGATTGTTTCGAAAACTTACTAGGGATTTACTTGCTGGATTTTTAGATCCCTATGGGACTTGTGTGTTGTGGTTTATTTGATTAATCATAAAGTCTTCCGTTGATGATTTATTCACTCAGTATAAATCCAAATTGCTTGGCTAATACTACCATGCTCCAATCTTTAAAAAATTAAAGAATGAACATACTAAAATCGGAAATTAGATGGTTAAGCTTTGTGGAATTCAGATAGGTCCTGGTTTTGGGCTTATTTGGGTTTCATGGAGGTAAAGGTCCTAATAGGAGAAAATTATAAAATGTGGGTCCTTACACAAACAAACATCACTATTTATAGGATACAAAATCCATATATACATAGAACTCAGAAGTACATTTATAAAACTATGCTAGGTGCAATACATTATAAATATTCTCAAAGTTATCCAACCATTATCTTAACTTACTAGACTTAATCTCACATCGGATTACTTACCAGATAATGAGCTCACATACCATACACTTATCTCGTATTGTGGACACAAAAGTCAATAGGAATATTCTCAAAAAACTTAAGGTATGCTGGGGCACCGGATGAAAGGCCAAAGGGACAAAAACACAAAAGGATGGGTCGGATCTTACCATCTGACCAATCGGTTTCCCAACCATGACCGATCAATGGAATTGACTGCGTCCGGTCAAAAACTGACCTCCGACCAGTCAAACTTAACTTAATTCGACTTGTCTCACTGATTTTATCTTATTTTCAATTGATTCTTCTGACCAATTGCGCTCTCTCTCCCTTCCCATGATCACTCGCATGACTCCTACAAGGAAAGAGCCATGATAAATCAAACATCTCGCACCAATGACCAAGATCACAATCACACATTCAATGGCCACTCACTCACACACTTTACTCAACGTAACTTGCAAGCCACTCACTTGTCATGCATTGCACACACAACACATACATGAAATATATCAATCCAAAAATGTAATAGAAAACATGGTAGGTGATTCTACACTGAAAGTCATACACATAGTGCACAGGTACATGCCTCGGTTCGAAAGCACACAATATTACATTTTAATTAGAAAATAAAAGAGGATTTTTCGATCAAGACGATGAGGCATAGACTTCCACATACAATGACAAATCAGTGGAAATACTCTTGCCTTTGTCAAACAAACTGGATCTGCCTATATAGATAAACATAAACACACTGGGAAAAAGAACAATATAAATATAATAAGTGAACAGTAGAAGAGAACCCTACATACCTTTCTTTATTCCTCTTATACAACTAATGTGCACTAAAGTTCTTACCTAAGAAGCACCCAGCCCAAACCTTAATTAAACAATTGCATGAAAAGACAAGAATATAAAGAATAAAAATAGGGATACATAATCAAAGTAACAAAAGGAGGAAAAAGGAACCGATGGTCATTTACTAATGAGCATGAGGAACTAGAATGGAAAAGGCAACGTATGAAACAAGAAAGAATGAGAGGCGCTGAAAATAAGAAAGATAATGATTGAGGGTTTGTCTTTTAGGAAATAGGAAAGATAAATGAACGACTTATGGCTATTTGATGGGCTAAAGGTAAGATTATATAGCTGGGTCCAAAATCCTGGTGACCCTACCCGAAAAGATGAACATGGTCCGGAAATGAACTAACGGACCCATCTAGAAGGAGTTAAATTTGAGACAAAGGAGGTGGCATAGTTGATTAAGGATTAAGACCTAGTGATTGACTACCATCTGACCAAGCGATTGTAGTTATTGATGCATTGAGTACGAAGACTTCATCTTTCTTAGCCTATGTTCGAGCCGAGTACATGTGAGAATCGGAATCTTCGAGTTTGTTGAGCTGAAAAGCCCAATTAAAATTTATGAAGTTAATGTACCTTAGCTCATAGTTCAGACCGATGAAAAATAAAAGGTTTGATTTTTGAAGATACAAATTTAAATTTTATTTTTTAGGAATTAATGTATTTATTGGAAATTTGGGATAGTTATGAAATCAATTATTGAAAAATAATGAGATGAGATCTAACGGTGGTTTTGCTGATTTAAGACCTTGAATATGTCCATTAATGGTTTAAGGGTATTATGAAAGTTTTAGAGAAATTTCGGAAGTGAAACCAGAATTTTTATAATTTTCCAGGAATATTTGAGTATAGTTAATTTTTAGTAAATATTATATCAATGGGAAGATAAATTTTATAGTACCAGGGGACAGTACTATTCATAAACAGTCCGTAGAAATATTCTGTGAATTGTTTGGAGGTGTATGCTAATTTTTATAAATTTTTGATGATTTTAAGAAATTAATAAATAATTAATTAATTATATTATATAATATTATTTAAATAATATTTAAATAGAAGTCAAAATGACAATGGCCAACGTCGTTTTGACCACTGTTAGATAAAACACACCAACAGGGTGTCGTTTTAGTTAAACCATTGAATCTGAACACAGATTGCCAATACAACGTCATTTCGTGTTCTTCCTTACACGACGTCGTATTGGTGTCTGGTGAATCACACCCGCAAAAAAACCATCTAGCCCACACATAGTTAGAGTGACCAGCTGCTTCAGTGACTACGCCACACGTGGCTGGACTAAGCCGGAAATAGCCACGCACCCATTCTCCTCTCCAGCCTTGAACACCCATAGAAAAGTTGCGATTTTGCTTTTTGGGAGAATTTTGGTTTCATTGAATTTTGGGTGAGAAGTCTACCCGAAAAAATTGGGTATTTCCCCTTCCTAAATCTAGGGTTTTAGTGGTTTAAAACGAATAATTATGGTGTGTTTTGATTTGTTTTCATGCGAGGAACATTTTAGTGTTTGATTTGCTAAGATTCATTGAGTGTATAAAAGTGTTGGTCATCTGAAAATTTAAGGTTGCAGGTCCTAGGGTTTTGGCTGGAGATTGAAGATGACCAACTTGAATGACAGGTCGTCTGCCCTAGCCAAAATTTGATGCGTCGTTTGGTAGTGCAAGTGGATGGCATATCGCCTGCAGATGTAGGCGACTAGTCCCCTGTGGTGGAGACTTAGGCTAGGCCTTGAATCTAAGATTAGGATGACGTGGCATGTCCTTCAACGGGCATGTGCACAATCTAGGATGTTCATTGATAGCTCTGGGCGCGCCTGGTTCCGCCAAGTGTCGCTTGGGGATTGATCAGAAAATTAGAAAATGATAGGAAATTTAAAAATTAGACAGAAAAGATAAAAATTTGGGAAAAATAAAAGTTGAGAAAAAATTTTGAAAAGTTATGATAAATACTAGAAATGATAAGAAATTTGATGGTATGAAAAATACATAAACCTAATGTGATTTAGTGGGTCAAATAATTAGATTAAGATCTGAAAAATAAGAAAAACTAGGAAAATTATACAGATTGATTTCGTATTGATTTTTTGGGTAGAAACACTTCGTATTAAGGTTTTAGGTTCATAATTTTATATGTTTTTATGCATTGGGGATGCGATAATAAGGATTCGGCTATGAATGCATGTGTAGATGGATACCTATAGGTAATAGATTTTAAGGAATTGGCTCAACGATCGAGGACCAAGTGTGGGCACTTCAAACATCAGGAAACTATGAGTGGACAGACTCTTTTTATACATTATTTACTGGCATGAATGAATACAAGAGTAGCATTAATTAGAAGTATAAGGAATAAAATAATGAATAAAATCGTTGTGTGTGTGCTGTCAATTCATTGTGTGTTGCTTGAAACCTCATGCTCCATTATTGAGGTGCGTTAGGCTATGAGTTATGTTATGCATCCATTGAATGTGCCAATTGTGATTCTAATAATGGAATTTCATATGAAGTGTTTGGGTGCATTCAACGTCATAAGACAAAATCAAGCATTGCAACAACATAGGGTGACCTATGCGACTTCCAAGAGGTTTCCGAATATGGTAGTGCAGCATGGATTTGGAAAGGGATGTATAAGGTGGGATGGGATGTTTTTAATTAAATAAAAATAATACGAATAAACATGATATCCTAAAGACGGGTTTGAGTAAGTGGAGCTACCATCACCTAATGTCCCAGCATCATCAGTGGAACTGGGCCGAAAGGAGTGTGTATGTTCCATCGGGACTAATCGAGTCAGCATACAAAATAACAAGAGGCATAAGGTGTCTCATATAGAAGTGCCACTAACAGATCCTAGTCCTACTTTTGACCTCAGAAGGGACTAAACGGAGAAGATGAAAAGCTCATCTGGATACAATGGAGGATGGCCTTTCCTGAGGCCTATGCCGAAGTCCTACATCAAGCAGGAGAAACACAAAACATAATCTCACAAGTCAGAAGAATCTTCTTCTTAGAAGATCCATACCAAGGCATGACCGATGAACAAGATAGAGCATTGGAAAAGTTTTCTTGTGTGGTTTGGGTAGGTTTCACAAAGCCAACTGCGGGTGATTGAATGGAGTCTACGGAGTTCAAAGCCTCAGTATAGACAGTACTTAAAGTTGTGGTTTTCCAATTCATGTGGTTTCTTCCTAGTTTTGTTTTGTGTAGAAATACTCATGCATAGGAAATCAGTACAATATTTGGAATATCTGTTTTCCTATTGTTTTTTACTAAGCCATGCCCTTTTGTATATCACATAAAACAAAACAGAGAAGAAAAGAGTATGTGTACCTGTGAACTTAGCTCCGCTACCATGCAAAAATTCCCAGATTTGGATCTTTGTTTTAGAACTTCTGAGAGTATTAAAACATATAAACAAACAGGTACAATTTCATAGAGAGAGAGTAGTAGACTTAGAGAGTGGTGGTGTTGTTCTTAGTACACAAGGGTTTATATAGGCAAAGGAGGAAATCAGTACAATATTTGGAATATCTGTTTTCCTATTGTTTTTTACTAAGCCATGCCCTTTTGTATATCACATAAAACAAAACAGAGAAGAAAAGAGTATGTGTACCTGTGAACTTAGCTCCGCTACCATGCAAAAATTCCCAGATTTGGATCTTTGTTTTAGAACTTCTGAGAGTATTAAAACATATAAACAAACAGGTACAATTTCATAGAGAGAGAGTAGTAGACTTAGAGAGTGGTGGTGTTGTTCTTAGTACACAAGGGTTTATATAGGCAAAGGAGGAAATCAGTACAATATTTGGAATATCTGTTTTCCTATTGTTTTTTACTAAGCCATGCCCTTTTGTATATCACATAAAAAAAAACAGAGAAGAAAAGAGTATGTGTACCTGTGAAGTTAGCTCCGCTACCATGCAAAAATTCCCAGATTTGGATCTTTGTTTTAGAACTTCTGAGAGTATTAAAACATATAAACAAACAGGTACAATTTCATAGAGAGAGAGTAGTAGACTTAGAGAGTGGTGGTGTTGTTCTTAGTACACAAGGGTTTATATAGGCAAAGGAGGAAATCAGTACAATATTTGGAATATCTGTTTTCCTATTGTTTTTTACTAAGCCATGCCCTTTTGTATATCACAAAAACAAAACAGAGAAGAAAAGAGTATGTGTACCTGTGAACTTAGCTCCGCTACCATGCAAAAATTCCCAGATTTTGATCTTTGTTTTTGAACTTCTGAGAGTATTAAAACATATAAACAAACAGGTACAATTTCATAGAGAGAGAGTAGTAGAGTTAGAGAGTGGTGGTGTTGTTCTTAGTACACAAGGGTTTATATAGGCAAAGGAGGAAATCAGTACAATATTTGGAATATCTGTTTTCCTATTGTTTTTTACTAAGCCATGCCCTTTTGTATATCACATAAAACAAAACAGAGAAGAAAAGAGTATGTGTACCTGTGAACTTAGCTCCGCTACCATGCAAAAATTCCCAGATTTGGATCTTTGTTTTAGAACTTCTGAGAGTATTAAAACATATAAACAAACAGGTACAATTTCATAGAGAGAGAGTAGTAGACTTAGAGAGTGGTGGTGTTGTTCTTAGTACACAAGGGTTTATATAGGCAAAGGAGGAAATCAGTACAATATTTGGAATATCTGTTTTCCTATTGTTTTTTACTAAGCCATGCCCTTTTGTATATCACATAAAACAAAACAGAGAAGAAAAGAGTATGTGTACCTGTGAACGTTAGCTCCGCTACCATGCAAAAATTCCCAGATTTGGATCTTTGTTTTAGAACTTCTGAGAGTATTAAAACATATAAACAAACAGGTACAATTTCATAGAGAGAGAGTAGTAGACTTAGAGAGTGGTGGTGTTGTTCTTAGTACACAAGGGTTTATATAGGCAAAGGAGGAAATCAGTACAATATTTGGAATATCTGTTTTCCTATTGTTTTTTACTAAGCCATGCCCTTTTGTATATCACATAAAACAAAACAGAGAAGAAAAGAGTATGTGTACCTGTGAACTTAGCTCCGCTACCATGCAAAAATTCCCAGATTTGGATCTTTTTTTTAGAACTTCTGAGAGTATTAAAACATATAAACAAACAGGTACAATTTCATAGAGAGAGAGTAGTAGACTTAGAGAGTGGTGGTGTTGTTCTTAGTACACAAGGGTTTATATAGGCAAAGGAGGAAATCAGTACAATATTTGGAATATCTGTTTTCCTATTGTTTTTTACTAAGCCATGCCCTTTTGTATATCACATAAAACAAAACAGAGAAGAAAAGAGTATGTGTACCTGTGAACTTAGCTCCGCTACCATGCAAAAATTCCCAGATTTGGATCTTTGTTTTAGAACTTCTGAGAGTATTAAAACATATAAACAAACAGGTACAATTTCATAGAGAGAGAGTAGTAGAGTTAGAGAGTGGTGGTGTTGTTCTTAGTACACAAGGGTTTATATAGGCAAAGGAGGAAATCAGTACAATATTTGGAATATCTGTTTTCCTATTGTTTTTTACTAAGCCATGCCCTTTTGTATATCACATAAAAAAAAACAGAGAAGAAAAGAGTATGTGTACCTGTGAACTTAGCTCCGCTACCATGCAAAAATTCCCAGATTTGGATCTTTGTTTTAGAACTTCTGAGAGTATTAAAACATATAAACAAACAGGTACAATTTCATAGAGAGAGAGTAGTAGACTTAGAGAGTGGTGGTGTTGTTCTTAGTACACAAGGGTTTATATAGGCAAAGGAGGAAATCAGTACAATATTTGGAATATCTGTTTTCCTATTGTTTTTTACTAAGCCATGCCCTTTTGTATATCACATAAAAAAAAACAGAGAAGAAAAGAGTATGTGTACCTGTGAACTTAGCTCCGCTACCATGCAAAAATTCCCAGATTTGGATCTTTGTTTTAGAACTTCTGAGCACTCCCTCCAACGACGTACCTCCAACAGACCGGGCACAGACCTTCATCGCCTTAGTCAAACATCTCTCACAGAAGCACAAGAGGCATATCGTTGCCTTGAAAACATCGAGAGGGAAAGTCGAGATCTTGCTGAATCAGAGGCGGCCGAGGAATTCGCACATCCGAGTCATGCAAGGAAGCCTACGGATAGAAGGTAATTCCATCACCTTTTATAAAAATATCACACAAATCAATACAAGGCCCGAGCTCGAAATAGCCAACCTGGCAATACCAGAATTACACATGGAAGAAGACGAATACCTTTGGGTACAAGACGAAATAGCCGCAGTACAAGTGGGACACAGGCCATCTGGGTACAGAAGATTTTGCCTTCATGGTCTAAGACTTTCGCTGGATACCAGAAATCAAACTCAAAGAAGAACAGTGGAACTGCAAGCATCCCACAAAACAATTCATCGGGATCACCACACTACAAAGATGCCAAAGTTGTAATATGGAGGTAAGCCTTAATATGAAGATATTTTGCGCCGACTGCAATCTACTCCTCTGTTCCATGTGTGCCAAAATCCAACTACAAATTGAGGTTCCTTCGCCCGTGGACCTCTGAACAGTGCAAAACCAGACACATCTCCATCTACCACCATCCTGTATAAAACTACCCGTATTGTACTGTATGTATCTCGTATGTATTTTCGTACTATCTACCTGTAGCCGATAAGATTCGCTACAGTACTTTGTCTGCCACGATAAGATAAGGAATCTTATCCTGACAACAAAGTAGTTTGTCCTCTACTCAAAAGATAAGATAAGACATCTTATCTTGAGGACTTGTCTGCCACGATAAGATAAGGAATCTTATCCTGGCCACAAAGTAGGTCGATGATAAGATAAGAAATCGTATCATTCAATGTGAAATCAACACCTGGTAGTAGGTACAAAGAAGATAGCTGTCGATGGGGCCCACAAGCAGCACCCGAGCTATCCTCCTTTGCCTATATAAACCCTTGTGTACTAAGAACAACACCACCACTCTCTAAGTCTACTACTCTCTCTCTATGAAATTGTACCTTTTTGTTTATATGTTTTAATACTCTCAGAAGTTCTAAAACAAAATCCAAATCTGGGAATTTTTGCACAAAACAAAACTAGGAAGAAACCACATGAATTGGAAAACCACAACTTTAAGTACTGTCTATACTGAGGCTTTGAACTCCGTAGACTCCATTCAATCACCCGCAGTTGGCTTTGTGAAACCTACCCAAACCACACAAGAAAAATTTTCCAATATCATTAAGCAGAATAACCTGCTTATCCAATTACTGGTCAAAACAGTGGAAGGGATTCAAGAGCTCCATGAACAACTAGGACACTTAAAAACCTTCGTTCGCAAACGAGAAGATACTCCTAAAGAAGAATTGGAAGGGGCTATTGAGTCCCTAACCAAAAGACTTGAGAAATTCCCACTTGGGGATAGCTCACAACCACCTAAAAAGAATAAACCACCATTCTACGTCTATAAAGACCCCTATTTAATTTTTGAAGAAGAAAAGAAACGCCTGGAGAAGAAATGAGCAGAACAAGAACTCAAACTCAGGACTTACCACCAGTCGTCAATCACCAAGGTGAGTCTTCGCGAATGGCTACACAGGAAGACCAAATTCAAGATTACAGACGCACAAGTCGTCTGCGCTATGAAGCAGCAAGGAGAATGCCAAGAGCCTTACGACGACAAAGGTACCAGCACAGTCTTGAAACATACCTCAACCCCGAGGAAGAATTAAGGATGTCTCAACAAAGACGTGCCAACCTGGTACCCGCAGAAAGATTATACACAACTGCCTGGTCAGAACCAGTTTACAGGGTATATCAGCACTATTCAGAAGAACGAATTCTCGTCACTAGTGAAGGAGAACAAAGAGATCTGGGCTTCATTAATCGACAAGCATATGATCGTTTGCTACAAGAAGGTATGGAACATATACACCTCGGATTACTAATGATTCGTATCCATGCGCTACATCGAAGAGAAGCAGGAACCAACGTTCTCATTGTCCTACGGGACACACGATGGGGAGTAGATGATCGCTCCATCATTGGCACAATGGAAGTAGATATGACACGAGGAACGTATGTACTTAGGGATGGAATTATCGGAAAAATTATTCCGCAAGTTACCACCACTTATTGGAAAGGAACTGGAAGATGCCTGGCTGCAGAAACACCGAGTACCAGTCACAGGTATCATCCCCCGAATCACATTTGCTTACAATTACCTCGCAGAAATTTGCAAGAAAGCAGCCATTCAAAGAGGGTTAAAAGAACTTTCTTTTTGTGAGAAAATTCCACTCCCTGGCTATTACGGAGAAAAGAAGAAATATACTCTCCGTAAATCACAAATCTATAAAGGAAAGCCGCATGAAATGCATGTACGTGTCTTCAAACGCAAGGATGGGGCTAAAGGCAGAGTTCGCAAATGCAAATGCTATATTTGTGGTAAAGAGGGACACTTTGCACGAGAATGCAAAAGTGACATTGGCAATATGGCTAGAGCCAGACCAGCCATAGTCCTGATTGCTTGAGATATTAGGTGCTGCATTACGTTATGCCTATGATAATGTTGACTGCTATCATGAGTATGCTTATGCTTGTTCTATGCCAGTATGCCTGTGTTATTGTTAAATGATTGTATGTGTTTTATAATGTATATTTTTCTGTCTGCTCACATAGCAGGCTTCTGCTAGATTATTGGCATGAATTGCAGGGATAATCAATGACAATTAGGAACTTGCTCCTAGGCATGGCAAGAGATGATTGGCCATTGAATAGCCGAACTCAAGGTAACCCTAAGGAGATATTTGTTCAAAGTATTTCCCCTAGAGTGTCTGATCATACTATAGCCAATGTAATCGATTGATTCCTGGGTACTATTTGCTAGACTATTCATCGATGATACCCGGACATCATCGTTTCTCCTTCGTAATTTCGTTGCTCAATATATTTATAAATTCTTGCAATTATGATCTCTGTTTTAATTTAAACCACTAGACTTGTAGGCTTACTGTATGCATTGCTGGATGTGATAACAGTGTATATAGTGGGCTTACGGTGGGTTGTCGCGATTGATCTTTGGGGTCTGGGGCTTGACAAACCTAAAATGGTAGCAGAGCATTGTTTAATCATTATTCTTAGAAACTTATACGTTTCTTATTCTATACTACTCTGCTACCACTCCTTCTTCATCCCATGTGGGTGACAACTCTTGTTATAGCGGAGTGTACCTCCTTCCTCTGAAATGCCCTTTTTTTATTGAGTAACCATATATTTTGCATGTTTTCTTTTCTTCCAGGAACACGAGTGAGTATTTGATCTCTACCAGTTATGGTAATTGTCAAGCATGACTATAATTTATGAGCCTATCCTTGTTCAATTTTCTAAATCGAGTGATAGTTGTTCTGGGTTGTATCTTGTCACTACAAATTCGTTGACGTGTATGGCATTCATCGGATTTGCTATGTTCTTCTTTGTTGTTGTACCATGTGCATGAGATCTATTTGAAATTTAATGGGTCCTTTTGCTTGATGTTAATATTCTAAACATGTATTTTGTTCTATAAGCATTGTCGATTCATAATCATCTCTCGAATGAGTGATAGGACTAGTCTTTGTTATAAGCGTTGACTTGTGCATGATTGATTTTCGTATTGAAAAGGGTTGAATGATTGAAAATTGTTGTTTGGGAGTTCAATTAAGTCAGGGAAAAACTATCAATATATACATATCATATTTATTTTGATTTCAAATTTAAAAGTCTCGGGAGGAGCAAGAAATATTGTGTATATAACTCATGGTAAGTTTATATTGCCTATTGCTTGTATGAGTATTGAAAGGTACCTTGGATTAGGTACAACTTATCTAGATTATGAGTAACTTTAAGATTGTATATTTTCTTTTGAGGCATCTATCGAATTTGGGTTGATTGTAGACTAACATGCTTATATGCGATAGATTGCCTTGTTAAATTTTAACTGGAATTGCATAATCTACCGTAGTATGAAGCCTTGTATATGGCTGTTGTTTTAGTGAGCCATAGATGTTATTTTATCTTGAGGTATTTACTATACTACTAATGTATTCTGTGTTTATAAGCACATGGAATGCACATTGTTGAAGCTTATTAGTCACTGATGAAGATAATGCACGGAGTGCATGCCTGTTATCGAGTAATTGATAAAAATAGATCACTATGCATGGAATGCACATAAGCTTTGTTAGGGTTTAGTTTTTGTTTTGAAATCTGGTAGTGTAATATGCTTCGTAAGTGTTGAATTAAGTCGGTAGTTCTTGGATTAGGGCTATTTATTTGATTTGGAAAAAAATTTCGATTGAGAGTTAGACCTAGTAAGAACCAGGAAAGTATGATAAAAGTAATCAATTAGAAAAAGAGTAGATCCGCTAATGGATTTTCGTTAAATCTAAGAGTATGACTTACGAGTTTATGGCTTATATTTGGATAAAGTGGATTTATTGGATAAGTGGAATCATTAAACTTGTGGTATTACCCTAATGTACTAGTTGGAGATTGAGATAATAGTGGAATACGTAGTCGAAGCAAGATGATTCTAATGTTGAGTTATCGGTTTGGATATCAATATGATATCATGAAATATAAGGTTATGATATCCTGATCATTGTATATACTCTTTATGTTAAAAGAGTTGATTATTAATTCTTTATATTAAAGTGACTTGAGATGAGTTAAAAGAAAGAATATGATGATTGACTGAAGGAGTAGAAGGTTAAATGTGATCTTAATGATTTAGTATTCGACATTGAATATTAAGGCTAATGTGTGGATATGGGTTGATATGAGGTTATTAAAATCCAATAAATGATTGCTGTTGGTATTGGTTTGAATATGTTAAGAAAGAGAATGACCTTGAATGTGTCGATTAAGGAGTAATGATAAGAGTGAAGTTGTGTAGCAAAATCATAATGTTTACAAGCTAGAAAGAAATTGAAATAGATTTTGTTGTGAATCGATGATGGAATTTATTATTTAAGGTGCGAAAAATCTAAGGATGAAAATTGTGAGTTACATTTAGAATGGGTGATCACATGTGCTCAGTGTTAATAAATAAAATAAGTTAAATTATTTTGATTGATGAGTGTAATGTTTGAGGAGGACCTGACATAGGACTTAGGGTGAAAGTATCACCCGAATATGATTAATAAGTGTACGGTCTTATGGATATAGCCTAGTATATGTGGAAGTTAGTTTTGATCTTAAGCATATCCTCAAGTACAATAGAATGGTTGAGTTTGATGGTTACAGAGGCTGAAGAGAATGCAATAGGATATGGCATTCTAAGTGATAAATAGAGTAATATGAAATTACAGGTAAGTGTGATTTCACGTAATGTTGGGTGTAAGGAGATTGCGATTGGACACTGCAATCTTAACAATGAATTGTGAATGTGAAAATTCTACAACAAGATTGGTTACGATATAAGTTTTGAGGGCGAAACTTTCTAAAAGAAACGAAGGATATGAGAATCAGAACCTTCAAGTTATATGGGCCGAAAAGCCCAATCAAAAATAATAAGGTTAATAGGTCTTAGCCCGTAGTTTAGACCGATGAAAAATAACAAGTTTAATTTTTGATGATACAAAGTTAAATTTTATTTTCCAAGGAATTAATATATTTATTAGAAATTTCGGATAATTACGACCTGAAATAGGTCCATTAATGGTTTAAAGATATTTGAAAATTTTTAGAGAATTTTTATAAGTGAAACCGGAAGTTTTGTAATTTTTCGGGAATATTAGAGTAAAGTAGTTAATTTTTAGTAAATATTATATCTATGGAAAGATAAATTTTATGATATTAAGGGATATTACTATTCAATAGGAGTCCGTAGAAATTTTCCGTGTATTTTTCGAAGGTTGTATGCTAATTTTTTATGAATTTTTTATTATTTTAGAAAATTAATAAATAATTAAGTAATTATATTATATAATATTATTTTAATAATATTTAAATAAAAGTCAAAAAGACAATGGTCAACGTCGTTTTTACCACTGTCAAATAAAGCACACCAACAGGGTATTGTTTTAGCTAAACCATTGAATCTGAAGATATTTTGCCAATACGACGTCATTTTGTATTCTTCCTTACACGACATCGTATTGGTGTTGGGTGAGTCACACCTGCAAAAAAACCCTCCGGCCCTCACATGGCCAGAGTGAACAGCTGCTTTTCCAACCATGCCACACATGGCCAGAGTAAGCTAGAAATAGCCACACGCCCATTCTACTCTCTAGCCTTGAACACACTTGGCAAAGTTACGATTCTGCTTCTTGAGAGAATTTCCGACTATTTTCAGGCTATTCAAGCAAGAATTTTAGGCGAAGTTGGTGAGAACCCTACCCGGAAAAACCAGGTGGTTCCCCTTCATAGATCTAGAGTTTTAGTGATTTAAAACGAATAATTATGGTGTGTTTCCATTCTTTTTGGTGCGAGGAATATTTTGATATTTGATTTGCTAAGGTTTATTGAGTCTATACAAGTGTTGGTCATCTGAAAATTTAAGGTCGCAGGTCCTAAGGTTTCGGCTGGAGGTTGAAGATGACCCACTCGAACGATGAGTTGTCCTCTCCAGCCGAAGTTTGATGCGTCGTTTGGTAGTGTAAGTGGACGACATGTCGCCTACAAATTCAGGGGACTAGTCGTCTGAGGTAGAGACCTAGGCTCGGCCTTGAGCCTAAGATCTGGGCAATGTGGCAGGCCCTGAAGCGGGCATGTGTCACAATCTGGGAGGCTTCATAATAGCTCCAGGCGCCCTTGGTTGTTGCTAGGGGATTGTTCTGAAAATTAGAAAATGATAGGAAATAAAAAAAGAGACAAAAAGGATAAAAATTTGGGGAAAATACTGAAAATTTGAGATCAAATCTTGAAAAATTAGAATAAATACTATAAATGATAAGAAATTTGATGGTATAAAAATTACATAAATCTGATATCATTTGATGGGTCAAATAATTAGATTATGATCTGGAAAAATAAGAAAAAATAGGAAAAATATTCGGATCGATTTTCTATTGATTTTTGGGTAGAAATGCGTTGTATTTAGGTTGTAGTTGCATAATTTTTTGTGTGTTTATGTATCATTAAGGATTTGGCTATGAATACATGTGTAGGTGGATACCTATAGGTAATAGATTTCGAGGAATCGGCTCAATGATCGAGGATCAAGTGCAGGCTTTTCAAACATCGGGAAAATATGAGTGGACAGACTCTTTTTATACATTATTTACTGGCATGAATGAATACGCATGAGCGAGATTAATTAGAAATATAAGGAACAAATTAATGAATAAAATCATTGTGTGTGTGCTGTGAATTAATTGTGTTGCTTGAAACCTCGTGCTTCATTATTGAGGTGTGTTAGGCTATGAGTTATGTTATGCATCCATTGAATGTGACATGTGTGATTTTAATAATGAAAGTGCATATAAAGTGTTTGGGTGCATTCGACATCATAAGACAAAATCAAGCATCACAATAGCATTGTGTGACCTATACAATCTTAGAGAGCTCTCCAAGTTGGGTAGTGAGGCATGGATTTTCCAAAGGAGGTATAAGGTGGGACGGGGTGTTCTTAATTAAAAAAAAATAATATGAATGAAAAGGATATACTAGTGTGGAGCTACCATCACCTAATGTTCCGGCATCATCAGTGGAACTAGGTCAAGAGAAGTGCATGTCATATAGGGATTGATTGAGTCAGCATACAAAGTAACAAGAGGCATAATGTGCCACATATAGAAGTTCCACATATAGAAGTGCCACTGATGGATCCCAATCCAATTCCTAGAGCTGAAGGGACTGAGAGATATTCCCAGCCCAGCCACGGTCTTGATTGCTTGAAATATTACGTGCTGCATTATGTTATGCTTGTGACCGTGATGATTACTATGATCAGTATGCATATGTTTATTGTGTGCCAATATGCCTGTGTTATTGTTAAATGATTGTATGTGTTTTATAATGTATATTTTCCCATCTTCTCACCTAGCAAGCTTCTGCCGGATAATTGGCATAAACTGCAGGGATAATCAATGACAATTAGGAAATCGCTCTTGGACATGGCAAGAGACGATCGGCTATTGAATAGCCGAACTCGAGGTAACCCTAAGGAGATTTTTGTTCATAGTATTTCCCCTAGATTATTTGATCATACTAGAGCCAATGTAATCGGTTGATTCCTTGGTACTAATTGCTAGACTAAATATTCATCGATGATACCTGGACATCATTGTTTCTCCCTTGTAATTTCGCTGCTCAATATATCGATAAATTCTTTTAGTTATTATATCTATTTTAATTTATACCACTAGCCTTGTAAGCTTACTGTGTGCATTGTTGGATGTGATAATAGTGTATATAGTGGGCCTACGGGGGGTTGTCATACGTGATCTTCAGGGTCTGGGGCGTGACAGTACATGCCTTATCCTATGTGTTTGAGGGCATCCAGAATGCAGCTTGATAGTGATAAGTCAGGTCAAGAGCTTTGATTGCATAACTTCTTGTCACATCTTCCTAGCTAGAAGAGATTTGTGCCAATCAGTTTGAGGATTCAGTATTGGTCTAAGTGAGACACCAATTAAAGAGTGACACCAGTGGTGATAGTATAGTCAGCGACGGAGTTAGTTTGACTCGAGGGATTTGAGGTGCATCGTTTGACATAAGAGTTAACTAATGAAGTGGATAAATTCATTGAAAGCCTAAGTATATATCAAGTGTGTTGAGTGGTCTAGGTCCGAGTATCAATGTTTGAGTTAGTGAAAATCAAATATGTTTTGTTATAGGTCCGTTTTGAGTGAACGTAGATCTTTAGGCCAATATATCAGTTTTGAGTCCAATTATTATTTAATGAGCCCAACTAAATTTCTTAAGCCCATTTTAAATATTTTTAGACCTTAAACACCATTTTCGCCCACTTGGCTTGTATTGAGATTTAAATCCGATTTGTTTCGGATCAACAGAACCCATTTCATTTCATTCTGATTTTCTTTCAAAAAAACCCATTGGTCATTGATCCTTATCACTTTCTTAACCTCCCAAGATAGATTTCCACTATTAGTTTTGAATTTGAGGAGCTTAGTCATTTGTTCTTGGTGTTAGAGCATATTTTGAAGATTTTGTGGTATATGCTCTAAATCTTTGATTTTTTTGTCGATTTTTGGTTCCTTTGGATTGCTTTTGATGTTTCTAAGATATTTTTATGGATTTGATCACTTGGAAACACTTTTTGATTTATGGGTGTATTTTTTGAGTTTTTGATGATATTTTTTATAATTACGGATTTTATGATTTTGATAAAATTGATAGAATTGGTTGATTCCTTTGCTTGGGTTTGATAGTTTGTGAGTTATGGAAGATTTTTATAGGCTGAGAAACCCAAGTGTTGTGTTGGTTGAGATTGAGGATTGATTTTGAGCCTTGGATGGTATGTAGGAGCTTGGGTTGGTTGTTCCCTCTTGTTGGATAGCTTTGCTTGCAAATCTAGAGTGTTGTTAGTATGAGATGTGTGTTAGATTGAGTGACCAAGGGGTCTATTAGGCTTGTTTTCAGTCTTATAATTTCCATTCTCTTTTCTTCGCTTTTGTTCTTAGTGTTTTGTGTGTTTGATTGTTTAGATAGTGCTGACATTCACGATAAGACAAAAGGTTTTGCTGTAGAGGATATCTCTTGACAAGAGATGGAAGTGATTGTTTCATTTAATTATATGGAAATGCTTTTTCTATAAATTAAAATATGATAAATTATTTGGTTTTGAATGAAGGTCATATTTTCATTGTGCATGATAATCATGTTAGGTTCATGATATGCTTGCCAGGTGTCTAATGCATCAAAATATATGTTTAAACTAAGCATATTGTTATTGTGTGTGATGTATTGATGGTGAGCCTATGGTTTGTGGACCTATGATGAGTGAATATTCTTGAGATGAACCTATTATGTTTAATTGATTATTTGAGCTTTTGAATTGTGGATTTTGTGACATGTGAGAATTTTTTTGTGGATGAGAAATTTGCTATGAGGTTGCTGGATGTGTGACGGTTTGTATTGGATCCACTCAAAAGAAAAAATAAAGAAAAAGAAAAATGTTTCCTAAATTTCACAAATAACCCTAAGCCTACCCTACCTTCCAAACACCTTCCCTTAGCCTATCTAATCCTATATGAGTGAACTTGTGATGGTATTGCACATCATTTATAGATTTTATTACTTTTATTACTTGTATATGGTATATACATATGTTTTCTAGGTTGTACCTTGAAATTAACAGAATTAATGTTTAACCAATGCGAGATAAGTATACGCAATCCCGGGGAAGGGGAATGTTACTTACCTATTATTGTTGTATAGATGGATCATATATGTATGTCTAACTTTGTTAGGACTTAACAAGCTGCCTAAATTTGCTATGACTTAGTAGGCTATGTATTTATATATATATGGATGGGTGATAGAGTGTGATACTATTTTTCTATACGATTTCAGATAATACAAGTAGTAGGGGATTATATTTTTAAAGTAAAAATTGACTATCAGTGGGCTTTCAGTTTCCCTTTAGGTAGGGTTATTTGAGAGTGCTTTGTAATCCACCCCAATAGGTTTTTGGGCATAGTAGCATGTGAGAGTATAATGAGTATTATAAATTGATAAACCTATTATGTTGGACCTTATTGCACAATTTTTAAAAATTCATGCATTATGCATTATTGATTGTGAATTGCATTGTGTGCATGATTAGTATGTATGGATATCAATTGTGTTTAAATAACTACATTAATTGATTTTGTATATGTCTCTATTCTAATAGATATGCTTATGACGTTGTGACTTCCACTAAGGTCTTTTGATCTCACAAGATCTTTTTAGTGCTAGTTCGTGTGCTTGCAGCTGTTTGTCTTTGAGGTCGAGTTTCTCGATGTTGGTCTTAGGGTTGGGCTATTGAACTTGTATATTTTGGAGGCTCGACATATCTCATATTTTACCATTTTATGCTATTGTGTCATACATGCTTGGTTTGGACTATTTTACTTGTTAAGAAACCTTTGTGAGCTTTCTATTTAGATATTGATATTGGACTTGTATGTATGACTTTGAATATTAGTTTATGATATGAGATGCATGCCTCGTCCACTTCTATGGATCCGATTGTCCTTGTATGTATGGATATGATGCGTTACATGTTTGGGGCTGTGTGGTCTATTGCTTATGTTTTAAGACTTCCGTTGCATGTATTTTCTTTGTTATGTGCCAATATATTTTTTAATGCGCCATGCTCTTTTTTAAATAAAATTCAAATTCATATGCGTTTTCAGATTTCTGGTTTTGAAAAGTAAAGTAGTCTTTTGTTGTTTTGATTTGTCCACATGATGGCTCAGTTGGACTACATGGCTGTGAGGGTCTCTTTTACCGGGTAGGGGTCTTTACCAGCTGAATTAGTAGGAGACATCCTCATTGTAGGAATAAAAGATAGTGTGTGACAGTTCGAATCCTAATGACCGCAATTAGGGATTGAATATGGCTCACTGGACCTTGGACCGGAGATGTGTGAATTCCTCCTCAGACAATACCTGAAATGTGAGTTGACTAGTTACTCTAGGGAGGGGGTCCTCATAACAAGGTAGTGAGGGTCCAGATTTCAGGATTGGGTCCTCACATCCAAACCTATATTTGATGAATCAAAATGCCCACAAGATAAAAAATTTTCCTTGTTCTTGAATGAGTTGAAATCTTCAGTGTTGAGCCAGAACCTAGTCTGATCGGTTGAAATTATTTAGTTAGTCTTAATGAGGTTGATATTCAATCGAACCTTAAGAGTTTGATTAGTTGAGATTTTTTGACTGGTAGAAACTCATTTACTACAATCAGTCAAAATTGTCAAGCTTTTTCCATTAAGGTTAGGGATCGGTCGAACTTCCTTTGAGCGATCAATCGAGTCTTTTCGATTGGTCAAAATCTTTGAGTTGAGAGAAAAAGTGAGAAGTGGATAGAATAAAGAGTGAAACCTTTCCTTCTTCCCTGTAGACCTTACCCTTAAGATGAGTGTCCCAATTTGAGAGGAACACCTTACAAATGTTTGAGGATTTTGATGATGTGCATTCTTGCATTTTCATACATGTTACCAATGGAGTTTTGGGGTATATCCTAGATTTATATATTGATTTAATTAAATAAAAATATTTATTATTTTATTTTATATATTAAAAAATTAAAAAATATGTCCATTGAATTAGTTATTCAAATATCTTAAATCTTCAAATATTTGATAGTTCCAGTTAGAGTAAATTTATAAAAGATTTTCTAATCTATATGTAATTGTAACATAAGGGAAATAATGATATTAAAATTTAGTACATTCATGAATTATAAACTATTGATAAAGTGATATCTAGTTATTATATTGGTACCCTAATAAAGAATAATATATGGAACATACCCAATACCCAATTAATGAGAATGCTACATGGATTATTTTATAATATCATATATAGTTCTCATACCACTATTTGATAGTGGTCCTTAAATTTGAGATTCTCTTGATGTGTCTCAACATTTTTTATTCAAATCTAATATTTCACACAGACAAAAATGATATTTTTATTTTTCATGCACAAAGTAAACACATGAATTAGAAATAAATATAAATAATACCAACTACATACCCAAGTCGGACCTCAATAAAAAATGAACAGTCCCTCAATTGGTTACTTGAAAATTGGAACCATTTGAGCTTGTTGCTTTCCACAATGCCCCTATTACAATGACTTGTTCTAGAGCAGATTGTATCTTCACGAAATCCCTAATCTCATTGATCAACGAGGAAGATTCAGGTAAATCTGGTGTGATATAAAAAGAATGAACAGTATTTGGATACTCCACCAGTTGCACTACTTTTCCAGATTGCTTCAGCCATTCATAATACCTTCTCTGCCAAATCCTGTAACGGGTCAAACCCACCAATAAAAAGCAGTGTAGGAGGAAATTCCACACCTGAAATATCATTGCCATTTGGCCCGAATACATTAACCACTGGATGGTTCCGATCGGATCCCTCTGGCAGAAAGGCCTTCCACATCCAATCCGCGCGTTCTTGCGAAAGGGAAGTATAAAGCCTGTTTTCAGATTCTATTCTTTCCTCTCCGCCGAAAAATGGCTGCAATGATAAAAGACCTCTAACTTTTACTCTACCAAATTTGTTGTATTCACTTGCTTTAAGCATAAGATGATGCGCCAGGTTCCCTCCAGCACTGTCACCTGCTATAAAACACTGTGCGAGATCCACATTAGATGTAAAATTTTCAAAGCTCATAGTGTCTATATATTTCAATGCATCAAAACCATCCTCGTACTGGCATGGACAGCGATGCTCCGGGGCCAAACGCTAGTTAACAGAGGCCACAACAGCGGGGATTTGGTTAGCCATTCGCCTGCACAACTCATCAAATGGCTTTGTATCTGCTGACAGGAAACAGAATCCCCCACCATGCATGAAAGTAAATCACTAACGGCAAGGTGGCCAGCGTTGCTGCAGCAGCTGTAGTGGGAATGTAGAGGCGGAACCAAAGGTTTCTCGAAGAATGTTCCGGTGACGTCGAAAGAAGAGACGCCACCGATGGGTTGAGAGGAAGGAGGGGTTTTGCGATTGAAGATGTTAACTAGTCTCCGGTTCACTGTGTAGTTTGATCGACGAGCTATGTTTGTGACGAAGACAAGAAAGGTCATGAGGAGCTTGGCCTTTAGCGGCATGGAAGGCGATTTTGTGGACATTATTGGAAAATTTTCAAGTGATAGATCGGCTGTAGTGGCATTGGTATCTTATACTTTGGATGTATATCTCTAGTGGTTAATTAATTTGTTGGGTGAATATTTGGGTTGTTGAGAGGAGCAAATTAATTTCAGAACAACTGTATTTAAATTTCAAACTCAAAAACAAAAAAATGAAGAAATTAACTACCAAGAAAAAAAAGAGACAAACTTCTCACTGAACTGTAGCAAAATCGTTCATATAAAGATAAGATACGCCTCGTTGCATTTAGGACAAGACACATGGGATCACCTTATCCTGATGGATGTTGTTGTTATGTTTTAACTTGCAGAACTATACAGAAGAAAGAAATAGTCACGAGAGAGAGGGTAAGGGTAAGATTAGTTATATTTGGGTTTTCATATCTTTTGAAATATATATATATATATATATATGCTTATTAATAAATAAATAATGGATTCCAATGAAACATGCAAAATGAGTTATAGGTTTAAAATCATTTATTAGAAAGGATGAAGAAAAACATAAGTTTGCTTATGCATTGTGTATCACTATTATTCTATTCTTCTAAGACATGTTAAAATACAATATTATTATATATATTGATGGATCTACAATAATATCAATGTCTATATATGATGATGACCCTATTTATATCAGTTATTTGGTCTATTATTGGGTGTCATTTGGATTGAATTACGGGATATTTTAACAATTTCACAGAAGCTATTGACATATTTGTTAGATGTTATTTAGCAGGCCATTGTACCAAGTTTTTATAACCGAACACTTCTAGAAGAATAATTCGCGCAAAGAAAAAAGAAAAAATTGTGAACCAGATCTAGAACGTGAGGGAACGAACATCGTTTCAAGGCTTGAGGAGTGACAACCAGTAGTTGGACTATGAATGACCGACCGAACTTTGCAAGAAACCAATGTGAGACAAGAATGACTGGTCATTAGACCACGCATGACCGATCTGTGGGAATACGAAACAAGAACAACCTCTGAGGACCCACTCCCAGTAAATGGGCCCACACCGCCGTGCAGCCCCGATCAACCCAACACGTGGGTCAATCGAGACCACATAAGGTTCATGTAATCTTTTCGAATTCAATAACCCAAAAACGCATACCAATTTGAATTTTTATTTTGAAAAGAGCATGGCACGTCACATAACACATTTGGCATAAATAATCAACAGAGTATGCAATCACAT
Organism: Passiflora organensis; assembly: GCA_019739055.1. Classification (NCBI taxonomy): domain Eukaryota; kingdom Viridiplantae; phylum Streptophyta; class Magnoliopsida; order Malpighiales; family Passifloraceae; genus Passiflora; species Passiflora organensis. Next base: position 134,982 of record JAEPBF010000181.1, read on the forward strand.
ATAACAGAAGTCTTAAACCACATATAACAGGTCACACGGCCCCAAACATGAAACACACTGAGTCCATACACACAAGCCCATATAGATCCACAAAAAATGCCCAAAGCACGCATCTCATAACATAAATGGGAATCCAATTCATACATTTATATCCATAATCAATATCTGAACACCAAGCCCACAATGGGTCAAAAACAACATCATCATCCATATCAAGTCATGCATAACACAAGAACATGAAGATAGTAAAACATAAACAAGTCGAGCCTCTAAAACATGCAAGTGCAACAGTCCAGCCCTAAGACCAACACCAGGAACTCGACCTCAAAACGGATGGCTACAAACACACGAGCTAGCCCTGAAAAGATCAACAAGAGGGGGTGAGATCAAAATACCTCAGTGGGAGTTACAACGTCATAAGTATATCTGGTGGAATAGAGGGAAAACATGATTATAAAACAATTGATTTAAACACAATTATAGTCCATGCACTCTAATCATACACTCAAGGAATTTCATAAACAATGAAACATAATGCATAAATTGTAAAACACAAAATAAACGATATATCCCAATAGGTTTCATAATTCCACAGTACTCATCAATGTCACATGGGATACTATGTCCCAAAAACTTATTGAGACGGATCACAAACCACCCTCGAGTCACCCCGGCTAAAAGGTAACTGAGAGCTCACTGGCAGTTAAATTTTCACTTTAAAAATATGTATAAACCCCATACTGCCAGTGTTATCTGAAATCGAGTGGAGAAAACACACAATCACACTCAATAACCACTCTATACATATACATGTACACATAGCCAGTTATGTCATAGCAAAATTAGATGGTTCGCTATGTCATAGAAAACTCGAGCTTAAACACAAAATACATCCATACAACAACAACAGGTAAGGTAACATTCCCTTTAGATGGGATTCCATATACCTACCACGCATTGGCCAAGCAAAATTGTCAATTCCATTACACTTAGGAAAATATTTATATCTTATATTTATAAAACTAAAATGCATGTAATGATCAAGCATGCATCCTCACTATTGGTTCCCACAACATCAAGGCATGTTTCTCAAGGCCTCACAACACTCATAGATGTATGGAAAAAGGTTATACCCATCTCTAGGCTTCACTCGGAATGAAATCGGGTTTTCTCACGAAGTTCTGTACTGACCGACCAGTCCGTGTATATCCACCGACCAGTCAGTGGGCTCTCGACATAAATCTTTATATAAACCGATCGGTTGGTGTGTCTCAACCGACTGATCGGTGGGAACTCGATAGAAATTTTTATATGAACAGACCAGTTGGTGTGTCTTAACTAGTAGGTTGGTGGGCTCTCAACAGAGTGCTCAATTAGGTCGATTTTTTAGGTTTTCCATGGGTTTGCACTCAAATTTTTGTGTCCAATCTCACTCAAAATGAATCCTCTCAACACACTCAATACCAACACACAATAAGCCCACCGACCAAGGTCTTAAAACCAGGAACACACTCTCCAATCGAAGGTACAATACTCACCAATAATGCATCAATCACATACATCATGTGCATAAGTAATACCAAGAATAGTTAATGCATAAGTAACACCAAGAACAATTGATGCATAAGTAACACCAGAATAGTTGATGCATAAATCATATGGTAAACACACAACAAACCTAGCATGATCATCAATCACAATGCATGTATAACCTCTATTCAAAACTAAGTATTTGATCATATTTTCATTCAACAAAAATAGAGCATTTTCATTTAAACGAATGAAACATAAACTCCCACCTCTTGTCGCGAAGACAACTCAACGACAATATGCTTGTCTTTATCAACTGCTCCAACACCACCTAAGCACATAAACACAATACTAAGAACGAAATCGAAACAATAGGAAGGAAACAATAAAACTGGAAGCAACCTAAAAACCCCATAAACTCATAACCTAACACACAACTCACTATAGCTCATCAACCTACAAACCCAGAAATTCAACCAAGAGGATGGACCATCCTCTTCTCAAGCATGCCACTTATGGCTCATCATCAATCTCCAACCTCAACCAGCAGCACAATTAGGTTCCTCAACCCACAAATATCCTCCACAATCCTAAAACAATCAAAATCAATCAAAGAACTCAACCAATTCCATCAATTCCAACAAAATCACAGAGCCTCTTATTTACCAAAAGTACCATCGAAAGCTCTAATCAATCACCCATGAATCAAATGTTGTTTTTAGGCAATCCAAACCATCATACCAACATAGAAACATCAACAGCAACCTAAGGAATTAAGAATCGACCAAAGGAACAAGAAATTAAGGCACTTACCACAAAGTTCCCAAATGTGCCCTAACACCAAGAATAGTAGGAAAACCAGCTCTTTAATCCAAAACTATCAATGAAAATTGATCACAAGAGGTTAGGAATGTGTTTGGTATTGATGCCCAATGGGTTTCTTTATAGGAAAATCAAAGAAGAAATTTTGTTTTTTTTTAAGTGGGAAGGGAGAACTAGTGTGGAAGAGAAGGGGGGCAGGGGAGGGGTTTCCAGATTTCCAACATATAGAAAAATTCTAAGTGTTGGTTTCGGCTGCTCTTTTAAACTCCAAGCCTAAAATCCTAGGAAAACCAGACATGAGACGATTTAAGGCCCGATAAGCCCCGAATGGGCCACGAAAAATGTTTAAAACCATAAAACATCAAAAATAGGCTTCGAATGTTTTATTCGGCTCAAGAAATAATAAATGGACTCAAAGTGGGTTAATTGGCCCAAAAGCCTATAGTCACTCAAAACGGATCTAGATCCGGAACCGGCCCAAATCGATTTTCACGTAGTCAAATCTCGACACTCGACCTAAAACATTCGTTAGACACCTAGACACACACCTAGGTTTTCTATGACTATGTCCGACCTAAAGTCAATGCTCAGGACAACGGTCAACTCTCTAGGGTCAAAAGTCAACTTTCATTCAAACAAAAAAAATTGGGTTCTCTCGCTGAACGATCCCACTAACTAGGCACTCAGAGGGTTCTATCTTTCTTCTTCACAAATAGCACTGATTTGCCCCATAGCAATATATTGGGCCTGATAAATCCTCGAGCTACGTCTTCAATTCTTTCAACTCTGCTGGTGCCATCCGATATGGTGGGATCGAAAAGGGTGTCATACCCAGCAACAACTCGATCTCTTGCTCTGGTGGCAAACCCGTACGTCCTCTGGGAATATATCTGGGTACTCTCTCACCACTGGTGCACTACTCAACTCCAGACACTCGACTGCCACATCTTTAATATGTGCTAAAAACGTCGTGTAACGTTTGTTGATCATGCGTCTGGCACTCAACCACGATATCACACAAGTCGACATCACCCATCTATCACCCTCAAAATAGAACTCTGTACCATCTGCTAAGCTAAACCAAACCCACTTCATGAAACAGTCCATTCGTGCTTTGTATCTGGCCAAATAGTCCATACCCAAAATCACATCTAACTCTCTGATCTCCAACGTAATCAAATCGGCCTCAAGCTCAACTGAACCCATCCTCAGCACACAACCCAAATACACTCTGCTACACGCCAAGTTCTCACCTAAAGGGGTCAAATCCTCTATGGGTGGCTTTAGGGGTGACAACTCACTATCTGTTCACCCAGCTACTCTAGGACTGGAAAATGACCTGCTCACTCTGGGGTCTAATAAAACTCTAGCAAAACAAGAGAAGACTAAGACTGTACCTGTAATGACGTCAAGATTGGCGACGATTTTTGCATCGACCAAAGTGAAGAGATGTATCTGCTTCCTCTGCTAATATGTCTGTTGATGCTACTAGCCTGGAGTCTGACTACTTGAAGGCCTACCAATCTGTGACCTCTGCGGTGCTCTACCTAAACCCTTTGAACCTGTCTGACTAACTCCAGACCTTTGAGCTACTGGAAGTGTTGGGATCCTCGATTGTAAAGCACCTAGATGGGCTGCTCTACCCCCGGAACACTCTCTAGCCATGTGTCCAAACTGGTCACACTGATAGCACCTCGGTGGCTTTGGGCAAGGAGGCGGGTGAAATTGTTTACAATTTCCGTACCTAGGTGGCCCAGACGGTCTACTCACGCTCTGAAAGAATCGAGCGGGCTGTGATGAGTGTTCACTGAAGTAGTCCCATGTGACTTGGTTTGTACTAGAGGGTAAGGACCAACTGTCCTCCCCTTGAGCCTTTGCTCAAACCTGGAACTGTGTCTGATCAGACCCTTGCTTGTCGAACCATCCTGAAGCTTCTGTTTCTAGCCTTGCTGACCCAAAAAAATCTCTTCAGCTTTTACAACATCTACGACCATCTCTTCAAAGTCATTGCTCGTCTTCGAGCCTAGAACACCTTGGACATCCCAGTTGAGCCCATGCTCAATCCTACTGGCTATCATGGCACTAGTCCTATCCGTCTCGGGTACAAAATGAGCTAATGCCCGTAACTCTATCTCGTACTCAGACACTATCCTATTCCGAAGATGGTAGAATTCATACCTTTTCTGGTGCTGGAAATACTCAGTGTAGTACCTCTGGTTAAATTTCTTCTCAAATTCTTCCTATGTCGGCTGGACTGCATATCGATCCCTTACTAAGCTCCACCAACTAGCTACATCTCTCTCCAACAGATAGAGAGCTAGTGTCACCTTGTCCTCAACTGTCAATCTCATGTTCTAAGCCATCAAGATCACCTTGTCCTTCCAATTATTTGCCGCTATGACATCGTTGGTGCCGTAGAAACTCTCGCACCACAAGTGTTTGGCCTCTTTTAGTAGCTTGGACAACTGTACTTGTAGTCTACCTCCCTGAACCTCTATTGGCTGCACCTCTGGCTCAACCTGTACCTCGGGCTCTACCACATACTGTGGCTGAGCTGGTGCCTGTGGTGCTTACATCTATGGATGCTGAACCGCTGCAACCTATACCATCATCTGCTGCATCTGACTCAATATCATATGAATGGTAGCCAATACCTATAACAGAGCCTAATCTTGTATCATTGGTGCTGCCTGAGCTGACTGTGCCTTTGGTGCACCCTGTGGTTGACCCACACCTACTGGTGGCCCTGCTAGCCCTCAAGCATCTTGGTAAGGCGCTAGATAGAGCATGTTCTTCATTTGTCATATTCTTGTTGTACGTACATATATATAAGTGATGTAAGCTTTGGGTAATTCACATGTACAGTGTTTTGGATATGTAGCCTTTTTTGTATGGATCCGTACAGTGAGTTTTATTATATAAGAGCATGTATTATTTTTCTGAAGTGTTTTTGTTGTATTTATTTATTTCTGTGGCGTTACTTTGATCCTGATGCCAATGCTTAAATAGGTATTCTACATACTTTTGAGGGTGTACTTCAGGGATGATGATCGTTTCTTATAAATTATTTTGTATCTAATTCCGAATCTGGAAAGAGATTTCCAATTGGCCAATGGAAGAACTATGACATCCAAGGTTCGAGAAGTTATGCTAGATAACAACTACAATAAGACACTACCAACAAACCTCTATTTGTCTTCATTCCGAGACTGTCTCAAAGGAGCAAAATCTGTACAATATTCTCCCGCTCTTGAAGCTTTAGAGGCAGAGGACAATAATGCATGCACTAAGTTTAAAGAGAGCCGCTGACCAATTGAAAAATCAGAGGCAACAACCCAGTTCTTGTCAATTTCCTCTGCATTATATAGCCTATTGTTGATTTAGCTATTCCTGCATTTTTGTAAGAAACAATACTGACAGAGTGAATAACAATGTCACTCGTCCTCCGTCGCCCGATCACCCTTTCCCTCTCCGAAGCTCAACCAGAGAGGAAACCCTATCTCAAGTCACCAAACTTGCCCTTGAAACTCAAGTTACTAGAATCCACCCTCGGCTTCGCCATTAACATTACTAGGCGTCCCGACGGCACAGTCAATCGCGGTCTTATGAGTTTCTTCGACGCCACAACGCCTCCTACGTCCAAAACACCTGTCAATGGAGTGAAGACGAGGGATATCACAGTCGATGAAACCCGCAATCTTTGGTTCCGCCTCTATACTCCAATTGGAGCAACTGCTGATGAGTTGCCGGTCATTTTCTTCCTCCATGGTGGAGGTTTTGCCTTCATGCAAGCCAACTCGAAGATGTACGATGAGTTCTGCTACAGACTCGCTCGTGAAGTCCCTGCGGTGATTGTCTCTATCAACTACAGACTGGCTCCGGAGCATCGATACCCATGCCAGCTTGATGATTGCTTCGATGTTCTGAGATATGTTGACACTGAAAAGATAGAAGGGTTTCCTAGAAAAGCCAACCTCAAGCATTGTTTTCTAGCTGGAGATAGCGCAGGCGCCAATCTCTGCCACCATGTTGCATTAAGGGCTAGTGAACATGACTTTTCCAACATTGAGCTTGGAGGGATCATGTCAATACAACCATGTTTCGGGGGAGAAGAAAGAACAGAAACAGAGATTGAACTTCCCAAAGCTCCATTCGTGACTATAGAGCTTATGGACTGGATATGGAAATCTTTTCTCCCTGCAGGCTCTGACAGGAACCACCCTGCGTCAAATGTTTTCAAAGTTGACATATCAGAGGTGAAGTTTCCTCCAACAATGGTTGTGGTTGGAGGGTTTGATCCACTACAAGACTGGCAAATTAGGTACTATAATTGGCTCAAGAAATCAGGTAAAGATGCTTATTTGCTTGAGTACCCAGATGCCATCCATCTGTTTTATGCCTATCCTGAGCTCCATGATTCTGATTTGTTTATCGAGGAGGTGAAGAAGTTTACACAAAAGCACAGCCAAAGGCAAGAAGAAAATGAGGCTATTCAATTTTCTGACTTGTTTATTTGATTCTAATTCCTAATTCCTGCTTTGTTGCTGTATAATTTTGTTGGTTTAAGTATATTTCTTTTTTCACTTTAGCAGTTACAGAAGCTATCAAACTATTGGCTCAAGTCAAAGGACACTGTGAAAAGTCAACTTTCTACCTAATTCACCATCCGTATGTTTTTGTTTTTTTTTTTAAGTACCCACTCGTATGTTATATAATGTTTGATATTTTCCAAACTCCAACCTTGTTCAGCAGGAGGCCTAGAAATGTAATAAAACAGATTCTTGCTTAAATTTAGGTCCAAAAAGATTTATATACTTAAATAAATATTTTTGTGGATCCTAACATAATCTTTCTTTAGACTTTGATGCATAAAAACTCAAACTAAACGAGGGTTTTCATATAATCTAGTATAAAAAGGTATAATATTACGAACACCATCTTATAATAGCTATAAATATTATAACGGTTGCAGTAATCGATTGCGAAAAATGTCTACTAATTTTTTTTATCCTATGGTCTGCATCCCTAGATTTTTTTTAAATCTAGAATCTCCTATAACCCACAAGTCTTTGATAAGATAAAAGAAGATATCAGTGAATCATATAATCACTGGCAACTGATAAAAAAGATATTATTTATATATCTTTGAAAAAAATGTGGATAGATACAAAGATTAAAAATAACTGTTATATCAGTTGGCAACCGATAAAAAATAACTGTTATCATATAATCTCCTTTAAGTAATATTTTTTTTTTAAAAAAAACATGTTACATAATTTTTGACGAGACATTTACAAGTGTTATAGAATTAAAAACATTATAAACAAAAGATCACAAATGTTAAATTGATAGTAACAAAATTTTAAAAACAATAACAAAAAAAGGGGACAGATTTTTTCTGGAAAAAATGAATTCACAGTTGTGGGACAAAAGAATTTCTAGAAACCTCATTCAAGCCTAGCCCAGCCAGTGGCACAGTATAACTAAATAAGTAGGTATAAGTTAATAATTTATATTCTTAATTCTATAGATTACACGATGCGAAAAACTAGATAATTGTCACAACCCATCCCTAAATTCTATAGCCTTCTTCATTTTATATCCTCTATAATTATCCCAATCCATCCCGCGGATTTCGATCCCAGAGTCTCCTACTCCCTAAACCTTAAGATGAGCCAAGAACCTTATTTATATATTGGCTCAATTTTCTTAAATATTAGTTAGTCCACCCAAATACTAGTCTGTGGATAATAAGGAGCTAAGGGCTCGATCCTTCAATGAGAAATTACATCAAATTTGGTTTGGATTTAATATAATTCAAAGATACTATTCTGTTTATCAATAATTGATTGCCCATGCTATATCTGATATATATCAATAAGATGTATCGTTGTGTTTGTGAATCACAAAAGCATTGCTATTTTCCCACACAACGATACATCTTGCCATTATTTCCTGAAAAAAAAACTCGATCTCATCTTTAGGCACAGGCTGAAAAGGTCACTGCAACAAATAGTAGCTGAAATTTCAGCATGGTCAAAAACATTTAAAAGATTTATAACCATTGACGCAAGAGATACTATACATCAATTATGCAATCAGGAGAAACTTAGTAAACATATCTTCCTGCGCTGAAGCAACTGCTATAACATGCATAATCAGGAAATATATAGCCAGGAAATGTATAACCATCTCAGCAGTTAGTTTCGTTCATGCGGTTTCAAGTTGTTTATCGGTCCATTCAGTCCTTACCTTACGGCCATGCTTTATACCTATAAGAACACCAACTTCCCTATATCAGTACATCTTTTACAAAATGTCTTGGATAAGAATACGGGTACACGTAAATCATCAGCAACAGAGGTATAAGGTTACAAGCACGTAGAAAATCATCAGCCAATGGAGTAAAGTTGTAAAGAACAACATTTAATCATTCTTAGTTATATCAGCTAAGGCCAGATATGAAAACTTAAGGGCCTCACATTTATCTATGCATGTATATTTAGTCCTAAATTTCCGTGCAACATAAATGCAGCACAGCATGTGCGGTATGTGTCATAAAAGGTAGCATGAGACCAAAGGCACGTTGGATCTTTCTTTTTTCCTTTTTTGTAGGCAATTTTTTCCTTAGCTTTCGATCAAACCCAGACCTCCCAACCCTATAGTTTGTGGTTCTTAAGACTTGAAGAAATGCCCACTAGAGAGTTAAGGCTCATTGGTACACTGGATCTAATTAAGTATATAGATAGTGTCACTCCTACTTTTGAAGACTTTTAATACCCTATAAATCTACAGAATGAGAAAGTGGATTTGGAATATGATTAAAAAACTCAACTCTTGCTGGCTTCAGCATATAACAAAACAAAGTCATGTGCCACGTGAAAATTGAGCATGGTGCATAAAACGAGAGATACAACATGATGCACACCTCTAATATTCAACAGAAAGATTGAAGCATTTTAAAATACGATGTCCATCAAAGTTTACCTAGTATGAAGACATTAATCTCCTCATTTCTTGGTTTTATCAAGGACTTCAATGTATCTTTTTGGAATTCCATATTGTTCTATCAAATGTCGTGCGACATCATCAATTACACCACCTTGAATAAGAACCTCATATCCCTTTTTACCTGGCAAGAAGAATGAAAGATTTTCACGATTAGGGCAGAAATTTGAGAGAAGTCCAAGTTGGAAGAAAAAACCTTCTTATAAATCAAACAACAGCATTTCTGAAGAAAAGGATTTTCCTTTTTTTTTTTAACATTTTTCCTAGTTTCTATAAAATTTTCTATAAATGATAGTAATTATTGGAAAAATGAATATAAGAAAAAAATATTCAAAAAATGAAGGCACAGAGAGAACATTAAACCATCAGGCATATTCTTATTCTGTTACTTCACATCTTTCTCCTCTCCTATATCCCAAATGAAATGATAAATGATACGTTAAATAATAATAGCATATATAATAGTTTAATTTACACTACCTGGTAGCTCAGTCACTGTTGTACTGCAAGCAAATTTTTTCTGCAATTCTGATGCCAAAGCTTCAGCATCCATCAAGAATGTTTCCACACCTGAGACTTTTGTTACCTTTTTATTTCCTTGACGCCTTTCTGTCATTATCTGAATGGTTTTCAGTGAGCCTTTCCGAATAACTGAATCACTACCTCTGGTCACTATGTATAGAGCATGCATCCGGCCTACAAATGTTGATCCTAAATCTTTCTTGTGAATCTCTGTTGGGTATGATGAACCTTTCTTAATGGCTCCCTTGAACAAAGCATCACATAGTATTGGATCTAAAACTACAGTAGACTGGTTGGTTGGTTTGACAAGATTTATTTTGTCAACATACTTGAACACAACATCAGAGGCCTCCGAAGCAGTATAAAGCTTTCCCAAGTCAGCTCCAACAGTAGAAAATATAGGATTGACATGAATACTTGGTTTATAAACCTCTGCCACTTCCAACACTTTTTGAGACCTACTCTCAGAAACAGCTTGCTCACCAGTATGATCAGCTTTCTGTTCCTGCCGTTTCTCTGGCTTATAGGATAAGTAATCTTGATGACTGCGCTTAACAGAAATTAGCACAGTTTCCTTCTTGTGTTTATCTTCCTTCACAGATATCTGTCAGGCATAAAACAATCAAGAAAATTTATGAATTCTAGATTAAAAATTAATCAATTAGTGTGTAACCTATCATTCATTGTCCTTTATAAGCCACTAGCAAGAACAGGCAATTAATTGAGATTTTTATAATTGCTTCCCTATTTTTATTCCACACAAAACCAGATAGCCCTCTACCCTTGTTATCTACCAGTGCAAATTGTCCATCTGTCACCCTACTATTTCTCTCTGAGTAAAATCACAATCGACCCAAATATCCACTTCAGCTAAAAGCATTCATTTGTGAATTACATTGCTCCAATTTCATTCTTCTTGAATTTCAGTTTTAGGTTTTCCTGTTTATTGTTTTTTTCTTCCTACAACCCACCAAAATTGAAACCTCATCTTGTCTAGATTTTTAGGATCAGTAGGCACTTCCAAAATATTTTACATTAGCCATCCTCAAAATTCTGTTAAATGGTAACACAAAAGAATAAGTATCCTTACTCTTATTAACTGAAAAAAAAAAGAGGAACAATCACTTCTCAGATTATTCATTCATAAATTTACGTTCTTAGGTTCAAGCCCAAACACAGAGAAATTTGGAACTCACCAGTCCTGTGGTGGATTTAGCTTGCAACCACTTAGATAATTTCTTGTGTGAAGATTTTTTTATGTCAAGTGTGATGCCAGAAGGCCTACATGGTAGGACATGGTTTGACCTGCAGTTTTCACAGGAAGATGGTAGTTTTATGAAGCAATGGAAGTGTGAAAATTCATGACCTCATACAGTAAGAAACTTAAAATAGAAACTAAAAGAATTTAAATTCTCTTAAAATAAGAACTAACATTTAATTACACCTGTGGTTGGCATCCTTTAGTGGTAGCATGCTCGCTATTAAGATAATATAGCATTACAATCTAGTCAACCAACTCATAATGCAGTACCTTAGTTGTCCAGGCTGTTTGTTTTTTCCTTAACAAGCAACTATAAAAATTCTCATATTTTGTACGCACACACAAGTAAAATAAAATACACCAGTTTATTGAAATCATTCAATTATCAACTAAGATGATAAACATATTCAGATTATACCACCTCAATTTTTTAACCCTGATACCATCCATATAAATTTAGACAATTTTAAGAAACCAGCAGTAATTGCCATACCGATCACTTTAATCTGTAATGTGAACCATATCTTCAATCCCAACCAAAAAAAGAGGGATACCTGCAACAAGTTCATCTTAACAATACCAACTAAAACAAAAAGAGGTATACCTGCAACAATTTCATCTTAAAAATGCCAACTAAAACGGCAATATTTAGATGAAATCGTAAAAGAAAAAAAGACCCAAATATAATAAAACTAAAGTAAACGAGATGTTTCTGTGGAAATTAGTAAATGCTCACATGATATATTCAACCTACTTCAAGTATGAGCATCTTAAGAGGTAGTTTTGACTTACAAATAAAATATAATACTATTCATTAAATTTTTGTACCTATCACTGTCGTTTGCATTTAGATCATAACATTTCAGCTGTATTTTCCAGTATCACATGCTAGTATAGTACTATGGAATAAATAATAATCATAATAATAATAATAAATAGCTCAGTAACTTCTCAGAAGAATAAAATGAAATAACAGGTATGTTTCTCCACATGTAGATTAAACAAAACTATTGTTACGACAAAAGAGAACTGCAAAAATACACAAGGATAGAAGCTGCTTAACTTGGTAGTTATATCAAAGGCTTAAAAGCACATCAAGATGTAGACAAACCAGAGAAAGAGACAGAGAGAAGGCACAATTATCACAACAAGGCTTTTACCATAGGGTACTTCCTTGCATTGGAAGATCTTTGTCCTTTACAGTTGTATGCAGAGCTTGCAAAAGGCATTTGTCTAAATATGCATCCACATCCTCAGCAGATAAAGTAAGATGCTCTTTACTGTCAATGGCTGATTCATTAGTACTTGCACTGTCTATCACCTTCAAATTGGCCATATCAGATGCAACATTCTCTATAACATTTTCAGAATTAAGTTGTGTTTTTTGCACAGAATGTGGTGCTCCCATGGATTCATTTGCATCAGTGAATTCCCCTATGTCTTCAGATGACATGCCATTCCGCCAATCATTAGAAACACTCCCAGCTTCACACGATTCAGGAGCTTGAGCAGATTGCAAGAGAGCAGGATCCTCAAAGACAACATCATCCAAGAAACCCGCATTTGGCACATAATGACCATCAGCTGACTCCCTGCAAATGATTCAACAATCATAGGTCCTTTTAACCAGAAATCTACATGCACATCATAGATGGAGCTAGTTTAAATTGAACGATTCTGAAATTTTAGTAGCACATACCAGAGTAAATCCCGATAATAATGAGCTATCCTTAGGGCCTTACCCCGCAAACCAACTTTAATTGCTTCAGTACTGCTCATAGTAGTAGACCCAACCTGCACAAAAGAAGCAACATTCTTACTACCAGTTGCAGTAATAAGGACATAGCAGGTAATCTGAAAGAACAGTAGCAAGCTAAGCACAGGAAACTGCCTACGCAAAACAAACAGACACAAAGAAGAAAAGAAATCCATGGAAGCATACTGCAACAGGTGCTGGATTGCCAGGAACTTTTACTGCCCATGGTTCGCCAGCTAAAAAGGAAGGTAGGCCTTCAGAAGGTACGCTAATACCCGGGAACATCAAATCTGCCCCTCCAATGACAAATCGGGAAACTTCACCTCCCTTTAAAATAAAAGAAGGCAACATTTCAGGGACCATCCACAGTCCAAAAACTGCATGAGCAAAAATTTAATCCCAATCAAGAGATGGAAAAAGTAGAAGAATTTCAACATAAATAAAGTTTATCAGGAAACTTGCAAAACAGATAATTATCTAGTGTTCTGGTACAAATCCAAATTGTATCAACTACATAAATTCATAGTAAGAATCAAAGAAAAATTATTTCAAGACAACAAATTGCTACTAAATTTTTCATGGCTATTAAATTGTTAGGTTATTTATGTGGACAATTGTGATGTTGTAATATATTACACAAGTCAGCGTTCTGAAACAAATTATTCACCACAAAAAAAACTAAAGCAATCAAAGCATCGGAAAACAGTATCACGAAGCCATCACACAAGAAGAATCACGACAAACCTGTGGGAAAAACATCAGTGCCTCGGCCATCTACATCAAAAAACATCGGGAAACCTCCTTCGACACCATAAACATGAACTCGATTCTGCAACTTCGCAACTGTAATATCCGCCTACCAAACAACAACATCGATAGCATTACAATTAAAACAACAAACAGAAATTGCGCATTACATAAAAAGGAAAAAGGATGAGATGGTGCGTTCTAACTTTCGGAGGGAGTAAAGCGTCGATATCGGCATCAGACACACGAGGAAAGCGTTCGCGAACAGTGCGTTTTAGCTTCTTGCGGTCGGCTCCCGAAAGGCGCTGGTGCGACTTGGCCTCGACAGCTTTCTTAAACATTTCCGTTTTCTGTATCTAAACTTAGAACAGCCAAGTTGAGGTTTGGAGAGGAACCGTTAGGAGGAGGGGGACGATAGAGTGTGAAGTTTTAATAGACGAAGCTTCTTGAAGGGGGACAGTGGCATGGCAAGGAAAACATGAAAATGTAATAAAATTAAATTGTATAAAATAATTAAAAATCTAATTTTTTTTATTAAAAAAAATCTAATAAAATTGTGATAGAGAAAATCTTAATAAGAAGATATAATTTTATTTTATAAAAAACAAAGCATTAATTACAATATCATATTGTATAAAACAAAAATGTTGATAAAAATTAAGTAAATCAGCTAACCCCAAAGACAGGTGTGAATAAGAAATAAAAGCATGACTATTATATGGAGACACACGACACTTCGCAAAGAAAATCAGCATAAGAAAATCGTTGTGGAAGTGACCAGCAATCGCAGAGCACCGTCCTAGCTGATAATATCAGTCCAGAGCCGTAAGCAAACTAAGAGGCTCCAAGGAATCAATCTCCACCTGCAGTCGTTGGTATCCATTCTGAACAACGAAACGTATTCCCTCAGCAACTGCGTGTAGTTCAGAGCCCCTAGCGCCGAAATATCACCTAAATTCACAGAAAACCCCCAACCCATGCTCCACTCTCATTCCAAAACAAATTCGTGATTAGCCAATCACGTAAATCCAGAGGGACAAAACGGTCAAATAAACTCCGCGCTCAACCACAATCCCTCAGGACGTGCAACAATACCTTCGTCTCACCGCAGATGACAGACACATCTGTCATCTGCCACATACTGTTTTCTGAAGCACAAACTCATAGTAGAGAGTCGATCATGTACAGCTAGACATATAAAACTACGAACATGCTTAGGTTGGGGCTAGTCCCAAACCATTCGCCAAACCCGACCATTGTCACGGGACTAGAATTTTGCGGAATAGAAACTCTCCGTGCGGCCTTAGACTATCGCTCTTGCAATAGACTAAGTAAGCCTTCCTCACAAAGCTAGCTAGAATGCTAAGCTTAGAACACAACTGAAAAGAGAGAGACACAAGATAATGGAGAGAAAGCTCTAAACTCTCAATATTGCAAGTATTGCTGGATGATTACAAATGAGGGGAGGCACCCCTTATATAGCCTTTACAACTCCCCAATGAATGGTGGAGATAAAGCCGTATGATCTAACGGTTATATACAAAAGTAGAAAGCACAAACACGGATCCCAAGTGCATTCCTTGATTCCCTCTCTTAGAGAAAGCACAAACACGGATCCCAAGTGAGTTCCTTGATTCCCTCTCTTAGTGGGGAACATAGTGGGGAACATGGTCCCTGATTCCCTCCTTGATTAGCTCCTTTGGTGGGAAACGTGTTCCTTGATTTGGGGGTCGGGTCCCGCACGAAGCCGAATGACGCGTAGTCTGATATTCGGTCGTGACATTCTCCCCCACCAAACTCGACAACGCCCTCGTTGTATGCTGCCTCAAGAACTCATTGATTTCGTTTTGGTACTGCCAAAGATCGAAATCTTTCTCCCAGCTTGTCTCGCTAGGAGGGTCGCCTTTCCATCGAACCAAGTACTCCACATGGTTCATATACTTGTCACTCCTTTGCACTACCCGCCTTGATAAGATCTCATCAAGCTTCTTATCATAAGCATTGGTCACAACTGTGAAAGCTCTCTTGGACTTCCCCCTCTTCGGATCTTCCTTGTCTTCTTGGCATGGCTTCAACAAGCTCACATGGAAGACGGGATGGAACTCCAATCTCGGTGGTAATTCCAGCTTGTATGACACCTTGTCGATCCTCTTCAACACCTTGAAAGGACCCTCATATCGTCGCACTAGCCCCTTGTGCAAATTGGCAAAATCTCGGCTTTGGTGAGGCATCAGCTTCACCAACACAAGATCCCCTTCTTCAAACTCCAAGGGTTGCCTCTTTGTGTCTACCCATTTTTCCTTCCTCTTTGCCTCCTTGGACAGTTGCACTCTTGCAAGGTCCTTTTTCTTGTCACACTCCTTGACAACGCCGTAGGAGGATGGATTCGGCCTTTGCTTCACTTGTTCTGCCATGGCCTGAACTTGGGGTTTATGTTTCATACCCCCTTGGATCCTTTCCACTAAAGGACTCTCCGGTTGGCTGATGGCTGCAAGTGTTTTTGCCTTCAGCTCTTTCTCTCGAGCAACAGGCACCACGCAACACTGGCTCCCTTCCGAAAGTATGAGGGTGTTGGTGCAAGACACTAGGACTGCTCTCGTCTGATCCAGGAATTGCATCCCTAACACAATCGGAAAATCATCCATAGGAACAATGGAGAAGTCAAGTTTACCTTTCCATTCTCCCATTTGTAGCTCGACCCCTCGGGCTACTCCAAAGATTGGCTGGGCTTTAGTGTTCACCGCCTTTAGCCAGCCTTTCTCTTCTTGGAACTTGATGCCAAGTCGTTGTGCTTCCTCCTTCTTCATGAAGTTGTGAGTAGCACCGGTATCGATCAATGCACGGGACTCCCTCCCTTGCACGATTGGTCTAGCAAACATTCTCCCAGCTTGCTCCACCTTGGCATCTTTAGTTGAGGCTTTAACAGCACTCAACAATTGCATGGAACTCATCCTTGGTGTTTCCATCTCTTCGACCTCCCTTGCCATGGCTGCCAGCTTGTTCCTCTTCGGGCAATCCACAGCTCTATGTGGCCCCTCACATAGGAAACATGAGAGCTTGAGTCTCTCGCCCTTGCCTCGATTTTCACCTCCCCATTGTGTGGGTTTGGCTGGACGGAAGGACTTGAAGGACTTGAAAGGCTTGTCCTTCCGCTCCTTGGTTTCGTGGACTGCTCCCCCACCTTTAGCCTTGTAGTCACGGAAACTCATAGGCTTAGGTGGGCTTGAACCCTCGGGCTTACTCTCAAATTCTGCCAAGGATTCAGCCTCAGAAATTACATCGTTGAGCTCCTTGACATTGCGTCGATGAAGCTCCAACTTGGCCCAACTTTGTAGGCCTCCCAGAAATACATACATGGCCTCCGTCTCGGGCATGTCTGGGATCTCCAACAAGACTTCCGTGAACTCCCTCACATAGTCTCGAATGTCACCCTTGTGGGACAACTTGCGAAGCTTCTCCCTCGCTTCTAGCTCCACATTTCTCGGTGAGAATTGTGCTCTCAGGAGCCTTTTGAAATCTGCCCACGTCTCCAACTTCAAGGTGCCACGCTCAATTTGAGCATGCTTCATCCTCCACCAGGTTGTGGCACTATCGGTTAGATATAGTGGGGCTTGGGAAAGTCGATCTCTATCGCTCTCCATGCCCACCCCTTGAAAGTATTGTTCAAGGTTGAAAAGGAAGTTGTCTACTTCCTTGGCATTCCTCGTCCCACCAAATGACTTTGGCCTTGGGACATCCAGCTTTAGCTTGGGTTTGGCAACCCCTTGCGCAATTCCCTTCTTGCAATCCTCCCTGATTCCAACCAAATCATCCTTAAATGAAGAGATCTCAGCAAGAAGATTTACCTTGAAGTCATCTAACTCTTCCCTCCAAGAGTGGATAGCAATGAGGGCGCCTTGCATCTCCTCGCGAAGCTCATTCACGTCCCCTGACTCGAGCTCGCTTATGCGTTGGCCATATTCCTCAATCATATCCTTGTCATCGGCAACCTTCACCTCCATACGAGTGATCCTTGCCTCCAATGATGACAGATGATCAACAGTCTTCATTCTCTTCTTAGGTTCGGGAGCACGTTGGGGTAGTCTCCCCACACGGACCTCCTCGACCTCCTCTTCAAAATGGATGTTGGCATCAGAAGTACTAGGCATCTCCATTTCTCTCTCAAAGGATTGAGCCGTAGCTCCACTACCAACTGTCACGGGACTAGAGTTTTGCGGAATAGAAACTCTCCGTGCGGCCTTAGACTATCGCTCTTGCAATAGACTAAGTAAGCCTTCCTCACAAAGCTAGCTAGAATGCTAAGCTTAGAACACAACTGAAAAGAGAGAGACACAAGATAATGGAGAGAAAGCTCTAAACTCTCAATATTGCAAGTATTGCTGGATGATTACAAATGAGGGGAGGCACCCCTTATATAGCCTTTACAACTCCCCAATGAATGGTGGAGATAAAGCCGTATGATCTAACGGTTATATACAAAAGTAGAAAGCACAAACACGGATCCCAAGTGCATTCCTTGATTCCCTCTCTTAGAGAAAGCACAAACACGGATCCCAAGTGAGTTCCTTGATTCCCTCTCTTAGTGGGGAACATAGTGGGGAACATGGTCCCTGATTCCCTCCTTGATTAGCTCCTTTGGTGGGAAACGTGTTCCTTGATTTGGGGGTCGGGTCCCGCACGAAGCCGAATGACGCGTAGTCTGATATTCGATCGTGACACCATACTCGCCATCCTCCTCCTCCATCTGTAGGTAGTAAGTAGAACTCACTGAAAAAAAAAAAAAAAGCTATATTGCCGCACCAATCAATCTTTCGATTGAAAGTCCAATCGAACACAAGATAACCAACCAATGATACGTATTGTAGTAAATTAGAGACCATCCAAGAACCATCAGTATTCACCAAGGTTTTTAAAACCAGACCAGTCAAGTTCAAGAGTCAAGGATTTTTAAAGATAATAGGATATAACCTATATAAGCATCAGAAAATTGAATCGGGTATATATATATATATTAAAAATAAATTATTTATAATTAAAACTCATAATAATTAATAAAATAAAAATTTAACTCATGATCCATATCAAAATTCAAAATTTAATATTAATAAATATTATTGTAATATTTGTTTATTATCAAATAATAGTAATGATAGAGTACTTAATATAATTATAAAACTAATTCAAATCTTGCCTTATAAATATTAATATCTAAAATTTAGGCTATAATCTATGATGTCTATAATTAAACAAGTAAAATCTAGTTTAAAATCTTTTTATATAGTTAATTAATTATAATTAAAACAACTATAATCTATACTAAAATCACTCATTAATTTCCTTAAAATATTACAATTTATACAAATTGTTCATATAGCATATGAAAAACATAAAAGCTCTGCCAACAAACAATGATAAACCTCAATTGCCAAATTAACTATCCTAGATCAAAAACAATCTTTTGAAAAATAAATCTAACAACTGCAAAATTTAGTGAGTGCCAAGGTCCCTCAGATACTGCATGCTTAGTAAGCTCCCCAGGAAGCACCAATCAGACCATCATATGGATAGTCAATTTCTTGTTATATCTTGCCAAATGCATCGCTTTATGTGCAAGTGTAGAACCTAGTCCTTGCGTGTGTCTAATAAGCATTCGTAGTTTAGTTAATGGTATTTTTAGTACTCCATGTGTACATTTGACCTTTTGAACAAATTTGACCCCTGAAGAAGAGGATGTGAGATGACCGAAATTAGTAACTAATGTCCAACAGTTATTTCTGGTTTTAATTCTCTTTAATTTGATTCTTTATTGGTTGATAATTATCTTAGAAAATAAAAACCCTAAAATTAAGAGAGGATAGATACTGAATTTAATTATGATAATTTTTTTACCTTAATCTAATCTTTAAAGTAGTTAAATTAATCTCATAACTACCCTATATAAATAGGAAGCCGACCACACTTAAACCTCACCCAGAAAATATACAAAATTCGTTCAACTAAAAACCCTACTCCTCCCTATTTTTGTCAAAATCTGCTGGAACTTCAAACAAACATAACTCTCTCATCCTTTGTCGGATTCCTGCGAATAATAGCTTGTTGGAAAGATCTTTTCATCCTCTTTCCAACCATCTTGGATTTTTCATCCAGAGGTTAGTTTTTCTTTGTTAAAAGTTAAATCGAATTTCGACAGAATTACCAAAATCTGCTTGAACTTCAAAATAGCATAGCTCTCTCATCCTTTGTCGGATTCTTGCGAACAATAGCTTGTTGGAAAGCTCTCTTCCTCCTCTTTCCAAAAATCTTGGGTTTTTTTTCTCGAGATTAGTTTTTCTTTGTCAAATTTAAATCGTATTTTGGCAGGATTAGGTTTCAAGATTGTGTGATTCTGCTTTCAATTGATTTCTATTTTTTTTCTTCTTGTCTGTAAGATTGGTTAGCATCCATTCATGTTGTAAAATCATGAATTCATCCTTTGAATCTTTTCTATACATGAAATCAGTATAATCTACCCTTGCCTTATTGTTGCCTATCTTGATCAATTGGTTAACCTATTGGATTCCGATCTTGTTTCTTTTGATTGTACAAGTCTTAAAAAGTTAATGCTTTTTGGTTAACATGAAATCGCTACCCTTGCACCTTTCTAACATGAATTTGAAAATTGTCTTGTGTCCTATGCTTAGTGCCGAATTATACATAATTAAATTGGGGTGGTAATTCAGGTTGAATCTTATTAACTTCTTGGCTATCATATCACACATCCAAAGGGGAGGCACCTGCAGCATCTGACCACTGGTTTCTGACAGGTTTGGTGAGTGGAATCGGTAAGGAAATAGGGTATTCAATTGGTTATTGAGTATGCATGATTAGTTTGGTTTTTTCTTTGCCTTGTGATGCTATAGATGGTTCGAAACTATTAAATAAAAGGAAAGGAATAACTTCTTGTTTAGAGACAAGAGAGGTAGGATCTATGCCTCATCGGTTTCTCTAAAGATCCTTGATTGATTATTGGTTATTTTCGATGCACACCCTTGTTGTTATTGCATGAAAATTGATTGTAGGGTGTATATATGAATTTTGGATTGGGATGTGATTACTCAGGCTATACCGAACCTTTAAGATAGGTTATGTGTGCCTAATTTGCATGTTTTGTGTGTATTGAAATGCTGATTGTGTTCTGACATGATTGAGGATACTCTGTTATGGTATTATGTTTTGTGCTTGCCTATGTGTTCTTGTACGTGTTTGATTGTTAAGATCCTGTTCCGGTGGCCATTCGGGGTAAGCACTGATGCTCTTTGGGAGAGGGGAGACTCTTACTAGTAAGGGAGTTGTATGGGTGGTAATCCCCAGCAAGAGCTCGCTGAATGTCTTGTCCTATGTGCTGCCAAGGATGCCTAGTCCTGTGTGCTGGCTAAATGCCTTGTCCTATGTGGTGGCAAGAAGCTCTAATCCTGTGTGCTAGTTAGGATGCCTAATCCTGTGTTCTGGTTAGGATGCCTAGTCCTGTGTGCTGGCTGGATGCCTTGCCTGTGTGCTGGCAAGATGAATAGGCTTGTTATTTAGCTTATGTATTAACCTTTTACCCTTTATGCAGCAAATCCTTGGACAACATAGGTGGAAGGGGATGACCTTTCTTTTTCCTACTGCCGAGAGTAATCTGATGAGTTTTACCTACCTGTGTACTTCTGATTTTCAGAAGTATTGTAGTCGACTCTCAGCCTTAGTTTCGGCCCTAACCCATTGATTGATTATTGAATTACGTGATACCCATAGTTATGTAAGGATGATCAGATGTTGTTTGGGAGATGTTTGTTTAAGATTTTTGTAGATCTTATGATGTTGTAACCCTACTGAGATTCTTGTAATCTCATCCTTACCATTTTTTTAAGCTTAGGTACATTCGTTGTTCGTGGTACCAGTGTGTGAGAACAAGGCTGCACGGTGGGGCGATATTGCATTACATTTGCATTCCTATCTCCTTGATTGATTGCACATATAACACGAACCTTGATTGGACTATTTTCTGGTTATTTATGCCTCTCTTTGATGGTTTTTTTCCGGATTACTTTAGGAGATTTACATGCTGAATTTTTAGATCTTTATGGGACTTGTGTGTTGTGGTTCCAATGATTAAATGAAAAGACTTCCGCTGATGTTTTATTTACTCCGTATTATGCTAAAATGTTTGTCTAATATCATGCTCCAATTGTTATGAATGAACATGCTAAAAATCAGAAATAAAATGGATAAGCCTTGTGGGATTCAAATGGGTCATGGTGTTTTTTGACTTATTTGAGTTTTCCGGCAGTAAGGGTCCTAATAGAAACAAATAATAATAGGTTAGGATTTGAGGTCCTTATAAACAAGCCCATTCTATCTCCCGTCTTTCCTTCCGATCACACCGTTTGAAATCCATCCTTTTGCTTCCAACAAAAATCACCGGGCATTGTCTTTACACATTTTCCTTGTAAGGACCCCAAATCCTAACCTATTATTAATTACTCCTATTTGGACCTTTACCGCCGTGAAACCTAAACAAGCCCGAACCTGGACATATCTGAATCCCACAAGGCTTATCCATCTAATTTTCTATTTTAGCATGTTAATTCCTTTAAGATTTTAAAGTTTAGAGCATGATATTGGATAAATATTCTAGTATCATACAGAATAAATAAAATATTAGCGGAAGTCTTTAAATTTAATCAATGAATCCATAGCACACAAGTCCCATAGGGATCCAAATAACCAGCAAGTAAATCTCCAACATAATTCGGAAATAACAAGCAAAGGAGAAATCTTGAAAAAACAGAAAATAGTCTAATCAATTATCATGTTATATGAGCAAGTAACCAAGGAGACAAGCATGCAAAAGTGATGCGATATCACCACGCCATGTAGCCTTGATTCTCACACACTGGTACCACGAACAACGAATGTACCTAAGCCTGAAAAATGGTGAAAACAACAGGATGAGATTACAAGAATTTCAGTAGGGTCACAGCATCATAAGATCTACAAAAATCTTAAACAAGCATCTCCCAAACAACATCAGATCATCCCTACTCATCTAAGGGTATCATGTAATTCAAGAATCAACTAAAAGGGTTAGGGTAGAAACTAAGGCTGAGGGTGGACTACAAACACTTCTGAAAATCAGAAGTATATAGGCAGGAAAACACATCAGGTTACTCTCGGTAGTAGAAAAAAGAAAGGCCATCCCCTTTCACCTGTATTGTCCAAGGCTTCGCTGTACAAAGGGTAAAAGGTTAGCACACAAGCTAATCATCAAGCTTATTCATCTTGCTAGCATATAGGACAAGGCATCTAGCCAGCACGCAAGACTAGGCATCTAGCCAATACGCAGGACTAGGCATCTTGCCAGCACACAGGACAAAGCATCTAGTCAGCACAAAGGACTAGGCATCTAGCTAGCACACATAACTAGGCATCCAACCCGCGCAAGCTGGAGATTGCCACCCATATAACTCCTATACCAGTAAGAGCCTCCCCTCTCCCAAGGAGCATCAACGCTTACCCTGAATGGCCACCGGAAAAGGATCCTAACACACAAACTTGTACAAGCACACATAGCCAAGCACAATACCATAACAAGGTATCCTCAATCATGTTAGAATGCAATCAACAAGTTCAATACACACAACACATGCAAATTAGGCACACATAACCTATCTCAAGGGTTCGGTATAGCCTAAGTAATTATATCTCAATCTGAAATTCATGTATACACCATACAATCAATTTGAATGCAATAATAACAAAGGTGTATATCGAAAACAACAAACAAACAACAAACAAACAACAAAGATCTCTGGAGAAACCGATGAGGCATAGATCCTACCTCTCTTGTCTCTGAACAAAAAATATTCCTTTGACTTTATTTAATAGTTCTGAACCACCTGTAGCATTACAAGGCAAAGAAAAAACTAAACTAAGCATGCGTACTCAATAACCAAGTAAATACCCTATTTCCATACCAATTCCACTCACCAAACCTATCAGAAACCAGTGATCAGATGTTATAGGTGCATCCCCCTTCAATGTGTGATGTGATAGCCATGAACTTAACAAGATTGAACCTAAGTTATCATCCTAATAAACGATACATATTTTGGTACTAAGCATAGGGCACAAGACAAATTGTGATTTTATGCATAACAAGGTGTAAGGCTTGCGATTTCATGTTAACAAAGGAGGATTAGATGTTTATAACTTGTACAATCAAAAGAAACAATATCAGAATCCAATAGGTTAATCAATTGGTAACAATAAGGCAAGGGTAGAGCATACTGATTTCATGTATATAGAAGATTCAAAGGATGAATTCATGATTTTACAACATGAATGGATGCTAAACAATCATACAAATAAGAGGAACAACATTAGAAATCAACTGAAGGCAGAATCACACAATTTTGAAACCTAATCCTGTCAAATTACGACATAACTTACAATAAAGAAAAACTAACCTCCAAATAAAAAACCCAAGATGGTTGGAAATAGGACGGAAAGAGCTTTCCAACAAGCTATTATTTGCAAGAATTCGACAAACGATGAAAGAGTTATGCTATTTTGAAGTTCAAGTAGATTTCAGCAATCCCGCTGAATTACGACCTAACTTTCGATATAGAAAAACTAACCTCAAGATGAAAAACCAAAATTATTGGAAAGAGGACGGAAAGAGCTATCCAACAAGCTATTATTTTCAAGAATCCGACAAAGGATGAGAGAGTTATGCCTATTTGAAGTTCAAGCACATTTTGGCAATTCCGTCAAATTATGACCTAACTTTCGACAAAGAAAAACTAACCTCCAGAAAGAAACAAGATTCTTGGAAGATGACAGAAAGAGCTTTCCAACAAGCTATTATTTGCAAGAATCGTACAAAGGATGAGAAAGTTATGCTTGTTTGAAGTTCAACCAGATTTCAGCAGCAATAGGGAGGTGTATGGTTTTTGGTTGGATGAATTTTGTATATTTTCTGTGTAATTTTTAAGTGTGGTCGACTTCCTCTTTATATAGGGTGGTTATGGGATTAATTTACTTACTTTAAAGATTAGATTAAAATAAGATAATTATCAGAATTAAATTCTGTAATTATCCTCCCTTAATTTTAGGGATTTTATTTTCTATGGAAATTATCAACCAATAAAGAACCAAATCAAAGGGAATTAATATCAAAAATAATTAGTAGACATTCTATACCAATTTTGGCCATTACACATCCTCTTCTTGAAGAGCAAAATGGTTTTTTCACCTACATTGGCTTCTAGACTTCTAGGACTTAAAATTCAGAGCCTCATATTCCTAACATTCCTCGGTCGATTTCCATTGTTAGTTGTTGATCGATGAAACATATTCTGATTATTATTTGAGTTATGAATTTTTTTGGGAATTTCATGGTAAGTTCCATAAATCTCAGTTTCTGTTGTCGATTTTCGGTTCCAATAGTTTGTTGTCGATGTTTCTTAGTCAGTTTGGTAGTTTTGATCTTTCGAAAACTCCCCCTGATCTGTGAGTGAACATTTTTGGATTCAGTTACATTTTTGATGATTTTGGGAATTTTGAGATTTCGATTGAATTGTCAATTTTGACTGTTTCCGATGCTTAGGTCAGTTGATTTGTGTTGTGGAGTGTGTATGTGGTCTGAGAAACCTGATCATGTGATCGGCTGAACTTGGGTGTCGATTCAGAGTTGTTAGTGGCTTCTACAAGTCTGGATGTTTCGTCTCTTGGTTGGATTTTTGGAATTTTGAGAGGAGAGTGTGTTGTTAGAGTGAGATGTGTGTTAGTGTGAGAGTCGATGGGAACTCTAAGGTTTATTTTCAGTTTCGAGTCCATTTGTAGATTTTGTCATTTTTTTATGCTTATGTGTGTTGGTTCGGTTTGTATATTTAAGCAGTGCTGGAGCGGTCGATAAGGACAAAGGTATTGCCACTGAGTTTTCTGCAAGACAATAGGTGGGAGTTTTTGTTTCATTTGCATATACAAAATCATTTTATGTTTTCGAATTAAAATATGGTAATTACATGGTTTTAAATGGAGGCCATATGTGTATTGTGATTAATGTGCATCTTAGCTTCATGAACTTGCTTTCTATGTTTTGGATGCATGAACTATGTGTTCGAAATCCTAAACACGTTGGTTGTGTGTTTATGCATGTGAATGGGCATGTGATCCAACGTTTAAATCCGTTTATGTAACTTGTGTTTATACTCGTGTGTTGATTATGTTGAGCCCTATTTATTTGAGTGTTTGTTGTGTTGTGAGTTGTTTTTCAATGCCGAGGAACCATGGTAGGTTCCCCAATGGTTCAAACGAGTTTTATGAGCGTTCTGGGTAAGTTTCAGGGTGTGTACCTCGTCTAGAAGGGGTACATGCCTGTGTAGTTTCCCCAAAAGCCCATGTCCTATTTTGGACTGAACAGTGCATGCCTGTGTACTTGTACACAGCCTATTCCAGAAAGTATATGGTCGTGTACTGCCCTGTCGCCCCTTGTTTTGATTCCATATCCTCGTGTACCCATTCCAGCAACCCCCATACCCTTCCTACAACCTGTGTGCATCATTTTGAGACTCCCAAACCTACCCTAAACCTATTCCACACCCAACAAAACATCAATCATACCCTAACCAATCCTATGTGAGTGAACTTTTGAGTGATTGCTTGCATAACATGCATATTGCTTGCATTACAGACATATTGCTTGCATTACATGCATATTGCTTGCACGCATAAATGCATGATCGATGGGAAATTTCTTAAATCATGGTAAATTTTGATCATATGCATTTCTTCAGAATGAAACATGATTCTCTGGTTACTTTCTAAGTCATGTTTGAATATTGTGACTATGTTTAAGATAATTGTGATATAGGGAACGGTAGTGTTGCACTGCCTAGTGGGGTTTGTGAGAATAACTCAAAAAATACCTCGTATGACTTCAAGGTCATACGAGAAGATTATCGAATCTCGTGTTGGAAAAGCACAACACTTGAGTAACTAAAAAAATAATTGAAATAAGAAGAAATCTAATAAAATTAAGAAACTCAAGTCCTACTGATAAGGCATGCTAACCTTGTTGATTATAAGGAAACATCCTAACAATGGCACAGATGACTGACTAGTCATAAGAAAAAATACTGATCATGCTGAGAATATAGCAATACTGTATAAAAAATCAAAATTCAAGATTATAAGGAAAAAAAAACTTAGAGGGTCGACCCAACCTAGAAAAATCAAAGGATTCTTATTAAGAACTTATCTAAGAACTTAAGAAAAATAATTGAGAAAATATTAAATGGGTTTTGCAAAGGAAAATTGAAAGAGCATAAGCAAATTAAGAATATACGAACAATGTATGTGGTGATCCGAGGCTAATTAAGCAAAATTATCTCAAAAAGAAACAAAAGATTAAGGGAGGGTTAGTCAACGATATACTAACCTTAACAAAATAAAAGCTATAAGAAAGGTTAATTAATGTGATACTAACCTTAGTGAAATGAAAGAAATAGCAGCAAGGGAATTAGTTGACTATCGATACTCTAACCTTTGAGGAGTATAGCGTATGAACCTATCTTGGGATTGATCACCCCAACATATCAGATTATTGGGTGTTACATCAAATTACTGTGTGTTCCTATATTACTATGTGTAGATATTACTAAGTGCTCCTAGACCACTGTGTGTAATTATAAACCTGAATATAGAGAAAGTGATTATAACAATAACTTATGATAATGGTTGGGTATATTAGCCATATATTAGAATGACTATCAATTGTATGACGAGATCTATAAGATCTCTGCCTATTTGGGATGTGTGTGGTATGTGATGGCATTCTATGCTGTTGATGGCATTACATGAGTGTGACCTTGATGATAGGGTTATTTGTTATATGTTGTGATATCGTATGGCATTGCTTTGCTTGATTTGTTGTTGATGCTTTGGAATAGTCCTTAGCCATGATTTTGATTTTGTTCTTGCTAAATTGTTTGATCGAAATAATACATAATCTTGTTTAGATCTAAAAGAGTTTGTAAAGGAAAATGTCCACTCACCTGGTTACCAAGCCAGCATCTGATAGGTATCCTGAGTTTAACAAAAGGATTGGCTACATTTTTCCTGACACATGTTTTGCAGGCCTATCAGTTATGTACTTGGAGACAAGTATGATTGTCATGTGTTTCTCTGCCTAGTCTCAGATAACACTAACAGTAAGGGTTACTTGTGAACTATTTTCATATCCACCCCTATAAATTTTTGGGCATGAGTAACCTATGAGTTCAGTTTTTTATGTTTGAGTTATAATCCTATTGGGTTGTTTTCTATACTACATGTTATATCCCATGCATTGCATTGCTGTTCTGAGTTATATATGTGCACTTTAATGGTATCAGTTATCACTTGTTTTAAAAGTTAAGTGTTTTTATACTTCTATTTATATATGCCTCTATTTCACCGTTAGAGCTTATAATGTCATAGCTTTCATTGAGGTCCTTGTGACCTCATCACATTATTGTTTCCCTTTTTCAAGCTTAGTTCATGAGCAGTAGCTGTATCACTTTGAGGTAGAGTATTCGGATACCTTAGGAGTTAGACTATTGCATCTGCACTACATTATATGGTTTTTCTGGCACTTTGTTGTATTTAAGACTCATGTTATTTTGGAATTTGGACTCATTTTATGTAATTGAATACAGTCTGTATTTTGGGTCTTACGTTTGAGTTTTCAGTTGTGGGCCTGAGGCCCAGTTTTTGGTTTTGGGCATCTGAGTTGTGGACTCGTTTGTGTGTTGAGCTCCCATCTAATAATAAAGTCTTCCGTTGTGTTTTGGTTACCTTGATAACTGTTTATTGTAGTAGATATTAACTGAAAATTGGACATGCTCTTTTTTATTCAAATTAAATGCTATTTCTTTTGGAAAATTTGTTTTGAAAAGTTAATTAACTTTATGCGATCCTGATTTGTCCACTTGTTGAGTTAGTCTGGGTTTCACGATGGTAAGGACTCCGGTTCCGAGGAGCGGGTCTTTACATTTTCAATTGAAGAGAATCCAAGTGACTACTTATATGAACAAGTTGCACTAATAAGCACGTCGTTTGAATGGCAATAAGCACCATCACTGCATTCCAAAAGACCCTTATCAGAATTATCATAGTAGCTGTCGTCTCAATCATCTTAGTCGGATCTTTGTCTCAGAAGTTGAAATTGACACAGGTGGCTCTCGTCGCTCCAGTTTCAGAAAATCATGTAGTAGTGATTTGTTCAATATTAAGAATGTGTAATCAATTATATGTAAGAACTTAAAATTTAGATATTTTCTAATTAAAAATATTCAAAAAAATAAATGATAGAAATATTCTTTTTTGTAAAAAAGTATAGATCAAAACGATCTCAAAACATTATAGGTGAATGAAACGAGGGAAAAAAAAACTCATGCTAAGTCCTCAAGAAGCTTTTGACCTATATGAGGGGGTAGGGAATCCACAATGTTGAGTATAGGGGGTAAGATAAGAGAGTGATAGGCTATAAAATCAGCACATATGTTGACTTCACAGTATATATGTTAGATAGAAACACATCATTCTCTCTGAAGTTCCTTAATAGCTTGTATAACTTGACGATGCTGCCCATTATGAGAATATTTACCCATTATCATATCCACTGCCCATTTACTATCAGATTCCACCTCCATCCCAACAGACGCAAACCATGCCAAATTGTTATAATATCAGCTTTAACTGACGATGATGCCTTCTTTGTTTCCCGCAAAAACCAAAGCACCATTCTCCTTTGCAGTCTCTCATGATTCCTCCGAAGCCAACTCTTTGTGCCCTAAATTTGAGAGCATCATCAAAGTTCAGTTTGATGATTCCTTGATGAGGAGGCTGCCAACCAATGAACTTCTCAATCTACGGTCAACTAAAAGGTCAAGAAAGATGCTATGTCAGTTCTATCGAGTAAGCATGTTTGATAATCTATTCATAGTCCAAACATGCATCCTCCTTTCCCCAAAAGGAATCTTGTTTTATCTCCACCAAAGAGACTACTAGGTTACGACAAAGTTGCCATCGCTACATTCCTACTGCAGGGAGAAGCCCTCACATGTTGGACATCTGTTAGCTTGCGATTCGACGATTGTTTGCCAACTTGGGAGGAATTTTAGTACGAGTTTGACGAAAGGTTCTATACTAGATTCCATAAAAATGAGCAGCGACAAGCTTTCTACAAGCTTGAGCAGGGCACCCGTTTGGTGCTGGAATATGAGAAGGCATTAAGGGAGTTGTCCCAATTTGCACCTGAGGAAGATCGTTCACCATACCAACTTGCGAGACGATTTTAGGATGAGTTGAGTACCGAACTCAAAACCATCGCTGGTACGACGCCGATGCTGAATTTCAAAGAACTAATTGTTGCTACGACTGAAGCCAAGAAAATCATGCAAAGTAGAAAGCCATTAACAACAATTGGTGGCGGATCATTCAGGCGAGATTCGAAGTTCAATCGGCATACGGGACCCTATCCTTTGAGGTCTTATCCTCCAAAAAATAATGGCAATGAAGGTAACAACAAGAAGAACTTTTTTGGGTTGAATTCCAATGGATCTACATGGAATTCTCAGCAATGTCGATGTTAAAATTGTGGTGAGATGGTGAATATTCAGAAGGAATGCTTGAAACCTAGGCATATCACAAGCACACCAAATGTAGGCCGAGGTGGGTATGCCAATCCCACAAACCACCAGCACGCGCACTAGGAAGACCTTTAAATGGATCCACAACTGAGATGCAACCCAGACCAACAAGATTGTTCACATTGATTGATGCTGAAGCTAGCCTTGATATGGTGACAAATTTGTGATAGTCTTCATCGATGACATTCTAATTTATTCAAAATCGGAAGAGGAACATACTGAGCACTTGCGGATTGTGGTGAATGTTTTGAGGGATCGTCGATTGTTTGCAAAGTACTCTAAGTGCGAATTCTGGTTATGCGAAGTTGGTTTCCTTGACCATATTGTTTCTTCCCAAGGTGTTTTAGTTGATCCGCAGAAGATTGTAGCCACAGTTTCTTGTGAACCCCCGCGAACTGTGTTTGAAGTTCTTAGTTTCCTTGGCTTAGCTGGATACGACTGTCGCTTCATGGAAAATTTTTCATCGCTTCCTGGACCTTTGACGAATTTGACATGCAAAGAAGAACCATTTGAGTGGATTGAGAAGTGCAATGGAAGTTTCGAAGAGCTGAAAAACCGGTTAGTTTCCGCGCCTATCCTTACTTTACCTATTGGAGGAAAGAAGTATGTGGTTTACAGCGATGCGTCGAAATCCGGACTTGGATGCGTATTGATGCAAGACGGGAAAGTCGTTGCCTATGCTTCCTGAAAATTGTGACCACACGAAAGCAACTATCCTATGCTTGATTTGGAGCTTGAAGCCATAGTGTTTGCGTTAAAGATATGGCGACATTATTTATACGACGAGACATGCAGAATCTTCACCGATCACAAAAGCCTGAAGTATCTCCTTACCCAAAAGGAGTTCAATATGAGACAACGGAGATGGGTAGAGCTGATTAAGGACTACCATCTAATCATTAAATATCATCCTGGAAAAGAAAACATAGTTGCTGATGCTTTAAGCCGAAAGTTTCATCCCCCTTCTTCATCAGTTTTGGCTTACATGCGCACCCAATTTATGCCAATGTTGCTGGATTTGAAAGCTACCCATGTGCATCTTAGTACTGATTTTTCTGATTCATTGTTAGCCTGAATTGAAGTCATCCCTACCTTGATTGAGGAGATCTGGAATCAGCGATTAGAAGATCCGAAATTTGTTGAAATTCAGAAGCAATTATCTGATGGTGTGGATGCCATAGTTCACAATTTTAGAGTACGAGATAACGATGTCCTTGTCTTTAGAAATCGGGTATGTGTTCCACAAGATGTTGATATTTGAAATCTTATATTTTCTAAGGCGCATAGTTCAAAGTTTGTTATCCATCCTGGTAGTACGAAGATGTACCGAGATTTAAAGGAGCAGTATTGGTGGCCGAACATGAAGCGCCACATTGCTGAGTTCGTTGCCCGATGCCTTGTATGTCAACAAATAAAGATCGAGCATCAAAGACCGGCAGGTCTACTTCAGTCACCTCTGATTCCAGAGTGGAAGTGGGAGCATGTCACGATGGATTTTGTGACCGAATTGCCTAGATCTCAGAGAGGATATGATGCCATTTGGGTGATCATGGATCGATTAACGAAATTTGCACACTTTCTTCCTGTATGTGTGATAGATACACCTGAGAAATTGGTTGTTCGTTACTTAGACGAGATTGTTCAATTGCATGGAGTGTCATTTTCCATTGTTTCAGATCGTGACCCTCATTTCACATCATGATTTTGGGATTCTAGAATGCGCTGGGTTCGAGACTAAACTTCAGTATAGCATTTCATCCTCAGACTGATGGCCAATCAGAAGGATGATTCAGACACTCGAAGACATACTACGTGTGAGTGTACTAGGCCAGCATACCAGTTGGGATTAATGCCCACCATTGGTGGAATTTTCTTACAATAATAGCTTTTATGCAAGCATCAGTATGGCACCCTATGAAGCACTATATGGAAGGGGCTGCAGAACACCTATTTGATGGAATAAAGTAAGCGAAAGACGTCTAGACAATCCGGAATTTATTGATCAAGCAAAGGAGCAGTTGAACTTGAATCGACAATGGCCAAATTACGTTGATAATCGACAAAGGGAGCTGGAATTTGTGGTAGGTGACAAAGTGTTTTTGAAGGTCACCCCATGGAAAGGTGTCCTTCGTTTTCAGCAGCGAACTCAAAACCATCGCTGGTACGACGCCGATGCTGAATTTCAAAGAACTAATTGTTGCCACGACTGAAGCCAAGAAAATCATGCAAAGTAGAAAGCCATTAACAACAATTGGTGGCGGATCATTCAGGCGAGATTCAAAGTTCAATCGGCATACGGGACCCTATCCTTTGAGGTCCTATCCTCCAAAAAATAATGGCAATGAAGGTAACAACAAGAAGAACTTTTTTGGGTTGAATTCCAATGGATCTACATGGAATTCTCAGCAATGTCGATGTTAAAATTGTGGTGAGATGGGGAATATTCAGAGGGAATTCTTGAAACCTAGGCATATCACAAGCACACCAAATGTAGGCCGAGGTGGGTATGCCAATCCCACAAACCACCAGCACGCGCACTAGGAAGACCTTTAAATAGATCCACAAATGAGATGCAACCCAGACCAACAAGATTGTTCACCTTGATTGATGCTGAAGCTAGCCTTGATATGGTGACAAATTTGTGATAGTCTTCATCGATGACATTCTAATTTATTCAAAATCGGAAGAGGAACATACTGAGCACTTGCGGATTGTGCTGAATGTTTTGAGGGATCGTCGATTGTTCGCAAAGTACTCTAAGTGCGAATTCTGGTTATGCGAAGTTGGTTTCCTTGACCATATTGTTTCTTCCCAAGGTGTTTTAGTTGATCCGCAGAAGATTGAAGCCATAGTTTCTTGTGAACCCCCACGAACTGTGTTTGAAGTTCTTAGTTTCCTTGGCTTAGCTGGATACGACTGTCGCTTTGTGGAAAATTTTTCATCGCTTCCTGAACCTTTGACGAATTTGACATGCAAAGAAGAACCATTTGAGTGGATTGAGAAGTGCAATTGAAGTTTCGAAGAACTGAAAAACCGGTTAGTTTCCGCGCCTATCCTTACTTTACCTATTGGAGGAAAGAAGTATGTGGTTTACAGCGATGCGTCAAAATCCGGACTTGGATGCGTATTGATGCAAGACGGGAAAGTCGTTGCCTATGCTTCCTGACAATTGTGACCACACGAAAGCAACTATCCTATGCTTGATTTGGAGCTTGAAGCCATAGTGTTTGCGTTAAAGATATGGCGACATTATTTATACGACGAGACATGCAGAATCTTCACCGATCACAAAAGCCTGAAGTATCTCCTTACCCAAAAGGAGTTCAATATGAGACAACGAAGATGGGTAGAGCTGATTAAGGACTACCATCTAATCATTAAATATCATCCTGGAATAGAAAACGTAGTTGCTGATGCTTTAAGTCCAAAGTTTCATCCCCCTTCTTCATCAGTTTTGGCTTACATGCGCACCCAATTTATGCCAATGTTGCTGGATTTGAAAGCTACCCGTGTGCATCTTAGTACTGATTTTTCTGATTCATTGTTAGCGTGAATTGAAGTCATCCCTACCTTGATTGAGGAGATCTGAAATCAGCGATTAGAAGATCCGAAATTTTTTGAAATTCAGAAGCAATTATCTAATGGTGTGGATGCCATAGTTCGCAATTTTATCCTTGTCTTTAGAAATCGGGTATTTGTTCCACAAGATGTTGATATTTGAAATCTTATTTTTTCTAAGGCGCATAGTTCGAAGTTCGTTATCCATCCTGGTAGTACAAAGATGCACCGAGATTTAAAGGAGCAGTATTGGTGGCCGAACATGAAGCGCCACATTGCTGAGTTCGTTGCCCGATGCCTTGTATGTCAACAAATAAAGATCGAGCATCAAAGACCGGCAGATCTACTTCAGTCACCTCTGATTCCAGAGTGGAAGTGGGAGCATGTCACGATGGATTTTGTGACCGAATTGCCTAGATCTCAGAGAGGATATGATGCCATTTGGGTGATCATGGATCGATTAACGAAATCTGCACACTTTCTTCCTGTATGTGTGATAGATACACCTGAGAAATTGGTTGTTCGTTACTTGGACGAGATTGTTCAATTGCATGGAGTGCCATTTTCCATTGTTTCAGATCGTGACCCTCATTTCACATCATGATTTTGGGATTCTAGAATGCGCTGGGTTCGAGACTAAACTTCAGTATAGCATTTCATCCTCAGACTGATGGCCAATCAGAAGGATGATTCAGACACTCGAAGACATACTACGTGTGAGTGTACTAGGCCAGCATACCAGTTGGGATTAATGCCCACCATTGGTGGAATTTTCTTACAATAATAGCTTTTATGCAAGCATCAGTATGGCACCCTATGAAGCACTATATGGAAGGGGCTGCAGAACACCTATTTGATGGAATAAAGTAAGCGAAAGACGTCAAGACAATCCGGATTTTATTGATCAAGCAAAGGAGCAGTTGAACTTGATTCGACAATGGCCAAATTACGCTGATAATCGACAAAGGGAGCTGGAATTTGTGGTAGGTGACAAAGTGTTTTTGAAGGTCACCCCATGGAAAGGTGTCCTTCGTTTTCAGCAGCGAGGTAAACTAGCACCTCATTACATTGGTCCGTATGACATTGTCAAGAGGATTGGCCCTGTTGCATACTGACTTGCCTTAACTCAAAATATGGAACGAATTCACAACATGTTTCACGTTTCAATATTGAGAAAGTATACGCAAGACCCTACTCATGTGCTCGAACAACCACCAATCGAGGTTGCTGAAGACCTATCCTATCTTGTACAGCCAGTTGTCATACTAGATTGGTCAGTTTGTCAGCTTTGTAGTCGAAACGTGCCTATGGTACGAGTTGTTTGGCGTAACGGCCAACGTGAGAAATAGTCTTGGGAGACTGAGGAATCTATATGTGCAAGATTTCCTTACCTGTTTGCTTAGGTACTTGTGCCGAAATTTTGAGGACGAAAATCTTATAAGGAGGGGAGGATGTGAGACCCCGAATTTTCAGTCTTAGAAGTCCAGAAGCCAGTGTAAGTGAAAAGACCATTTTACCCCTAAAGAAAAGGATGTGTGATGGCCGAAATTGGTAAGGAATGTCTAGTGATTGTTTCTTGTTTTAATTCCCTTTGATTTGCTTCTTTATTGATTGATAATTACCTTAGAAAATAAAATCCCTAAAATTAACGGAGGATAATTACAGAATTTAATTTTGATAATTATCTTACTTTTATTTAATCCTTAAAGTAGGAAAATTAATCTCATAACCACCCTATATAAAAAGGAAACTGGCCACACATAAACCTTACACAAAAAATATACAAAATTCGTCCAACCGAAAACCCTACACCTCCCTATTGCTGCCGAAATCTGCTTGAACTTCAAAATAGCTTAACTCTCTCATCGTTTGTCGGATTTTTTAAAATGATAGCTTGTTGGAATGGTCTTTCCGACCTCTAACCAAAAATCTTGGATTTTTTGTTCTGGATGTTAGTTTTTGTTTGTCATAATTTGGCAGGATTAGGTTTTAAAATTTTGTAATTCTGCCTTCAATTGATTTCTATTGTTGTTCCTCTTGTTCGTATGATTGTTTAGCATCCTTTCATGACGTAAAATCATGAATTCATCCTTTGAATCTTCTCTATACATGAAATCAATATGCCTTACCTTTGCCCTATTTGTTGCTTATCTTGATCAATTTATTAACCTATTGGATTCTGATTTTGTTTATTTTGGTTGTACATGTTACAAACACCTAATCCTTGTTAACATGAAATCACAGCCCTATTACCTTGTATGCATGAAATCACAATTTGTCTTGTGCCATATTCTTAGCGCCGAATTTGTATAGTTAATTGGGATGGTAATTCTTGTTGAATCTTGTTAAGTTCTTGGCTATCACATCACACTTCCAAAGGGGATGCACCTACGACATCTGGTCATTGATTTCTGATAGGTTTGGTGAGTGGAAGTGGTAAGGAAATAGGGTATTCAATTGGTTATTGAGTATGCATGCTTAGTTTGGTTTTGTCTTTGCCTTATGATGTTATAGGTGGTTCGGATCCCTTGAATAAAGGCAAAGGAATAGCTTCTTGTTTAGAGACAAGAGAGGTAGGATCTATGCCTCATCAGTTTCTTTAGGGATCCTTGTTGTTTTCTTATTAATTTCGGTACCTACATGTATGATAAGTGTATTGGCATATGTTGTAGTGGGTATGCTTGAATTGTGGATCAAGATGTGATCCTCTAGGCTATACTGAACCCTTGAGTTAGGTTATGAGTGCCTAATTTGTATGTGTTGTGTGCATTAAATATGTTGATTGTGCTCTGGCATGATTGAGAATACCTTGTTGTGGTATCGTGCTATATGCTTGCCTGTGTGTGCTTGTACGTGTTTGTGCTTCAGGATCCTTTTCCGGTGGCCACTCGGGGTAAGCGCTGATGCTCCATAGGGAGAGGAGAGGTTCTTACTAGTATGGGAGTCGTATGGGTGACAATCCCCAGCATGTGCACACTGGATGCCTGGTCCTTGTATGGCTAGATTCCTTGTCCTTGTGTGGCTAGACGCCTTGTCCTTGTATGGCAAGATGCCCTTATCCTTGTGTGGTTTGGATGCCCTTGTCCTTGTGTGGCTTAGATTCCTTGTCCTCGTGTGGCAGGATGAATAGGCTTGCTGATTAACTTGTGTGCTAACCCTTTTACCCTTTGTGCAACGAAGCCTTGGACAACACTGGTGGAAGGGGATGTCCTTTTCTATTGACAAAAATGATTGATGATTTACCTGCCTATATACTTCTGACTTTCAGAAGTGTTTGTAGTCCACCCTCAGCCTTAGTTTTGACCCTAACCTTGGATTGATTCTTGAATTCCGTGATACCCTTAGATGTGTAGGGATGATCTAATGTTGTTTGGGAGATGTTTGTTTAAAATTTATGTAGATCTTATGATGGTGTGATCCTACTAACATTCTTGTAATCTCATCCTGTTGTTTTCACCATTTTTCAGGCTTAGGTACTTTTGCTATTCATGGTAACAGTGTGTGAGAATCAAGGCTGCACGGCGGGTCGATAACGCATTACATTTGTATATTTTTGTCTCCTTTGTTG
The DNA here is from genome assembly GCA_019739055.1 of Passiflora organensis. Lineage (NCBI taxonomy): Eukaryota > Viridiplantae > Streptophyta > Magnoliopsida > Malpighiales > Passifloraceae > Passiflora > Passiflora organensis. Next base: position 172,469 of record JAEPBF010000181.1, read on the forward strand.
CTTGAGCTTACAATATGATCATTGATTGGACTATTTTTCTGGTTTCTCAAGTTTCTTCCTTTGCTTGTTGTTTCCAAACAATGTTGGGGGTTATTTGTTGAATATTTGGATCCCTATGAGACTTGTGTGTTATGGATTCATTGATTAAATTTGAAGACTTCCGCTAATATTTTATTCACTCCATATGATACAAGAATATTTGTCCAATATCATGCTACAAACTTTAAAATATTAAAGGAAGTAACATGCTAAAATCGAAACTAGATGGATAAGCCTTGTGGGATTTAGATAGATTCTGATTCGGACTTGCTTGAGTTTCACAGCGGTAAGGGTCCCATTAGGAGAAAATTTTGGAATATGGGATTTGGGTCCTTACACAGCCATTTTCCAGACACCAACAGACACCTTCTAGCATTGTAGGCCACAATTGACATATTCTCCTCCATAGAGAAGAGTGAAAGCCAGTAGCTGATGGTATAGTTACACCATTCAAGAACCGATATTTACCTCATAAGGTGGCGCACCATAAATCATTGGAACCAGACAAAACACTCCATGAAAGTTTCAGGATAAAAGCATTATTCATACCCTGTATATTACGAACATTAAGTCCACCACACAACTTAGGGGAGCAAATTGTTTACCAATTGACTAGGTGCATATGCTCTTTCTCTAGGGTCACATTCCACAAAAAATAACGATAAACTCCATCGAGCTGAGAACAAATACCTTTTGGGAGAGCCATAGTTTGCATCACATGGTATGGAAGTGCACACAACATCAATTTGGTTTACGTTACTTGTCTTGCTAAGGAAAACTGATGTGAAGCAAATGTCTGTGCTTTATGTTTCGTTTTATCTACAAGAGGATTAAAAATATACCTATAAATCTTTTCATGGATTGCGGGTACACCAAGATAGATATCAAGGTCTGTTGTTGTTTTAAATCTAGATATTGTCAATAGGCTTCTTTTTCTCTCTAATTCTGTATTGGGTGAGCAACAGATGAGAGATTTCCCCACACTAACTCTATTACCGGAAACCTCACAAAACATACGCATAGTCTTCTATATTTCTTTAGCTTTCCGGATTGTAGCTTCTCCAAAAAGAATTAGATCATCAGTATATAAAATATGAGATAATTTTGGTGTCAGTCCACCAAAGGTAAGTGTTTTCCAACTCTTCTCCAGAACAGCCTATTGAATTATATGAGAGAGTTGTTCCACACATAAAAGAAAGAGATAAACAGAAAGTGGGTCTCCTTGGCGAAGTCCGTGCACATGCTTAAAAGGAGAAGATAATTCTCCATTCAAATTAATTGAGAAGGATGTTGATGTAACACACTTCATAATCAACTATCTAAGTGCAATAGGGAATCCAATGACCTGAAGAGTATCAGCCAAGAAATCCCAATCAAGACGATCATATACTTTTTCAAGATCTACTTTTAATGCCATATAACTTTTAGTCCCCTTTCAAATATATGTGCTTTTATAGAAGAGACATCCATAGTCTAGTGATCATTAATTTTCAAGATATCTATCTTCTTCTTTCTCTTCATACTTCAAAATCGAGCATGATAAGCCTTTGTATTTCTATTTCCAAATAGAATAGCTTCACCACAAACCTTTTGTGTTACGCCCCGAACCTGAAAAAATTTTGCACGACAACCATCATTGGCTCACTATATATGCTTACTCCACAACAAATAATGCATATAATGAGTCTATAGGCTAGAAACAATGATCGACAGTGGAAAAATAACAATAGAAAGTGTAGCGGAAATATAATGTATAACAGTGTCGTTCGGGTGACACTTGCCCTAAGATTAGCCAACTTTTTCAATTTAGATTATTGTTTTAACATTAGTACAAGCCCCAAACCAAAACCATGCAAGCTATATGCACAGGTTAAATAATAACAAAAACCAAAAGTACATGTTCACGCCATACCATCATCCATAAGATAACACACTATATATATACTAACCACAAGATTGCTGGGACTAAACTAATCTCTCAAGCCTCTGCCTATAAGTCTCTTGCACAAACCAAAAATATCAATCTGGCAGAAACTTGCCTGGTGAGTGATCGGGAAATACAAATACATTCAATATGTAGAAGCACAACTTGCACCCATTTATATAACCATAACGAAAACAGGGAAATCAAAATGCACATAACTCAATAAATAAAGCAAACACAAGCAATTATAACTATCCAATTGTGGAATTCCTTCTTAAGTGAGCACACAAGACATGTTTGGGCTGGCATACACCCGTAGTCATTCCAGGCCCAAGATAAGACTAAGATTTGTCAGTGGTAACCTAGATGAATTCCTTTGATCCCTCTTTATATTTCAATAGTTATGTAATCTGTCCACACATTTCTACAACCCAATGCTACTGACAATACCGGGACATTAGGTGATGGTAGCTCCATCTAAATGATTCTTCAAACCTACAAGAGTGGTTATTAAGTGTACATTAAAATGATAAACTCAGTACAACCTTATTCTTCATGGTCCGGCGTCTCCTCGCCATGCTACCAAACCCAGAGAGTTCTCAAGGGTTGCTTAGGTTATCCTATGCAAAAAAATGCTACTATCACATCATTATTCGATAAACTCATTATATGACACAGTAATCGTACACTTATAATATTACTTCAGATAATTCAAGCAAATTGAGGCAACCAACAATAATTCATCACTTGCCTAGTTATGCATGTTCATGCCAACTCGGTTATTCAATTATCCTTCTTAATTTAGTTATAAATATATGAATGTTATGCACACACACCAACCACTCAAAGTTTATGGCTCTGATTCTTCTTTGGGATCCAATTTCGGAGAATATTTTGTTTCTCAATTTGACTCTACACCTATCCACAAAAGATCCATCTTCTATTATTCTCCTATCAAACCATAATTCCTTAAATATACATTTCAGATCTTTTAATCATATCGATATTGTCTAAACATTGACTCAGAACAATTTCAGATCTCTTTTTATTTTTCTCATATTTTCCATCAATTGTTTTGATTTATTTGACCTATCAAACGAACTAAGATTTCTACAAACTTGATGCCATTGGAATTCTCACAATTTCTAGTACTTTTCTATTTTTTTTATATTTTCCCACTTTTATTTCTATTTTTCACTTAATTTCCGGTTTTTTGTCTATTTTTTATATTTTCTTTTGATTTTCTCACAATCCAACATGTGGCAACACAAGTGTGCACAAATATAACACCGGAACCTCTGGGATGCTAACATATTGCTCACAATAAGCTTGCCATGACTTATCCGAGCCAACTTACCTATCTTTTGAATGACCTGTCATTTGTTTGTATATTGAACTACATGTCATTCTCTTTATACATAAACGACTTGTCATTCTGTTCCAACTTAGATGACATGTCATTCATTATTTATCGTAAACTATATGTATTTCATATTAACTTAGATGACATGTCATACAATAGGGCTATTAAACGACTTGTCTCCTAAATCACATTAAATGACTCGTCAGTTATGTCTGTTCTTAGCCAACTTGTCGTCAAGACAGCCTTAGACAACCCGTCATTTGAGGTTGTCCTTAACCTCCAGCCCGATGAGATCCCCTATAAACCGTATTGGAAAATTCTTCCCCTCTTCATCTTGATTTCACTTCAGATACACAAAGTAAGTTCATGAATAGCAAGCCATTATCAATCTAAATCAAACCCACCCATCAAACACATTATTTAATTAACTAAACTACAAAATTATAGATCTAAAAGCCCGAGTTTCCGGGCAGGAAACTTACTCAAATCTCACCAAAAAATCATTATGTTTCACTAACAATTCACTTGCAGCTCTCCTTCTCCTCTTCTCTCACAAATTTTGCACGGATCTGGGGGGTTTACAAGCCGATTCAAGTTATGGCCACGTGTGGCTTCTCTCATCGGATTCAATCTGGCCATGGGTGGATAAATTCGAAGGATGAGTGGGATGTTAGTTATGTGTAGGACAATAGAGGATTCTCTAGTGTGACTCATCCCCGGAGCCAAAACAACATAGCTTAGTTTCGTAAGGAAACAACGTCATTTGGAGAAGAGAAGTTAGGGTTTTCAACTTTCTTCAGCAACTCGGCCAAAATGATGGGGCGTCCGTCGTTTTGACCAAGCCCTATGTAAGACCTCGATTTTTGTGTCCTAGAAGTCCAAAAGCCAATGCAACTAAAATAACTATTTTTCCCCCGAAGGAATGGATATGTGATAGCCGGAAATGGTATAGAAGGTTCTTTTCTCTTTTGGTTGATTTCATATCCTTTCTATTTCATTTCCTCTTGGTTCATCATTATCAAAAATGGTATATCTCCTAAAATTAAGAGATAATTCCAGAATTTAATCCTAATGATTATCTCCTTATATCTAGCCTTAAAAGTAGGAAAAAATTAATCCCACTAATCTTATAAATATACCAACGGACCACACATGTTCACACACACTAAAAACACACAAAATCATCAAGCAATCATACTCTATACCTTACCATTGCCGCAGAAATTTCTTAACCTTCACCATAGCTGGATTCTTTGGTCCATTAGATTTCTGCAAATAATAGCTTGTTGGAAAGCTCTTTCCATCCTCTATCTTGCTATCTTGGTTTCATTATCAGAAGGTTATAATTTCCCTGTACTTTTTCTTATCGCAATTACTTAGGTTTATTGTCAAAATCCTTTGATTGATCCTTCAATTAGTTTTTGTTGTTGTTCCTTTTGCTCATATGATTGTTTGGCATCTTTTCATGATATAATATCATGAATTTATCCTTTAAATCTTCCCTATGAATGAAATTAGCATGCTCTATACCTTTGCTTATTGTTGCCGATTTTGATTAATTGACTTGTCTATTGGTTTCTGATCTTGTTCCTTTTAATCGTATGTGTAATTAACAGCTAATCCTTCCTTGTAATAATGAAATCGCAACCCCTAAACCTTGTATACATGAAATCACAATTGCTCTTGTACCCTATCTTAGTGCCAAAATTTTCATGGTTAATTTAGATGATAAATTAGGTTGATTCTTGTTGTGTTCTTGGCTATCACATCATACATCTGAGGGGAAGGTCTCAGAAGTATGTGATCACTGGTTTCTGATAGGTTCAGTGAGTGAAATTGATAAGAAAATAGGATGTTTACTTGGTTATTGAGTATGCGTGCTTAGTATGGTTTTGTCTTTGCGTTATAATGATCTAGGTAGTTTAGATCCTCTAAATAAAGGCAAAGGAATAACTACTTATTCATAGACAAGAGAGATAGGATTTACACCTCATCAGTTTCTCTAGAGATCCTTGTTGCTTACTTGATATTTTTGGTGTATGTTCTTATTAATGGTTATATTTGCATGCTTTGTATAATGTATGTAAGAGTTGCGGATTAAGATATAATACATTAGTCAATGTTGAACCCTTGAGATAGGTGGTGTGTGCCTAATTTCCATGTATTATGTGCATTGAACATGTTTATTATGTTGTGGTATGATTGAGGATGCCTTACTCTGATGTTATGCTTTGTACTTGCTTGTGTGTGTTTGTACATGTTTGAGTATCAAGATCCTTTTCTGGTGGTCATTCTGGGTAAGCGCTGATGCTCCTGAGCAGAGAAGAGGTTCTTACTGGTATGGGAGTCTTACGGGTGGCAATCCCTAGCTTGTGCATACTGGATGCCTAGTCATCTGTGCTGGCTAGATATATTGTCCTGTGTGCTGGCAAGATGCTCTTATCCTTGTGTGGTTTGGATGCCCTAATCCTTATGTGGTTAGGATGCCTAGTCCTGTGTGCTAGCTAGATGCCTTGTCCTATGTGCTGGCAAGACGATTATGCTTGTTGATTAGCTTGTGTGCTAACCTTTTACCCTTTGTGCAGCTAAACCTTGGACAATACAGGTGGAGGGGATGACTTTTTCTATTGATAAGATTGAATGATGATTTTCCTGTCTATATACTTCTGATTTTTGGAAGTGTTTGCAGTCCACCCTCAGCCTATAGCTCTGGGCGCTATCCTTATTGACTGTCTAATTTTTGTGTGATATCCCTTTAGATGTGTAGGTGAATCTGATGTTGTTGGGGAGATATTTGTTTAGATTTCTATAGATCTTATGATATTGTGACCCTACTAAGATTCTTGTAATCTCACCTTGTTGTTTTCACCATTTTTCAGGCTTAGGTACATCCTCTGTTCGTGGTACCAGTGTGTGAGATTAAGGCTGCACGACGGGGCGATATTACATTACATTAGCATACCTATTCTCTTGATTGCTTGCGCATATAACATGAAGGTTGATTGGACTACTTTTTGGTTCTTTGAATCCCTCCTTTGCTTGTTTGTTTCCGGAACTTATTACAGGATTACTACTGGATTTTGAGATCCCTATGGGACTTATGTGTTGTGGTTCCTTTGATTAAATATCAAGACTTCTGCTGATATTTTTATTCACTCCGTATGAATTCCAGAATGTTTGTCCATTATCATGCTTCAACCTTTTAAAAAGTATAAGAAACTTAATAAAATTGAAACTTAGGGAGATAAATATTATGAGATTCAGATAGGTCCTAGGTTGGGGTTTCACGATGGTATGGGTCCTAATAGGTTGGATTTGGATCCTTACAGATTTGGTAGCAGAGGATGGCTTAGGAAATATGATTTGTTATATGCTAACTTGTTTGTTGGTTTTGTTTTTGTAGAAAGAGACATGCGCACACTCCCACACTTAGAGGATTAATGTCAAAAATAATCTGATATTAAAAACTTGGTTTGAAATGTTTAAATGTTATGTTTGGTTGTTTGGTTGTTTGATTGTTTGATTTGCTGTGTATTTATGTGTGTTCTTATGCATTGTATGATTTGATGTGTTTTGCTATGTTTTGACGAGTACTTTGCTGTGTTCCTTTGTAATTTCCAAATGTATATGTGTATGTTGCCTGTTGATTGTGAATGCTAAATGTGTGTTGTCGAATGCCCTTCTATGATAACATGTATGCCGAATGCATGTGGTTGATTTATATGATTGCCGAATGTATGTGTTTTAATTGAGTGATTGCCAAATGTGTCTTTGCATGTATATGTGTGTGATTTCCTATATTTGTGTGTACTTATGTGCATTATTTTCCATTATATGCATATCGTCTGATGCACGCCTCTCTACCAGATACCACTTTCTTTTTCTTAGTTTTGTATTCTGGTTATAGGTTGAGTGACATCGTGTGTTTGAATAGTATGGCAAGGCAGAACGTACAAAGGGATCGTCGAGGTAGGTATGAAACCCAAGCTGAACAGCAACCCGTTGAGCAGAATGAACCTGATGCACAAAATGAGCAGGGAGGGCAAGCCGAGCTCGAAAAACAACCTAAAGCACCAGCCGCATCGGCTATTGATCCCGTAATGGCACAAATACTAATCATGTTGCAAGGGATTGCTGCAAATCAGCAACAAATGGAGACCCAATTTCAGAATGCTCCTGCACTTTCACCTGTGGAAGATCCTATTCCTCTACTTGAACCTGTTCAGCCAGCTCAACCTAAAGAAATTGAGAGACATCTAGTTGTTATTTCCAAATTGCTGAAGGAAGCCCGTCACCTAGGATGTAAAGATTTCAGCGGTTCAACAGGTGCCGCTGTGGCTTGTGAATAGATTGATACTTTATGCCGAGTGTCCTTGTTCCTGCATATCTCTAATGACGACAAGGTTTCCATCACCACTTTCCTACTTTAGGGAGAAGCCCTCACATGATGGACAGCCATGGGTTTGCGGTTCGGGGATTGTTTGCCTAAGTGGGAGGAATCCCGGTATGAGTTTGACAAGAGATTTTACACCCAGTTCAACAAAAGCAAGCAGCTACAAGTTTTCTATAGCTTGAACAAGGAACCCGTTTAGTGCTGGAATACGAGAAAGAATTAAGGGAGTTGTCCCGATTCGATTCTGAGGAGGATCGCTCACCTTACCATCTCACAAGATGAATCCATGATGGGCTGAGTGCCAAACTCAAGACCATTGTTGCACAAAACCTGTGCAGAATTTTGAATAATTGATCTTTGCTGCATCTGAAGCCAAGAAGATCGTGCAAAGGAAGAAGCCGACTTCAGCAAGTAGTGGTGGATCCTTTAGACGAGATTCAAAGTTCAACTAGCGTACAAGACCTTATCCTTTAAGGTCTTACCCTCTGAAGAATAAATGCAATGGGGGTAATTTCAGAAGGAACTTTTCCGGTCCTAATCCCAATGGATCTACATGGAGTTCGCAGCCACATCGATGCTACAACTATGGCGAAATGGTCTATGTTCAGAGGGACTACCCTAAACTGAGACGTATCACAGGTGCACCAAATTCAGGCCGAGGTGGATATGCCAACACCACTAAACCCCAAAAAATGCACCTAGAGGACCACCCAGCGGATCTGCAAGTGAGACGCAGCCTAGGCCCACGAGATTTTTTACCTTGACTGATGCCGAAGCTAGCCCTGATGTGGTGACATGTACTATTTCAGTTTTTTCTCAAAACAATAAAGTGTTATTAGATCCTGAAATGAATAGATCATTTTTGAGTCGAAGGATAGTACTTAGTTCAGATCGGCCCATGCCTCCCTTGTCTCCTCCTATTGCAGTTCTGACCCCTTTGGGAGAGCAACTGACTTGTGACCTAGTCTACATCGGTTGTGCTGTATGTATAGGTCCGATTGTACTCAAAGTGGATCTGATTCCATTGGATATCGGAGAGATGGATGTGATCTTAGGCATGGATTGCTTGGCAAAATATCAAGCCTGAATGGAGTGGTTCACCAAGCGTGTGTGGTTCACTCTTTCAGATGGTTCCGAGTAATGCTTTGAGGGTGATAGGCGAGTTGTTCCAACTTGGATGATTTCCTGGCTTGATGCCAAGCAATTGATCAATAAAGGATGTACTGTGTACCTTGTGCATGTACATGATAGTTCCAAAGAGTCCTCAGATATGGATTCTATTCCAGTGGTTCATGAATTTCTAGATGTGTTTCCAGAAGACATAGTTGAATTGCCGCCAGCAAGAGAGGTGGAATTCGGCATTGAACTAGTGTCGGGTACGATTCCAATTTCCATTCTTCCATATCATATGGCTCCTGCGGAAATGAAAGAATTAAAGACACAATTGGATGATTTGTAAGATTGTGGTTTCATCCAACCCAGTGTGTCACCTTGGGGAGCACTTGTCTTGTTCGTGAAGAAGAAAGATGGTTCACTGTGATTGTGCATCAACTATCAGCTGCTGAATCTTGTGACCATAAAGAACAAGTATCCTCTTCTGCGAATCGATGACTTGTTTGACCAGCTCTAAGGTGCAGCCATGTTTTCCATGATCGATCTCAAATCGGGATACCATCAGTTGCATGTTCGTGAAGCTGATATTCTGAAGACTGCATTTAAATCGCGATATGGTCACTACAAATTTCTGGTTATGCCATTAGGTTTGACCAATGCCCCAGCAATGTTCATGAACCTTATGAATCGAGTGTTTCAAGAGTTCCTGGACAGATTTGAGATACTCTTCATCGACGATATTCTGATTTACTTAAAATTGGAAGAAGAGCATGCTAAGCAGTTGCGGATTGTGCTGAAAGTTTTGAGGGATCGACACCTGTTCACGAAGTACTCCAAATACAAATTCTGGTTATGCAAAGTTGGTTTCCTTGGCTATGTTGTTTTTTCCAATGGTGTACTGGTTGATACAAAGAAGATTGAAGCCATAGTTGCTTGGGAACCCCCGCAGACTATACTCAAAGTTCACAGTTTCCTTGGCTTAGTTGGATACTACTGTTGCTTTGTGGAGAATTTTTCATCACTTGCTGGACCATTGACGAAATTGACACACAAAGGAGAGCCGTTTGTGTGGACCGAGAAATGCCAACGAAGTTTCGAAGAATTGATGAACCGGTTAGTTTCCGCACCTATACTTTCCTTACCAGTCAGTGGAAAAGAATATGTGGTGTACAGTGATGCATCGAAGTCTTGACTTGGATGTATATTGATGCAAGATGGGAAAGTCATTGCCTATGCTTCCCTGCAGTTGCGACCGCATGAAAGCAACTATCCTACACAAAATTTGGAGCTTGCAGCCATAGTGTTCACATTGAAGATATGGTGCCACTACCCGTACGGTGAGATATGCAGAATCTTCACCGACCAAAAAAGCTAGAAATATCTCCTTACATAGAGGGAGTTAATATGAGACAATGTGTGAGATCCCGATCCTTCATAGGGTAGATGTCCTGGAAGTCCATAGGTCAGAAATGGAACTCAGGTACCAGTGTAGCTAAAATGACTATTTTACCCCTGAAAAAATGAATGCGTGGTGGCCTAAAATGGTTATTGCCAAATATTTCTTGTTTTAATTCTGGTTAATTATTCTTAGTTTTATCTCTTATTATCCAAGGTATTAGATAATTCTTCCTTTTAAATAGAATATCTTTTTTAATAGAATTATCCTTCTAATAGAATTATCATTTAACTATCCTTTTAAGCTTAAAAGTAGGGAATTATCTCTTAACTAAAACTTGTTAGACACCTATAAAAAATTGGCCAGCCTATCCTACCTAAACATACCAAAACCCACCTGGAAATTTTGAAATTTCTCTTCTTCCTCTCAATTTCTGATTTTTGCTTAAATCTTAGTCGAAATTTCTTGATCTTCCTCTTAGCATAACTCTCTCATCCTTTATCGGATTTCTGTAAATGATAGCATGCTGGAAAGGCCTTTCTATCCTTTATATAGCTATATTGGGTTGGTAATCAGAATGTTAGTTCTCCTCTATCGAAATTCAAGTCATAATTCGTCGGTTTTGTGTAAGAAATTCCTTAATCTTAATCCTACCATAACTCTCTCATCCTTAGTCAGATTTCTGCAAATAATAGCTTTTTGGAAAGCTCTTTCCATCCTCTATCTATCTGTCTTGTGTTGGTCATCAGGAGTTTAGTTCTTCCCTGTCGAAATTCAAGTCGTAATAAGTCGGTTTTGGTGCCAAGATTGTATGATTCTTCCTTCAATTGATTTATGTTGTCATTCCTTTTCTTCGTCTAATTTTTTGGCATCCATTCATGTTGTAAAATCATGAATTTATCCTTTTAATCTTCCCTATATATCAAATTGTCATACCTTATTCCTAACCCTATATTTGCCAAATTTAATCAATTGACTTGTCTATTGGTTTCAGATCTTGTTTCTTCTAATCATTTCAGTGTTTGGCACATATTCCTTCCTTAATCACATGAAATCACAGCTTCTTCTTTTGTGAATGATGAAATCATAATTTACCCTATTAAACCATAAGGTGTTGCCAAAATTTGTATGATGAATTAGGATAAATAATCAAGTTGTTTGTTGCTGAATTTTTGACCATCACATCATGCATTCAGGGGGAAGATATTGCTGCATCCGGATCACTGGATTTTGGTAGGTTAATTGGTAAGGATTCCCAATACCTTTGGTTTTTAATTAAGTAATCTTGTGGCTTAGTATTGTATGGTCTTTGCCTTGTGATTGTTTAGGAGACTCTGTTCTTATTGGAAAAGCAGAAGATTGCATCTAATTCAGACTAGTAAGAGGTAGGATCTATGCCTTATCGATTCGTTTGGTTACCCTATTGTTTGATTGTTTGAATATAATTGAATTTGATTTCCTATATTGGTCATATGCTTGCGGAATGTCTGATTATGATGATAGGGAATCTCAAAAGTTAATAGGGCAATAGATTGCCTAATTTGGTATGACTTTGAGGATTGATCTTTGATTTACATTGTAATTTGATTAAGGATCCTTTGTTGTGATTTGTGTATGCATGTATTATATGTGTATACGTGTATGTGCCTTGTTTGTGCTTTGTTTGAAGGATCATTTTGTTATTGGCCATGCAGGTAAATGTTGTTGCTCCTAGGGAGAGGAGAGATGCTTACCAAAGCGATAGATTTATGGGTAGTTATTCCCAACAAGAGCTCGCTGGATGCCTTGTAGGCCGGTTCAAGTCCAGACGTCGGGATGTCTTATAGGCCAGTTCGAGTCTGAACTTCAAGATGCCTTATAGGACAATTCGAGTCTGGATATTAGGATGTCCTATTTTTAAGAGGCAGGATGACTTGTATACACAGCTAAAAGAGTGCTCCTAGGCCAGTTCAAGTTTGGATGTGGGAGACAGCTAAAAGGCTTGCTGTAATATTGATTGTCTAACTGTTTTACCCTTTTTGCAGCATAGCCTTGGACAACATGGGAAAATGAGGACAAACCTTGGTTTTAAAATCAGATTATATTATAGGCTACCTGTGTGCTTCTGAATAAGAAATGTTTTCAATCTTTTCCCTTGTTTTCTACCAAATTCAGCCTACCTTCATATTATGTGTTCCTGTGATGATTTCGGCCCCTATTATGTGTGATTGATGTGTGTGGTATTTGGATATCTTAGCTGGTTTTAGGTGTTGATCTTTTGGTTATTGGGAGATGTTTGATTGGGAATCCCTAGGACTTATGATGTTGTGACCCTATTGAGATTCTTGTAATCTCATCCCTTCTTTTCTCCTCCTTTGCAGGCTTAAGTATGTGTTTTGTTACTGGTACCAAAGGTGTGAGATCAAGGCTGCACAGCTGGACGAATTTTCACTTCATTTGGACCACTTTTTTATTGAATGCGCATGCCATGTCTTTGAACTTGTGTGAATTTGCATTCTGACTTTTCAATCCCTCTTTCTCTTTCTTGTTGCTTCCGAAATATACATGAAGATGGATAGAGTTGATTAAAGACTCTGATTTGATCATCGAATATCATCTTGGAAAAATGAATGTTGTCGTTGATGCCTTATGCCAAAAGATTCATTCTCCTTCCCATCAGTTTTGGCTTATATGCGCACCCAATACATGCCAGTGCATCTTGGCACTGATTTTTCTAGTTTGTTGTTGGCCTGAATCGAAGTCACGCCTACCTTAATTGAAGAAATCCGGAATCAGTAATCAGAAGATCCAAGATTGGCTGAAATTCGGTAGCAACTATGGTGTTGATGTTATAGCTCATGATTTCAGAGTATGAGATGATGGAGTTCTTGTCTTCAGAAACCGGGTATGTGTGCCACAAAATATTGATATTCGTAATCTAATTTTTTCTGAGACACATAGTTCGAAGTTCGCTATTCATCCTACTATCACAAAGATGTACCGAGACTTGTAGGAACAATATTAGTGGTCGAACATGAAACGCCACATTGCTGAGTTTGTTGCCCGATGCCTCGTATGTCAATTCCAATTCCAGTATAGAAGTGGGAGCATGTCACGATGGATTTTGTGACTGGTTTACCTAGATCATAGAAAGGATTTGATGCCACTTGAGTGATCATGAATTGATTGACAAAATCTGCACACTTCCTTCCTGTTCATATGACAGAAACCTCCGAGAGATTGTCTGTTCGTTACTTGGACGAGATTGTTCGTCTACATGGAGTGCCAGATTCCATTATTTCAAATCGTGACCCTCGTTTCACATCATGATTTTGGGCGAAATTCCAGAAAGCACTGAGTTTGAGACTGAATTTCAGTACAACGTTTCATCCCTAGACTAATGGTCAATCTGAAAGAACGATTCAGACGCTTGAAGACATGTTGTGTGCGAGTGTATTCCACCAAAATACCAGTTGGGATCGATGTCTACCTTTGGCGGAGTTCCCTTACAACAACAGTTTCCATGTGAGCATCAGAATGGCTCCGTATGAAGCACTGTATGGGAGACATTGCAAAACTCCTATTTGCTGGAATGAAGTAGGTGAGAGATGCCTAGATAATCCGGAATTGATTGATCAAACAATGGAATAGCTGAATTTGATTTGACAAAGGCTGAAGACAGCGCAAGATCAGCAGAAAACTATGTCGATAATCGACGAAAGGAGCTGGAATTTGCGATGGGTGACAAGGTGTTTCTGAAAGTTGCATTGTGAAAAGGTGCCCTTCGTTTTCAGCAGTGATGTAAGTTAGCACCTCGTTACATTGGACCGTATGATATTGTTGAAAGAATAGGCCTTGTTGCATACTGACTAGTATTATCTCCAAATATAGAAAGAATTCACAATGTGTTTTACGATTCGATGTTGAGAAAATATGTGCGAGACCCTACTCATGTATTTGAAAAACCACCAGTTGAAGTTGTTGAAGACCTATCCTACCCCGTATAGCCAGTTTCCATACCAGATTGGTCAGTTTGTGAGCTTCACAGTCAAAGCATGCCTGTGGTACAGATTGTTTGGTGTAATGGCCAAATTGAGGAAAAATCTTTAGAGATTGAGGAATCTATGCATGCAAAATTTTCTTACTTGTTTTCTTAGGTACTCATTCTGAAATTTCAAGTACAAAATTTTTGTAAGGAAAGGAGGATGTGAGACCCTGATTTTTGTGTCCTAGAAGTCCAGAAGCCAGTGCAGCTGAAATGACCATTTTGCACCTGAAGAAATATATGTGTGATAGCCGAAAATGGTATAGAAGATTCTTTCTTCTTTTTGTTAATTTCATTTCCTTCTTGGTTCATCCTTACCAAAAATGGTATATCTCCTAAAATTAAGAGATAATTCCAGAATTTAATCCTAATGATTATCTCCTTAAATCTAACCTTAAAAGTAGGAAAAAATTAATCTCACTAAGCCTATAAACATACCAGCAAGCCACACACACACACACCAAAAACACAAAATCATTAAGCAATCAAACCCTACACCCTACCCTTGCTATCAAAATTTCTTAACCTTCACCAAAGCCGAATTCTTTCATCCTTCATCAGATTTATGAAAATAATAGCTTGTTTGAAAGCTCTTTCCATCCTCCATCTTGTTTCCTTGGTTTCATTATCAGAAGGATAGAATTTTCTTGTACTTTTTCTTATCGCAATTGTCTAGGGTTTAGTGCCGAAATCCTTTGATTGATCCTTCAACTGGTTTCTGTTGTTGTTTATTTTGTTCTTATGATTGTTTGGCATCTGTTCATGATATAATATCATGATTTCATCTTTTAAATCTTCCCTATGAATGAAATCAGCATGCCCTATACCTTTGCCTATTATTGCCGTTTTTGATCAATTGACTTGTATATTAGCTTCTGATCTTGTTCCTTTTAATTGTATATGTAATTAACACCTAATCCTTCCTTATAATCATGAAATCGCAACCCTTAAACCTTATATGCATGAAATCACAATTGCCCTTCTACCCTATCTTTGTGCCAAAATTTGCATGGTTAATTTGGATGATAAATCAGGTTGATTCTTATTGTGTTCTTGGCTATCACATTACAAATCTGAGGAGGAGGTCTCAGCAGCATCTGATCGCTAGTTTCTGATAGGTTCGATGAGTGAAATTGGTAAGAAAATAGGATGTTTACTTGGTTTGAGTATGCATGCTTAGTATAATTTTGTCTTTTCCTTATGATGATATAGGTGGTTTTGATCCTCTAAATAAAGTCAAAGGAATAGCTACTTGTTCAGAGACAAGAGACAAGAGAGATTGGATCTATACCTCATCAATTTCTCCAAAGATCCATGTTGGTTACTTTATATTTTCGGTGTATGTTCTTGTTGATGGTTATATTTTCATACTTTGTATAGTGTATGCAAGAGTTGCGGATTGAGCTACGATACATTAGGCAGTGTCAAACCCTTGAGATAAGTTATGTGCACCTAATTCGCATGTGTTGTGTGCATTGAACATGCTGATTGTGTTGTGATATGATTGAGTATGCCCTATTGTGATGTTATGCCTTGTACTTGCTTTTGTGTGCTTGTACATGTTTGTGTGTCAGGATCCTTTTCCGGTGGCCATTCGGAGTAAGCGCTGAAGCTCCTAAGAAGAGAAGAGGTTCTTACTGGTATGGGAGTTTTATGGGTGGCAATCTCCAGCTTATGCACTCTAGATACCTAGTCCTGTGTGTTGGCTAAATGCCTTGTACTGTGTGCCCGCTATATGCCTTGTATTGTGTGCTGGCTGGATGCCTTGTCCTATTTGTTGGCAAGATACTCTTATCCTTGTGTGGTTTGGATGCCCTAATCCGTGTGTGGTTAGGATGCCTAGTTCTGTGTGCTGGCTAGATGCCTTGTCCTGTGTACTGGCAAGATGACTAGGATTGCTAATTAGCTTGTGTGGTAACTTTTTACCCTTTCTGCAGTTAAGCCTTGGACAACGTAGGTGGAAGGGGATGGCTTTTTTTATTGATAAGATTGAACGATGATTTTCCTGCCTGTGTACTTCTGATTTTCGGAAGTGTTTGTAGTCCACCCTCAGCCTATAGCTCTCGGCCCTATCCCTATTGGCTATCTAATGTTTGGGTGTTATCCCTTTAGATGTGTAGGTGAATATGATGTTGCTCGAGAGATGTTTGTTTTGATTTTGTGAGACCCCGATTTTTATGTCCTAGAAGTTCAGAAGCCAATGCAGGTGAAATGACCATTTTTCCCCTGAAGAAATAGATGTATGATAGCCGAAAATGGTATTGAATGTTTAGTGTTTATTGCTGATTCCATTTCTCCTTTATTTTATTTACTTATTGGTTCAATCTTACCTTAGATGATAATTTCGTAATTAGGGGATATTTCCAGAATTTAATTCTAATGATTATCTCCATATATCTAGCCTTTAAAGTAGGGAAAATTAATCCTATTACACCTTAGAAGAGGAGTAGCTGGCCACTCTTGTCCACACACTCCAAAAATACACAAAATTATCAAGCAATCAAACCCTACACCTTACCCTTTACTGCCAAAATTTCCAAGCCTTCACCATAACCAAATTCTTATAGCCGAATTCTTTCATCCTTTATCAGATTTCTACAAATAATAGCTTGTTAGAAAGCTCTTTTTATTCCCTATCTAGTTATCTTGGTTTGATCATCAGAAGCTCAATTCTTCCTTATCAAAATTTTTGTCGCAATTTGTTGTGTATTTGTGCCGAAATACTTTGATTCATCCTTCAATTGGTTTCTATTGTTGTTCTTTTTGTTTGTATGATTGTTTGGCACCTATCTAAGTTATAATATCATGAATTAATCCTTTGAATCTTCTCTATATGTGAAATTGGCATTCCTTATACCTTTACCTATTGTTGCTGATTTTGACCAATTAACTTACCTATTGGTTTCTGATTTTGTTCCTTTTAATTGTCAGTGATATTAACACCTAATTTTTCCTTGTTAACATGAAATTGCAACCCCTAAAGCTTGTATGCATAAAATCGCAATTGTCCTTGTGAATCCTATTTTGGAGTCGAAATTTGTATGGTTGATTGTGGTGATAAATCATGTTGATTATTTTTGAGTTCTTGGCTATAACATCACATATCCAAGGGGGAGGCACCTACAATATCTGATCACTAGTTTCTGATACGTTTGGTGAGTGGAATTGGTTAGGAAATATGATGTTTACTTGATTAATGAGTATGCATGCTTAGTATGGTTTTGTCTTTGCCTTATAATATTATAGATGGTTCGGATTTCTTAAATAAAGGCAAAGGAATAGCTTCTTGTTTAGAGACAAGAGAGGTAGGATCTATACCTCATCGGTTTCTCCAGAGATCCTTGTTATTTGCTTCTTATTTTCGGTGCATATTCTTGATGATAAGAGTATGCATGAATTGCGGATTGAGATATGTTCCTTTAGGCATTGTTGCTTGAGATAGGTTATGTGTGCGTAATTTGCATGTATTGTGTGATTGAACATGCTGATTTTGTTTTGATATGGTTGAGGATGCCCTGTTGTCGTGTATTGTGCCTTGTACTTGCTTGCCTTGTACTTGCTTGTTTGTGCTTGCCTTGTACTTGCTTGTTTGTGCTTGCACGTAATTGTTTGTGCTTGCACGTACTTGTTTGTGCTTGTACGTGTTTGTGTCTCAGGATCCTTTTTCGGTGGTCATTCGGGGTAAGCGTTGATGCTCCTTGGGAGAGAAGAGGGTTTATTGGCATGGGAGTCGTATGGGTGGCAATCCCATGTATGTGCACGTTAGATGCCTATTCCTTGTGTGGTTTTATTCCTTGGATGGTTGGATAGAGAATGGAAAGATCTTTCTAACAAACTATTATTTGCAAGAATCCGATAAACGATGAAAGAGTTATGCTATTTTGAAGTTCAAGTCGATTTTGGCAATTCCGCTGAATTACAAATTAACTTATGACAAAGAAAAACTAATCTCCAGATGAAAAATCCAGACTTTTGGAAAGAGAACAAAAAGAGCTTTCCAACAAGCTATTATTTTCAGAAATCCGATAAAGGATGAGAGAGTTATGCTAAAATGAAGTTCAAGGAGTTTCGACTAAGGTTTAAGCAAAAATCGTAAATTGAGAAGAATGGGATAAATTACGAAATTTCTATATGATTTTTGGTATGTTTAGGTGGGATAGGCTGGCCACTCTTTTATAGGTGTCTAAGGAGGTTTAACTAAGAGATAATTCTTTACTTTTAAGCTTAAAAGGATAATTAAAGGATAATTATATGAGAATAATAATTCTATTAAAAGAAATATTTTATTTAAAAGGAAGAATTATCTAATACCTTAGATAATAAGGGATAAAACTAAGTATAATTAATATAAAAATACCATAATTAAAATAGGAAATATCTGGCATCAACCATTTTAAGCCATCACGCATCCATTTCTTTAGGGGCAAAATAGTCATTTCAGCTACATCGGCTCCTGGACTTCTTGGACATCTAAACTAGGAAGGGTCGAGGTGTCACATTCTTCCTATTTCATTTCCTTCCTGGTTCATTTCTATCTTAAATGGTATATCACCTATTCTTAAGGGATATATCCAGAACTAAATCCTAAGCATTATCTCTTATTATCGTCTTAAAAGTAAGGAAATTAATCCCATTAAATCCTATAAACATACCAGCAGGACATAAAAGTGTCCTCACACCAAAACACCCTAAATTATCACGTGATACCCTCTTCTTCAACCTCCTTGCAACCGAAAATTACCATACACTAACAATAGCTGAATTCTTTCATTTTTCATCCAATTTCTACAAATAATAGCTCGTTGGAAACCTTTTTTCATCATTCATCTTGTTATCTTGGTTTCATCATCAAAAGTTTATTTCTTCTCTATATTAATTGCTATCGCAATTTCCTTGATGTTAGTGCCGAAATTTCTTGATTCTTCCTTCAATTGGTTTCGGTTGTTGTTCCTCTTTTTCATATAACTATTTGGCACCTATTCTTGTTGTAATGTCATGAATTCGTCCTTTGAATCCTCCCTATATGTGTAATCGGCTCCTTTGCCTAATTGTTGTCGAAATTTGTCATTTGGTTTCTTTATTGGTTTTCAATCTCATTCTTATTAATCGTTTGAGTAATTGACACCTAATCCTTCCTTGTTATTATGAAATCACAACCCTTAAACAATTTATGCATGAAATCACAATTTGTCCTTGTGCCTTAACTTAGTGTCAAAATTTGCATGATGAATTGGGTTGAAAATCAGATTGATTCTTACTGTATTCTTGGCTATCACATCACAAATCCAAGTGGATGGTTCTGACAACATCTGATCACTAGTTTCTGATAGGTTTGGTGATTGGAATTGGTAAGGAACTAGGATGTTTATTTGGTTTCTAAATGTGTATGCCTAGTGTGGTATTGTCTTTGCCTTATGTATGTTTAGGTGGTTCAGATCCTCTTGATAAAGGCAAAGGACTAGCTACTTACTCAAAGACAAGAGAGGTAAAATCTATACCTCATCGGTTTCTCCACTTGTTGATGTTTCAGTTTGTGTCCTATGTTGTATACGTATGCTTAGAGTTGTTGTACATGATTTCAAAATTTGGTTTGTGGTTCCCTAGGCAAGTGTGAATCCCTATGATAGGATGTGTGTGCATAAATCGGTTGTGTTATGTGTATTGGACTTGGTAATCGTGTTGTGATGTGATTAAGGATACCTTATTGTGGTGTTATGCCTTGTACTTGCTTGTGGTTGCTTGTGCTTGATTGTGTGTCAGGATCCTTTTTCGGTTGCCATTTGGGATAAGCATTGATCCTCCTAGGGAGAGGAGAGGTACTTACTGGTATGGGAGTCACATGGGTGGCAATCCCCAGTAAGAGCTCATTGGATGCCTAGTCCTTGTGTGGCTAGATGCCTTGTCCTTCTGTGGCAAGATGTCCTTATCCTTGTGTGGTTTAGATGCCCAGTCCTTGTGTGGCTAGAAGTCTAGTCCTTGTGTGGCTAGAAGCCTAGTCCTTGTGTGGTTAGATGCCTTCTCCTTGTGTGGCTAGAGGCCTAGTCCTTGTGTGGTTAGATGCCTTGTCCTTGTGTGGCAAGATGCATTTATCCTTGTGTGGTTTGGATGCTCTTATCCTTGTGTGGCAAGATGTCCTTATCCTTGTGTGGTTTGGATGCCCTTGTCCTTTTGTGGCTTGAATGTCGTTGTCCTTGTGTGGCTTGGATGCCTTGTCCTTGTGTGGCAAGATGACAAGGCTTTTTGTTTAGATTGTTTGCTAACCATTTACCCTTTGTGAATCTAAACCTTGGACAACACAAGTGGAAGGGGATAGTCTTTCAACTATTGAGATTAGATGATGAATTACCTACCTATGTATTTCTATTTTCAGAAGTGTTCTTAGTCCACCCGAAGCCTTGTTACTTTCGGCTCTACCCTTATTGTGCTTGTTTGATGTTTGAGTGATACGCCTTTAGTTGTGTAGGAAAATCTGATGTTGATTGGGAGATGTTTGTTTAGATTTCTGCAGATTTTATGATGTTGTGACCCTACTAAGATTCTTGTAATCTCACCTGATTGATTTCTCCATTTTTAGGCTTAGGTACACCTTTTGACAATGGTACTGAGGTGTGAGATCAAGGCTGCACAACTGGATAATATTGCATCACATTCACATGCATCCTTCTTTGCTGATTGCTTGCACATATACCCAATGAACATGCAATTTGATTGGACTACTTTCTGGTTCATTAGATCCCTCTTATTCTTGTTAATTTTGGAAATATACTTGAGGGTATCTTGCTGGATTTTGAGACTGCTTTGGGACTTGTGTGTTTTGGTTCCTTTGCTTAGTTATAAAGACTTCTGTTGATGTTTTTTTTTTCGCTCCATATGTTACCAGAATGTATGTCTAATACTAACATGCTACAACCTTTAAAAAGCATAAGAATGAACTTAAAATTTATAATTAGTGTGAGTTAAGCCTTGTGGGATTCAGATAAGTCCTTGGTTAGGCTTGTTTGGGTTTCACGGCGGTAAGGATCCTTATAGGTTGGCTTTGGGTTTTTACAGCCTAATATTCAAGCTAACAATTTCGAGATTAAACCGACAATGATCCATATGTTGGAAAATCATTAATTTTATAGAATCGAGAAAGAAGATCCGATGAAACATAACAAATCTTTTGTGAAGTTGACTAAGACATTTCAGTTCAACGGAGTTTCTACTGAAGCTATAAGGTTGCATTTGTTTCCTTTCTCATTGTCTACAATAGCGGCTAACTGGTTGGATGGACTTAGACTGGAAGCAATAACCATATTGGAAGAACTTATGAATGTGTTCTTGGCACGATTTTTCCCTATATCTAAGAATTTTCAGCTGTGGAAGGAGATCACTAACTTTCAGCATAAACCAAGAGAAAGTTTGTACAAGTCCTATGAATGTTTTTTAAGGCTTGTTGAGAAGATGTCCACACCATAACTGTGAGACCTCGAATTTTGAGTCCTAGAAGTCCAGAAGCCAGTGCAGGTGAAAAGGCCATTTTTCCCCTGAAGAAAAGGATGTGTGATGGCCGAAATTGGTAAGGAATGTTTGGTAATTATTTATGGTATTAATTCCCTTTAATTTGGTTTTTAATTTGTTGATAATCACCTTAGGAATTAAAATCCCTAAAATTAAAAAGGGATAATTACAGAATTTAAATCTGGTAATTATCTTACTTTAATAAAGCCTTTAAAGTAGTAATCTTAATACCATACCCATCCATTATAAATAGAAAGCCAACTCCACAAAAATCATTCATAGAAAACACACAAAACTCGTATAGCCTAAAACCCTTACATCTCCCTATATCTGCCAAAATTCGCTGAAATTTTAAATCAACATAGCTCTCCCATCGTTTGTTGGATTCCTGCAAATAATATCTTGTTGTAAAGCTCTCTTCATGCTCTTTCCAACCATGTTTATTTTGTTGTTTGGACGTTCGTAATTCTTTGTCAAAGGAAAAGTTGAAATGCGGCGAAACTGCCAAAATCTTCTTGAACTTCAATGTAGCATAACTCTTTCATCGTTTGTTGGATTCCTGCAAATAATAGCTTGTTGTAAATCTCTCTTCATCCTCTTTCCAACCATATTTGGTTTTTTGTTTGGACGTTCGTATTTCTTTGTCAAAAGATAAGTTAAAAATCGGCGGCGAAATTAGGTTTTAAGATTTGTATAATTCTTCCTTTGATTGATCTCTGATGTTGTTGCCCTTATTCATATGATTGTTTAGAATTCATTCATAGTGAAGAATTATGATTTCATCCCTTTAAGGCATGAAATTGAAAATTGTATTGTGCCATACTCTTAGTGCCGAACTTTGCATAGTTAATTGGGATGGTAAATCAAGTTGAATCGTTAAGTTTCTGGCTATCACATTATACATCCAAGGGGGAGGCACCTGCGGCATCTGATCACTGGTTTCTGATAGGTTTGGTGAGTGGAATTGGTAAGGAAATAGGGTATTTACTTGGTTATTGCGTATGTACGCTTAGTTTATTTTTTTGTCTTTGCCTAATGATGACTTAGGTGGTTCGGAAGTATCTAGTAAGGGAAAAGGAATAGCTTCTTGTTCAGAGACAAGAGAGGTAGGATCTATGCCTCATCGGTTTCTCCAGAGACCTCGTTGTTTGCTTAATTGATTTCGGTACCTATGATTGTGAAACTATATGCGCATTCATATTAAATAATGCATGCTTGAGTTGCGGATTGAATTGAGAAATTTCTAGGCTATACTGAATCCCTTAAGGTAGGTTAGGAATGTCTAGCTTGCATGTGTGACGTGTATTGAACATGCTGAATGCGATCTGACAGAATTGAGAATACCCTATTGTGGTTTTTTGCTTTGTGCTTGCTTGTGTGTGCTGGTACGTATTTGTGTGTCAGGATCCTTTTCCGGTGGCCATTTGGGTTAATCTCTGATGGTCCTTGTGAGAGGGGAGGTTCTTACTGGTATAGGAGTCGTATGGGTGGCAAATCTTAACAAGAGCTCGCTGGATGTCTGGTCCTTGTGTGGCCAGAAGCCTTGTCCTTGTGTGGCAGGAACCCCTTATCCTTGTGTGGTTTGGGATGCCTTTATCCTTGTGTGGTTTGGGATGCCCTTGTTCTTGTGTGGCTTGGGATGTTTTGTCCTTGTGTGGCAAGATGAAAAGGCTTGCTGATTAGCTTGTGTGTTAACCAATTACCTTTCATGCAGTAAGCCTTGGACAACACAGGTGGAAGGGGATGGCCTTTTCTTCTTCATTGTCGAGAACAATCTGATGAGTTATGTCTGCCTGTGTACTTCTGATACTTTTCAGAAGTGTTTGTAGTCCCCCTCAGCCTTAGATTCGACCCTACCCTTTTTGATTAAATCTTTGAATTGCATGAATCCTTTTAGTTGCGTAGGAATGATCAGATGTTGTTCAGGATATTTGTGTTTATGGTTTATGCAGATCTTATGATGTTGTGACCCAACTGAGATTCTTGTAATCTCATTCCGTTGTTTTCACCATTTTTTTTCAGGCTTAGGTATATTCATTGCTCGTGGTACCAATGTGTGAGATCAGGGCTATACGACGGGGCGATATCGCATCACTTTTGCATACTTGTTCCTTAATTACTTGCGCATATAACTTGAATAAAATTGGACTACGTTCTACTTTATTTTAAGATTCCTTCTTTGCTTGTTATTTTCGACTATGTTGGAGGAATTCTTGCTGGTTATTTGGATCCTTACGAGACTTGTGTGTTATGAATCCACTGATTTAATTTAAAGACTTCCGCTAATGCTTTTACTCACTTCGTGTGATACCAAAATGATTGTCTAATATCATGCTCTAACTGTTATTAAACATGAAGAATGAAAATGCTAAAAGTTAAAAACTTAGTGAGTAAGCCTGATGGTATTCAGATAGGTCCTATGTCTCTTTGGGCTTGTTTGGGTTTCACGGCGGTAATGACCTTAATCGGAGCAAATATTAATAGATAGGAATTGGGGTCATTACAATAACATCCTAGATTTTTTGTGAGACCCCGATCCTCCATAAGGTAGATATCCTAGAAGTCTAGACACTGGTGCAACTGAAATGACTATTTTTGTCCTTGAAGAAATGAATGCATGATGACCTAAAATGGTTGCTGCCGAATATTTCCTATTTTAACTATGGTATTTTTATTATCCTTAAGTTTTATTCCTTATTATTCAAAGAATTAGATAATTCTTCCTTTTAAATAGAATAATTCTTTTAATAGAATAATTCTTTTAATAGAATTATCCTTTTAATAGAATTATCCTTTTAATAGAATTATCTTCTAAGCATTATCTTATCCTTCTAAGCTTAAAAGTAGAGAATTATCTTTTAATTAAACCTCCCTAAGCCCTATAAATTAACATGGCTGGTCACCCTATCTAGCACACAACTATTCTCTAATTTTCACACAAAAATAAACTCTCTCCCTCTCCCTTTTGGCCGAAATTTCTTCTCCCTAAACCCTAGCCGAAATTGATCATCCTTCATCAGATTTCTGCGTGTGATACCTTGTTAGAATCCTCTCTTCATGTTTCCTTTTATTATTTAGAATTCACAAGAAAAATTTTAGTCCCTCTCTGTCTATTGTTGCCGAAATTCTTCCTGCTTCCTTTGATGTATCTGGATCTTGTTCCTCTTAATTGCATGAGTGTTTGGCACCTATTCCTCTTTAATTTTCATGAAATCGCAACCCCTTTTGCTGTGTATGATGAAATCGTAACTTCCCTAGGGTTTGGAGCTAAAATTCCTAATTCTTCTATCTGTTGGTTTTAGTGTTTGTTCCTCTTTTTTGCATGGGTATTTGGTACCTATTCTTGCTATATTATAATGAAATTAGCCCTTGTATCTTGTTGTGTGACAAAATCGGAAAGCCCTAGCTCTATACCCTATGGATGCCGAAATTTGTGTAATAAATTGAGATAAACATTCAGGTTGATTCTTGCTGAGTTCTTGGCCATCACATCACGCATTCAGGGGAGAATATATTGCTGCATCTGGTCGCTGGTTTTTGGTAAGGTTTTGGTAAGGATCTGAGGATTCCTTTGGTTTTGATTTCATACTATATTGCTTAGTGTTGCATTGTCTTTGTCTTATGATTGTTTATGAGTTTCTGATCATATTGATAAAGGCAAAGGGATAGCATATGATTCAGGCACGTGAGATGTAGGATCTATGTCTCATTGATTTCTCCAGTTTTCCTCTTGTTGATTGTCATTAAATTCAGTTGCCTAATGATTGAACAATTGCTTGCAGTTATGTACCTAGGTATGAGCTAATTTCCAATGCATGTGTGCTTATTATATGATTTCAGAATGGGTCTAATTACATTAGGGAATTCTCAGAAATCAATTAGGATTATCGCTGCCTAATTTGGTTATGGTTTGTGTTTTGTGTTGTCATTTGATTGAAGATACCCTGCTGGAATTTTGTGTGCTTGTGCTTTCTTGTGTTTGCTTATACTTTTTGTGGGTCAGGATCCTCTTTGTTGCTAGCCATGCGAGGTGAGTGTTCATGTTCTTGTGAGAGGAAAGAAACTTACCAAATCGGGAGTTGTATGAGTGATTGTTCCCAACACGTGCACGCCAGATACCTTATATGCCAATTCGAGTCTGGATGTCAAAATGTCTTGTATTCTAGTTCAAGTCTGGGCATCAAGATGACCTTTATTCCAGTTTGAGTTTGAATGTAGGGTTAGTTCTTCACTGTCGAAATTCAACTCATAATTTGGCAGGTTTGGTGCCAAAATTGTGTAATTCTTCCTTCAATTAGTTTCTATTGTTGTCCCTCTTGTTTTTATGATTGTTTAGCATCCATTTATGTTGTAAAATCATGAATTCATCCTTTGAATCTTCCTTATACATGAAATCGGCATGCCCTACCTATCCCCTATTGTTGCCAATTTGATTAATTAATTAACCTATTGGTTTCTGATCTTGTTTCTTTGATTATATGTGTTATAAACACCTAATCCTTCCTTGTTAACATGAAATCGTAATTTTCCCTACTACCCTATTCTTAGTGTTGAAATTTGTATGTTGATTGAAATGGTAATTCAGGTTATTTATTGTTAAGTTCTTGGCTATCACATTACACATCCAAAAGGGAGGCACCTGCGGCATCTGATCACTAGTTTCTAATAGGTTTGGTAAGTGAAATTGGTAAGGGATTAAGGCATTTACTTGGTTATGTCTTTGTCTTATGATGTTATAGGTGGTTCGGATCCCTTGAATAAAGGCAAAGGAATAGCTTCTTGTTCAGAAACAAGAGAGGTAGGATCTATGCCTCATCGGTTTCTCCAGAGATCCTTGTTGTTGGTTGTTAATTTCGATGCATGTCTTTGTATTGTTGTATGCGCATGTGTGAGATGATGTATGCATGAGATGTGGATTGGTTTGAGGCTTATCTAGGCTATATTGAATCCCTTAAGATAGGTTATAAGTGCCTAGTTTGCATTTATTATGTGTATTAAACATGCTAATTTTGTTCTGACATGACTGAGGATACCCTATTGTGGTATTGTGCCTTGTACTTGCTTGTGTATGCTTGTACGTGTTTGTGTGTCAGGATCCTTTTTTGGTGGCTATTCGGGTAAGCACTGATGCTCCTGGGGAGAGGAGAGGTTCTTACTAGTATGAGAGTCGTATGGGTGGCAATCCTCAGCATGTGCATGCTAGATGCCTAGTCCTTGTGTGGCTTGATGCCTTGTCCTGTGTGATAGCAAGATGCCCTTACCCTTGCGTGGTTTGGATGCCCTAATCCTTGTGTGGTTAGGATGTCTAGTTCTGTGTGGTGGCAAGATGAATAGGCTTGCTGATTATCTTGTGTGCTATCCTTTATCCTTTGCGCAGCAAAGCTTGGACAACACAGGTGGAAGGGGATGGCTTTTTCCGATTGTTGGGATGTTTGATGAGTTTTACCTACCTGTGTACTTCTGATTTTCGAAAGTATTTGTAGTCCACCCTCAGCCTTAGCTTTCATCCCTATCCTTTTTGGTTGAATGATGATTGCGTGATTCCCTTTAATTGCTCCTAATGGGACCGCTACCGTCGTGAAACCTAAACAAGTTCGAAACAGGACCTATCTGAATCCCACAAGATTTATCCATCTAATTTTGATTTTAGCATGTTAATTCCTTTAAGATTTTAAAGTTTAGAGCATGATATTGGACAAATATTCTGATACCATACGGAGTGAATAAAACATCAGTAGAAGTTTTTAAATTTAATCAATGAATCCCTAACACACAAGTCCCATAGGGATCCAAATATCCAGCAAATAACCCCCAACATAGTTCAGAAATAACAAGCAAAGGAGGAAACTTGAGAAACCAGAAAAATAGTCCAATCAATGATCATATTGTATGCGCAAGCAACCAAGGAGACAAAAATATACAAATGTGATGTGATATCGTCCCGCCGTGCAGCCTTGATTCTCACACGCTAGTACCACGAACACCAAATGTACTTAAGCCTGAAAAATTGGTAAAAACAACAGGATGAGATTACAAGAATCTGAGTAGGGTAATAGCATCATAAGATCTATTGTGAGACCCCGAATTTTGAGTCCTAGAAGTCCAGAAGCCAGTGCAGGTGAAAAGACCATTTTGCTCCTGAAGAAAAAGATGTGTGATGGCCAAAATTGGTAAGAAATGTCCAGTAATTAATTTTGGTTTTAATTCCCTTTAATCTAGTCCTTTATAGGTTGATAATTACCTTAAAAATTTAAATCCCTAAAATTAAGGGTGATAATTACAGAATTTAATTCTGATAATTATCTTACTTTAATTAAGCCTTTAAAATAGGGATTTTAATCCCATAACCACCTTATATAAATAGGAAGCCAGCCACACAAAAATCTTATACAGAAAACACAGAAAATTCGTAAAACCTAAAAACCTTACACCTCCCAATTTTTGCCAAAATCCGCTGGAACTTCAAATCAGCATAACTCTCTCATCCTTTGTCAGATTCTTGCAAAAAATAGCTTGTTGGAAAGATCTCTTCATCCTCTTTCCAACCATCTAGGGTTTTTTATCTGAAGATTAATTTTTCTTTATCGAAAGTTAAATCATATTTCAGCGGGATTAGGTTTCAAGATTGTGTGATTCTGTCTTCAATTGATTTCTGTTGTTGTTCCTCTTGTTCATATGATTGTTTGGCATCCATTCATGTTATAAAATCATGAATTCATCCTTTGAATCTTTTCTATACATGAAATCAGTATGCCCTACCCTTGCCTTATTATTGCCTATATTGATCAATTGATTAACCTATTGGATTTCGATCTTGTTTCTTTTGATTGTATAAGTTATAAACACTTAATCCTTCTTTTTTAACATGAAATCGCAACTCTTACACCTTGCTAACATGAAATCACAAATTATCTTATGTCCAATGCTTAGTGCCAAAATATACATAGTTACAGTGGGGTGGTAATTCAGGTTGAATCTTGTTAAGTTCTTAGCTATCACATCACACATCCAAAGGGGAGGCACCTGCGACATCTGATCACTGGTTTCTGATAGGTTTGATGAGTGGAATTGGTAAGGAATAGGGTACTTACTTGGTTATTGAGTATGCATGCTTAGTTTGGTTTTGTCTTTGACTTGTGATGCTATAGGTGTTTTAGAATTATTAAATAAGGGAAAAGGAATAGCTTCTTGTTCTGAGAGAAGAGAGGTAGGATCTATGCCTCATCGGTTTCTCCAGAGATCCTTGTTGTTTGTTTATTATTTTTGATACCTGCCCTTGTTATTATTGCATGTGAATTGATTGTAGGATATGTGCATGAATCACGGATTGAGATATGAATCCTATAGGCCATACCAAACCCTTGGGTTAGGTTTTGAGTGCCTGAATTACATATAATTGTGTTCTGACATGATTGAAGATACCCTGTTGTGGTATTATGCTTTGTACTTGCTTGTGTGTACTTGTACGTGTTTGTGTGTCAGGATCCTGTTCCAATGGCCATTCGGGGTAAGCGTTGACGCTTTTTGGAAGAGGGGAGGCACTTACTAGTATGGGAGTTGTATGGGTGGCAATCCCCAGCATGCACGCACTGGAAGCCTTGTCCTTGTGTGGCTTGAATGCTTGGTCCTTGTGTGGTTGGAAGCCTTGTCCTTGTGTGGCTTGGATATCTTGTCCTTGTGTGGCAGGATGAATAGGTTTGCTGATTAGCTTGTGTGCTAACCTTTTACCCTTTGTGTAGTAAACCTTGGACAACACAGGTGGAAGAGGATGGTCTTTTCTGTTGACAAGAATGATTAATAATTTACTTGCTTGTGTATTTTTAACTTTTGGAAGTGTTTACAGTCCACTCTCAGCCTTAGTTTCGACCCTAACCTTGGATTGATTCTTGAATTGCGTGATACCTTTAGATGTTTGTTTAAGATTTTTGTAAATGTAACGACCCTAACTCACTAACCTATTATTAATTGTTCCGATTAGGGCCCTTACTACCATGAAACCCAAACAAACCAAAGAACCAGGACCTATCTGAATCCCACAAGGCTTACTCATCAAATTCTCAATTTTTAGCATGTACATTCTTTATGTTTATTAACAATTAGAGCATGATATTGGATAAGTATTTTGGTATCATACAGAGTGAATGAAATATCAGCGGAAGTCTTTAAATAAAATCAATGAATCAATCCAAGGTTAGGGCCGAAACTAAGACTGAGGGTGGACTGCAAACACTTACGAAAGTCAAAAGTACACAGGCAAGTAAATCATTAATCATTCTCGTAAACAGAAAAGGTCATCCCCTTCCACCTGTGTTGTCCAAGGCTTCACTGCACAAAAGGTAAAAGGGTTAGCATACAAGCTAATTAGCAAGCCTATTTATTCTACCACACAAGGACAAGGCATCCAAGCCACACAAGGACAAGGGCATCCAAACCACACAAGGATAAGTGCATCCAAACCACACAAGGATAAGGGCATCCAAACCACACAAGGATAAGGGCATCTTGCCACCCATACGACTCCCATACCAGTAAGAACCTCTCCTCTCCCTAGGAGCATCAGCGCTTATCCTGAATGGCCACCAGAAAAGGATCCTGACACACAAACACATACAAGCACACACAAGCAAGCACATAGCACAATACCACAACAGGGTATTCTCAATCATGTTAGAACACAAACAACATGTTCAATTCACACAATACATGCAAATTAGGCACTCATCACCTAACTCAAGGGTTCGGTATAACCTAGAGGATCACATCTTGATTCACAATTCAAGCATACTCACTATAACATATGCGCATGCACTTATCATACATATAGATACTGAAATTAATAAGCAAATAACAAAGATCTCTAAAAAAACCAATGAGACATAGATCCTACCTCTTTTGTCTCTAAACAAGAAACTATTCCTTTGCCTTTATTCAAGGGATCCGAACCACCTATAACATCATAAGGCAAAGACAAAACCAAACTAAGCATGCATACTGAATAACCAATTGAATACCCTATTTCCTTACCAATTCCACTCACCAAACCTATCAAAAACTAGTGATCAGATGCCACAGGTGCCTCCCCCTTGGATGTGTGATGTGATAGCCAAGAACTTAGCAAGATTCAACCTAA
Organism: Passiflora organensis; assembly: GCA_019739055.1. Lineage (NCBI taxonomy): Eukaryota > Viridiplantae > Streptophyta > Magnoliopsida > Malpighiales > Passifloraceae > Passiflora > Passiflora organensis. The sequence continues at coordinate 203,351 of JAEPBF010000181.1, forward strand.
ATTGCCATCCTAATTAACTTTGCAAATTTCAGCACTAAGAATAGGGAACAAGACAAATTATGATTTCATGCATACAAGGTAATAGGGTTGCGATTTCATGTTAATAAGGAAAATTTAGGTGTTTGTAACATGTGTAACCAAAAGAAACAAGATCATAATCCATAGGTTAATCAATTGATCAAGATCGACAACAAATAAGGCAAAGGTAGGCCATACCGATTTTATGTATAGAGAAATTCAAAGGATGAATTCATAATTTTACATCATGAAAGGATGCTAAACAATCATACGAACAAGAGGAATAACAATAGAAATCAATTGAAGGCAGAATCACAAAATTTTAAAACCTAATCCCGCCGAATTACGACCTAAATTACGACAAAGAAAAATTAACCTCCATAAAAAAAAATCCAAGTTTTTTAGATAGAGGACGGAAAGAACTTTCCAACAAGCTATTATTTGCAAGAATCCGACAAACGAAGAGAGAGTTAATGCTATTTTGAAATTCAAGCAGATTTTGGCAGCAATAGGAAGGTGTAGGGTTTTTGGTTGGACAAATTTTGTATATTTTCTATGTAAGGTTTAAGTATGGCCATTTTCCTCTTTATATAGGGTGGTTATAGGATTAATTTCTCCACTTTAAGGGTAGATTAAAGTAAGATAATTATCAAAATTAAATTTTGTAACTATCCTTCTTTAATTTTAGGGATTTTATTTTCTAAGGTAATTATCAACCAATAAAGAACCAAATCAAATGGAATTAATACCAAAAATAATTACTAGACATTCCATACCAATTTCAGCCATCACACATCCTTTTCTTCAAGGGAAAAATGGTCTTTTCACCTGCAATGGCTTCTGAACTTCTAGTACTCAAAATTCGGGGTCTCACATCCACCTCAAGTACATTCGGACCCATACGTACAGCATAGCCGATGTAGACTAAATCACAAATCATTTGCTCTCCCAAAAGAGTCAGAACCGCAATAGGAGGAGACAAGGGAGGTAGAGGTCGATCCGTGCTAAGTGTTATTATTATTGCTCTTAACAAGACCTTAACCGCCATGAAACCCAAACAAGCCCAAAACTAGGACCTATTTAAATCCCATAGGGCTTACCCATCTAATTTCAAATTTTAGCATATTCATTCTTTATATTTATAACAATTGGAGTATGATATTGGACAAGCATTCTGATATCATACAGAGTGAATAAACATCAGCAGAAGTCTTTAAATTGAATCATTAGAACCACAACACATAAGTCCCATAGGGATCTAAAAATCTAGCAAGTAAACCACCAATTTAATCCGGAAACAAACAATCAAAGGAGGGACGCAAAGAACCAGAAAATAGTCCAATCAAAGTTCATGTTATATGCGTAAGCAACCAAGAAAACAAGAATGTGAATGTGATGCAATATCGCCCCACTGTGCAACTTTGATCTCACACACTTGTACAACAAACAGTGAATGTACCTAAGCCTAAAAAATGCTAAAAACAACAGGATGAGATTACAAGAATCTCAGTAGGGTCAAAACATCATAAGATCTACATAAATCTTAAACAAACATCTCCCGAACAACATCAGTTCAGCCTATACAACTACAGGATATCACGCAATCATCATTCAACTAAAAAGGGATAGGGCTGAAAGTTAAGGCTGATGGTGGATTATAAACACTTCCAAAAATCAGAATTACACAGGCAAGTAAAACTAATCAAACATCTCGGCAATAGGAAAAGGTCATTCCCTTCCACCTACGTTGTTCAAGGTTTCGCTACATAAAGGATAAAAGTTAGTACATAAACTAATCAGCAAGCTTATTCATCTTCCCACACAAGGACAAGGCATCCAAGGCATCCAAGCCACCCAAGGACGGGGGCATCCAAACCACACAAGGATAAGGGCATCAAAACCACACAAGGATAAGGGCATCTTGCCACACAAGGACTAGGTATCCAGCCTGCACATGCTGGGGATTTCCACCCACACAACTCTTATCCCAGTAACAACCTCTCCTCTCTCCAGGAGCATCAACACTTATCCTGAATGGCTGCCAGAAAAGGATCCTGACACACAAACATGTACAAGCACACATAGGTAAGCACAAAGCACAATACCACAACAGGGTATCCTCAATCATGTTAGAACACAATCAGCATGTTCAATACACACAACACATGCAAACTAGGCACTCATAACCTATCTTAAAGGATTTGATATAGCCTAGATAAGCCTTAAAAAAATTTGCAACTCATGTATACACCATCTCACACATATGCGTATACAACATCATAAGTATAGGTACCGAAATCAACAAGAAAACAAAGAATCTCTGGAGAAACCGATAAGGCATAGATCCTACCTCTCTTGTCTCTAAACAAGAAGCTATTTCTTTTCTTTTTTTCAAGGGATCCAAACCACCTATAACATCATAAGACAAAGACAAAACCAAACAAAGCATGCATACTCAATAACCAAGTAAATACCCTATTTTCTTACCAATTCCACTCACCAAACCGATCATAAACTAGTGATTAGATTCCACAGGTGCCTCCACCCCGGATGTGTGATGTGATAGCCAAGAACTTAACAAGATTCAACCTGAATTACCATCCCAATAAACCATACAAATTTCGGCACTAAGAATAGGACAATATGGAAAATTATGATTTCATGTTAACAAGCTATAGGGGTTGTGATTTCATGTTAACAAGGAAGGATTAGGTTTTAATAACACATATAATCAAAAGGAACAAGATCAAAAACCATCAGGTTAATCAGTTGATCAAAATCAGCAACAATAGGGCAAAAGAGTAGAGCATGCCGATTTCATGTATAGAGAAGATTCAAAGGATGAATTCATGATTTTACAACATGAATGGATGCCAAACAATCATATGAACTAAAAGAACAACAACAAAAATCAATTGAAGGAAGGAATCACATAAGTTTGGCACCAAAACCTGATGAATTACGACTTTAATTTCGACAGGAAAAAACTAACCTCCTAATAACCGAAAAATGATAGCTAGATAGAGGATGGAAAGAGCTTTCCAACAAGCTATTATTTGTAGAAATCCGACAAAGGATGAGAGAGTTATGCTAATTTGAAGTTGAAGAAATTTTGGCAACATTAAAGAGGTGTAGGATTTGATGTTTGATGAATTTTGTGTATTTTCTGTGTAAGATTTAAGTGTGGCCGACTTCCTCTTTATATAGGGTGGTTAAGGGATTAATTTTCCTACTTTAAAGGCTAGATTAAAGTAAGGTAATTTTCAGAATTAAATTCTATAATTATCCTTCCTTTATTTTAGGGCCATCACAATAAGGAATTAAAGTAATTATCAACCAATAAGGAACCAAATCAAAAGGAATTAAAACCAGAAATAATTTCTAAATATTCCATACCATTTTGGGCCATCACACATCTATTTCTTCAGGGATAAAGCTATCATTTCACCTTCACTAGCTTATGGACTCCTAGGACTCAAATTCGAGGTCTCATAAGTGTTATGCATGCTTGGTTTGGACTATGTCGTTTGTTATAAATCCATTGTGGGCTTGATTTCCGGATCTTGATATTTTATATATATGTATGACTCAGATTTCAGTTTATGTTATGAGATGCGTGCCTTAGTCACTTTTGTGGATTCGTATGGGCTTGTGTGTATGGACTCAATGTTTTGCATGTTTGGGGTCGTGTGACCTGTTGCTTGTGATTTAAGACTTCCGCTATATGTGCTTGCTTACTCTGTTGTATGTGTTGCATGTTTGGGGCCGTGTGGCCAGTTGCTTGTGATTTAAGACTTCCGTTGTATGTGTATGTTTACTCCGTTGATTGTTATGTGCCAGATATATTTTGTGACGTATCATGCTCTAGTTAAAATTAAAATTAAAATCTGTATATAATTTTGTGGTTTCGGTTTTGAAAAGTCAACGTGAACATTGCATTGTTTCGATTGGTTTACGTATTGGGACGATCGAGACTATACAGCAAGGAAAGTCCCATCTACCAGGAATGGATCCTCACAGATGCCTTTTTAGTTATGTGAATTTTTTTTATTCTTTTTGGGTTGCTTCTCATATGGCCCAACGAGAAATTCTGTGTAGCAGTAAATATTCTGTAGATCCTGGGATATACGGAGAAATCCCAGACTTGGTGCCCTCCATTCTATTTACATCACTTGGGTTCAGCACTGAAACATCCTGATTTTCTTCTGTCAAATCAACAAGGATATTAAATCCTGTTCTTTTCTGTCTTTTGTTCCCATGCGTGCCACTAGCTGACTTTCCTTAACAAAGTCTTCGTCTTCGTCGTTTGGGCATATGCATCCATGGTCCCCACTCCTGATCATACGTCGATGCACCTTGTATATTCACACCAGTTGATTGAGGCCCTACGCCCTCTCGTATCCACACCACTGCCATAGAAATCTGGTTTTGAACTGGATTAAAGGAAGAAGACTAGGCTCGAACAGTTAAGTAATGGCCTTGGATGGTCCAGGTTCAGGGTCCCTGCGATAAAGCTTTAGTATAATCTTGTACTGTGCTAAATCTGATGAGAAAATAGTTTTCCTCAAGATCCACTGTCTTCATTACTCCTGAGGGATTGCATAAGGTGTTCGATCTGTTTCACAAAGCACCAGGGCATAGAATTAGCCATGAGGCCGTGAGCCCGTTCAGAGAAAATAACAGAAGGGGTGTTATTCACAGTCTAGAAAATCTTCAGAAGAATCTTCCGTTCCTCTGGATTCTGGCGTACCCCGGATGTACAATTTTTTACGGATCCATTTAAAATTTAGTAAGAAATTAATCATTTCACTACCCATAAATTAATTTTGAAATACTTTTCTATCTGAAAAAAAGAAATCTTGAAACACCTTGGTAAATTAAGCTACATGGCAGATTGCGGGCAATTATGAGGGTGCAGTAGCATCTCCACCACTTGGCTCATAGCTGGTCTTTCATTTTTGTCCAAGTCAACGCATTGTAGAGCCACCCGAATCAGGTTTCCCATCCTTTCCTTATCAAACTTGCCTTCCAACCTGGGGTCTACTACTCTGTTCATCCATGAGTCTGTGGCATCTCTACTGTTCATGTTGTCTCTTACCCATCTGACAAGCTTCCTGTTCTCGGTTTCCTCTGTTGGGCTCTTGCCTGTTACCATTTCCAGCAGTACCATCCCATAGCTATAGACATCCGCTTTAGAGGTGATGGGCAGATTCAGAATCCACTCTGGAGCCATGTAACCTCGAGTTCCTCTGATCCTGGAGAACTCAGTATTCATTCGACTGCCTCTGTTTAGGGGCTGGGATAGACCAAAGTCTGAAACCTTGGGCTGGTAATCGCAGTCCAGGAGTATGTTCTGAGGCTTCACATCGCAGTGTAAAACCCATTCTAAGCACTCTTCATGCAGATAGGAAAGGCCTTTAGCAGTTCCAACGGCTATGTTGAACCTCCTTTCTGAATCAACAGCATTGGAAGTGATATTTTCTGCTAACGATCCATTCTCCATGTATTTGTAAACCAGAAGCCTGTGATTCCCCTCTGCACAATATCCCCACAGGTCTATCAAGTTCATGTGGTTTAGCTTCCCTATTGTGCTAAATTCCGCTTGGAATTCTGCTTCTCCTTGGAATGATGCTTCATTCAATCGCTTCACTGCAGCAACTCGATCGTCAGCTAGCATTGCTTTATACACAATTCCACCTGCACCTCTTCCTATCTCTTCACAGAAACCGGGTTGCCTATTTAAGCTCAGAGAGAGTGAATCTTCTGAAATGGTATACAATCGGAGAGTATCCTTGAAGCTTATCTAGTCCTGCTTTCTCGTGGGTTCTTATCAGGAAACACCACATCAAGAAAATGCCAAAGAACTCAACAATCCCAACTGCTCCAGAGAACAAAAGAACAAACTTCACCGATCCATTTTCCTGGCTTTTAGGGTACGTTCTATCCAGAGGTTTAAGGCTCTGACTGGAACAATCCAACCTTAATTCATCAACAGGAAAGTTGGATAAGGAACTAGATTTTGGCACCTTGACGTAGATATCTCCTTCAAAATTTGGAGAATGGTGCCCATTAAGCAATACTGTCTTGGTGTAGCAGAAAGGGATGTTACTGGGATAATCATGCTTGATGAACTTGAACTGGAAGCCTTGGCAACCACAGCTCTGCAAGCACAGTTTCTCACACTTTGGTAATGTGAAGTTAGGATGAAAGGCATAGTCATAGCCATAAAACTCCACAATTTTTAGCTGAAGGAACCCCATCTCAGTTCCGGAGCAGCAAAGGTTAAATTCTGGTTCACAGCCCCCAAAGACCAGTCGGAAGAATCCTTGATCTTGAACCCTGGAAGACAAGAGCATCTTCTGCCAGAAAATGGATCATATTTGCACAAGCTGTTAGGTCCACAAACCCCATGAATCCTGCAAGGTTGGGACATGGCTTGCCATGAAACAACCCATCTGCCTCCCTCACCTTCTCGACTGTACAATCGAAGATTACCATCAACATCAATTTTCAATCTTCTCTGCACCCTCACTCCATAATCTGCTGCATTAAAAGAAAATCCATCGGATGAACTGAAATTGCCTACGGAGTCGAGAAAGGCAGTTCTGGTGCTGTTGTAAATGGACCTCCCTGCTTCCCAGCTAAAAGGCTCTGGATCTGGCCAGTAAATACTCTAGCCTCAGGACCATCATAAAGAAGTCTGAGAACATTATCAGTATCAAAGTAAAGCTTAAAGAATCCTGAAGAACAATTACTTTCACTTGTGGAGGAGACAAGCGACTTCTCTTTGGATAGTGGCTGTTCGGGAAGGAGAGTATCCGTGGGGAAGTCAAAGCTTTGCCATAGCATCACACCTTCCTTGTCATATAGCATAAGATTACCAATGTGATGGAGGTATAAGTGTGAGACCCAGCCCGTAGGGGGGTCAGGTTACCCAATCCCACATCGGAAAGGAGCGGGGGAGGTCTTGGACTTATATGTGTTGTGTGATGGTATCATTTGAAACAAGATGCATCTTTTGGGCCATGTGGTTAGAAGCCCAACTGAGCGTTGCAGTTATGATCCACTGGGCCTGCTGGGATACACGTCCGGGCCCACTGGGCCGAGGGTCCGGGGGCCGGGTCGTGACAGATGGTAGCGGAGCCGATCTTGTTCCCTCTTCCGGGTGGGCTTGGGCCGTGTTGTGTGTTCACGTTTGGGCCCGTGAGTTTGGGCCCAAGGTAGTTACGTTTGGCTCCCCTCGTGAGGACACGAGGTCTATAAGGACGGAAGATTGTGAAACCCAGCCCATAGGGGGGGTCAGGTTACCCAGCGGGGGAGGTCTTGGGCTTATATATGTTGTGTGATAGTATCATTTGTAACAAGATGTATCATTTTCGGTTTCAAAAGTGTTTTCGGAAAATATGTTTTAAACTCACTTGCATGTGCATAGTCCAGCGTCGTATCGTTAAGTTGATAGTTTGAGTTTCTAGGCTTATGTTTTGTTGCTATTATGTGCTATAGGCAGTCACTATGGTTAGGACACGTAGTACAGCTGCCGCGCGGAATCGCCAGAATGGGAGTGGCGAGTCAGTTCACAGGCCAGCTGAGCCCGAAATAGAAGTGGATCGGCAAGCCCCAGTCGCACCCACTAGTCAAGCCGCTCCAGCAGCCCCAGTGGCGCCGGGTCAGGATCTGGCGTCGGTTCAAATCTTGGCCTCGATGCATGCCACATTACAGCAGTTAGTGGCATAGCAGCCACCTGTTCCCACTGCGGATGCACCCGCATTTCCGGTGCAGCAACCACTAGCCCCAGTTCAGCAGCAGGATGTCGGGCGACTCCCAGTGATGATTACGAAGCTGCTGAAGGAAGCTCGTCAGTTGGGTTGCAAGAATTTTTTCGGGACAGCTGACGTAGCTGTAGCCCGGGAGTGGCTTGATACAGTTTTCCGTACCGCACAGGCATTACGTATTTCTGAGGAGGACAAGGTTACCCTGGCCACCTTCTTATTCGAGAAGGAAGCTTTATCGTGGTGGACCGTAGTGAGTTTGAGGTATGAAGGTCAGCAGCCGTCGTGGGATCAGTTTTTGGGCGAGTTCAATAACCGGTTCTATACACAGTTTCACCAGGATGAGAAGAGGTCGGAGTTCTATAAGGTGAAGCAAAGTTCCCGATCTGTATTATAGTTTGAGTCGGAGTTAAGGGAGTTGTCTCGTTTTGCCCTGGCTGAGGATCGTTTGGAGGCAAAGTTAGCTCGTCGTTTTCAGGATGGGCTGAACAGCGATATCTGAACGATTGTGGGTACGACCCCGATTTATGACCTGCAGGCGTTGGTCGTTGCTGCCACTGACGTTGAGAAGATGATTCAGAGGCGGAAGACTCACAGTCAGAACCGTAGAGATTTTTCGTCGGGTAGGGGGGCCGATGCGACATGGTACGAGACATGATCGTGGATCGAGTCATTCCGCAGGGCCGTATCCTTCGAGACCTCCCCGTTTCCGAGGAGGTAGCCACGGGACCACCCCATCACAACCAGCTGCTTTTAGTCACAGTGTGAGTCGACCACCTATGCCATGGTGTGCTAGTTGCCATCAGCACCACATCCCTCCTTGTCTGCATTTGCGGAAGTGCTTCAATTGTGACGAGGTCGGCCATATGTCTTGAGATTGTCCGAAGCCGAGACGTAATACTTCACAGCCTTTCGAAGGTTCGAAACTGAGTGGTAGTTACGCTGGTTCACATGCTTCTTCCAGGTCTCCATCCAAAGCACCAGAAAGAGCTTCTGGTAGTCATTCGTCTGCCCAGCCATCACAGTCGAGGTCAACTAGATTTTTCACTTTGACCGACTTTGAGGCTTGTGCCAACCCCGACATGGTGACAGGTACTGTTACAATTTTTCTCGTACTACTATGGTATTGTTAGACCCCAGAGCTAATAGATTGTTGTGGGCCCCAATATAGTAATTAGTACATATCGTTCGTTGTCACTCCGTTAGGTGAGCGGCATGTAAATTTTGAGGACGAAATTTTTGTAAGGAGGGGAGGATGTGAAACCCCATCCCAGTCGTGTGTCCAGTCAGCGTCGTATTAGTGGTCCACGTGTATATTTGACGTGTTGACCGGGACAGAAACCAAGATGGCAGAAAAATTACCGTTTTGCCCTTATTGGACCCGGGCTTGTTTCCGGGCCTGTTAATTTTCCTTTAGAGCCTTCTAAGTACCTGTGTTTTATTCCCGGGCCCGTTTGTTACCCTAAGCCCAATACGTACCCTTTTAAGCCTATTAGCCTACCTTAAGCACCATCACTGTATACGCCTCAGACAGAAACCTAATAACTGTTCGCTCTCTATCCTTTGCAATTTGCCACCTCTAGCCTTTCCTTGTTCCACTGCCAGCTTGTCAGTTAATCTACAGATCAGTGAGGGTGGATCTGAATCGGGATACCGCGATAAGGACAAAGGGATTGTCACCAATTCGTCGCCCTTCCTTCTCTGCCTGGGCATCACCTGCTACTCCTGCGATATGTGGTTTGTCCTCTACCGGATTCGTGCAACCGGTTTCAGATCTCCTTGTGGTGCCCGACTTCCCTGTTTCTCTTCCCCTGGTACCCAACTCGCACCTGCGACAATTGCCTCTCCCTCTTACGCACTGTGTGAGGCGTGTTTCCCCGAGTTTTCCCCACTGCTGTTCCTGCGGTACCCGGTGTGCCCTTCTAATTCTGCTTTGTTTCGTCTCTTGACGGGTGAGGCGTGTTCCCTTACTGTTTTTCTTCTTCATTTATCCCCACGCTGTGAGCTGGTCCTCCACCGGTTTCGTGCTCTCCTTTTCGCCATTTGTTTCCTGATGCCGAGAGCTTGTCCTGTGCAACCGGGAGTAAACAGCGCTATCTTCTTCTTTCCCCGGGAAAACCTGCTGGCCCTTCGCTCCCAACTGGCCAGCCGACTGTCTCCCCTCTCTTCTTCTAAGTCGGGAGAGAAGTGTTCTCCCTGTTGCTCCACCCACCTGTGTTCTTTCCCCTTCGTTCATTCCCGGAGCCACAAGCTGCCCTCCACCGGGACTCGTGTTCCATGTTCCTCATTCAGTTCCGGATGCCATGAGTTTCAGAATTGTCCGACTGTGAGCTCGCTTCCTACTGGGTTCGTGCAAGCATCAATGATCATCGTTTCATTCTCCTTCTCTTGCGCACTCCCTGTTGTTCCCGTGTTATCCACCTTGCCTTTCTGTTTCTCTTCTCTCGTTTACAACGAGTGTTGTGTGCCCATCCTTATCGTTGCTTTGACTTCTCTGTACCTGCATGACCCAACTGGTCCCTTCACGGTCTCCTCTCTTTTTTTTTGCTTTCTCTTAAGCCGAGCCAGGTGCGCCCTCTTCCTTCTTGTACGTCGACCGAGGTGTGCCCTGTTTGCTCCTTCAAGTTTCCCATCTGCTGTTCTTGCCATACCCAGCTGGCCCTTCGATGGTTCTCTCTTTTCTTTTACGTTGAGCAAGTTCCAGTTCTCCCCGTTGCTTTCTCGTTCTTCCCCACCGGCTGTACCTGCAATTACCCGACTTGCCTTGCCAATTCTCTCCTTCTTTCTCTTCGTTGGGCGGCATATTTTCCTTTGTTTCATGGGTATTCTATTAAGTGCTGAACCAAAGCGTTCATCCAGGTCCGTTTCTTCGCAAGATCAGCAGACATTAGTGCTTTGCTTTTCGTCCTGACTGCGCTTTGTCTAGAGTTGTTACTTGCGAATTTACCTATTATGGAGCCTTCAGTGAGTGGTAAATTGAACACCTCTGTGATGTATTTGCTCCTCTCCTTTTGAAGCGGCTTGTCAACAAAATATATATATATACAAATACAACTTCGGGCTAGATCAGTGTTCTTCTTTTCACACCAGGCTCTAAATTGAAATTATTATTACCGAGTGTTTATGGTCGAACCACCAGCGAAGAACAGGTACCACCGGCTGTCTTGCATTCTTGATTTCCCCTACCAACTCCTCTCCTCCTCTCTTTTACGTAGGGCGAGTACTCTCCTTCCTTTTTGTTTCGTTATTTTTATTCCTCACCAGCTGTCCCATTACGTGGTGAATTGCTTGTCCAACGTGTTGCCTTGTTTTGTTTCCCTCGTGAGCATGAGCTTAACTAAGCATAAACGAATTTGTATCTTGTTGGTTAATAGTAATACTAATTGTAGTTAAAATGGTTTCCAAAAGAATAATACGAGTAGACTTTTGGTAAACAAAGATTATGGGTTTGATGTAACTGTAAGTTGAGTTATGATGGTATATTCGAGGTTGTGTGGTTTAGTCAAGTATATTGTTTTATAAGACTATGGGTTTAGTATTTGGTTTCTATTAAGTATATTGATTTATAAACGTAGTAATTTTAGAACTGCAACGTTTGTCAAAGTTTATTATTTCGTAAATGTTTTATATGCCTCAGTTTGGTATCTACAATTATTAAACGTTCGCTTGGCCAATGCGAGGTGAGTATACGGAATCCCAGTGTTAGGGGAGAGTTGCTTACCTGTTTGGGAGTCGTATGGGTGTTGTCTTCATTCGCCTGCCACGTCTTCGCAGGTTGACTCGTATTGAGTATTGAGACGGGTATGATATGTGTTGTGTTTTCTCTGCCTAGTCTCGGACAACACTGGCGGTAAGGGTTACGTATTCAGTATTTTTCTAAAATATTAATTTACACTGCCAGTGGGCTCTCAGTTTCCCTTTAGCGGGGGTTACCCGAGGAGTGATTTGTTATGTCCATCCCGATGGGTTTTTGATTGACATTGTTGCCTTGTTATGTTACGAATTGTTGAGTTATAACCTATTGGGCTGGAATCATATTTTACGTTATAAAATCAAATGTGTGAATTCCATATCCTTCAGGTTGTTTTGATTACGTCCTTGTTCGTATAGTAATCCATTTCTTCTCTTCCTTGTATGTGTTCTCGTTTCCCCGTAAGGACATATGATGTTGTGACTCCTATTGAGATTTTATTATCTCACCCATTGTTGTTTCCCCCTTTCAGGAGTTGTTCGCGAGCCGTAGACGGCGTTTGAGGTGTGAGAATTTCTTACGATCTGGCTGGACTATCGCACTTGCATGTTTTACACGGTTTTCTTTTCTGGCATTTCCTGTTTGACTCGTTTTGATGTGTTGACTCACATTTTATTTTATACGGTTATTTCTCTACTGAATACGGTTTTATGTTCCGGGCTTTAAGCCCAGTTTGTGATTTTGGGGGCTTGTGACTATATGGACCCGTTTTCCGTTTTGAATATTTTTGGTCCATTCGAATAGTGTCTTCCGCTGTGGTATTTTGTTCACTCCGATTTTTATGCCAGATATCTGTTTCTTATTTGATATGTTCCAATTTTTGAAATATTAAATACGTTTGTTTTGGGAATCATGTTTGAAAAGTCGTCTAAGCCTTGTGGGATTCAGATTGGTCCACGTGTTGGGCTTGTCCTGGTTTCATGGCGGTAAGGGCCTGGTTTTCGGGTTTGGGTCCTTACAAGGGTGGTAGCGGAGCCGATCTCGTTCTCTCTTTCGGGTGGGCTTGGGCCGTGTTGTGTGTTCACGTTTGGGCCCGTGAGTTTGGGCCCACGTCAGTTACGTTTAGCTCCCCTCGTGAGGACACGAGGTCTATAAGGAGGGGAGATTGTGAGACCCAGCCCGTAGGGGGTCAGGTTACCCAATCCCACATCGGAAAGGAGCGGGGGAGGTCTTGGGCTTATATGTGTTGTGTGATGGTATCATTTGTAACAAGATGCATCTTTTGGGCCCTGTGATTAAAAGCCCAACGGAGCATTGCAGTTGTGATCCATCATGCGCACATACATGTCCGGGCCCGCTGGGCCGAAGGTCCGGCGGCCGGGTCGTGACAATAAGTAGGCGGAAGACTTAGAAACAGTATATGTGGACCAAGCTGTCAGTCTGCCAGCATCCGTCAAAACAAGATTACCAGATTTCAGCAGAGAGAGGTTGGAGTCTTTTTCATTAACTGGTTGGTCTCGGTTTGCCATCCAAACCACAGTGCAGTTGCTACCACAGAGAGATTCCGTAAACCATACTGCAAAGCAGTAGGCATTGTCACCTACAGGAAAGAATCCAGCAGAGAACACTCGTCCTAATGATGTCAAAACATCATTTGGGTTTTCCACTGATAAAGACGACCCTGTACTTAAGCTATCAGATGCAAAAGATAGAGATGGAGAAGAGAAAGCTGAAAGCAGAAAAAGCAAGAAAACTTGTGAAGCCATGAACATGAGCTGCTTACTATGGTCGCAATGGTTGTCCTACATAAATATAAAACAATCCACAAGGTCAAGATCAAGGATAGAAGAAAAACATAATGTCTGTGGATTAATGTTTCCAAGGAAAACAATTAGCCGTCAGTGACTGTTGTTGTTTATTACATATTCTTTTAACATTATTTTTCTTTATTTCGGTCAATATACATTGAATTAGTTAATTAATACAATATTAAAATTAGGATTAAAAAAACCTCTGATTGAAGGAGTCATCGGGTAAAGTGTGACCCAGTTTCCATGTGGTCGTGCCCGTGCCCAAGCGATAAGTCGACTATTTTGAACCCTTTCTAACAGTTTCCACATAATTCCTCACTTTGCTAGCAGACCACGTTGCTTTATTGGGTGGGTCTCCCGTTAACAACTGATGCCTGCCCTTTAATACCGTCCAGCATCCGATACCAAAAATCACATTTCATGGGGTCTCTATTCTACAGGTTAGGATCCGGTAGCAGCGCATCTGGTACTACACTTTCCATCCAGAATGCTCCAATGACTCATGTGTTTTCAACCTCTTTCTATATGTGTCACCAATTTATCATGCAATGCAATGCTAACCAAATCAAATACTTGATCCTTTCAGGACCTGCCCAATCCCAACCACACTCACAGTTTTTGTCAATAAACCCCTAGATGTTATCATATATTGAATTAGTTTATTATAATCTATATCATATAAAATAATCTTGGTCGCTATGAAAAGATGCATGTTCTTTTATTAAGATTGGATAGAACAGGTGAGTTGATTAGATCTAATAATCACATCTCAATCTTTTCATAGTTAAAACTTTAACTATGATGCTATGTATAAAATTATAAAATTTTTCAGATGGATATTATTTTTTTTGTTATAATTTAATGGGGTTGAAGTTTTGATAAGATTTTATTTATTTTGTGATGATAGAAGAATTGCAAGATTAACTATTTTTATATTTTGATTGTGTAATATGAGCATTCGATTAATAAAATAAATTCTATTTAAATTTACAGGTCTTGAGATTTTGAGAATTTTTGCGGGATTGCGTAGAATTGGAAATGAAGAGGTCATAGTGATAGTAAAAGAAATATAGATAATTGCATTAATTTGCTTCCCTGCTTTTTTTATTGCTAAATATCGATAACTGTATCTAATAAATTATTGCATAACTGTTTCTTGTGATATCCGATCCCATAATTTTTTTTACACTTTATATATATATAAAAATTGTTTACAGGGACAACAGCGCAATGCTTTGTAATGTTATGGCCTGGCGTCTTTAATGACAAGTCAAAATTGAGACAATAATGTGAGGGTCACGCATAGACAAATATCTTTTATCATAAAGAAAAACCAGAAAACAACTCTTACCTTACCCATAAATGGGAAGAAGACAAAAGGTTGTATAACAATTTGCGTAAAGTTAGTTGGAAAGTAAATGGAAGGAAGACAAAATGTAGTTCAATACCATCAGATTCTTATATTAAAATATCGAGTTGAAGCGAGATTTTATCATGGCTTCCGTCGATGCTCTGAAGGCCACGGAAGATGAATTAGCGACGTCAGGCAGAGTTAAATTTCGTGACAGAGACAAGAATCAGGTTCACACACATGGGAATGGCAACGGCCCACACGATGAGACGATGGAGGAGGCCACACAAACTTATAAAGATCGTTTACTGAGAAGACAGTCTGTTCAGGGAAACCAATTGGTTTTTAGCGAAGAGGACATACTGATTGTACGCAATGATAACGGGCCTTGCATCGAGATCTTGGAGAAGGCTCATGAGCAACTGAAACAAATCTGGCAACATTCAGTGGTTGTGAAATTACTGGGACGTTTCGTTAGCTATGCAGTGATGTGCTCCAGACTTAAAATTTTATGGAAACTGCCAGTTGCACCAAGGGTGATTGACATGGAGAATGGTTTTTACCTGGTACAATTTCAGAGTGCTGATGAGATGGAACAGGTTTTGTTGGAAGGACCGTGGATGATCCTCGGACACTACCTGACAATACAACACTGGTTTCCTGGATTTCGAGCTAGTGAGGCTACTGATAATCATGTGGTAGCGTGGGTTAGGTTACCTGATTTACCACTAGAATTCTACCATGAACACATTCTTACCCTTGTCGGGAACATGGTGGGGAGGACAGTCAAGATTGATAATACCACTCTGGGAGCTCAACGGGGCCGTTTTGCTCGAATGGCAGTCGCCATTGATCTGTCAAAACCCCTCCTACCTCGCACACGTATCGCAGGGCAGTGGATTCTCATTGAGTATGAGAACATGCCCCACATATGCTTTGGTTGTGGCCTGGTTGGCCATAACCTGAACATGTGTGCCTTCACTATGCGTATGAAGGAAGCCCCGACAGTACCAACCGATCCAGAACCTGGAGCCGAACACCATGGAAACCTACCAGCGAGTACTAAGGCAGGACCCTCGAACAGGAAAGGACCAAACAAGGAAACTGAATTTGGTCCCTGGTTACACGCTCCCCGAAGATCTCGCCGCTCATACGTAAAAGGTAAGGAGCAGACTATGGAAGGTCACAATCAGGATCCGGTAGGTATAAAGACAGGCACGAATCAGGGAGTCGTGAATACAACCAATGAACCAGGGCAGGGAGGTGACCAACGAGCCGTGAAGGAAGCACGAAAAGCGGGATTTCACCAGGAGGAGATTGCGGGCTCCAGATTCTCGGCTTTGCTTAATATTGCTGAGGACGGCATGGATTCACACAGGACAAAAAAGGAAGCTCAGCGTTCAAGGGCTGTGAGCCAACATGATCATAAAGAGCAGGCCACGACCTCGGCCCAAGGTAAGGTAATGCATGGGGTTAGTAAAAGGGTGGTCTCTTCCAATAAAGGTATGGCAAAGACTCCCAACCCAAACATCGTCAAAGCCCATGGACCGATGGTGTTATCCAAACTGCCTCCCATATCTGGACCCCCCGTTGTCCTCCATATTCCAACTGCTCAGGAAATTCAGGTTTCGGGAATAAGGAGTGCAACACTTACAGAAGAGAAAAGAGACCCGACTATGACTCCTGCACCACCGTCTCTTCGGAAAAGACCCATCGAGCTTGAACTTGATAAACGCCAGGAGAAGCCTACCACCGTGGAAGCTTCCAGGCAGGAACTTAGTCTGGTTCTAGTCGAGCCTAGACCCCCTGTGGAGATGGCCCCCTTAAAGAAATCAAAAGTTAACAACACTGATGCATCCTGTGGAACCTACCATGCAGGGTGTTTTTCGAGTTGCGAGCCGAGAATGGCAGCGGCTGGCACCAGCTTACTGCAGGATGATTTGCCTTTGGAACTATTGTGGAGCGGGAACTCCCCTTTTCATCACGGTTATGAAGGACTTGGTAAAGAAACACAAACCAGATGTTTGTATTATACAGGAGCCGAGAATAAGTGGCGCGACAGCGGACCTGGTGGTACGTAAACTAGGTTTCGATGGTTACTTTCGAGAGGAAGCGACGGGTTTCTCCGGGGGCATCTGGATCCTTTGGGACACAACCGTTACAAAAATATCTATTAAGGCTTCCTCTAGGCAGTTTGTTCATTTCAGCTGGCGCAAGTCAGAAGTTTTTGAAGTGTGCACAGCTATCTACGGAAGCCCGATCCCTACTCTACGTACAGAGTTGTGGAATGATTTGCGGAACTGGGAAGCTAACAACGAGGATCCGTGGGTCCTGATTGGCGACTTCAATGCCCTACTCCATGTTGAGGAGAAACGTAAGGGAGGAATTATAGCACATGCTATCAATAACGACTTCGGCAGAGCTGTGGATGATTGTAACTTGATTGATCTTGGCTTTGTCGGCCCCAGTTTTACATGGTTTAAAAGCAACTTGAGTGAGAGGCTAGACAGGGCATTATACAACTCTAACTGGAGGTGTTAATTCCCGGATGCCAACCTCGTTCACCTTCCACGCAATAAATCAGACCACCGCCCTATTCTTCTCTCCCTGTCGCGCGAGTCAAAAGGTTGCAAAGGCCCATGCCCGTTTCGGTTTCTAGCTGCATGGCTCACTCACCTGAGCTTCAACGATTTTGTGGCCACGAATTGGGTGACAGGAGACTCTTGGCAGGCCACATATGAGCATTTTGTGAAGAAGCTCAGAGTTTGGAATAAGGACATCTTTGGGAATATTATGAGACGGAAGGATCTCATACTGAAGAGAATGCTGAACGTGGAGATGATCCTCAGCCATCGAGAGTCCATCCAACTACGGGAACGGCTCACAGAACTGAGGAAAGATTACGAAGTTGTGCTTGTCCAGGAGGAGCTGATTTGGTTTCAGAAATCTCGCACGACATGGATTAACTACGGGGACCAAAATACTTCTTACTTTCACACTTCCACCCTCATCAGAAGAAGGAGGAATAAAATTTCGAGACTGAAAGGCGAGGGGGGCATTTGGATAGTTGATACAGCTCAACTAAGAGATCTAGCATTTGATTACTTTTCCCGTCTATACAGGGCAGAGGCGGGTAATGCCTTGGTGGCCGATATCAGGACCAGATTCCCTCGATCTCAATCTCTTGAATCTGCAGATTTGATGCGCATGCCGACGGTGGAGGAGGTTAGGGATATTATTTTCAGCATGGGTAAATATAAAGCTCAAGGGATAGACGGTCTTCAACCGATTTTTTATCAATCTCAATGGGAGACGGTTGGCTTGGCTCTTACAACATTAGTCCAGGATTTTCTCGTTACAGGTGAGCTGGATCCGAGACTAAATGAGACTCTCCTAGTGCTTATCCCGAAAGTTAACACCCCGAGTGAGATTTCCCAGTTCTGGCCAATCAGCCTCTGCAATGTGTCTTATAAAGTGATTACCAAGCTCCTCGCTGAGCGTATAAAACCCTTCATGGAAGATCTGGTGTCGGAGACGCAATCCAGCTTTGTGGCAGGCAGGCAGATCACTGACAACACTATCATAGTCCAAGAGGTAATCCACTCTATGCGGAAGAAACAGGGACGTGAAGGGTGGATGGCTATAAAAATCGATCTCGAGAAAGCCTACGACCGTCTTTGATGGGAGTTCATTGAGGAGATCTTGCACCTTGCAGGTTTCCCGGCTTCCCTGACGAGTCGTATTATGTCTTGTGTC
Source organism: Passiflora organensis (assembly GCA_019739055.1). Lineage (NCBI taxonomy): Eukaryota > Viridiplantae > Streptophyta > Magnoliopsida > Malpighiales > Passifloraceae > Passiflora > Passiflora organensis. The sequence continues at coordinate 221,747 of JAEPBF010000181.1, forward strand.
TCCACTTCTTCTATGAAGATATTGTGGATTGGGGAGGAGACTCCCATGTTCCTACCAACTCGGGGCATTCGTCAAGCCGACTCATTGTCCCCCTATCTATTCATATTATGTATGGAGCGCCTTGCCCACCTTATTCAACGGGAAGTAGATGCCAATCAGTGGTTTCCTATCAGACTAGGCAAAGGTGGTCCATCCCTCTCCCATTTGTTCTTTGCTGACGATCTATTCTTATTTTCAGCAGCCACCAAGACCCAGGGACAGGTCATACATAGAACGCTCCAGCAGTTCTGTGATATCTCAGGCCAAAAGGTGAGCCTTCAGAAAACCAGAATCTTTTTTTCCAAGAACACATCCAGCAAAGCTAGGAGAGAAGTCAGTGAAGAGTTACATTTTCAACCCACTACTTCCCTTGGTAAATACCTTGGTGTCCCTATCCTTCATGGTAGGAATACCAAACGGTATTATGCCGACCTGCTATGTAAGATACTGTAGAAACTCTCGGGCTGGAAGGCGAGTACTCTGTCCTTCGCAGGAAGAATCACACTGGCAAAATCAGTCTTGTCTGCTATTCCTTCATACCTAATGCAAACCATTCTCTTGCCAGCCGGAGTCACATCCGAGATAGAAAAAATTATCCACAATTTTGTGTGTGGTTCTCAACCTGATAGAAAGAAGCTCCATCTCCTGAACTGGCAATGAGTGTGCATGGAAAAAGAAGCTGGCGGCTTGGGCCTACACCCTACAGGCGAATCCAACAGGGTGGCAATCATGAAGTTAGGCTGGAGATTCATGAACCAGCAAGACAAACTATGGGCTAGAGTTTTATCATATAAGTATTCTTGGATGAAAAACAAGGATGAACTGATGATGGGAGGGAAGTCTGCAGCAGGCTGTTCAGCTACCTGGAGAGCTCTTCAGGAGATATGGCCTATCATTTACAAAGCTAGTCTGTGGATTGTTAAGAGTGGACGCCAAGTCCGCTTTTTTGAGGATCTTTGGGTCCCGGAATTGGGTCCTCTCATAGGTCTTACCAGCAAGGAACTGCCCGAACGTATGCGCAATGTTCCCTTACGCTCCTTCCTCACTCGTGATGGCCTCTGGCGACAGGAATTACTTGAAGAATTTTTTCCGCCTGCAATACATGACAAGTTAACACAAATAAGACCACCTTCGGATCAGGACGAGCCAGACGTACTACGATGGACTCACACTATTGATGGTCTCTTTTCCAACAAATCAGCAAGGACACTTATCCGAGAAGAGCATATGGCTACTACACCCCGTTTATGGAAGGGTATTTGGCATTGGCAGGGCCCGGAACAAGTTAAAACATTTCTGTGGCTGGCGGCGCATGATCGCCTACCCACTAAAGAGTTGTGCCTTAAGAGACAGTGCGTATCTTCCGACTTATGCCCACTGTGTGGGCTTCATGTTGAAACTACGTTGCATGTCCTCAGAGACTGCATGCAGGCTCGTGATACTTGGCATCAGATCCTTCCACGCGAGTTGTACCATGATTTCTTTACGGCTCCCCTGGGTGATTGGCTTACACAGAACTTGGAATGGAAGAGGAAGGAAGGACGAGCTAACTGGTCGCTCACCTTCGGCACCGCAGTATGGTGCTGTGGCAGTGGAGAAACAGAGTGGTTTTTGAACACGCAGATGCAACGGGGAACAGGCCTACGTCACTCATCTATAGACGAGTGAATGAATTCATACTAGCACGCACTATGTTAGATAATACTCTTATGGGGCCGAGAGGGAGCAACGAGAAGTGGACCCAATGGGTACCACTTATTAAAGGTTGGTGTAAGTTAAACTGCGATGGAAGTTACGATCCAAGGATAGGCACTGCAACAGCAGGAGGAGTGCTGCGAAATGCAGAAGGAAAATGGATAATCGGTTTCACACAACATATTGGGTCTGGCTCAGCATGGGAAGCGGAGTTATGGGGTGTTAAATCGGGATTATTTACTGCTCTCTCATCTGGTATTTGCAAACTACACCTAGAATTGGATTCTTTTGAAATCGTCTCAGCTCTCAAACGGAAGGAGCTTCAGCCACTATGGAGCCCCCTTCTCCTGGACTACCACCACTTGCTGCAACAGTTCGTGAGGTCCACATAGATCACGTGTTCAGGGAAGCCAATTCAGTCGCCGATGCTCTGGCGAAATTGGGCAAAACCTACCCAGCCGGCTGTCATTTTCTATGTCATCCACCTTCTCCAGTGGCCTCTCTGGTTCATTCGGAGGCGGTTAACGTTTATTGTATTACTCCAGCCTCTTAATTTCTTAGTAGGTTGTGTCTTCTTTACCAAAAAAAAAAAAGATTCTTATATTAAAAAAATACTTTAAATTTATAATAGCAAGACTTTTAAAATCGGTAAACTTAAAGGCGAAATGTTTTGAGGATAATCAGCATAGAAACGGAAAATTGTTCTTTTTTCTAAATTTTAATCAATATTTAATACTTATTAAGATAATTTATATATGTGATAATAAAAAAAATGACAAAATTTAATAATTATTAACGACCTAAGGGTTCGTGAGTTCTGGCTAAAAACAGGAATATTGAAACATGTAAAAACATACAAAGTGTGTATTTGATGGTTGAAAAGGTGGAATTTTCCAACTAAGAATATTGATTTAAAAGGTTGGCTTGAAAACCGACTAAAATCTTAAAATCTTAACTAAAAAACATGATGTGAAGTGTTGTCATATCGCAATATCAAAAATGAATATATTACATAAAATATCCTTCTTTTTTAAAAAATTTGCTTCGTCAATAATTTTTGCAAAACGTAACTTAGATCAATTTCACTTCAACAAAATAATATTCTTAAATATCGCACAGTAACATAATCCAGTCTCACCATTTATTTCACACATTAAGATTTGAAATAATTTTTTTTTTTAATAATTCAATTCTTAAAAAAAGGACATGACTAATGCAACATATATTTTTTTTAAAAAAAGCTTAAATTATGCACACAGCAAGTAGTAAATTGGGAGAAATATAATGCAGTAGGCGTCAAGAATTAAATAGTGTAAGAACAGAAATTTCATCATATCATTGCCCAGAAACAAGAAATGAACAAATGTTACATGGGGTCAATAGACACTCAGTTTGCATTAAGAGATACAAGCCCAAGAAGGAAAGAAAATAAAAAGCCTAGGCTTATAGTATTAAAAAATGAGGGGAGAGATTTAAGAAAGAAAAATTATAAATCTGAACTTGGAAGAACAGATATTGAATGGGATATCAAATGGATTACAAGGCGACCTTACATCCATTGCTCTAAGCTGGGCAAGTCATAAAGGCCTGGTTGTGACTAAATCTCAGTTTTATGTACATCAACACACTATCTTAAAACGGATTTTTAAAATTAAGCAAAATGCTTGAGATATAAGCTTCATGAATCCTACCCATCAAAATATGCCGGAACAACATGAATCTTCATTCCAAATCAGTCGGCAAGCTATTAGTATCTGTAACCAGAAGAACCAGACTGCGGCGGTGCAGGAGGCAACCGGTTAGGAGTACGACGGCTGCTGGAGTTGGAACCGGAGTTAACATCACCATTCTGTGCCACATCACTGTATCGCCGACTCTGACCAGATGAACCAGACTTGGACAAGTCAGTAGGGCCACTTGAAGCTGCATCAAATGCAGATCTCCAATCATCGCCTGATGAAGGACCGTTTGTGCGTGGGCTGCTCTCTGAGTATAGAATAACAAAAGAAACTTTTAGAATATTGTGAACAATCCTACTAAAAATACTAACCCCTACTATAAATAAATCAAAATAAATCATATACATCATTTCCATTTCCAGCCATGGTCATTTATGTTCAAGATGCCCAGCTCCAAGTCAGTTCTGTAAGAAATTGAAGAATAAAAACTAGTAATATGTTGTTTGGCTGGTCAAGAAAATAACGGGAAATTCTGGAATGACTTTGAGAACCTCTTCGAAGAGCAAAAATCATCTGGTTCAGTTTACAGGATTGACATTGACATGTTATCAGACTCTGTGTATACATAAAATGAATCGTAGTTTAATCAACAAGATACACGATCGTATGAAGATGGAACATAAAATGTTCAAACATATGCAAGGAAAAAGCTTAGCCTCCTTCCAACTTGTGAATAGGAATAAAGACCTGTTATGCTAATCTCGCTAGGTAGGTCCTAAACATGTTGATTTTCTAAATTTCACCTTTCAAATTTGATTTTTTTTTTCCCAATACATACCTGGTCCACTACCATTAGACAAGCTAGAAGCGGCAGCCGCTCTATTGTCCTGAATGCTAAGTTGCCTTGTTAGCTTTGAAAGAAGAGATGACTGTTTCTGGAATCGTTCTCTCCTGCGCTTAACATTTTGGTCTTCTTGCAGCAGTTCTTCAATCCTTGCTGTACTTTGAGCACTGCACAAGTCCAATATAAATAAATTCATAACGATCTTATTAACGCAATTCATAACATATTTATTTAGGAAAAAAGAAGATTCAGCACAACTGAATGGCATGACTAGCAAACAGAATTTCAAAAACATTAATACCAAGAAAACCCACGCAGACATGCACAAAACTCAAGGTAATAGGAAGCAAAACATCAAATGCAGATATAATAGATCATATGCTAACCTCACGGAGTTGTAGAGTTGATTTAACATATCTTCCTTGGCTTTCTCCACTTGGCAAAGAACAACTGCCTGCTTAACCAAATACAAAGTGCTATCAAAGCTTTTCAAAGATTTCAAGGACAAGAAAAGTATCAAGAAAGTAAGATTTACTTTTGGGACATTTGCAGCCAAACTATTCAACACTGCTTCAACATAACCACGAACTTCATGAGACATCCATCGAAGTTCTTCTTCAGGATCTACAGGCCTTCGAGCCATTGTATCCTGCACAACCACAAACAGTTTTCCTTCTAGGTCTTCTTTAAACATGATGTAAAATGCCCATAAGTATAACTTCATTGCAGAAACTGCTCCCAGAAGAACCCAATACAAGCAAGTGCAATGACAATTGTCATCTAGAGTGATATTTCTTTAGCAAACATTTAGAAAGATTAGGGGCATGTTAAAATCTAGAAAAATATTCTTTATTTCTATTTTCCATTTTTTTATTTTATTTACTAGAATGTTCCTCAAGGAAAACATAAGAAAACATGTTTACAGATCAAACTGAAACCAGCTTTAGACTGGACAAAAAGGGTGATGCAACAACATTTTAGAAAGATAGAAAATGAACAAAGGGTAAATTAAAGTTTCGAGGAGGAGATCAAACGATCTTTACATTATAAAGATGGGAAATCACCTTCCTTAAATTTCCAAATTTAAAACAGAAAACCAAAAAAATGACTAGCATATAACCTGTTTTATGAAAAAAAAAAATGCAAGTGTATAAATTATAAAACCGGAAGCATTTATATGAGCATTTCTTTGTTTCTGAAGAATATCTGGAAGAGAAACAAACTAGACAGCTCTGCCAATTGAGCTATACGCATTTTCAGAAAATAGATGATTTCTTATTAACCTGGGATGTTCTTCATCGCCAAAAGAAAAGATATATTTATATTGTAAACAAAAAAAGGGAATGGGAAATAGAGTGAGAATACTATTAACAGGAACTCAATATAAAGGCCAAAGACTGCTGAAGAAATCATAGTTGAATGGCAACATTCTAATCCATGAACAAAAGCTCTAGGACTTGACCAGTGTAATTGAAACAATCCATTAGTAAAAAAATCTGAAATTTCCTATTGAAGGAAGAAAAAGATAAGGAAGAAGCTGTATTAAGTAACATACCAGAGAACCATCAGAGAGACTTTGCCGCATTGTGTGACTACCTTCAAGAGATGCACCACTTGCTAGTCCTTTAGAAGGCTGAGCAATTTTTGATAATTTATTTAGCCACTCAACTTTATCACTTGCACTCTCGGCCTTCAAAACAACATCACTTTCGGCTGCAAGATAAATTCAAAAGGAACTTCAAACAATATATATCAACTACAATGATTTCCGAGAAATCGCAATGACCTCAAATAGGCATACCCTTCAAAACAGTTTTGTATGGAACCTTGCTAGTTATCTTAAAAATGAGATTTGGTGCTTTAGGATCTGGTCCACTTGATTTTTTATCCTTTGAACTCTTTGCAGGAGGTTCTTCTTCCTCAGCAACCTCTTCAATATTGCATTCCTTGTGAAACATAATATCATAAAGCGATCGTCAAACCACTATATCAAGTCAGAGCTCTCAATCCAAAATATTGAGCTGCAATGCATCATTGTGCGGCAATCTAATAAAGAGGAAAAATATGCAAGCATTATAGCATTAAAATTTACATTTCAACCAAAATCCCTATACTATTGCCAGCTCAGACAACCAATATCAATATCTGAGTCTCAGGAACCATAAGTTAATTCTTCAATGCACTATTGTCCAAGCGTCATTGTCGCTTTTATAATTTCCATCCCACACAAATGCAAAATTATGCTTATAGAAAACTCCAAGAGGATGGGTCAACTCATTAATACAACCATTCTTAACAAACTATATATTCCCCTCAATAGTAACAAGTGGACACTTCAAAGTTAAACAAACTTCTACCGGTACATAAAAAGGACATATGTACAAAATATTTTCATACCTCCAAAGTGATAACACCACGAAAATGCCTTTCCTCTTGCTTTTTTGTATAACCAAGCTGCAGAATACATGGAAAGTGAGATTAAATTCAACACTTTTATGGTCCAAAAGGCTTGAACCTTACACTAGAATCAAGTTTTTGATCTTAAGTTCTTCATTGAAATATAAGGCTACACTAGACGACCCAGAGTTGTATTCAAATCTCGAGAAATTGGTACAATTATGCACACTTTGCATCATTTGGAAACATATAATACAAAACAGCTTTACATGCAGAAGGACGAGCATGGTATCATGTTCTGTAGCTTCTGATTGAAGAAATGAAGAATCCAGGAGAATTTATCATAACCATAGTTGTGTAACGTCTCTTCTGGCAAGTTGATTGATTAATTCAGTAAGAAACAGAAGAGTGAATTAGCACTCGATTTCTTTGGTGAATTTCAATAAAAGAATTTCCAAGTTTCAATATAGACAAAACAATAACATGATACATACCACATGAAACATATATCCGATAATGTTAAAAGCCATGTCAAATAGAGAATGTATTTCTTATGATGTTATGCCACAAACCTTCCCTGTCTTCAAATTTAGAACAAACCATCTTCTGCTCCATTCATAATTTTTTGGACTTTTCTTCAATAAATAACCTGCATGAAACAGAAAGTTGGGGTCTCATTACATACAAGAAAAAAAACTACATACAGAAATTTATAGGAAACTGTAACTATAACTTCCACGGAGCAGATATTGATGGTGCCAGCTGTAATCCTAAATCACCTCTCCTGGTTTATAAGAGAAATTAACACAAGGACAGTAACGGATTTGCAGCCTGACCAGCAAGAAGATAGGGACAACCAAACAAATTGAGGATAATATAGGAAAAGAGGGACATTCCTTCCTCTCTTGGTAATCGTTGCTCTCATTTTCAGTAAAATTTCAGAGGTTTTCTTACCTTTAGTCCTCTTAACTACATCAAATTGGTGTCGTGAACCATGGTTATGACATAAACACCAATGGAGTCACTGTTGAAGTGACGGAGAGAAGTATAATGCTTATGGAATGACGTTTATCTGGTTTGGGTTCTCAGGTAGCTGATGTCAAATCTCAACTCAAGGAAATCAAAACATCTTGTCATTGCCCTTTGAGGCAAGCCTCTTGATGATGGTTCGTCTCCAATGTTGTCTGATGGTGTATCTATGGGTTATCCTATGATGGCTTGTTCTGTTTCTAGGACCATACATACAGATGATATCCACCTCTCAGTAGGGAAGGTGGAACTACCCAACTTCAATGAAACCAATCTTTGAACTGGATCCGTCATGCTAAACATTACTTCTTGATACAGCAGACTCCGAAGGAGCTTCAAGTCAATCTGGCATTTGTCTACATGGAAGGCCATGCTTTTTCACTGCATAAGCTGTTTCCAGGAATGACGTCCTCAAATGACATTGCTGGACATCAGATCAGATATTGTCACATGTTTTGGTGGTAAATCCCTATCCTCATGAACTCTTAGCAGTCGCCTGACAAAGCAGCTAAGTCGATGAATATATACAAGAGTTTGTGGCTAAATCATCAAATATTTCAGGATATCCTGATGCGGCATATATCAGGAATTTTCTCAAAAGGTTTTCCCGAAAATCAGGATGTGTATTGATTAGAAAGACACATCCAATCTTTTCGAGACAATGAACTTCACCAGGGAGATAGAGCATGAGCTGCCAATGATGAAGCAAAGTGGGGTTCAAACCACAAATAATGCACCAATCCACCTATGCACCAATTCATGCCTGGTAAATTTAAGGTAGCTACAGTATCCATGGAGTATGCTAATGGGAGTAAGATGCTGCGTCAGCTACAATATAATTTATCCAAGGCTCAACAGTGCATGTTTGTTCCTTCCTCTCTTCGTAATCATTGCTCTCATTTTCAGTAAAGTTTCAGAGGTTTTCTTTCCTTTAGTGCTCTTAACTCCATCACATATATATGCACACACATAATACACACCAGACAACTATAATGACTGATAAAATACAACCCATGCATTAAATCCAATGTTTTGAAAACCGGACCGGCCGGTTCAATCCGGTTGAACCGGACCCGGTATATAATCCGGTTCAAATAAACCTTAAATATTAATATCAGTAAAAACCGGTAAAAACCGGTTGATCCAGACGGGTTTTTGAAAACCGGTTGAACCGGTCACGGGTCAACCAGTTCGAAAACTTAAAAAAAAAATTGAAAGACCAACGCAGTCGCCTCTTCGAATGTCTTTGAAAAAGAACCTTGCTTTCTCCTGGTTCGGTTGCTGCCATAGTTTTGTGCTATTCTTCTTCAAGTATAGCTTCAACAACAGGTAAGCAATCCTCTGTGTTCACCTCGCCACGTGTTCCCACAGCTTCAAATCACAAAATCATCTCGCCGTGTAGCTCTCGTAAACTCGCTTCCGTTAATGATCTCATGAGCCTTGTCAATACACGGCCTCTGAAAGAAACACTAGCTCTCCTTTGTACGGTAAGTGTTCGAGATTTGTTTGTCATTTTACTAAAACTTTTATATATAAAAACCTTCCTATGTTAGAAACTTGTTGATGGCAGGGAAGGGAAGTAGATGAGATTTGTTTTATAGATTCTTAAAATATAATTTTCTTCGTTAATCAATTTTATTCAGATCAATACTTTTTAATTGCTCATTGTTTTTGGCTGCTTCTATTCACATTAACTTGTTTATGATAGTTTATGTTTATGCTTTCTGTTATTACTATTCCGTGATATATGCTCTGTTATGTATCCATTGTTTTCCTTGAATGATAGTTGCTTGGAGTTCACTATATTTCTTACTGGGAAATATTGATAGTTGTTTGTAGTTTGTCCATGTCCGTTGGAGCAAATGCTACTTGGCTGCTTGAGCAGGTTTTTTGAGGCTTTTTAAATAGTCAAAAGGATTGTTTTTGTTTAGTCAGAAAATGGGGCATGACTTTATTTTAAGGAGCTGGAGAATTATATGCTTCAGGATTGGGGTTTATCAGCTGGCTGTGAAAGATAAATGAGGAGAAGGTTTTCACTGCTCTGTCAGCATACTATGTCTAGGTCTACTTATCAAGGCTTTTTTAATTAGTCTAGTGAATTTGCATTCTGGCATAGGAGGGTCTGTTTGGAACTTATAGTGAGACAAAAGTTCGGGCAAGCTCGTTTGTTCATGAGCCTAAGCTGAGGTAGAAATAGCCGAGAAACTATTTGAACTGATTTTTTTGGCTCAAAGTTAGCTAAGATCACCCCGCTGCAGATTACCGCAGGCATGTTTTCGATCTTTCAAAAAGAGAAAATAGAACAAATCTTCCTATTCTTGTCATGCACAACATGAACATCTGCCTAACCAAGTTGTTGCGGCGGTGAAACTGTAAGTAGGCTTCTTGGGTTCTGCATTGTTGGTGTTTCCTAGCTCAATTCCAAATTTTTGTTTTGCATTAAAATGCTTAGTATGCAGCTTCGTGTGGGTAGGTCACAAGATTTTAAGGAATATATTACATCTTTTAAGGCTCGAGCAAGTTTGGCCTCCTTTGGCAGTTTGTATAGCCTAAAAACTCCTGGAAAATTCAAGCTTTTGAGAGTGATGTTAAGCATATGTTTAGGCATTTTAAGCTGCCATAGCTTAGTGCTGGGTTAGAAAGTTAAGAAACCTTCCTGTGTTAAAAAGTAATAAAATCAATCATGTGGATAGGACAAAATCTTGCTATGGATCTTGGCTTGGGTTATCCTAGTTAGTGTGTGTCAATTTTTCACTTATTGTTGATCATTATCTTATTATATTTTTGACTTTTTGATATAGGAAAATGGACACAGGTTTTAGTGGAGGAAAAAATGATCCAGCATGGGACCACTTTTCTCTTTCAGTTGGACCGGATGGGAAACAAATGTACACATGTCTTTATTGTGGACAACACTACAAAGGGGGAGGAATTAATCGAATGAAGTACCACATTGCAGGTATTCAAGGCAATATTGCTTCATGTAAAAGGGTTCCATATGATATTCGTCATCGAATGAAAGAGTACTTGATGGAATTAACGGAAAAGAGAAAAGATGCTAAAAAAAAAAAAAGCTAAGCAAGTCAAGCAAGATGAAAGCTATGGTAAAGATGATGAAGAAGACTTGCAAGACATAACATCTCAACAAGATACAGAAATACAGACTTTCCAAGCTGAAAGTAAGAAAAAAAGAAAGCAAAGGGAAGAGGACATGAATGATTTTGCTCCTAGAACAATTCCAGGGTCCCAACCAAGCATCAAGAGTGTTTTAGCTGGAAAGGAAGCAATACATAGAGCTCACATGGCAGTTGCCCGATTCTTCTATCAGAATTGCATTCCATTCAATGCCATACAAGGTAATGGTTTCCAATCTATGTGTGATGCTATTGCTGCAATTGGACCTGGTTTCAAAGCACCTTCTTATCATGATTTGAGGATTAAATTATTGAAAGATTGCAAAAAAGAGTGCTCATTATATATGGAATCATATAGAAGTAATTGGGCAACTAATGGGTGTACAATCATGGCTGATAGTTGGACTGATCAAAGACAAAGAAGCTTAATCAATTTTTTAGTGTATTGTCCTGCTGGTTTATCATTCATCAAGTCTGTAGATGCTTCTGATGTTGTCAAAGATGCAAGAACATTGTCAAACTTATTTATTGAAGTTGTTGAGTGGATTGGGTCAGCTAATGTGGTGCATTTGGTTACTGACAATGCACCAAACTATGTTGCTGCTGGGAGATTGTTACATGAGAGGTATGAACATATTTTTTGGTCACCATGTGTTGCACATTGTGTGAATCTCATGTTACGAGATATTGCTAGTCTACCACATATAGAGAATCTTGCTGCCCAGGCATCAAAAGTCACTATCTTTGTTTATAATCATTATGCATTATTGTCATGGTTGAGGAAAAGAGAAGGATGGAGAGAAGTTGTGCGTCCTGGGGCTACTCGTTTTGCCACCATATTTATTACACTGAAGAGTATTTGTGACCACAAGCATGACTTGCAAGCATTAGTGACTAGTAATTTTTATACTAATCATAGTCTATCCAAAAGTGCCAAAGGGAGACTTGTCACAGCTACAGTCTTAGAAAATGATTTTTGGAATAATTGTATGATTGCTGTTCAAATTGTTGCTCCTCTTATTCGGTTATTAAGGATAGCAGATGCAGATGAAAGACCTTCTATGGGTTATATTTATGAAGGCTTGGAAAGGAGCATAAATGGGATCAAAAAATTGTTTATGAATAAAGCCAAATTCTACAAGCCTTATGTGGATATCATTGATGGAAGATGGGACAAGCATCTACGTTGCAAGCTCCATGCAGCAGCCTATTTTTTGAACCCGGCTTTTATGTATGATCAAGAGCATGGTGTTTCTTTCAATGCCCAGGCTTCAGCTAGTTTACTTGATTTAATTCAGATCCCAAGTTTATGTCGTGATTCTCAGAAGGCAGTGATGGAGATTAGACTATATCGAGATAGAGAACAAAGTTTTGGGAGACCATTAGCTTTCACTTCCGCCACTCAAATGCAACCAGGTACTTAAAGTCTTGTGATTAATATTATTGTAATTATTGTCAATTATTTGAAGTTTTCTATGATATAAATATAATTCAATTTATTAACATGATCTTAATATAGATGAATGGTGGAAAGTATTTGGCAATGATGCCCCTCATTTGCAAAAGCTTGCTATCAGGATTTTAAGTCAAACATCATCTTCTTCTGGATGTGAGAGAAATTGGAGTTTATTTGATCAAATACATACGAAGAGAAGAAATAGATTAGAGCGTCAAAGACTTTGTGATCTCGTCTTTGTATGTTACAACTTGCGTCTAAAAAATAGGTATTTGATTGTATTCATTATTTGCTAGTTAGTATTATTTGTTTTTCATCATTAACTCATGAGATTACTTATATTAATTTGTTCTTTTTTCTAGGACTCAATTCAAAAAAAGAGCTTATGATCCTATTGATTATGAGTCTATCGATAAGACCGAATTTTGGATCGAAGAAGAAGAACAACATGAGGATCTTGATTATGAAGAACTGGAACAAATGCTCTACCAAGAAAGTAATTTTCCAGTTACTAATGACAAAAATAGTCATATTCATGGTATGTTTATAATTTAATTTATCATTTTAATTTTAATGTTTAATTTATTTTTATAATTTAAAATTAAAATGATATTGTTTTGTATACTTAACAGATGATGCTGAGGAATTTTCTGCTCCACTTTTTGCTCTGGAAAGTCTTAATTTGAAGTCTTTTGCTGCAAGTACTTCATATGACGGTTATCCGAGAGATAATAGTGATGGAGATGATATATGATAGAATTTGATTATCATATTGTTATTTTTATTTATGACAAAAGACTATGACAATGTTTAAGATTTTTTTTGAGAAATGACAATGTTTGAGACACTTTTTTTTTTAATATGTAGTTTGAATTAAATTATCTTTAAAATATTATAATATTTTTTGATATATTAATTACCGGTTCAGTTGTCCGGTTCTTAAACCGGTTATTTCCGGTTACCCCTAAAACCCCTGACCCCTTAACTTTACCGGTTCGAAGACCGGTCCGGTTTTTACAACCTTGATTAAATCTCATTTTCCTATATCAAGTTCCATCAGATTGCACATTACAAACTAGCTAACTAGAACAACTGATAAGATTCAGTCCATGTCACAGTGGTACTACTGTTGGTGGTTGAAGAAACCCCTTGTTGGTATATAGTAGGCAAAAGAGTTAGTTACCGGCAGTGAGGTGCCAGCAAAAGACTAATGGTTTTGTTACTATCGAAAGGACAGAATAATAAGGAAGCTGGATTACTTAACATTTGGCTTTTATGAATATTCTCTCGGCTGTAGAGCTTAGCACAAAGGCAACGTTTGTTTGCTGTTCTGATTTTATCAATAGAATTCCTACATTTTTCTCTTCAATTTGCAGAATTCCCCATATCCTAATTCTAACACCATGCACCAAACAATTGAACTATTTCATATCTGCAGAAATAAAAAATCTATCAATTTTGAGGAACAAACTTGGCCTCTTATCACCGAAACAGTAGTAGCCATCCTAAACAATGATATCAAGAGGAATATCAGACTTATGAATCAGAGCAACTTTGTAATTAGACAAACCTGCGGTTATTTCTCCTTCAGGACCAGCAGTCTTTAAACCAGAACCCTCCTGTGCTTCCTTATCTGCCTGACCAGATTTCTCTTTCATTGACTTCAAGCTTCCACCTGTTTGCTGGCCACCAGTTTGAGGACTTGTTGCCTAAGAAAAAAATGACCCCAGAAGAGATAGGTGAGGGATGGAATATCAATAACACATAACACCACCAATCAAACCAAAATCCTATTTCCCTTTAGATTAAAATCCTACCCTATTTAACATCAATTGCTCTGCTTCATGTCCTTTCTTTGAGGATCGGTTCTTTAGCTCATCCTCTCGGCGCTGTCGTTCCATCCTGCAATAGATGGAAATTAATAACAGCTAAAACCATCCATACACATACTAAGATTGCATTAACAATAAATAGGACCCTCAATGAAAATCAAGATTCTCATTTCTGAATCACACAGATAGAAGACTGAATATGAATATGCATAACAGTAAAGAAAGCAGCTAAGCAATATTCCTATTTAATGCAATAATTTTCCACCAAACTATAAGACATTTTAGGAAAGATTAATTGCCACTCGATACTAAACCAGCTTGAGAAAGATTGACTACCTTCTTTGGACCAAACGGATGAAATGTTGAGGTGGTACAAATGCACGCTCCATATCTACTAGAGCAACAACCATCTTCTTGGCTTCATTCTTAAACCCATCTAAAGCAGCACTTGCAATAGCCACAACCTTGAGAAGAACATAATTTGCAGAAAATATAAAGATAAGATGAATTATACCACAAATTCCAATAAATTCCAAATATGCAACACAAACAAAAATAACAGAACACTATACCTCTCTCTTGAAAGGAGGGTATCTCCCCAAACCTGGAGTAGCATTAGCAGCAGTAGAAACTATGTCAACTATGACATGATGCACCTATTGTTGGACAGAAAACAATCCATGATTAGCATAAACAAAACCAGTAACACATCACAAGACACAACACATACTTGGAAAGCACATGCTAGTAGTACTAATGGGGAAAAGGAAAAAAGGCAAAGAAAAAAAATCCAAATGTGTTGAAAAAATTATTCCTGAAAAAAGTATAACCAAAGCGGTAGTGTCTTCATAAATGAAGGAAAAAATAAAAACTAATGCATTATGTATTACCTAACAATCGACATCCCACTCATGCAAGGAGTTTTTATAAGAACATATTGCATGGTGCCCAATTCATAATAGAATCAAAGAGATTAAAGGAGAAATAAATGAAAAAGCACATAAGCAGATATGAATGACAGTTTTCGTGCAACAAACCAGCTTAAAGTATTAGCATATAAGCCTTCCAAGAACCAAGGATAATCCCAATGCCAGATATGATATGAAACAGACAGCAGAGAATATGTAGCTGATCATCAAGAACTATCCAAACACCAAAATCACGTCACCTTAACCGTCTCTGACATCATGTTCACCTTGATCACAAATACAAATCTTAAATGACAGGCTAACTTTCCAACTGTCCCTACCATACACTCTAGATTCATGATATGATTTCTCAGTTAAAATAACATATATCAAGAGTTTTACCTAATCTGGCAAAACTTGGCTAAGCACGACATAACATCAGTGCATCACAACAAATGATGAATATAGAGAAGCAATAACAATAATTTAATCAGTGGACAAAAGAGAAAATAGTCAAGTACCAACTACAACTAGCAATAATACCCAAATTTATCAACAAAATTATATAACAAATCTACTTTACCTCATCGACACAAAGATGAGATGGTTCTTTTGCGAGCTCTAGAACACCTTTTATTAAAGATCTTAAACCCTTTTCTGGTGATATGAGGTATGGTTGATAACCATCTGCCTCCAAGACAATCTGAATGAAAATAATAATATATGGCAAGGTCGAACTTAAAAGATTATTAAAATGGACAAGACCTCTAACAGAAGAATTAAAACAGTAAAGAGTAACAGGCTCACCCTCTTAACATTATTGATGTCAAAATGCCTGTCTAAAGGAAGTTGCTTGATCCTGTTCGGAAAATTACCCTCAAAACTGGCAACAATTTTCCAGCCTGAACCCTGCAGCATAGTTTTACTCAACAAGTTCATATTCCAGGTATGATACTCCAATGAAACTATATCACAGCAATCTTTTTATGAACAACTTTAGGCATCAACTCAGTTCAGTCACAAACAAGTCCTCAATATGTCTCAGGGAAAATGAAATGGTTAAAAAAAAAAATAGATCATGCAATGTCATTTGGAAAAGGAGTTGAATTAGACAAGATAATTGACAAGAAATAAAACAGGTGCAAAAAAAAGCTAGTAGAAGAAAAATGGCACAGACTTCCACTAGCAATCCATTCTGCAGGAGTACAACATCCGGACATCACAACCATGCTTCGGAACATTTACCTCACCACTTGTAATGTGCTGGAGAAATTTGTCCTCAAATTCACGGCAGAGTTCCAGTGCTACAGCCCTTGTACCCTCTGCACTTTGAACCATCTGCTCCCCAAGTCGTACTAATTCATCGTGAACTACCTGAGACTTCCCTTGTAACCTACAATGAAGTAAAGGCCAAATATGTTGAGGAAATAAGCAAAAACAAGCTATCAATTAGCCATAAAATTGAGTGGGGTGATTGAGAACAGCAAGGATGATTTAGACTGATTGAGATAGTTATTGATCTGAAACGAAAGAGAACAATATTAGTGATAGATACTGCCAATAACATTTTCTGAAAAGAACACATAATCATATAGTTGACAATTACAGAATAAGATAAAATGGTATTTTAAATATACATACTCCAAATAGAAAGAGGCACATGAAATGCTACAGAGAAATGCACTCATCTGAATAACATGCGTGTTCATAGATGAAAGGAGAGAGAGAAGCTCCTTTCTTTCTAACAAAAACAAAGATTGACAAGGAGCAAGGATTAGATAAGTACCCAGAAAGAAGGTTTGGAAGCCGGACTTTCATACGTTTACGAATCTGCTGGGCCAGAACATCAACTAGAGCAATCCTTCCCAGCTTGCTATGAGGAGCTCCAGTGAGGATAGATTTGAGACTTTCACTCTCTGCTCTCCATGCAGTTTCCAAAGAGCTCTCAGACCCGGACTGTGCAGAAGCTATAGAAACTGATTGGCCAATTAAAGCAACCCATGGAATATCAACAGTTTTCGATGGTCCCTGATTCAATAATAGGGCGTGAACAGCTGCCAGAGCTTTCTGATCTGAAGCAGCTTGATCTATCTTACTAATCACACCAATGGTTCTGGTGCCTGCAATCAGCATATGATGTCTACTTAATAAATTGAAAAAAAAAACTTTTTATCACTAAACAAGAAACACAGTATAGAAGGGTGATGAGAATAAGAAAACAAAAAAGAAAATATGCTTCAAAAATAAGGTTGCCACATCCAGACAACACAAACTAACAGCACTAAGCCAACAAGATCTGACAATAATGAAGTAGTCATTCACCTTCTCCATCATATTCCTTCGCAATCCTGAGAGCTCTTGATGAAGAAATTTCAGGTGTTTGGGCCGCAGGAACAGTAACTAGCAAAATGGCGTCATTGTGCTCAGCATAATCACTAACCTAAGTAAGAGCCATTACACAAATTATTACTAAATATTCAGAAACCCACTCTCAATTAACAAATTCAAACTATGTCTTAATCTTTAACTACTTAGGATCAACAAACATGACAAATTCTAAAACAGCTGTAGGCATTTACCATAGAATCATCCATTATCCGTTGATCCAGGCCAGGTAAGTCAATCAACTTAAGTGGAGGTGCTGAGAAGAAATGCAAAACAATCATAAGACATGGTAACAAATAAATCAACAGATCCAATGGTGAGATTAGATGCAACAGTAACTTAAAATAAAAAATAAACTAGAGATTAGGAATGCTTTGATAGAACTGCATGCAAGTAAACATTCCGCAGCAATTTGTACAGCACATTATTTGAGAAAATGCATGCAATTCCTCAGTACTGTACTTAGATTTGTTTTGGCATGAGTTCATAGTAAAAAAATAAACCAAGAAAGCACATTTGAAAAGAAAAGGACTTGATAGCCCATCTACCACATTCATGGCCTTCTACATCAATTATCATATCAAAACCATCATGCCCCACAGGAATTTTGCATTATAAAATAAATTTAAGCTTTTAATCTACAATGAAAAATTTCAAGAGTGATACAAATATTTAACTAGTGTTTTTAAATATCATGTTAGGCAGTCCTAATGGAAAATTATGACAAACGCCAAATGCATTATTTAACTGTTGAATAGCCAAAGTCTCTTCATCCAGGTAACAATGCTTTCCCCATAAAGAAAAAAATTTGAAGGCAGGGCCAATTTCATTTATTTGATTTTTAAGTGGGATAAATACAGTATTCCTGCCCTAACTCCTAGTACTACCAGTAAAAAATATTTTATTGTATGAAAACTACACCTTTCAGGAGAGGATTCTTTTATAAGCATAAGTTGTTGATCTACAAACACGTTTAAAATATTGTGATTTACATAATATTATAGCCTCCATAAGATGAAGTTCAAGTCCCATTAAGATCTTTATCCATATATTCAGAGAAGACCAGGCCATATTAATAATGGACCAACCTGTACTTGTCCGTAGCTTCAATAATATCTGATCACGACTTTTGCCAGAGGCACCCTTACTTAGCCTATCCTGTAAAGAATGCCTTAATGCACCTGCAGAACATCAAAGGAGTAATTTACAAGCACTTATATGAGAATGTTCTCTATGCATCAAGAGAATAATGACCTGGAGAGTCTTGACAGACTCCAGCTTGTCATCACCTAGTTTTTAATGTAGAAATTCTTCACAATTAACAACTCAAAACAGAAACTCAAGCTTAGGCATGCCAGGTTAACAACCAAGCCCCAGGAAAAAATGTACATGAATCACGTCAAAACAGAAAGTAACTTGATCAAGCATGAATACAATTGCATTGTTAGTCAGAGAGGTATCCCATCATCAGGACCTAGTTACACCCTTAAGACCGAATCAGGGAGGATCTCAGGCCATTTTTAAATTCTCCTTAATACACAGAAAAAATTAATTACAAAAAGAAAAAGAATAAACAAAAACTTAAAAACAAACATTCAAATATAGCTACGAACTTGCAGAAACTTGTTGAGATTTGTTGTCGATTTGTAAAATTATTGACTTGCTGCTCAAAGCACCATCCCTCTGTAAGTCAATGCTTATAGGGGCTCGAGTAGCACCATTTTCGCCAGTTGGCTGTTCCATGAAAGAAGAGATATTGCATAGTCATGATGTGTTTAGCGAGCCCATCATAATATGTTAAATGCATTTAACAAATACATGAAACATCATCCAGATAAAACTTACCAGAACAGGGTGTCCAATTAAGCTGTTCATAACAGCAGATTTGCCTGCACCCTATCCATTTTAGATCAAACAGAATATGAGGATCTCAAAACATAAAAATCATTATTTCACATCAAATAGAAATATCGCAGAATATCAGTTACCAATGGAAAAATTTCAACTGTCATCCACATATTTCAGGAAAGGAAGAATTATATGCCAAAGACAAATTGAAAATCTATATGTCAGACACTAATAGAGAAACTGCGAGTGTTGAAAATACTCTGAAAATAGAGAAATGCTTAAACGTGCAGTGTAGAGTTGATACTCAAGAAAGGACCACATAGACTACGCATCCCTGTCATATCTACACAAATCAAAAGAGACATTCTGAATCTACACACACCTCTCAATTCAACTAACTGAAAGACAGTACCTACTAACTGCTGTAAAAGTAGTAGCACCAACATCCGAAAAACAAATAAACCATAAAATAATAATCAAAGGCCAGTTTCACACAATCTGTTATTACTGCATGCCCACAATCTCACTGTTCTCGCCTCTTCGCAGTTAAGAAAAAAGTTTATGCAAGCAAAAATACACAAGAATTAGTCTATATTACAGGTATATCACATCACCCTAGTTACTACGGGACGCAGAAAACCATAAACACCGCCAAAATGTAAAATTCAAAAATAAAAAGACCACAAACAATGATCTCGCGATAAAACTACAAAGATCGAAACGACGACGGAACCGAAACTCAGAAAGGCATCCGAGCAAAGAGAGGATTAACTTACAACATTGCCAAGCGCGACGACGTTCAGGAACGTAGAGTGACGACGGGAACCGGATGAGGCATCGTCGAAGTCCTCATCGGCAAGCAGCGCCGCCGCCTGCCTCATCGATTCCGACAGCTGCGACAACTCCTCAATCGCATCCATTTCCTTATTGTACCCCGCGAGATCTAAGGAGAAGGAAAACCTATGAGAAGCAATAGAGATGAGGTCGAGATCAGGTAGGTAGCCAGATAGGATACCGGATTCCACTACTGGAGACGACACGGCGTGGAGGAGGTCGTTTTATTGGTGCAGCATAAGAAGAATACAACTAAAGGTTGGGCCGAGGGGGGGAAGGGGGAGGAGTGGGAAGGAGAAGTCTCCCTTTCCTTTCGGTTTCTCTCTGTTTTTTTCCCCTCAGATGTCTCTCTTTCTAGATTTGAATCTTGTTTTTATTTTTATTCCTGGGTGGTTTGTGTTTTCAAAAATAAATTAGGCACTGTGTACCCGCTGTGTTGTTGTTTTGTGTGCGCCAGTCACCCGATGATGTTTATTTTGAGTATTGTTTTAACAAGCCAAGTGCGTGTTTTAACTTCCTTATGCCTATATGGAGTCCCTCTTTGGCCTTTGGGGTGGGGGTGGAATGTGTAACTGTCAATTAGGCCAAATTTAACATAGTAAGTTAGTAGCGCATCCCTTTTTTAGCCCCACTGTTTTTATTGAGCTCTCGGTTACACTTTAAGCCACTCCACTGAGTGAATACTTAATACCAAATATGTAATGGTATCTTGGTGCATGAAAATGTCATTTTGGTCTTTTAACACCATTAGTTTAGAAATTAGAAATTGATATAAAATTATTTTAGTATTGTAAACTTACGAATATATTTGAAATAAAATTAATTGATTTTTCTTAAATGATTATTTACCTTAATTGTAGTTGTAATGATAGTTATTATATTGTTTTTTTTTTTATTTATTGAATAAAAGATACTGTTAAAAATAATGATTAGATAAAAAAGGTCATTTATAAAATTTTAAACTAAGAAACCAAAATTATAACTTATCTTCTTAGTTTTAATTTTAATAAATCAAAACTAATAAAATGATACCAATATTTAATTTATATATATATATAGATATAGACATATTATTCATGATGTGTTTATTTTATTCATATATAATAATTTACTCTATTCTTAGTAAAGAATAACATGCATATGAATAAAAATCATTATATTGATAAGATGTCCTTTAAGCCTTTTTTCTAAAGTTAGTGTTGGATTAATAATTTGTCTAAAAAAACATGAATAAATAATCTTTAATATTAATTATGTCAATTGGATATCAAATTAAATTTTATAATTATAATAATTTTTTATTAATTTATTTCCGATTTCATCCGAATCAAACAAACAGGATTTTAAAGTCTAGAGAAAAATTAATACTCTTCTATCGTTACAAAAAAAGTGTTTTCGCCATCAAATACTTAGAAATTTTGAAACCTAAAGTAGAAGAGAAGATGCTTACCTCACAAAAAAACTTCTTCTTTAGTACAAAAGAACTTAACATGAACCAGGCACAAAGTGTTATTATATGCATTCAATCATCTGCAGAGCCATAAACTAACTAGCTAGACAATAACATGACCCCTGCACCCACCAAAATAGCACAGTGGACACAACGCAGAAAGCACACAACCTTCTTTCCTCTTTTCGCTGGTTACTCCAAATGAAAGCAGCACAAAAACTCCAGTTTGTTTGTGACTTTGCTATCTTCCTATAAAATAAAGAGTTAACAGCCATATAGGGTTAAGCAACCGTAACACCGGTGAGGCAAGGCCGTCTTTCAGACGCATTGCTCTCGGGTACCAGGTCCACTGTAACTTTTCTTTTCGCCATTTTTGTTGTGGGTGCTACGGCTGTGATATGGTTTCTCAGCTTCTGTATATCATTTACTTTGAGAGGCTTTGATAAGAAATCCTCCGCACCATGTGCAAGACACCTGTGCACTTGCACATAACAGCCTAAGTATACCATCTTAGTTACAATTTCATGATGCATAGATATATCATATATGGTTTCTTTGTTTTCAGCCTCCATGCTGTACATATGAAGAAGGAAAAAGAATCCAAAAACTATAACTGCAATCGTATCATTCATAACTCTATTAAGTCTTGCCTTCCGTTCAAAAACTAGAACTGCAATCTTCAAATATATTTGTGTCCATACTCCTTTTAGGTTGCTGAGATTTATCGTATTTCAGATTCCTTAGCTCTTTGATGTTTCTTCTACGTAAATAGTACTCTACTCCACAGTTTTCTCCATTCTGGATATATTTCCTTTTTGGCACTTTATGATGTAAACCTCATGTAAAGAACTATCTGTTTTAAGCCATTAGGATCTCTGTTTAACGAAAAGGATGTTTCCCCCCAGATGAACATTAGTTAGTTTGTATCTCACAACAGATCTAAGATGGAAATCTGATTACCATTGATTTCCCCGTTTAAACTCAGTTACCTAAATCATAGTGTAGATTTTGGATTTCATCTATAGAGCTCCATACAAATTTCCCAAGACAGACATGTTATTCTTTTTTTCTTTCTTTTGAGAATAAAAGAACATCCCGCTGGTTAGAGGACTAATCTCTCCTCAGGTTCTGTATTATTCTGTTATTTGACCAGAGAAGCTTCAACTGCTTATCATCCAATGTCAACCAAGTTATCTGATAGTTGAGATTCTATAAGCAACACAACGCTTTCAAGAAGAATGTTATTAGAACACAAGAACAGCAAAGCAAAGCAATAAACATATAGGTATTACAGTTCCTAGAGAAAATTTTCAGATGACATGCACCATCATATTCATAAGTTCAGACTATACCTGCTGATTCGCTTGGCATCATATTCAGATGACATCATCACCACAGGAAGGGTTTTAGCGGCAGTGTGTTCCTGGCATCAAGAAATGAAATTAACTCATAATTTTGCATTAGTAGAAACCAAATTGCAAGAGTGTCCCAGTTGAATTGTTCAATAAAAAAGTAGGATTACAACAGAAGCAATTGAACTCCAGAAACCATTCAAGCTTGTAAACCTTTAGGTATATAGTATCCTGTTTTTTCTTACCTTTATGGCAATCAGAAGATCATAGCCGGTCATCTCAGGCATACAGTAGTCAGTCAAGATCATGTCAAACTTCTGGTCCTGCAAAAGATGCAAATTTGCAAATTCATAAAGCACTGAACTATATGTTGTGAGCATTCAAATATCCTAAAAAAATCCATGTACAAGCTTGATTCCCATTGAATGAATTCCCAGAGAAAACCAAAAGGAAACAGAAAAAAGATAACAAAAAAGGTTCTCAAATATTCGGTCTTCATAAGTTAGTTCTTAAACCTCACAAGCTAATGGAAATAACAAACTGTGTAAGATAAAAGGCATCAATCAAAAGCATGAATAACTTGAGAGGTTGATGGTTCAAGGCACTGCAATTCATAAAGAGTATGGTAAGTTTCAAAGTCTCAGATGCATTAACTCGCATCGATCCCCATGGAACAATTCATCAAAGTATCCATAAGCTTTATGTATGCAAGTCCACGGGTACAAAGGGTGAATTTGTTGCACTTTTAGGTATCAAGATAACAGTTGCAATCTCGTAAGACTAATTTTTCTCCCAATTTAGTTTACTCTATCTATAGAACGCATTTCATTTGCATCCAACCCTAAATAAATACTTGAGAGACTCCTGGAATCCGAGAAACAAGATTACGTCACCCACTCTAGATTGTGTAAAAAGAGTAAATAGAAACAAGTAGGTTGGTGGTCATCACACTCAATCTGAAATTCATTTACGTGGAGCATGGAATTAAGTTTCCTCACAACCAAAGTGAAATGTCTGCTTCAGTATTTCAGTTAATATCAGTAGTTCAATGTATGACCAGAACAGTTCTTTCAATTGACTGTATCAAGAGACACAACACGGAGAGACAGGCAGGCACTATATTAGACAGTCAATGATAAGTGAATGGGGGAGAAAAAGTGGGGACCGGCTTCAGCAATGAACAAGAATTAGATTTTGTTCCTTACCAACATTATTAATGAAGTAACGACTGACCTACCTTAAAGCAAGAGTTGTCTGCTTTGTCCTCGCTCAAGCCAAGAACTTCAATTGCCTTCTTTCCACTATCAACAGTAGTAACTGGATTCAAAACCAAACTGTTAACCAGGATTTTATCGAGCAACCCTTTGGCAAGGAATGGTCAGACATAAGACTGCTAACAAATACCAGAAAAAAACAGAAAAGGAACCTTGAAATGATGTCCTTTTGAGCAGCTTTTCAACGATTTTACGGTCAACAAAGCAGTCATCAACAACCAATACATGGACGGGACTGCAACAACCAGCTGCTTCACGACCATCACCAGCCACCACCTCCACCTCTTCCTTCTCCACACCCATGACTACCACGACCACGACCACGACCACGACCACCAGCAACCCAAGCACCGTTAAAAGATGGAAAAACCAAAAGAAAACCGCATAGATGAAAAACAACAATAACAACAATAACAACAATAACAACAACAAAGCTTTTCCGAGAGAAGCACTGTCACATGGCAATTTTATACAGGCATACAAAGTGCTCGAGGTTTAACATCTTTGTGCTAACCTGTCTTGGAAATACTGTTCGAGGGTTAAGTTCCGAAGTGGGGATCCATAGAAAGAAAAGTGTGGGGACCAGGGAAGAAGTGGGAGTCTGTGATGATGAAAAAGGTTAACATCTTTAGATTGCGCTGTCGGGAATCTTTGGCCATGGACCGTTCCTCAGGATTACCTCACCTGATGGTGACTTAGGAGTTTTGTCTTCACATGCACTATTACTTCATCTTATGGGGTTTTCGAATATTTCTCTTTCATCATCGGTGGCTTCTTTCAAGGTTCATGCACAGGCATCTGTATCATATTATATTGGTGATGATGGATGGTCCTCTACGTGGAACGAGTGAAGCTAGGAAAAGGAACAATAATTGAGATAGTCCAAATCCATTTGCTGATCTGCAAGATTTGGTCGCTACGATTACAAATGCCAGCAAAACTCCTGAGATCCTGTTTATTGAGTCTGAACATAATGAAGTGCATAAAGATATTTTATGCCTAAAAACTTGCATTAAAATGATGATCAGTTGCTTGTAAATGATTCAGCCGTGCTTTTTTTTTTATCTCTGTCATCACATGGCACGTTCAATGCCAAAACTTGTAAATTGTTTATGATAATCCAAGGCTTGCTTGAACATGTACTGAACACTGTCCTATGAGATCTCATAGCTTCCACGAGCTTAAATAGATTTGGCTCAGTGATGATTCTAATCTTGGAATGTGAATTAAATTTGTAGAAAGTTTAACAAGAGATGTGAGATCCAGTTTGTCTAACATGTGAAAATAGTGGAGGAGGTTGTAACAAAAAATATCTTTTGGGTTATTGCAGATGTGATCCCTCACACGTACATACACGTTCGGTCTTGTTGGGTCGGGGGTCGGGCCGTGACAAATAATAGTAGAATTGATCTTACTCGTTCTTCCATTTGGGTTTGTACCTCAGAGAAGTCAATTGAGTTTGGGCTTCCCGTGAAGACACGAGGCTTGTAAAAATGGAAGATTGTGAGACCCACCTTATATAAGAGGTCAAGTGTCTCAATCCCACATCAGAAAAGAGTGAGGGGTGTATCATTTGTAATAATATATATCTTTTGGACTATGTGATCAGAAACCCAACTAAATGTTGCATATGTAATTCCTCACGGGATCTGGGGACCAGAATATGACAAGAGATGTGAAGACCGAAAAATTTCGAACTACTCGGGCCTAAAAGCCTATTTGAGAATCAATAAGACTAGTAGGCCTTAGCTCACTAAACATGATTTATTTTGGATTGAAGAGGTGAGATGAAATTATTTTTGAAGGAGATATTAATTTTTTAAAAAATTTATAATTATTAATTTATAATTAAAAAATTATAAAGGGAGTTTAATCAATGGTTTTAGGATTCTAATACCATAGGATGTCCTGTCGATGATATTTAAGGGTGTATAAATTTTTGTAGAATTTTTGAAAGAATATTTATAATTTTTATAATTTTTATAATTTTTCTAAAGAAAAATAAAAATATTTTATTTTTAGTAAATTTTTTATTTATAAAAAAATATGATTATTAATTTATGGATGGCACTAATTACAAGGAGTTTATGAAAATTTTTGGAATTTTTTTGGAGTTATATGGTATTTATTATGAATTTATAAAGATTTTATATAATTTAGAAATTATATTAATATTTAATATTATTAAATAAAATAATATTTTAATGGAGGAAGTCAAAACGACATTGACCAATGACATTTTGAACAGGGTTGGTCAAAACGCAGCGATGGTTGTCGTTTTGGCCACCCGCGTGCCTATGTGTCATTTCAGTGAAAACGGTGTCGTTTCAGGCACGACCTATAACGACCATAATTCCTAACTTATTATTAATTGTTTCGATTAGGGTCCTGATCGCCGTAAAACTCAAACAAGCCCAAGAACCAAGACCTATCTGAATCCTACAAGGCTTACTCATCAAATTATTGATTTTTAATATGTCCATTCTTTATGTTTATCAATAATTGGAGCATAATATTATACAAGTATTCTGGTATCATATGGAGTGAATGAAATATCAGCGGAAGTCTTTAAATAAAATCAATGAATTCACAACACACAAGTCCCATAGGGATCAAAATATCCAGCAAGTTAACCCCCAACATAAATCGGACACCACAAGTAAAGGAGGAATCTTGAAAAACCAGAAAGTAGTTCAATCATAATTCATGTTATATGCGTAGGCAATCAAGGAACAGGTATGCAAATGTGATGCGATATCGCCCCGTCGTGCAGCCTTGATCTCACACACTGGTACCACGGACAGTGGATGTACCTAAGCCTGAAAAATGGTGAATACAACAGGATGAGATTACAAGAATCTCAGTAGGATCACAACATCATAAGATCTACAGAAATCTTGAACACAAATCTCCCGAACAACATCAGATCATCCCTACACAACTATGGGTATCACGCAATTGAAGAATCAATCAAAGGGATAGGACTGAAACTAAGGCTGAAGGTGGACTACAACACTTCCGAAAATCAGAAGTACAGGTAGATAAAACTCATCAGATTACTCTCGACGCTAGAAAGAAAGAAAGTTCATCCCCTTCCACCTGTGTTGTCCAAGGTTTACTGCACAAAGGGTAAAAGGTTAGCACACAAGTTAATCAGCAAACCTATTCATCCTGCCACACAAGGACAAGACATCCAAGCCACACAAGGACAAGGCTTCCAGCCACACAAGGACCAGGCATCCAAGCCACACAAGAACAAGGCTTCCAGCGCGGGCATGCTGGGGATTGCCACCCATACCAGTAAGAGCCTCCCCTCTCCCAAGGAGTATCAACGCTTACCCCGAATGACCATCGGAACAGGATCTTGACATACAAGCACACACAAGTAAGTACAAAACATAATACCACAACAGGGTATCTTCAATCATGTCAGAACACAATTATATGCAATTCAGGCACTCAAAACCTAACTCAAGGGTTCGGTATGGTCTATAGGATTCATATCTCAATCCGTGATTCATGCACATATCTTACAATCAATTCGCATGCAATAATAACAAGGGCAGGTATCAAAAATAACAAACAAACAACAGGGATCTCTGGAGAAACCCATGAGGCATAGATCCCACCTCTCTTTTCTTAGAACAAGAAACTATTCCTTTTCCCTTATTTAATAATTCCGAACCACCTATAGCATCACAAGGCAAAAACAAAACCAAACTAAGCATGCATACTCAATAACCAAGTAAGTACCCTATTTTCTGACCAATTTCACTCACCAAACCTATCAGAAACCAGTGGTCAGATACCGCAAGTGCTTCCCCTTTGGATGTGTGATGTGATAGCCAAGAACTTAACAAGATTCAACCTGAATTACCACCCCAATTTAACTATGTATATTTCGGCACTAAGCATAGGACACAAGATAATTTGCGATTTCATGTTAGCAAGGTATAAGGGTTACGATTTCATGCTAACAAAGAAAGATTAAGTGTTTATAACTTATACAATCAAAAGAAACAAGATCGAAATCCAATAGGTTAATCAATTGATCAAGATAGGCAACAATAGGGCAGGGGTAGAGCACACTGATTTCATGTATAAAAAAGATTCAAAGGATGAATTCATGATTTTATAACATGAATCAATGCCAACCAATCATACGAACAAGAGGAACAACAACAAAAATCAATTGAAGACAGAATCACACAATCTTCAAACCTAATCCCACCGAAATACGATTTAACTTTCGACAAAGAAAAACTAACCTTCCAACAAAAAACCCAAGATTTTTGGAAAGAGGATGAAGAGAGATTTCCAACAAACTATTATTTGCAAAAATCCGACAAAGGACAAGAGAGTTATGCTATTTTGAAGTTCAAGCAGATTTTTGTAATTCCGTTGAAATACGATTTAACTTTCGACAAAGAAAAACTAACCTCCAGATGATAAACCAAATATTGTTGGAAAGATCTCTTCATCCTCTTTCCAACAAGCTATTATTTGCAAGAATCCTACAAAGGATGAGAGAGTTATGCTGATTTGAAGTTCCAGCAGATTCATCTAATCATTTAATTAAACATTTCAACACATGCATCGGTAGTTAGCTCTAGTCTATACGAATCATTTACGACCACTTTGCACAATTAAACCGATTAAAATGGCATGAATAAGCAGATTTACACACTCGATTTTTGCCAGACAAAATTTACCTATTTCGGCCGATTTCTCACTCGTTCCTCACAATTGCACACTTAGATCTCTCCCTCATTCTTCCCTGCGAGTTTTTTCCACTCGTAAAGGCTGGTTTATGTGTGCATTTCGGGTATAATACCTACGCATGTATCCTGGCCAGCTTCACTCTGGCTATGCGTGAGCTGTAAGAGTTGATGCGTGGATGTGGGCACATGTAAGTTGAAAGATTGTTGTGGCTGGTGACTAAGCTCGAGTAGGATACAACGTAGTTTGGATTCAACATAAAATGACGTCGTTCCGTATACGGGGATTAGGGTTCCCAACCCTAATCTGCCTCAAGTGTCAAAACAATGGAGGTATCTGTTGTTTTGACCAGATGCAGTCAAAATGACGGAATCTTCCACGTTTTGACCAGCAATTTCCTAATTCTGTTTCCTTTTTTTCAAATATAATATTAATATATTCTTAAATCTATCAAAACTTATAAAATTTATTATAAATAGCATATTAACTCAAAAACTTCCCAGATAATTTCTATAAATTTCTAAAAATCATAATATCAATCTTATAAATTAAAATTAATTTTTCAAGAATTATAAAATTTATATTTAATTTTATATCCTAAAGTCAAAAGAAAATCCTTAAATATCGTTATATGTCATCGAAAAATTCCAGAAAATTCTTACATTGTCATACCTCTTTTCTGAATATATCTAGGTCCTTACTAAATCAAATCCCACAAAAAGCCTTCACAAAATTTATTCATCAAAATTTACTTAATATTTAATTTATTGTTCGTATAACAAAATTCGAAATGAAGGAAGATTCAAATCCTACTTCGGATTTCAAATTTCAATGAATTTCCAAGCAATGCCAGTAGTTAATTGTTAAAAGAAATATAAAATTAGGAATTCATAGGACAATGGTGAATTTACAAAAATATCTTTGATCCGGATCTTCCAGAAACGTATAACAAGTTTGTTTCCGTAAGCCCAAATGGCTAGACGGGAGGGTTCTTTACCTCTTTTAACCCTTCCTTAACTAAATACAGGCCATACCTTGATTCCAAATCCAACTATCCTTACTCGTCTCACTGATTCAAAATACTTGGTTCTCACAGTGTATATGTATGTGTGATAAATGATACATTGAGTACCACAATATGATATGAAATGCATGGTTGTTCCATACTATGATTGAGATGTATAAATATATGGGCATATTTGGGAATCGACATCGGCATGAGGATGCATTGAGTTTGCATAGGGTAACCTATGCAACCCTTGAGTGGATAGATTCCTTTATATATTATTTGTTGGCATGATTAAATTAACTTGAGGATGAGTAATTAGAAAAATAATGAAATAATTAACTGAATTATTGCATGTGCTAAGAATTGGTACGTATTGCTTATGTTGCCTTATGCTTGAATTGCTATACCAAGAGTTATTTGAACATGCCGTGAATATTTATATTATTGGAAATACATGTCACGCCCCGGATCCGAATTATTTCACGCGACCCCCACCATAAGCCTACCATACATATTGCTACAACATTCAACAATGCATACGATAGACCTACTAGGCTAATGGTATAAATTATAGTGGAGATGGTAACTAGAAGAATTTTAAAAAATATATTGGACAGCGGAATTATAAAAGAGAAATGATGATGTCTAGGTATTATCGATGAATATTTAATCTAACGTTCAATACCCAAGAATCAAATTATTACACTGGCTCTAACATACTCGATAAACTTGTGGAAAAACACTGGCTCTAATAAACTCAACATTCTAGGGGAACTGCTATGAATATGACGTTTGTGAAAATACCTCGATCGCACTCACCATTAATCCTTTGATTTGCTATTCCATTCTCGAGATGCTTGGGAATGAGCTCCTAAATTATTATTCCTGCATTTTATGTCAATATACTGACAGATTCTTCCCAGGTGAGCGAATGGGGAAAAATACATGAAATATTTCACACACAATCAAACACACATGAAGAAAAATGTGCTAGCATTTAATTAATTGACACATTCATATTTTGACCCATACGATCATAGTCGTAAACAGTACAATAAGCACACGACTCTTTGATGCACAAATGACCGTGATTTGGGCTTGGCAATATCTTCCAGCCTATCTAGGCCATGGACCGGAGTAGAGTTCATCAGTGATACTCTATTCTCGTTATCATTCCTTTTATCTTATTATTTCGTACAGTAGAAAAATTCGTGCCCAACTTAAAGCGTAGCCTGATCCTCTAATGATGCCGGGACGTTAGGTGATGGTAGCTCCACCCAACGATTCCCACACTACAGGATCCTGATTAATAATTGAATTAACATTAAAATAAACAAAACCCATTCCAACCTTATTACCGTATGATTTTCGTCTTCACGTCATGCTACAAGACCCCGTATGATTTTCGTCTTCACGTCATGCTACAAGACCCGAAGAACTCTCAAGGTAGACTCGATGCATTCTTAATGCTAATGTCGATTCCCGAATATGCCCAATGTATTTATGCATCTCAATTATAGTATAGCACATTCATGTATTCCATATCCTATTAGACTACTCCATGCACGCTATATTGGTTATTATGCTCGACATATCAATTATCACACATATGCACGTACGATTTCAATTAATGAATTCTTATTAATCACAATTGAATACTCATGCCAGTAATTTAATGAAATTGAAAAGACTGTCCACTCATAGATTTTGAAGCCCAATTAGCCATCAATGGCATTTTGGGCTGATTCCTAGAAGTCTTGCTATTTTAGGAATCCACCTACGCATAATGATACCAAATTCTCAATAACAAAACTCCATAGCACAATATTATATAAAATAATACGTCTAAGCCCTTAAATCAACACTTTTCTACTAGACAATCACCCAAGACTCAACCGGTGGATTTTTCTATTTTTCCTTAATTTTCTGGATCTTAATATATTTATTTAACCCATCAGATCTAGATTTAAATGATTCTTGTACCATTTAATTCCTTATCATTTCCAGTATTTATCATAATTTTTTGGGATTTTTCTCAATTTTATTCCATTTTCACAAATTTTTATCCTTTTCTATCAATTTTTCCTATTTTTTGTCATTTTCAACTTTCCAGCCAATCACTAAGCGACACCTCGCGGAACCAGACTCGCTTAGAGCTACCACCGAGCCTCTTAGATCGTGACACGTGCCCGCTTCAGGATGTGGCACGTCGCCTGAACCTTAGGCTCGGATCCGAGCCTAGGTCTCTCATCGGACGACTTGTCACTGCATCCACAGGTCATTTTTTGTCCACCTGCCTGGCCAACTACAAGTCGTATTTCGGCTGGAGTAGATGACCCGTTGTTCGACTAGGTTATCTGCACCCTCCAGCCGATACCCTAACACCTGCAATTCTAGTTTTCAATCAACCAATACCTCTACACATGCTTCGAAGCTTAACAATTCATACACCACAACATTCCCCACATCAAGACGAATAGAAACACATTAAGAATGCCCATTTTTATCAACTAAAACCCTACATCTAAGAGAAGAAAATATGTGGTTTTCCAGGTAGGGTTCTCACCCAAATCCGCCGGAAATGCTCGCTGAAACGACACAAAAATGGTCGGAAAGAGTTCAGGATTCTCCCACAAAGCAAAATCGAAGCTTTTTCAAGTGTGTTCGAAGCTGGATAGGGAAATTGGTGCATGGCTATGTCTGTCTTACTCTGGCCACATGTGACTTGGTCGGAGAAGCAGCTGGTTGCTCTGGCCATGTGTGGGCCGGAGGGTTTCTTCCAGGTTTGACTCACCTGGCACCAATACGATTTCGTGTTGGAACAAACATGAAACGACGTTGTATTGGCAAAGTGTTTTTTTTAAAAAATAAAATTTGAAAGCTTAGCTAAAGCAACACCTTAAGGGCGTGTTTTAGCTGATAATAGTCAAAATGATGTTGACTGCTATTGTTTTGACTTCTCTTTAAGTATAATTAAAATAATATTAAATAATATAATTACTTAATTATTCATTAATTTTCTAAGATTATAAAAAATTCATAAAAATTAGTGTATAACTCCAAAAAATACTCGAAAAAAATCCTACGAACTCCTTGGGAATAATACTTTCCATTAGTACTATAAAATTTATCTTTTCATAAATATATATTTTATGAACAAAAACAATTATTTCACTTGAATATTTCCAAAAATTTACGAAAATTCCAATTTCACTTCCAAAAATTGTCAAAAAATTTTCTAATACCTTTTAACCATTAATGAATCTAACCAAGATCCTAAATCACGTAAACCACCATTACATCTCACCTCTCTATGTTTCAATCATCAATTTCATTACCATCCGAAGTTTTTTATAAATATATAAATTCCTTAAATTTACAATTTAACTTCATATCATCAAAATCAACGTTATTATTTTTCATAAACCTAATCTACGGGCTAAGTGTCATTACCCTCATAAATTCCGACTAGGGTTTCCGGCCTAAGTAACTCGAAGGCTTCGCTTTTCACAATGCATATGAAGTGGTTGGGTGCATTCAAAAGCATGAGAAAGAACCTTACATCAGAACAACGTGAGGTGACCTATGCAACTCCTGAAAGCTCTTTGAATATGGTAGTGGGGCATGAATTTGCCAACTGGGACATAAGGAGGGATGAGGTGTATAATTTTATAAATATATGAAATAAATAAATAGGAGATCCTAATGTGAGGATCGAGTAGGTGGAGCAAACATCACCTAACGTCTTGGCATCGTTAGTGAAACTAGGCCAAGTGGAGTGTGTGTCCCACCGGGACGGATTGAGTTTCAGAATATAAGATAGCGAGATATACGTGAGGAACACATATAGAGTTCCACTAACGGATCCAAGTCCTATTTCTGGTGCCAAAAGGATTGAGAGACATTGCCTGTTCAGCCACGGTCATGATTCCCTTTTTACCACGGTCCTAATTTCCTGTTCAGCCACAGTCCTGATTGCATATTCAGCCATAGTCTTGATTTCCTGAGCTATTGGGTGCTGCATTACGTTATGATTATGCCCGTGCTGAATTCCTATGAGGAGTATGTTAATGTTTTGTTGTGTGTTAGTATGCCTGAGTTATTGTTAATGAATGTATGTGTCTTGCTATTTGTATTTTTTCCATCTGCTTACCTAGCAAGCTTCTACTAGATTTTGGCACGAATGTAGGGATAAAAAATAATGATTAGGAGCTCACTCCCAAACATAGTGAGAAGTGATCAATGACTGAACAATCATAATCTAGGTAATGTTAAGGAGCATTGTATTCATAGTATTTTCCCTTTAGTGTAATTGAACAATGATCGAGTCGTTGTTTGAATTTTATTCCTAGAAGTAATAATAAACTTGATCATTTTATGACATCACTCGAATGACGTCGTGTCTTTTCTTTAATTCTGCTGCTTAATATTATGAGAAATTCTTTTATTTTCATATCCACTTTATTTTTATACCACTAACCTTGTAAGTTTGATATACGCATTATCATGTGTTGTGAAAATGTATATAGTGGGCTTACGGTGATTGTCATGCAATTTTTTTGGGATCCGGGGCATGACACAAGATCTTCTTTTTTAAAATCCAAGGGTCTTCTCTTTTTAATTCACTCCCCCTCGATCTAAAAAATAATAGGAGAGAAAAGAAGAAAAAAGAAATAGAGGTTCGGCCTAAAAGCCTATGTCCTTAGACAAGGAAGGATGAAATTCCATCTTGAATAATAGAATACAAAGGGTTAATTCAATCGTAAGCCATCAGTATGTATTTACAGGTGAACTAATGTGGTTAGAATTAAATCCTATCTAAGATATCCTATCTCAATTTAATATAAATTATTGGATTAATGATAGAGATTAATCCTATCTTAGATATCCTATCTCAACTTTATCTAAAGTATTAGTTTAAAGCCACAATATAACAATTTTATCTTTGGCTTTAATCTTCTCAATCAACCAAATAATCTTCTCATTCATCATAGTCCTTTAGGGCTCTACCAGATCCCATAATTTCCAACTAAGTTTATGCGATGCCTAAACTTCTTCTTTGGAATTATCTTGATCATCATATCAGCAGCGTCAGCAACAAATAACACAAATGCCGCAAAATTAGCGCATCCCAAAATGCTATATATTTAATTACACTTGGAAAAATCTTTGGTGGCTTGACCCATCTTTCCTGTTTTCCTTTTACAAACTTCAACTTTGTCTGCTTTCCGAACACTTTGTTTTTTCAGAAATCTGATACTTGATTTTTATATAGTAGATGTTGTTTTTTATGCAAAGATAATCCTTTGTAGCTTACATTACTACTCCTGAAATCCATTACTGCTTTCCCTGCAACCATACCGTCTTGAAGGTAATACAGATTAGACTATAACTTCCCCTTCGTCAACACCAAGGTTCGTTCTTATTTGATTGAATCTTTCACCTATTTAACTTGTTATAAGATTCGAGCTCCCCCGTATCTGTTAGCAAAAGATAATGCAAAGATGGGGAATATCTCTCTGGTACCTTGATAGTTCTTGAAGATCTCCGAAGCACCTACTCTGGTGTAACCTACTCCACTTCTGGTTCTCTAACAATATTCTCTGGAGTTTCTTGAGAATTGATTGATTCATTATTTCGATGACTTTTCTAGTAACTCAACCTTTACTCCCACTTATTTTGTATTCTCTGAACCCCTCGTCTCACTGTCTTTATACAAGATATTTTTATCAAATGTGACATCACAATGTTTGAAGATCTTTATGTTCTTGGCATCCCAAAACCTATATCCAAACATATCAGAATCATATCCTATGAAGTAACACTTTATAGCTTTTGCATCAAGCTTGTCCCTTTTCTCTGGATCAACATGAACATAAGTAGTGTAACCAAAAGTCCTCAAGTGAGAGTATTTTATTTCTTTTCCTGTCCATACCTCTTCTAGAATTTTGAAACTTAAAGGTGCTGAAGGCCCTCTCTTAATCAGGTAAGCTGCAGTGCTCACAGCATTAGCCCAAAATGCCTTGGGCAACCCATAATATATCCTCATACTCCTTGTCCTCTCATTCAAAGTTCTGTTCATCCTTTCAGCAATAGCATTATGTCTAGCTTTTCCTAGAACTGTTTTGATCAATTTTATTCCTTCAGCAGCACAAGATGCTTTGTATTTTGACTTGTCATGCTCTCCTCAATTGTCTGATCATAGCCTCTTAATCTTCAGATTCATCTGATTCTCAACCTCAGTCTTCCACTTCTTTAAACCGACAAGCACATCTGACTAGTGTTTAAGAAAGTAAACCCATACCTTTTTACTGAAGTCATCTATGAAAATAATATAGAATCTCGAACCTCCAATAGACGAAAGTAGAGATGACCCCCACACATCTCTGTATACCATTTCTAACCACATTTTTTTTATTCTCTACTAGTCTTTATAAAACTTACTTGTTTTTGCTTTTCCATAACACAGATTTCACAAAGACCCATATCAACAGAATTCAACTCCTACAATACTCCCTTTGAAATCAACATCTTCATTTCTTTAAAACTTATATGTCCAAGTTTGTTATGCCACAAATTTGAACTAGATGCACCTTCAACAATAGCAGCCATGCTCTTACACCCAGCAGTGGTGTATAAAGTTCTAGACTTTTTCCTATGTGCTACCAACATAG
This sequence comes from Passiflora organensis, assembly GCA_019739055.1. NCBI lineage: Eukaryota > Viridiplantae > Streptophyta > Magnoliopsida > Malpighiales > Passifloraceae > Passiflora > Passiflora organensis. The sequence continues at coordinate 258,305 of JAEPBF010000181.1, forward strand.
CATCCTTGACAATCTTCCATGAACCTTTTTCAAACCTTGCTGTATAACCTGCGTTATCCATCTGACATATAGAGATCAGATTTTTCTTGAGACTAGGAATGAATCTGACGTCCTGCAAGGTCTATTGATTTCTTACTAGAGTTTTTAAGTTGACATCTCCCTTTTCTTAAATCTCTAAGGCTTCATTATCTGCAAGATAGACATTCCTGAATTTTCCAATAGTGAGATTCAGGAACAATTATTTACAAGGAGATGAATGAAAAGATGTACCTGAATCTAATATCAAGGATTTGGCTGAATTCTCCACACTTAGGATTAAAGCATCCTTATAGTCTTCCACTGAGTTCACGATATTACAATCATCTTCAATCTTCTGACCCTGCTTTTTCTTTGGAATGGTATATTCATTCTTGAAATAACTTTTCTCTAAACAGTTCCAACATGTTATATTAGTTCTGTTTGTAGATTTCCCCGTTGCTTTGATGACTATGTTTGTTTTGACCCCTCATCTTGCTCCTACTACTCCTGTCCACACTGAGAGCACTATAAGATGAATCTCCAAGTTCTATTTTGCAAATACTTTCACTTGGAACCATATCTCTAATTTCATGAAAATTCAGCTTCTCAGATCCATGAGAACTGCTAATTGCAGCAACTATAATATCCTAAGAATCACGTAGAGATAACATCAAAATTAAAAGCTTTATTTTGTCTTCAAAACTAATACCAATCGGACTCAGCTAACTCACAATCATATTAAATTCATTAATATGATCTGCCAAAGACCCTCCATCGCTAATCTGTAAATTAAATATGTGACGCATCATATATACCTTGTTCATATATGTCCATCAACACCTTTAACAAATCATATATAGTATTCTACTTGTCAATATTGAAAGCAATGTTTATAGACAACATCAAATGGATCAACCCTAGGGCTTGTCGATCTTTGAGCTTCCACTCCTCTTCCTTCATGGAATCTGATTGTGAGACCCTGATCGTTTCCTTGATAGATGTTATAGAAGTCCAGATACTAGTACAGTTGAAATGACCATTTTCCCTTGAAGAAATGGATGTGTGGTGGCCGGAAATGGTATTGAAGGTTCTTTCCTCTTTTGATTCATTTCATTTCCTTCCTATTTTATTTCTTTCCTAGTTCATTTCTATCCTAAATGGTTTATTTTCTATTCTCAAGAGATAATTCTAGAATTAAATCCTAAGCATTATCTCTTTATATCTAGCCTTAAAAGTAGGAAAATTTAATCCCATTAAATCTTATAAGTATAGAAGCTGGCTATACACACATCTCCACACCAAAACACCTTAAAGTATCATGTGATACCTTTTCTTCCATTCCCCCTTGCAGCCGAAATTCTCCCTACACCAACCGTAGCTGAATTCTTTCATCTTTCATCCGATTTTTGCAAATAATAGCTAGTTGGAATCCTCTTTTCATCCTTCATCTTGATATCTTGGTTTCATCATCAGAAGGTTAGTGTTTCTCTATATTTATTGCTGTCACATTTCTTAAGATGTTGGTGTCGAAATTCCTTGGTTCTTCTTCAATTGTTTTTAGTTTTTGTTACTCTTTTTCGTATGAGTGTTTGACACCTGTTCTTGTTTTAATATCATGAATTCAGCCTTTGTATCCTCTCTACATGTGAAATTGGCATACCCTATTCTTTGCCCTATTATTACCGAAATTTTTCAATTGGTCTGTCTGTTGGTTTATGAACTTGTTCTTTTTAATTGTTTGGGTAATTGAAATCTAATCTTTCCTTGTTATCATGAAATCGCAACCTCTAACATGCTTATGCATGAAATAAAAATTTACCCTTGTGTCCTAATTTGGTGTTGAAATTTGCTTGGTGAATTGGTTTGAAAAATCAGGTTGATTCTTGTTGTGTGCTTGGCTATCACATCACACATCCAAGGGGGAGGTGGTTCTATCAGCATCTGATCATTGGTTTGCGATAGCTTTGGTGAGTGAAATTGGTACGGAACAAGGATGTTTATTTGGTTTCTGAATATGTATGCTTAGTGTGGTATTGTCTTTGCTTTATGATTGTATATGTAGTTCAGATCCTCTTGATAAAGGAAAAAGAGTAGCTACTTGTTCAGAGATAAGAGAGGTAGGATCTATACCTCATTGGTTTCTCCAGAGATCCTTTTTTCTTGTTGATGTTTTAGTTGTGTTCCGTGCTGTATGCTTATGTATAGAGTTTGGTATGCATGATTGCAGATTGGTTTGTGGTTCCTTAAGCAGTTGTGAATCCATATGCTAGGATATGTGTGTTTATTTCGGTTATGCTATATGCATTGGACTTGTTGATTGTATTGTGATATGATTTTGGATGCCCTGTTGTGGTGGTATGCCTTGTACTTGTTTGTGTTTACTTGTACTTGATTGTGTATCAGGATCCTTTTCTGGTAGCCATTCAAGGTAAGTGAATGATGCTCCTAGTGAGAGGAGAGGTACTTACTGGTATGAGAGTCGCATGGGTGGCAATCCAGAGCAAAAGCTCGCTGGATGCCTAGTCTTTGTGTGGCTAGAAGCCTAGTCCTTGTGTGGCTAGATGCCTTGTCCTTGTGTGGCAAGATGTCCTTATCCTTGTGTGGTTTGGATGCCCTTGTCCTTGTGTGGCTTGGATGCCTTGTCCTTGTGAGGCAAGATGAATAGGCTTGCTGATTAGATTGTTTGCTAACCATTTACCCTTTGTGCAGCTAAACCTGGGACAACACAGGTGAAAGGAGATAGCCTTTTAATTGCTTATATCCGATGATGAATTACCTACCTGTGTACTTTTGGTTTCAGAAGTACTCTTAGTCCACCCGAAGCTTATTACTTTCGGCCCTATCCTTATTATGTTTGATTGATGTTTGTTTGATACCCTTTTAGTAGTATAAGCGGATCTGATATTGATTAGATTAGGTTTCTACAGATTTTATGATGTTGTAACTGTACTGAGATTCTTTTAATTTGACCCAGTTGTTTTTCCCCTTTTTCAAGCTTAGGTACATCTTCTGCCAGTGGTACTATGGTGTGAGATCAAGGCTGCTCGGTGGGACAATGTTGCATCACATTCGCATGCTTTCCTTCTTTGCTGATTGCTTGTACATATATTCCTATTCATGCAATTTGATTGGACTACTTTCTAGTTCCTTAGATCCCTCCTATTCCTACTTATTTTTGAAATTTATATGAGGGCTACTAGTTGGATTTTTAGACTCCTTTGGGACTTGTGTGTTATGGTTCCTTTGATTAATTATAAAGACTTCTGCTGATGTTTTTATTCACTCTGTTTGTTACCAGAATATATGTCTAAGATTAACTTGCTCCAACCTTTAAAAGTAGAAGAATGAACTTTAATAAAATGTAATTAGTGTGACTAGAGCCTTGTGGAATTCAGATAGGTCCTTGGGAGGACTTGTTTAGGTTTCACGGTGGTAAGGGTCCTATTAGGTTGGGTTTGGGTCCTTACAGGTTTGGTAACAGAGCACGGTTTAGGAAACATACTTGCATGAATTTGATTGATTATAAGTTAACATATTTTCTGATTTTGTGCTTGTAGGAATGTACATGCGCACACACCCACACCTTTTGGTTGTAGTGTTTAAATGCCATGATTGACTGTGTGATTTGCTTTGTGTTTTTGTGTGTACTTACATGTAATTGTATGCTGTATAATTTGATGTGTTTTGCTGAATGTTGATTGTGAGTCTTTGATATATGGTATGTATGTTGCCGAATGCTCTTGTATGTAAGCATGTGTGCTGAATGCATGTGTGTATTCTATATGAATGCCGAGTGTGCCAAGACTTGTATGTACTTGTATGCATCTCTCGTGATTTGTTTCAGATTATGCGTATCGTCCGATGTACGTCCCTCTACCAAGTACCATTTATTTCCTTAGTTTCATATTTGGGTTATGTATTGAGTGACCTCGTGTGTTTGTTTAGTGTGGCAAGGAAGAGTGTTCCTAGGGCTCGTTAGGGTAAGAATGAAGCCCAAGCCGAACAGCAACCGAATGAGCCAATCGCATAGGATGAGCAAGGAGGGCAAGTTGAGCCCGAAAACCAAGTTGAACAGCCTGAAGCACCATCCTCTCCAGCTATGGATCCCGTAATGACGGAAATACTGAATGTGCTGCAAGGAATTGCTGCGAACCAGTAACGAATGGAAGCCCAATTTCAGAATGCTCCTGCACCCGCACCTCCTATGGAAGATTCTATGCCTCCACTTGAACCTGTCCAGCCGACTTATCGTAAAAAAGCCGGGAGACTTCCGGTTGTCATGACCAATTTGCTGAAAGAGGCATGTCAACTAGGATGCAAGGATTTCAGTGGTTCAGCAAGTGCCGTTGCCCCTCCTGAGTTGATTGATACCATATGGCGTGTATCTATGTTCCTGCATATTTTTGATGATGATAAAGTTGCCATCGCCACTTTCCTACCTGAAGGAGAAACTTTCGCATGGTGGACAGCTGTGAGTCTGAAATTTGGTGATCGTCTAGCTTGGGATGAATTCCAGCATGAATTTAATGAAAGGTTCTACACCCGGTTCCATAAAAATGAGCAGCGACAAGCTTTTTACAAGCTTGAGCAAGGCACTCATTTGATGCTAGAGTACAAGAAAGAATTGAGGGAGCTATCCCATTTTGCACTAGAAGAGGATTGCACACCTTGTCAGCTCTCGAGGCAATTCCAAGATGGGCTGAATACCAAGCTCAAAACTATTGTGGGCACGACACCTGTGCAGAATTTACAAGAGTTGATCGTTGCTGCCACTGAAGCTGAAAAGATTATGCAAAGTAAGAAACCTCCTGCATCAAGCAATGGTGGTTTATTCCGACGTGGTTACAAATTCAACCGATGTATGGGACCCTATCCTTTGAGGTCCTGTCCTCCGAAAAACAATGGAAATAGAGATAACTTCAGGAAGAATTTCTCTGGTCCTAATCCTAATTGATCCAAATGGAGTTCACAGCCACAACGATGTTATAATTGTGAAGAAATGGGCCATATTTAGAGGGAGTGTCCTAACCAACGCATATTACAGGGACTGTCCTAACCAAATGTAAACCAAGGTGGGTATGCCAATTCCACTAAACCACCAGCCGGTGCACCTAGAGGACCACGTAATGGATCTACAAGTAGGGTGCAACCCAGGCCCACGAGATTGTTCACTTTGACTGATACCGAAGCAAGCTAGATGTGGTGACAGGTACTATTTCTTTTCTCAAAATGCTAAAGTGTTAATAGATCTCGGAGTGAGTAGATCATTTGTGAGTCCAAGAATCTCACTTAGCTCAGATCGGTCTCTATCTCCCCTATCTCCTCCTATTGCAGTTTTGACCCCTTTGGGAGAACAATTGACTTGTGATCTAGTCTACATCGATTGTTCTGTACGTATGGGTTCTATTATGCTTGAAGTGGATTTGATTCCATTGGACATCCGAGAGCTGGATATGATCTTAGACATGGATTATTTGGCCAAATGTAAGGACGCATATTCATATTCCAAAAATTGCTCCTAATTGAGACCCTTACCGCCGTGAAACCCAAATAAATCCTAGGACCTATCTGAATCTCCCAAGGATGATCCCTTTAGAACCGATTTTAACATGCTTATTCTTTTTACTTATAATGATTGGAGCATGGTATTGGATAAGTATTCTGGAATCATACAAAGTGAATAAAAATATCAGCGGAAGTCTTTAAATTTAATCATTGAATTCACAGCACACAAGTCCCATAGGGATCAAAATATCCAGCATGTAAACCTCCAACATAATTCTGAAACAACAAGCAAAGAAGGAACTTAAAAAAAACCAGAAAATAGTCCAATCATAGTTCATGTTATATGCGCAAGTAGTCAAGGAAACAGGTATATTAATGTGATGTGATATCGCCATGCCATAGAACCTTGATTCTCACACGCTGGTACCACGAACAACGAATGTACCTAAGCCTGAAAAATGGTGAAAACAATAGGATGAGAATACAAGAATATCAGTAGGGTCACAGAATCATAAGATCAATAAAAATCTTAAACAAACATCTTCCAAACAATATCTATTCATCCTTACACATCTAAGGGATATCACACAATCCATTCAAACAATTCAAAAGTGTAGGGCCGAAACTAAGGCTGAGGATGGACTACAAACACTTTCGAAAATCAGAAGTACACAGGCAGAAAAACTCATCAATCATCTTAGAAATAGGAAAAGGCCATCCCTGTCCACCTATGTTATCCAAGACTTCGTTGCACAAAGGTTAAAAGGTTAGCACACAAGCTATTCAGCAAATCTATTCATCTTGCCACACAAGGGCAAGGCAGCCAAGCCACACAGGGAAAAGGGCATCTAAACCACACAAGAATAAAAGCATCCAAACCACACAAGGATAAGGGTATCTTGCCACACAAGGACAAAGTGTCTAGCCACACAAAGACTAGGCAGCCAGCGTGCACATGCTGGGGATATCCACCCATATGACTCCCATACCAGTAAGAACCTCTCCTCTCCCAAGAAGCATAAGTGCTTACCCCGAATGGCCACCGGAAAAAGATCCTGACACACAAACACGCACAAACACACATAAGCAAGTACAAAGCACAATACCATAAAAGGGTATCCTCAATCATGTCAGAACACAATCAGCATGTTCAATGCACACAACTCATGAAAATTAGGCAGTTATAACCTATCTCAAGGTTTCGACAATGCCTAAAGGATCATATCTCAATCCGCAACTCATGCATATACCATACAAAACATGCGCATACACTTATCATCAAGAATATGCACTGAAAACAACTATTAAACAACAAAGATCTCTGGAGAAACAGATGAGGCATAGATCCTACCTCTCTTCTCTCTGAACAAGAAGCTATTCCTTTGCCTTTATTCAAGGGATCAGAACCACCTATAACATCATAAGGCAAAGAAAAAACCAAACTAAGCCTGCATACTCAATAACCAATTGAATACCCTATTTTCTTACGAATTCCACTCACCAAACCTTTCACAAACCAGTGATCAGATGCCGTAAGTGCCTACCCCTCAGATGTGTGATGTGATAGCCAAGAACTTAAAAAGAATCAACCTGAGTTAACATCCCAATCAACCACACAAATTTTGGCACTAAGAATTGGGTAATAGGGAAAATTATGATTTCATGTTAACAAGCCTTAGGGGTTGCGATTTTATGTTAACAAGGAAGGATTAGGTGTTAATAACATATACAATTAAAAGGAGCAAGATTTGAAAGCAACAGGTTAATCAATTGATCAAAATCGACAATAATAGGGCAAAGGGTAGGGCGTGCTGATTTCATGTATAAAGAAGATTCAAAGGATGAATTTATGATATTATAACATAAATGGATGCCAAACAATCATATAAATAAAAGGAACAATAACAAAAATCAATTGAAGAAAGAATCACACAATTTAGGCACCAAAATCGACGAATTACGACTTGAATTTTGACAGGGAGGAACTAACCTTTTGATAACCAACCCAAGATAGCTAGATAGAGGATGAGAAAACTTTCCAACAAACTATTATTTGCTGAAATCTGACAAAGTTATGCTAGATTGAAGATCAAGAAAAATTTCGGCAACAATAGGGTGTAGGATTTGATGTTTGACGAAAATTGTGTGTTTTTAATGTGTGTGGACAAGTGTGGCCGGCTACGCTTTATGTAGGATGTTTATAGGATTAATTTCCCCACTTTAAAGGATAAATAAGGTAAGATAATAATCAGAATTAAATTCTAGAACTATCCTTCCTTAATATTAGGAATTTTATCTCCTAAGGTAAGATTGAACTAATAAGGAAACAAATCCAAGAGTAATGAATCTATAAATGATTACCAGACATTCCATACCATTTTCGGCCATCACACATCCATTTCTTCAGGAGCAAAACTATCATTTCACCTGCACTGGCTTCTGGACTTCTAGAACTCAAAATTCGCTGTCTCACATCCTCGAAATTTCAGCACAAGTACCTAAGCAAACAGGTAAGGAAATTTTGCACGTGTAGATTCCTCAGTCTCCCAAGGCTGTTCCTCGATTTGGCCATTACGCCAAACAACTCGTACTTTAGGTACATTTCAGCTGTAAAGCTGGCGAACTGACCGATCTAGTATGGAAACTGGCTGTACTGGATAGGAAAGGTGTTTAGCAACCTCAACTGGTGGTTCTTCGAGCACGTGAGCAGGGTCTTGCATATATTTCCTCAACATTGAAATATGAAACACGTTATGAATTCTTTCCATATTCAGAGGCAGTGCAAATCGATATGTAGTAGGTCTAATTCTTTCCACAATGTTATACAGACCAATGTAACAAGGTGATAGCTTACCTCGTTGCTGAAAACGAAGGACTCCTTCTATAGAGCGACTTTCAAGAACACTTTGTCCCCTACTGCAAATTCAAGCTTCCTTCGTCAATTATTGGCATAAATTTTTTGCTGATCTTGCATTGTCTTCAGCCTTTGACAAACCAAAATCACTTGCTTCGTTGCTTGATTGATTAATTCCAGATTGTCTAGGCGTCTCTTGCCTACATTATTCCTCTAAATGGGTGTTCTATAATGTCACCCATATAACATTTCATAAGGAGCCATACCGATGCTTACATGGAAACTATTGTTGTAAGAAAACTCTGCCAATGGTAGACATCGATCCCAATTGGTATGTTGGTCAAGTACAGTCGCACGCATCATGTCCTCAAGTGACTGAATCATCCTCTCAGATTGACCATCGGTCTAAGGATGAAATGCTGTAGTAAAATTCAATCTTGAACCCAGTGTATTCTGGAATTTCTCCCAAAATCGTGATGTAAAATGAGGGTTACGATATGAAATAATGGAAACTGGCACTCCATGCAATCAAACAATCTTGTCCAAGTAACATATAACCAATTTCTTGGGTGTGTCTGTCACACGTACAGGTAGGAAGTGTGTAGATTTCGTCAATCGATCCACGATCACCCAAATGGGATTGTATCCTTGTTGAGATTTAGGTAAGCCGGTCACAAAATCCATCGTGAGATGCTCTCACTTCCATTATGTAATTGAAAGTGACTGAAGTAAACCAGCAGGTCTTCGATGCTCAATCTTTACTTGTGGCATACGAGGCATCGGGCAACGGACACAGCAATGTGACGCTTCATGTTCGGCCACCAGTATTTCTCCTTCAAGTCTCGGTACATCTTAGTACTACCAGGATGGATAGCTAACTTCGAACTACGTGCCTTAGTTAAAATCAGATTATGAATATCAACATCTTGTGGTACGCATTCCCGGTGTTTTAAGACAAGAACTCCATCATCTTGCACTCTGAAATCGCGAGCTATGGCATCAACACCATCAGGTAGTTTCTTCCGAATTTCAGCCAGTTTTTGATCTTTCGTTTGCTGATTCTGGATTTCCTCAATCAAGGTAGGCTTGACTTCGATCCGTGCCAACGACGAACCAGAAAAATCAGTACCAAGTTGCACACGTGTAGCTTTCAAATCCAGCAACATTAGCATGGATTGGGTGCGTATGTAAGCCAAAACCGATGGGGAAGGAGGATGAAACTTTTGGCTCAAGGCATCAGCGACAACATTCGTTTTTCCAGAATGATATTTGATGATCAGATCATATTCTTTAATCAGCTCCACCCATCTTTGTTGTCTCATATTCGACTCCTTTTGCGTAAAGAGGTATTTCAGGCTTTTGTGGTCGGTGAAGATTCTGCATGTCTCGCTATACAAATTGTGGCGTCATATTTTCAATGAAAACACCACGGCTGCATGCTCTAAATCGTACGTAGGATAATTGATTTCATGTGGTCGCAACTGACGTGAGGCATAGGCAAGACTTTCCCGCCTTGCATCAATACGCATCGAAGTCTGAATTTCGATGCATCGCTGTACACCACGTACTCTTTCCCACTGACTAGTAAGGTGAGGATTGGTGTGGAAACCAATCGGCTTTTCAACTCTTCGAAACTTTGCTGGCATTTCTTGCTCAACACTAATGGCTATCCTTTGCACGTAAACTTTGTCAATGGTCCAGTAAGTGATGAAAAATTCTCCACGAAGCGACGGTAATATCCGACCAAACCAAGGAAGCTATGAACTTGGAACATAGTTCGCGGGGGTTCCCAAGCAACTACGACTTCAATCTTCTTCGGATCAATTAACACACCTTGGGTGGAAACAATATGGCCAAGGAAACCAACTTCGCATAACCAGAATTCACATTCGTAGTACTTTGCAAACAACCGCCAATCCCTTAAAATATTCAGCATAATCTGCAAGTTCTCAACATGCTTTTCTTTCAATTTTGAATAAACCAAAATGTCGTCAATGAAGACTATCACAAATTTGTCCAGGAACTTATAGAACACACGATTCATCAGGTCCATGAACACGGCTGGTGCATTGGTCAAACCAAATGGCATAACCAGAAATTCGTAGTGGCCATATCGCGATTTGAACGCAGTCTTCGGAATATCAACTTCACGAACTTGTAATTGATGGTATCCAAATCTGAGATCAATCTTGGAGAACATGATTGAACGTTGGAGCTGATCGAACAAATCATCGATGCACGACAAAGGATATTTGTTCTTTACAGTCACGCGATTTAGCTGCCGATAGTCGATGCATAATCGCAGCGAACTATCTTTCTTCTTCATGAACAAGATAGGTGCTCCCCATGGTGACACATTGGGTCGGATGAAACCATGATCCAGCAAATCTTGCAATTGCGTTTTTAGTTCCTTCTTTTCTACAGGAGTCATACGATACGGAGGATTGGAAATCGGATTCGTACCAAGCACTAACTCAATGTCGAATTCCACTTCCCTTGCCGGTGGCAAACCAGCTATGTCTTCTAGAAATACATCTGGAAATTCATGAACTACTGGAATAGAATCCAAATCCGAAGATTCTTTAGAAACATCATGTACGTGCGCGAGGTACACTCTACATCCCTTGCTGATTAATCACTTCACATCGAGCCAGGAAATCATGCAAGTTGGAGCAACTCGCCTATCACTTTCAAAGCAGTACTCAGCATTATCAGAAAAGGTGAACATATTTTTGGTGAAACAATCCATTCGGGCTTTATACTTCGCCAAACAGTCCATGCCTAAGATCACATCCAACTCTCGGATGTCCAATGGGATCAGATCCACCTCAAGTACATTCAGACCCATATGTACAGCACAATCGATGTGGACTAGATCACAAATCAGTTGCTCTCCCAAGGGAGTTAGAACTGCAATAGGAGGAGACAAGGGAGACAGAGGCTGATCCATGCTAACTGCTATTCTTGGACTTACAAATGACTTGTTTTCTCCAGGATCTAACAACAGTTTAGCATTTAGAGAAAAGACTGAAATAGTACCTGCCACCACATCAAGACTAGCCTCGTCATTGGTTAGAGCGAATAGCCTCGTTGGTCTTGGTTGCACCTCACTTGTGAATTCATTGGATAGTCCTCCTGGTGTGCTTGCAGGTGGTTTGGTGGGATTGGCATGCCCACCTTGGCTTGCACTTGATGCGCCTATGATACGCCTCGGTTTCGGACATTCTCTCTGAACATGCCCCATCTTGCCACAGTGGTAACATCGACATTGCTGAGAATTCCACGTAGATTTGTTGGAATTTGGACCAGAAAAGTTCTTCTTGTTGTTACCCCCATTACCATTGCTTTATGGAGGGTAGGACCTGAAAGGATAAGGTCCCGTGTGCCGATTGAACTTCGAATCTCTTCTAAAGGATCTGCCACTAGTTGCTGCGGATGGCTTCCTAGTTTGGATGATCTTCTTGGCTTCAATTGTGGCAATGATTAGTTCTTGCAAATTCTGCACCGGTCTCGTACCAACAATGGTTTTGAGCTAGGTACTCAGCCCATCCTAGATCGTCTTGCAACTTGGCATAGTGAGCGATCCTCCTCTGGTACAATATGGGACAACTCCCTTAATGCCTTCTCGTATTCTAGCACCGAATGGGTTCCCTGTTCAAGCTTATAGAAAGCTTGTCGCTGCTCACTTTTGTGGAACCTCGTATAAAACCTCTCATCAAACTTGTATCGAAATTCTTCCCATGTCGGCAAACAATCGCCGAATCGCAAGCTCACAGCTGTCCACCATGCTAGGGCTTCTCCCTCAAGTAGGAAAGTAGCGATGGCAACCTTGTCATCATCTGAGATACGCAAGAACAAGGACACTCGGCATAAAGTGTCGATCCATTCACGAGCCTCAGCGGCACCGGGTGAACTGCTGAAATCTTTACATCCTAGCTGATGTGCTTCCTTCAGCAACTTTTTAATAACAACTAGAAGTCTCTCGACTTCCTTAGGATGTGCCAACTATACTGGTTTAAGTGGAGGAATAGGATCTTCCTCGGGTGCGGGTGCAGGGGCATTCTGAAATTGCATATCCATACCCTGTTGGTTTGCAGCGATCCCTTGCAGCACATTTAGAATTTGTGCCATCACAGGATTGATGGCTGGTGCAGCTGGTGCCTCAAGTTGGTTCTCAGGACTCAGCATGCCCTCCCTGCTCAATTTGTGCATTTGGCTCTTCTTGCTCAACAGGTTACTGTTCGGCCTGAACCCCATGCTTACCCTATCGATCCCTTTGTACACTCGGCCTTGCCATACGATACGAACAAACAATTGTTACTCAACACATAACCAAATACGAATACTAGGAAAAGACGTGGTACTTGTTGGAGAGGCGTACACTAGGTGATATGCATATGCTGGAAAACAAGTCACTCATGCACACATGCAAATGAACCCTCGACAATCACATTAACACACACATAAGCACTCGACGGTAATCATTCAAGCATTCAGCAAGCATACTTTCATACAAACCATATTCGGCAATCATGCAAAATCACTCGGTAGCACATCAATATAGAAATTACATAGGAATACTCAGCAGCATATTGGGCAATGACAAAGAAACATAGCAAAGCACCTATCAAAACTCAGCAAAATACATCAAATCATATAATGCATAAAAGCACACGTAAATATACAGTAAATCAAACAATCAAACACATCATTCAAATCATTCAAACCAGGTTTTAATCGTTAGATTATTTTCAGTATTAGCCCTCTAAGTGCGTGGGTATGTGCTCATGTACCTATCTACAAACAAAAAACGAACAGAACAGGTTAGCATATAACAATTCATATTCCAAAACCATGCTTCGCTACCAAACCTATAAGAATCCACATTCATATTCCCAAAATTGCTTCTAAGTGAGACCTTTACCGCCGTGAAACCCCAATAAACCCAACCTAGGACCTATCTGAATCTCACAAGGCTTATCCCCTTAGAATCGATTTTAACATGTTTAGTTTTATACTTATAATGACTGGAGCATGGTATTGGACAAGTATTCTGGAATCATATGGAGTGAAAAAAAACATCAACGGAAGTCTTTAAATATAATCAACGAATCCACAACACACAAGTCCTATAGGGATCAAAATATCCAGTAAGTAAACCTCCAACATAATTCGGAAACAACAAGCAAAGGAGGAATTTGAAAAAAACTAGAAAATAGTCCAATCATAATTCATGTTATATGCGCAAGAAGTCAAGGAAATAGGTATGCTAATGTGATGCAATATCGTCCCGTTGTAAGACCCCGAATTTTGAGTCCTAAAAGTCCAAAAGCTAGTACGGGTGAAAAGACCATTTTGCCCCTGAAGAAAAGGATGTGTGATGGCCGAAATTGGTAAAGAATGTCCAGTAGTTAATTCTGGTTTTTTATTCCCTTTAATTTGAATCTTTATTGGTTGATAATTACCTTAGAAAATAAAATCCTTAAAATTAAGGGAGGATAATTACAGAATTTAATTCTGATAATTATCTTACTTTAATCTAATCTTTAAAATGGGTAAATTAATCCCATTACCACCTTATATAAATAGTAAGCTGGCCGCACTTAAACCTCACACAGAAAATATACAAAATTCGTCCAACAAAAAATCCTACACATCCCTATTTCTGCCGAAATCTGCTTAAACTTCAAACTGGCATAACTCTCTCATATTTTGGTAGATTATTGTAAATATTAGCTTGTTGGAAAGCTCTCTTCATCCTCTTTCCAATCATCTTGGGTTTTCATCTGGAGGTTAGTTTTTCTTTGTTAAAAGTTAAATTGTAATTCTGCAGAAGTTTAAAATTTTGCTCGAACTTCAAACATTTATAACTCTCTCATTCTTTGTCGGATTCTTGCGAATAATAGCTTGTTGGAAAGCTCTATTTATCCTATTTCCAAAAATATTGGGTTTTTTTTATTTTCTGGAGGTTAGTTTTTCTTTGTCGTAAGTTAAGTCATATGTCAGCGGGATTAGGTTTCAAAATTGTGTGATTCTGTCTTCAATTGATTTTTGTTGTTGTTCCTCTTATTTGTATGACTGTTTAGCATCCATTCATATTGTAAAATCATGAATTCATCCTTTGAATCTTCTCCATACATGAAATCAGTATGCTCTACCCTTGCCCTATTGTTGCCTATCTTGATCAATTGATTAACCTATTGGATTCTGATCTTGTTTCTTTTGATTATACAAGTTATAAACACCTAATCCTACTTTGTTAACATGAAATTGCACCCTTACACCTTGTATGCATGAAATTGCAATTTGTCTTGTGCCCTACTCTTAGTGCCAAAATGTTCATAGTTAATTAGGATGGTAATTCAGATTGAATCTTGTTAAGTTCTTGGCTATCATATCACACATCTATGGGGGAGGCACCTACTACATCTGATCACTGGTTTCTGATAGGTTTGGTGAGTGGAATTGGTAAGGAAATAGGGTATTTACTTGGTTATTGAGTATGCATGCTTAGTTTGGTTTTGTCTTTGCCTTGTAATGCTATAGGTGGTTCGGATCCATTAAATAAAAGCAAATGATTAGCTTCTTGTTCACAGACAAGAGAGGTAGGATCTATGCCCTGTCGGTTTCTTTAGAGATCCTTGTTGTTTGTTTGTTGTTTTCTATGCACACCCTTGTTATTATTGCATGCGAATTGATTGTGTGACGTATATATGAATTGCGGATTGAGATATGATTACTTAGGCTATACCGAACCCTTGAGATAGGTTATGTGTGCCTAATTTGCATGTGTTGTGTATATTGAACATGCTGATTGCATTTTGACATAATTAAGATACCTTGTTATGGTATTGTGCTTTGTGCTTGCCTGTGTTTGCTGGTTAGGATGCCTAGTCCTGTGTGTTGGCTAGATACCTTGTCCTGTGCTCTGGCAAGATGAATATGCTTGCTGATTAGCTTATGTGTTAACCTTTTACCCTTTGTGCAGTAAAACATTGGACAATACAGGTGGAAAGGAATGATTTTTCTTTTTCTTACTACCGAGAGTAACCTGATGAGTTTTTTTGTCTGCATACTTCTGATTTTCAAAAATATTTGTAGTCCACCCGTAGCCTTAGTTTCGGCCCTATCCCTTTGATTGATTCTTGAATTACGTGATAGCCATAATTGTGTAGGGTTGATTTGATGTTGTTTGGGAGATGTTTGTTTAAAATTTCTGTAGATCTTATGATGTTATGACCCTACTGAGATTCATGTAATCTCATCCTGTTGTTTTCACCATTTTTCAGGCTTAGGTACATTCTCTGTTCTTGGTACTAGTGTGTGAGATCAAGGCTGCATGGCGGGGCAATATCACACCATATTTTCATACCTGTTCATTGATTAATTACACATATAACATGAACCTTGATTTAGACTACTTTCTGGTTATTTAAGTCCCTCCTTTGATTGTTTGTTTTCGGATTACTTTAGGAGGTTTATATGTTGAATTTTTATATCTTTATGGGACTTGTCTGTAATGGTTCCAATGACTCAATTTAAAGACTTTCACTGATGTTTTATTCACTCCGTATGTTACCAGAATGCTTGTCCAATATCATGCTCCAATTGTTAAGAATATAAAGAATATATTGAAAATTGAATATTAGATGAGTAAGCCTTGTGGGATTAAGATAGGTCTTAGTTTTTGGGCTTGTTTGGATTTCATAGCGGTAAGGGCCCTAATCGGTGCAATTTATAATATGTTAGGATTTGGGGTCAATACAGGTTTGGTAGCGGAGCTTGGTTTAGGGAATATCATTTGTTATATGCTAATTTGTTTATTGATTTTATGTTTGTAGGTAGGTACATGCACACACACCCACTCACTTAGGGGCTAATACCAAAAATGATCTAATACTAAAAAGGGATTGGTTTGTACGATTCAAATGATGAAATTGATAATTTGACTTGCTGTGTGTTTATGTGTATTTTTATGCCCTGTATGACTTAATGTGTTTGCTTTGTTTTCTTTAACTATTGCAGAATGGGTTTTGTTGATGCATGTTTTCTTTCCGAATGCTTATGTATGTCTTTGCATGATAGTTATAATTCCTAAGAGTGTTGCCAAATGTCCCTGTGTGTTTACCGAATGCTTGATGATTGTTTGCCAAGTGCTTATATGTGGGTATTGATGTAATTGTCGAGTGTGCATTGCATGTGTGCATATGATTTCCAAAATTTGTGTGTACTTGGGTGCATGTGTATTTTGTTTTCCAACATATGCTTATCGTCCGATGCATGCCTCTCCACCAGGTACCACTTCTTTTCATACTTTCGTATTTGGGTTATGTGTTGAGTGACGATTTTGTATTCGTATAGTATGGCAAGGCCAAGTGTACAAAGGGGTTGATGGGGTAGGTATGAGGTTCAAGCCAAACATATATTGAGCAAAGGAGCCGAATGCACAAATTGAGCAGGGAGGGAAAGCTTAGCCCGTAAACCAACCTGAGGCACCAGTCATCGATCCTGTGATGGCAAAAATCTTAAACGTATTGCAAGGAATTGCTTCGAATCAGCAGCGTATGGAGGCGCAATTTCAGAATGCTCCTGCACTAGTGCCAGCACCCGTGGAAGAACCTATTCCTCCACTTGAGCCTGTACAGCAGGTTCCCCTTAAGGAAGCTAAGAGACTGCCCGTCGTGATTACAAAATTGTTGAAGGAAGCTCGACAATTGGGATGTAAAGATTTCAATGGTTCAACCGGAGCTGCTGCCGCTCGTGAATGGATAGACACCTTGTGCCAAGTGTCTTTGTTCTTACGTATCTCAGATGATGACAAGGTTTCCATCGCCACTTTCCTACTTAAGGGAGAAGCCCTAGCATGGTGGACAGCAATGAGCTTGCGATTTGGCGATCGTTTGCCGACTTGGAAGGAATTTCGGTATGAGTTTGACGAAAGGTTTTATACGAGATTCCATAAAAGCGAGCAGCGACAAGCTTTCTACAAGCCTGAATAGGGCACCCGATCAGTGCTGGAATATGAGAAGCAATTAAGGAAGTTGTCCCAATTTGCACCTGAAGAGGATTGCTCACCGTACCAGCTTGCGAAGCGATTTTAGGATGGGTTGAGTACTGACCTCAAAACCATTGTTGGTACGACACCGGTGCAGAATTTGCAAGAACTAATTGTTGCCGCGATCGAAGCCGATAAAATCGTGCAAACTGGGAAGCCATCCATAGCCACTAATGGTGGATCTTTCAGGAAAAATTTGAAGTTCAATCGGCGTACGGGACCCTATCCTTTGAGGTTTTATCCTCTGAAAAAGAATGGTGGCAATGGAGGTAACAACAGGAAGAACTTTTCTGGTTTGAATTCTAATGGACCTACGTGGAATCCACAACCACATCATGTTATAATTGTGGCGAGATAGTCCATGTTCAGAAGGACTGCCCGAAACCAAAGCGTATCATAGGCATACCAAACGCAGGCTGAGGTGGGTAGCCAACCCCACCAAACCACCAACCCTCACACTAGGAGGACCACCCAATAGATCCACAAGTGAGACGCAACCAAGACCAACGAGGCTATTCACCCTAACTGATGCGGAGGCTAGTCCTGATGTGGTGATAGGTACTATTTCAGTTTTTTTCTCAAAATGCTAATGTATTACTAGATCCCGGAGCAAATAGGTCATTTGTAAGTCCGAGAATAACACTTAGCACAGATCTGCCTCTATCTCCCACGACTCCTTATACTGTGGTTCTGACTCCTTTGGGAGAGCAACTGATTTGTGATTTAGTCTACATCGGCTGTGCTGTATGTATGGGTCCGAATGTACTTGAAGTAGATCTAATTCCATTCGACATCCAAGAGCTGGATGTAATCTTAGGCATGGACAGTCTGGCGAAATATCAAGCCCGTATGGAGTGTTTCACCAAACGTGTGTGGTTCACTTTTCCGGATGGTTCCGAGTACTGCTTTGAAGGTGATAGGCTAGTTGTTCCAATTTGCATGATTTCCTGGCTTGACGCTAAACAATTGATCAGCAAAGGATGTACAGCATACCTCGCGCATGTACATGATGTTTCTAAAGAGTCCTCGGATCTGGATTCTATTCTAGTGGTTCGCAAATTTCCATAAGTATTTCAAGAAGACATAGCTGGTTTACAACCAGCAAGGGAAGTGTAATTCAGTATTGAGTTAGTGCTTAGTATGAATCCAATTTCCATTCCTCAGTATCGTATGGCTCCTACAGAAATGAAGGAACTAAAAATGAAATTGAATGATTTGCTGGATCGTCGTTTCATCCGACCCAGTGTGTCACCTTGGGGAGCACCTTTCTTGTTTGTGAAGAAGAAAGATGGTTCGCTGCGATTGTGCATCGACTATCGGCAGCTGAATCGTGAGACCGTGAAGAACAAATACCCTTTTTCGCACATTGATGATTCGCAAAATACTCAAAATGTGAATTCTGGTTACGCGAAGTTGGTTTCCTTGGCCATGTTGTTTCTTCCCTAGGTGTCCTTGTTGATCCGAAGAAGATTGAAACTGTAGTTGCTTGGGAATCCTCGCGAACTGTGTTTGAAGTTCATAGTTTTCTTGGCTTAGCCGGATACTACCGTCACTTTGTGAAGAATTTTTCATCACTTGCCGGACCATTGACGAAATTGACAGGCAAAGGAGAGCCGTTCATGTGGAACAAGAAATGCCAACGAAGTTTCGAAGAACTGAAAAACCGGTTAGTTTCCGCACCTATCCTTACCTTACCTATCTGCGAAAAGGAGTATGTGGTTTACAGTGATGCATCGAAATCCGAACTTGGATGTGTATTGATGCAAGAAGGGAAACTCATTGCCTATGGTTCCCGACAGTTATGACCGCATGAAAGAAATTATCCTACGCATGATTTGGAGCTTGCAGCCGTGGTGTTTGTGTTGAAAATTTTGGCGACATTACCTGTTCGGCGAGACGTGCAGAATCTTCATTGACCACAAAAGCCTGAAGTACCTCCTCATGCAAAAAGAATTGAATATGAGACAACGAAAATGAGTGGAGCTGATTAAAGACTATGATTTGATCATCGAATATAATCCTGGAAAAACGATTATTGTCGCTGATGCCCTGAGCCGAAAATTTCATCCTCCTTCCCCATCGGTTTTGGATTACATGCATACCCATTACCTGCCTATGTTGTTGGATTTAAAAGCTACCTGTGTGCATCTTAGCACTGATTTTTCTGGTTCGTTATTGACACTAATCAAAGTCATGCCTACTTGATTGAAGAGATCCAGAATCAGCAATTAGAGAATCCGAAACTAATTGAAATTCAGAAGCAACTTTCTGATGGTGTTGATGCCACAGTTCGTGATGTTAGAGTGCGAGATGATGAAGTGCTTGTCTTCAGAAACCAGGTATGTGTTCCACAAGATGTTGATATTCATAATCTTATTTATCTGAGACGTATAGTTCGAAGTTCTCTGTCCATCCCGAATGCAGTAAGATCTACCGAGATTTAAAGGAGCACTATTGGTGGTCAAACATGAAATGCCACATTGCTGAGTTCGTTGCTCGATGCCTCGTATGTCAACAAGTAAAGATCAAACATCAACGACCCGCTAGTCTACTTCAGTCACGTCCGATTCCAGAATGGAAGTGGGAGCACGTCATGATGGATTTTGTGACCGGTTTGCCCAGATCTCAGCGAGGATATGATGCCATTTGGGTTATCGTAGATCGATTGACGAAATCTTCACACTTCCTTCCTATATGTGTGACGGGTATACCAGAGAAATTGGCTGTTCATTACTTAGAGAGATTGTTCGATTTCATGGAGTGCCAGTTTCCATTGTTTCAGATCGTGACCCTCATTTTACATCACGAATTTGGGAGAAATTCCATAATGCTCTGGGTTCAAGATTGAATTGTAGTACAACATTTCATCCCCAGACCGATGGTAAATCATAAAGGTTGATTCAGACACTTGAAGCATGCTACGTGAGAGTGTGTTGGACCAGCATACCGGTTGGGATCGATGCCTATCGTTGGTGGAATTTGCTTACAACATTAGTTTTTATATAAGCATCGGTATGGCACCTTATGAATCACTATATGAGAGACGTTGCAGAACTCCCATTTGCTGGAATAAAGTAGGCAAGAGACGCCTAGACAGTCCGAAATTTATTGATCAAGCAACTGAGTAGTTGAACTTGATTCAACAACGGCTAAAAACAGCCCAGGATCGGTAGAAAAACTACGTCGATAATCAATGTAGGGAGCTGGAATTTGCGGTAGGTGAAAAAATGTTCTTGAAGGTCGCCCCATGGAAAGGAATCCTTCATTTTCAGTAGTGAGGTAAGCTAGCACCTCGTTACATTGGTCCATATGACATGTTGAAATGATCGGCCCTATTGCATACTGGCTTGTCTTACCTCCAAATATGGAAAGAATTCACAACGTGTTTCACGTTTCAATGTTGAGAAAGTATGTGCGAGACCCTGCTCATGTGCCCGAAGAATCACCAGTCAAAGTTGCTGAAGACCTATCTTATCCTGTACAGCCAGTTGCCATACTAGATCAGTCAGTTCGACAACTACTCAGTCAATGCGTGCAGATGGTACGAGTTGTTTGACATAATGGCCAAATTGGGGAACAGTCTTGGGAGACTGAGGAATCTATGCGTGCAAAATTTCCTTATCTGTTTGCTTAGGTACTTGTGCTAAAATTGTGAGGATGAAATTCTTATAAGGAGGGGAGGAAGTGAGACCTCAAATTTTAAGTCCTAGAAGTCCAGAAGGTAGTGTAGGTGAAAAGACCATTTTTCCCTTGAAGAAAAGGATGTATGATGGCCGAAATTGGTAAGAAATGTCCAGTAGTTAACTCTAGTTTTTATTCCCTTTAATTTGAATCTCTATTGGTTGATAATTACCTTAGAAAATAAAATTCCTAAAATTAAGAGAGGATAATTATAGAATTTAATTCTGATAATTATCTTACTTTAATCTAATCTTTAAAGAAGGTAAATTAATCCCATAATCACCTTATATAAATAGGAAGCCGACTTCACTTAAAACTCACACAGAAAATATACAAAATTTATTCAACCAACCTCCCTATTTCTGCCGAAATCTACTTGAACTTCAAACAAGCATAACTCTCTCATACTTTGGCCGATTATTGAAAATAATAGCTTGTTGGAAAGCTCTATTCATAATTTTTCCAACCATCTTGGGTTTTTTTTATTTGGAGGACAGATTTTCTTTGTTAAAAGTTAAATCGTAGTTCGTCGAAATTGCCAAAATTTTCTTGAACTTCAAACATTTATAACTCTCTCATCCTTTTTCGGATTCTTGAGAATAATAGCTTGTTGGAAAGCTCTATTCATCTTCTTTCCAGTTATCTTGTGTTTTTTTCTGGAGGTTAATGTTTCTTTTTCGTAAGTTAAGTCATATTTCGACGGGATTAAGTTTCAAAATTGTGTGATTCTGTCTTCAATTGATTTATGTTGTTGTTCCTCTTGTTTGTTTGATTGTTTAGCATCCATTCATATTGTAAAATCATGAATTCATCCTTTGAATCTTATATATACATGAAATCAGTATGCCCTACCCTTGCCTTATTGTTGCCTATCTTGATCAATTGATTAACCTATTGGATTATGATCTTGTTTCTTTTGATTTTACAAGTTATAAACACTTAATCCTTCTTTGTTAACAGGAAATCGCAACCCTTACACCTTGTGCTGTTTAGGATGCCTAATCTTGTGTGCTGGCTAGATGCATTGTCCTGTGTACTGGCAAGATGAATAGAGTTGCTGATTAGCTTGTGTGTTAACCTTTTACCCTTTGTGCAGCAAATCCTTGGACAATATAGGTGGAAGGGGATGGCCTTTCTTTTTCCTACTGCGCAGAGTAACCTAATGAGTTTTTCTGCCTGCATACTTGTTATTTTCATAAGTGTTTGTAGTCCATTCACAGCCTTAGTTTCGGCCCTATCCCTGTGATTGATTCTTGAATTTCGTGATAGCCATAGTTGTGTAGGGTTGATCTGATGTTGTTTGGGAGATGTTTGTTTAAGATTTCTGTAGATCTTATAATGTTGTGACCCTACCGAGATTCTTGTAATCTCATCCTATTGTTTTTACCATTTTTTAGGCTTAAGTACATTCTTTGTTCGTGGTAACAGTGTGTGAGATCAAGGCTGCATGGCAGGGCGATATCGCACCACATTTGCATACCTGTTCCTTGATTGATTGTGAATATAACATGAACCTTAATTTGGACAATTTTCTAGTTATTTAAGTCTCTCATTTGATGGTTTGTTTCTGGATTACTTTAGGAGGTTTACTTGTTGAATTTTTAGATCTTTATGGGACTTGTGTGTTATGGTTCCAATGACTCAATTTAAAGACTTCCGCTAATGTTTTATTCACTTCTTATGCTACCAGAATGCTTGTCCAATATCATGCTCCAATTTTAAGAATATAAAGAATACATTAAAAATCGAAAATTAGATGAGTAAGCCTTGTGGGATTCAGATAGGTCTTAGTTTTGGGCTTGTTTGGATTTCACGGCGGTAAGGGCCATAATCGGAGCAATTTATAATAGGTTAGGATTTGGGGTCGTTACACCTGCCATGCAGCCTTGATTCTCTCACACTGATACCACGAATAAGGAATGTTCCTAAGCCTGAAAAATGGTAAAATAACAGGATCAGATTATAAGAATCTCAGTAGGGTCACAGCATAAAAAGATCTATAGAAATCTTAAACAAACATCTCCCAAACAACATCAGATCATCCCTAAATATCTAAGGGATATCACGCAATCTATTCAAACAATTCAAAGGTGTAGGGCCGAAACTAAGGCTGAGGGTGGACTACAAACACTTCCAAAAATCAGAAGTACACTGGCAAAAAAAACTCATCAATCATCTCGGCAATAGGAAAAGGCCATCCCCTTTCACCTATATTGTCCAAGGCTTCACTACATAAAGGTTAAAAGGTTAACGCACAAGCTAATCAACAAGCCTATTCATCTTGCCACACAAGGACAAGGCATCCATGCCACACAAGGATAAAGGCATCCATACCACACAAGGATAAAGGCATCTTTCCACACAAGGATAAGGCATCTAGCCACACAAAGAGTAAGCATCCAGCGTGCACATGCTGGGGATTGATACCCATACGACTCCCATACCAGTAAGAACCTCTCCTCTCCCAAGGAGCATCAGTGTTTACCCTGAATGGCTACCGAAAAAGGATCCTGACACACAAACACATACAAGCACACACAAGCAAGTACGAAGCATAATACCATAACAGAGTATCCTCAATCATGTCAGAACATAATCAGCATGTTCAATGCACACAACACATGAAAATTGGGCACTCATATCCTATCTCAAGGGTTTGACAATGCCTAAAGGATCATATCTCAATCTGCAACTCATGCATGTACCATAAAAGACATGCGCATACACTTATCATAAAAAACATGCGCTGAAAACAACTAGTAAACAAATAGGATTTATGGATTAACCGATGAGGTATAGATCCTACCTCTCTTGTCTTTAAACAAAAAGCTATTCATTTGCCTTTATTCAAGGAATCGAAACCACCTATAACATCATAAGGCAAAGAGAAAACCAAACTAAGCATGCATACTCAATAACCAAGTAAATATCCTATTTCCTTACCAATTCCACTCACCAAACCTATCGAAAACCAGTGATCAGATGCCACAGGTGCCTCCTTTTTGGATGTGTGATGTGATAGTCAAGAACTTAACAAGAATCAACCTGAATTACCATCCCAATCAACTATACAAATTTTGGCACTAAGAATTGGGTAGTAGAGAAAATTGCAATTTCATGTTGACAAGGAAATATTAGGTGTTAATAACAAATACAATCAAAAGGAACAAGATTATAAACCAACAGGTTAATCAATTAATCAAAATCAGCAACACTAGGGCAAAGGGTAAGGCATGCCGATTTTATATATATAGAAGATTCAAAGGATGAATTCATGATATTAAAATATGAATGGATTCCAAACAATGATACAAACAAAATAAACAACAACATAAATCAATGGAAGGAAGAATCACCTTTGGCACCAAAATTGATGAATTACAACTTGAATTTTGACAGGAAAAAACTAACCTTATGATAACCAACCCAAGATAGCTAGATAGAGAATGGAAAGATCTTTCCAACATGTTATTATTTGTAGAAATCTGACAAAGGATGAGAAAGTTATGCTAGATTGAAGATAAAGGGAAATTTCGGCAGCAATAGGGTGTAGGGTTTGATGTTTGACAAAAAATGTGTGTTTTTAATGTGTGTGGACAAATGTGGCCAGCTACTCTTTATGTAAGATGTTTATGAGTTTAATTTCTCTACTTTAAAGGCTAGATAAAGTAAGATAATTATCAGAATTAAATTCTGGAATTTATTGTTCCTTAATTTTAAGAATTTTATCTTTTACGGTAAGATTGAACCAATAAGGAAACTAGAAATGATTACCAGATATTCCATACTATTTTCAGTATTACATATCTATTTCTTCAGGAGCAAAACTGTCATTTTATCTGCACTGGCTTTTGGACTTCTAGGAGTCAAAATTCAGGGTCTCACACTAGATATATAAGGACCCCGAATCCTATTCTATTCTTATTTTCTCCTATTAGGACCCTTACCGCCGTGCATCCCAAACAAACCAAAACCAAGACCTATCTGAATCCCACAAGATTTATCTATCTAGTTCTGATTTTAGTATGTTAATTCCTTTAAGATTTTAAAGTTTGAAGCATGATATTGGAGAAGAATTCTAGTATCATACGGAGTGAATAAAAACATCAGCAGAAGTCTTTAAATTTAATCAATGAATCCACAACACACAAGTTCCATAGGGATCCAAATATCCAACAAGAAAACCTCCAACATAATTTGGAAACAACAATCAAAGGAGGAACTTGAAAAATTAGAAAATAGTCCAATCATTGTTCATGTTATATGCGCAAGCAACCAAGGAAACATGAATGCGAATGTGATGCAATATTGACTTGTAGTGCAGCCTTGATCTCACACACTAGTACCACGAACAACGAATGTACCTAAGCCTGAAAAATGGTGAAAACAGTAGGATGAGATTACAGGAATCTTAGTAGGGTCACAACATCATAAGATCTATAGAAATCTTAAACAAACATCTCCCAAAAAAATCAGATCATCCCTATACATCTAAGAGATATCACGTAATTCAAGAATCAACCAAAAGGTTATAGCCGAAACTAAGGCTGAGGATGGACTACAAACACTTTCAAAAATTATAAGTACATAGGCAAGAAAAATTTATCAATCATCTCGGTGATAGAAAAGGTCATCTCATTCCACTTGTGTAGTCTAAGGCTTCACTGCACAAAGGGTAAAAGGTTAGCACACAAGCTAATCAGAATTACCACACAACGACATGGCATCCAAGCCACACAAGGATAAGAGCATCCAAACCACACAAGGATAAGGGGATCCAAACCACACAAGGATAAAGGCATCCAAACCACACAAGGATAAGGGCATCTTGTCACACAAGGATAAGGGCATCTTGTCACACAAGGACAAGACGTTTAGCCACACAAGGACTAGGCATCCAGTGTGCACATGCTGGGGATTGCCACCCATACGTCTCCCATAGCAGTAAGAACCTCCCCTCTCCCAAGGAGCATCAACGTTTATCCCGAATGGCCACAAGAAAAGGATATTGACACACAAACATGTACAAGGACAAAGCACAATACCATGAACACACAACATGCTCCTCACGGAACACACGATTCATCAGGTTCATGTACACGGCTGGTGCATTGGTCAAACCGAATGGCATAAACCAGAAATTCGTAGTGGTCGCATCGCGACCTGAACACGGTCTTTGGAATATCAGCATCATGAATCTTTAATTGATGGTATCCAGATCTGAGATCGATCTTGGAGAATATGGCTACACCTTCGAGCTGATCGAACAAGTCTTCGATGCGAGGCAAAGGGTATTTGTTCTTCATGGTCACACGATTCAGCTGGCGTGTCACGACCCGACCTCTGGACCCTCGGCTCAGCGGGCCCGGACGTGTATGTGTGCGTGATGGATCACAACTGCAATACTGAGTTGGGCTTCTAACCACATGTCCCAAAAGATGCATCTTGTTTCAAATGATCCACTCACACAACACATATAAGCTCAAGACCTCCCCCGCTCCTTTCCGATGTGGGATTGGGTAACCTGACCCCCCCTACGGGCTGGGTCTCACAATATCCCCTCTTTATAGACCTCATGTCCTCACGAGGGGAGCCCAAACGTTACTAACTTGGGCCCAAACTCACGGGCCCTAAAGTGAATACACAACACGGCCCAATCCCACCCAGAAGAGGGAGCGAGATTAGCTCCGCTACCATTTGTCATGACCCGGACCCTCGGCTCAATGGGCCCTGACGTATATGTACGCGTGATAGATCACAACTGCAACACTGAGTTGAGCTTCTAACCACATGGCCCAAAAGATGCATCTTGTTTCAAATGATCCACTCACATAACACATATAAGCCCAAGACCTCCCCCGCTCTTTTCCGATGTGGGATTGGATAACCTGATCCCCCCTACGGGTTGGGTCTCACATGGAGATAGTTGATGCACAATCACAGTGAACCATCTTTCTTCTTCACGAACAAGACAGGTGCTCCTCAAGGTGACACACTAGGTCAAATGAAACAACGATCCAACAATTCTTCCAATTGCGTCTTCAGTTCCTACATTTACACAGGAGCCATGCGATATGGAGGAATAGAAATCGGATTCGTACCAGGCACTAATTCAATGCTGAATTCCACTTCCCTTGCTAGTGGCAAACCAGCTATGTCTTCTGAAAATACATCTGGAAATTCACAAACTATTTGATCAAAATCCAGATCCGAGGATTCTTTGGAAACAATATGTACGTGCGCGAGGTATGATTTACTTCCCTTGCTGATTAATCACTTCACATTGAGCCAGGAAATCATGCAAGTTAGAACAACTCGTCTATCACGTCAAAATAGTACTCGGCACCATCAGGAAAAGTGAACCACACACACTTGGTGAAACACTCCATACGGGCTTGATATTTTTCCAAGCAGTCCATGTGTGAGATTCCGTCTACTGTAGTGCCGGTTAGTGCCAGCGTTAACAGTAGGGTTAGTGTCGGCGGCAGCGCCCCGATGTTAAGTGGTTGGTTGTGAACACGGTCGTAGGAAGCCTTTAAGTAACCCATAGTAAATCTGAGAGTGTTTAAGTATGATTGTGAGTGAGATAGGTTAGACGATCGAGGTCGAGTCAGTGGAAAAAAAACCAGGTTGATTTTGGTCCGTTTTGAGAGACCGCGAGCCGTTTGAGCCAAAATTTTGTGTATTAGGCTGTTGCCATTTTTTTCTCCATTCCCAGCCCTTATGTTATGGCTTTATATACTCAAAAACGTTGTTGGGCCATTTGGTTGACATTTCATGTGTCACTTGGGCTCATTTGTGATGAAACGGGTCGTTGATTTCACATTTCAGCCTTGTTGAACTTTTAGGCCCGAAACCCATCAACCCAAGCCCACACTTCATCCTTTAAACACTCCTCTTCTATAAGTGACCGGCAGAACACACACTCATCACCAGCCCTAACCCGTTTTTCTCCTTCCTTCACCCTTCCAACCTACCAAAATCCAAACTTTGTTCAAATTGACCCTAAAAACTTGTGGGGGATTGTCTCAAAACACTTACCCATCAATTTTCTACACTTAAGTCTAGGAAAACTAGTCTGGATAGATGTTACGGTCTCTAACGTGCAGGACCCGAACATGGTGTTTGTGTTCTTCTCAAAAAGTGTTTCTAACGTGATGTATTAAATGCCTGAGTTGCATATGTTATGTGAATTGAATATGTTGATTGTGTTCTGACATGATTGAGGATATCCTGTTGTGGTATTATGCTTTGTACTTGCCTTTGTGTGCTTGTACGTGTTTGTGTGTCAGGATCCTTTTCCGATGGCCATTTGGGGTAAGCGCTGATGCTACTAGGGAGAGGAGAGGTTCTTACTGGTATGGGAGTTGTATGGGTGGCAAACCCCAGCATGCGAGCGCTGGATGTCTGGTCCTTGTGTGGCCGGAACCCTGTCCTTGTGTGGCAGGAAGCCCTTATCCTTGTGTGGTTTGGGATGCCCTAGTCCGTGTGTGGCTTGGGAAGACTTGTCCTTGTGTGGCAAGACGACTGAACCCTATCCTTGTGTGGTTTGGGATGCCTTAGTCCGTGTGTGGCTTGGGAAGACTTGTCCTTGAGTGGCAAAACGACTGAACCCTATCCTTCTGTGGTTTGGGATGCCTTAGTCCGTGTGTGGCTTGGGAAGACTTGCCCTTGTGTGGCAAGACGACTTACTAGGCTTACTGATTAGCTTGTGTGTTAACCGTTTACCTTTTGTGCAGTAAGCCTTGGACAACACAGGTGGAAGGGGATGACCTTTCTTCTTCATTGCCGAGAGCAATCTAATGAGTTCCACCTACCTGTGTACTTTTGATTTTTCGGAAGTGATCGTAGTCCTCCCTTAACCATAGATTCAGCCCTAACCCTTTTTTATTGGTTATTGAATTACGTGATCCCCTTTAATTATTTAGGAATGATTTAATGTGAATTGGAGATTTGTGTTTAGGGTTTCTGTAGATCTTATGATGCTATAACCCTACTGAGATTCTTGTAATCTCATATCGTTGTTTTTACCATTTTTCAGGTTTAGGTATATCCACTGTCCGTGGTACCAGTGTGTGTTCATCGGTATCCTCTTTAGCATCGGACACCACTCGAATTGAATTTTTTGAAGAGACTCGCAAACGAGTCGCCTACTGCATATGCTCTCTAGTCGATTCAGCGCAAACGAGACGGTTTCTATATCACTTCTATATATTCCCATCCATTGCTCTATATCAATCAACACAATACCTGCCTACCTGCGTACTATTTGTTTCTCAACTCCTGAAGCATCTTACTGTTCAAAACAGAATTGAGAATCCCAAATAGTCGGATCTGAGGATAACTAAATAATCATTCTCTGCAGAAAAAAAAAAGAAGTTATGCCAAAGTCAGAAACATGAGCTTCATCCATGAGAGATCAATCCCGTTAATCGGTTTGAGTCAAGCCTAAGTCTGGATAAAGTGGTACAATTTCTAAGGTTCTTAGGAATTGGACCAGAGAAATAATTTGAGGCTACTATAAGCCTTATGACTAATCTTCCAAGGCATACATCTTGAGGCAATGGACCTGTCAATGCATTTCCTGATAATTGTAAAACCGTCAGGAATATGATCTTTTCATTTGTTGGGGAATAGGACCAGACAACAAGTTGTCACCAAGGTTTAATAGTGACAAGTTGGTTAAATTTTCAATACACTCAGAAATCCTTCCTGTTAAATTATTTAGACCAAAGGAAATTTGATTGAGAGATTTTAGAGAACACAATTCCTGAGGTATAAAACCAGAAAATTGATTCCCCCAAATGGAGAGTACAGTTAGTTTCCTCAGGTTTCACTGTGGAGCTGGGAATTAAACCTGTACGACTATTGATAGAACCCAAGAAGCTATCCAGGCTTCCTGCAAAACCTATTTCTTTCGGAATATGTCCAGTTAGATAGTTATGATCCAAGTCTAGGAAAACCAGTCTGTATAGATGTTACGGTCTCTAACTTGCAGGAGGCACCTGCAGCTTCTGATCACTAGTTTCTGATAGGTTTGGTGAGTGGAATTGGTAAGGAAATAGGGTATTCAATTGATTATTGAATATGCATGCTTAGTTTGTTTTCATCTTTGCCTGGTGATAATATAGGTGGTTTGGAATTACCTAATAAAGGCAAAGGAGTAGCTTCTTGTTCAGAGACAAGAGAGGTAGGATCTAAGCCTCATCGGTTTCTTCAGAGACCCCTGTTGTTTTCTTGATGCTTTTGATACCTACCCTTGTTGTATTACATGCGATTTGATTATAGGGTGAGAGTATGAATTTCAGATTGAGATATGGATCTCATAGGCTATATCAAACCCATGAGTTAGGTATTGAATGCCTGAGTTGCATATGTTATGTGAATTGAATATGTTGATTGTTTCTGACATGATTGAGGATATCCTGTTGTGGTATTATGCTTTGTACTTGCCTGTGTGTGCTTGTACGTGTTTGTGTGTCAGGATCCTTTTTCGATGGCCATTTGAGGTAAGCGCTGATGCTCCTAGGGAGAGGAGAGGTTCTTACTGGTGTGGGAGTTGTATGGGTGGCAAACCCCAGCATGCGCGCACTGGATGTCTGGTCCTTGTGTGGCAGGAAGCCCTTATCCTTGTGTGGTTTGGGATGCCCTAGTCCGTGTGTGGCTTGGGAAGACTTGTCCTTGTGTGGCAAGACGACTGAACCTTATCCTTGTGTGGCAGGAAGCCCTTATCCTTGTGTGGTTTGGGATGCCTTAGTCCATGTGTGGCTTGGGAAGACTTGTCCTTGTGTGGCAAGACGACTTACTAGGCTTACTGGTTAGCTTGTGTGTTAACAGTTTACTCTTTGTGCAGTAAGCCTTGGACAACACAGGTGGAAGGGGATTGCCTTTCTTCTTCATTG
This sequence comes from Passiflora organensis, assembly GCA_019739055.1. NCBI lineage: Eukaryota > Viridiplantae > Streptophyta > Magnoliopsida > Malpighiales > Passifloraceae > Passiflora > Passiflora organensis. The sequence goes on from JAEPBF010000181.1 coordinate 289,320, forward strand.
CCGAGAGCAATATGATGAGTTCTACCTGCCTGTGTACTTCTGATTTTTCGGAAGTGATCGTAGTGCTCCCTCAACCATAGATTCAGCCCTAACCCTTTTTTATTGGTTCTTGAATTACGTGATCCTTTTTAATTATTTAGGAATGATTTAATGTGAATGGGAGATTTGTGTTTAGGGTTTCTGTAGATCTTATGATGCTATGACCCTACTGAGATTCTTGTAATCTCATACCGTTGTTTTTACCATTTTTCAGGTTTAGGTATATCCACTGTCCGTGGTACCAGTGTGTGAGATCAAGGCTGCATGAAGGGGCAATATCGCATCACATTTGCATACTTGTTACTTACACATTATAACTGAATGATTGGGCTACTTTCTGGTTTATTTTAAGAACCCTCATTTGCTTGCTATTTCTGAAATATGTTGGAGGATTTCTTGCTGGTTATTTGGATCCCTATGGGACTTGTGTGTTATGAACCCAATGATTTAATCTAAAGACTTCCGATGATATTTTATTCACTCCGTATGTTACCAGAAGTTTTTCCAATATCATGCTCCAATTGTTGTTAAACATTAAAATAAACATACTAAAAATCGGAAGTTAATGGTAAGCCTGGTGAAATTCATATAGGTCCTAGGTGTTATTTGGGCTTATTTGGGTTTCACGGCGGTGATGACCTTAATCAGAGCTTATAGTAATAGTTAGGAATTGGGAACGTTACAGCAAGAGTTATTATTATCTGAGTATCATGACACTTATACAGGTGGTAACGCGGGTATTCAGCGTACTCTTGCACGCATCTCGCAATCTTTTTATTGGGCAGGTATGCGTGATGACGTTAAGGATTATGTATCACGTTGCTCTATTTGTCAACAGGTCAAGCCTATCCTCGCAGCTCCTCAAGGTCTCCTCCAGCCGTTGCCAGTTCCAGCACATGTTTGGGAATCCATATCCATGGATTTCATCACACATCTTCCACCTTCACATGTTAAACCACTATTTTTGTGGTCGCGGATAAACTCTTCAAATTTTCACATTTCACGGCTCTGCCTTCCGCATACACTGCTGCGACTGTTGCTGATATCTTTATCAAACATATAGTCCGCCTCCATGGTTTTCCCTCTGTTATCATATCAGATCGAGACCCTCTGTTCATGAGTTTTTTTTGGCAAGAATTGTTTAAACTTCAAGGCACAAAATTAGCTCCTAGCACAACTTATCATCCCCAAACTAATGGTCAAACTGAGGTTGTTAATCGCTATGTGGAAGACTACCTCCGATGTTTCTCTGCTGATCAACCCCGCCATTGGTCTCGCCACTTGCATTGGGCCGAATTTCACTACAACACCTCTTGGCACTCTTCCATCCGAATGACTCCCTTCGAAGGATTATATGGTCGACTTCCGCCTACTATCTCTGATTACATTGCTGGTTTTTCTCGCATCGCCACCTTGGATGATCTGTTACAGGAGCGAGCTCATATCTTCGCTGACTTTCGCACCCACATACAGCGGGCACAGGCAAGAATGAAATCTCGGGAGGACAAACACCGTACTGATTTGAACTTCCAGCCTGGTGATTGAGTCTACATCCGTTTGAGTCCTTATCGTTAATTCTCAGTTCAGAGGCCTTGCACTTCCAAGCTATCAAGAAGTTATTTTGGGCCCTTTCCCCATCTTGGAAAAAATTGGGGTTGTTTCATATCAGGTTCAACTGCCAACTACTGCACGCATCCGCGATGTCTTCCATGTCTCTCTTCTCAAAAAGTGTCATGACACCTCCCCTATTTCAGCACCTTTACCTCGTCACCTTCGTTGCTGGCCTCCCTGCTTTAATGCCTTCCAAAATCTGCGGTCGTCGTATAGTCTAGCAAAAACTGGCTCTTTTGTTTCCCAAATTTTAGTTCATTGGTCTAGCCAATCTCGTGATGATGCGACATGGGAGGATGAGCATCTGTTCAAAGCTGATTTTCCCAATTTTAACCTTGAGGACAAGACTAATTTCGAGGACGGGTGTATTGTTAGGGTCTCTAATGTGCAGGACCCGAACGTGGTGAGAAGGAGCACTCGTTCAGCACAACCTCCCCCTACACTCCAGGATTTCGTGTGTTAAGATATCAAGTTGAAGCTAATTACTGTTATTGTTCTTCTTATTTATTATTTTTAGATTAAACATGCACATGATATGATCATGGAGCACAAGCACGTTCTTGTTTCATTCCATTTGTAGTTTCTATTTAAGAACACCAACGCTTGTAACAGTGGGGAGAAAAATAAGAATTATCTCTTCGTTCTCAATCTTCCTCTTATTCTACTCTCTCAATTTCTTTCGTTCTCATCTCCAAATTCTGGACCGTAACAATAGATTACAAATATTTGGTGGAATTCCCCCATAAAGAGAGTTGGTATAAAAACGAAAAGCAAAAAGATGAGAGAAGGAAGAGAAGTTGAAACAAAATGAACAATAATAACATTATTGTCTGTTTTTGCAACAAAATAGACATTTTGCTCTCTTTTTTTCCTCTCACAAACGTTTCCAAATTAAAGTTTATCCATCCAAAACCATAATTAAAATTAAAACCCAAACATTTTTTTCTTGTTATTGTATGACTCATCCATGAAGGGTTCTAATTTTGGTTTTCAATGGGTATCCTTTAAAATTAGAAAATTTTTATATCATGACTCCAAAGTTTTTGTTTGACTTGCGATGGATACGGATATTTACATGATACCTGCTACATAATTAACAAATTAAAAAAAAAAAGATTTGTAAAGTCAACATATGCAAGTTCCCTATTTTCTTCATTATGTTCCTTCCTTTCCAATCATTGCATCAAAAAAAGAAATCTGCTTCTTTATGTTATTAAACATAACGAAAAATCCTCGAGGGATCAGGGTGATAAAGAAACTTGCTTTCTTAAAGCAGAAACTTACAGTTTGGCATAAAGAAGAGTTTGGGGCGTTGGATAATCAGTTGCGACAGACGTTAACTGAAATTGACACAAATGGATCAGGAATAGACGGAATTTGGGGTTAGAAGTGACGGGGCGATATAATCTCCTGCAGGTCCGGAAATGGGAGATAAAACGGAGACTTGAGGCTTTGTGGCGGTAGAAATCCAGACAACAATGGTTAAAGTTGGGGAGATAAGAAGAGTAAGTTCTTCCAATCATGTGCTTCATTACGTCGATGTATTAATTTTATTGGTGTAGTAAAGGTCAATGGAGTGGAGATCACTGAACCCTCTGCGATTAAAACTGCGGCGCACAACACATGTCCAACAGCTTTTTAAGGGTGATACGGTGCGTTGGTTAGGTCTGGGACACCTAGATGTACCCCGGCTATCATCTGTTGAGGCTGATATGCTAGAAACACCTTTCACGAAGGAGGAAATACAGCAGGTAGTTTGGGCCTGTGGAAGTCACAAAGCCTCCAGGGCCAGACAGGTTCAATTTCTACTTCCTTAAAAAAACGTGGACTGTCATTGGCCAGGATATCATCACAATGGTCCATGATTTCCATTCTAGTGGGACACTACCGCGTGGGATCAATAACAGCTTCCTCATATTGATCCCCAAGATATCTGGTGCCTCCGATTTTAATTCTTATCGGCCTATCAGCTTGCTCAACAGCCTGTACAAGATCGTGGCAAAGATATTGTCCAACCGGCTGAAGAGTGTGGCGGATCACCTTATCTCCCCTTTTCAGACAGGTTTTATGGCAGGCCGTTATATTGTTGATTCGATCATGATCGCCAACGAATTAATCCATATTATGAAGAAATCACAGCAGCGTGGATGGTGCTTCAAATTGGATTTTCAGAAAGCCTACGACTCCGTTGATTGGAATTTTCTCTTGGAAATCATGATGAGGATGGGCTTTGGTTCACGTTGGCGTCAGTGGATAATGGCCTGCATCTCCACAGCGAGGTGTGCTGTATTGATCAATGGCTCCCCGACACAGGAATTTACAACGGGGAGAGGCCTACGTCAAGGGGATCCGTTGTCGCCATTGCTGTTTAATTTGGTAGGGGAGGTATTGTCCAGACTCATTGTAACAACGGCTGAGAGGCAATTATTCCAGGGTATCAAGGTTGATACGTTATACCTAACACACTTACAGTATGGGGATGATGTCATTTTTTTCTTCCAGGGCGACAATCAGGGAATCCTCAACTTGAAGCGTCTGCTGCGGTGTTATGAGATGTTGTCCAGCTTGAAGATTAACTTGTTCAAATCTGGATTAGTAGGGATCCATGTGTCTACCGGGGAGGTGGCCCATCTGGCGTCTAGGCTCCACTGTCAGCAGCAAGTACTCCCTTTTCAGTATCTAGGGATTCCACTAGGGGCAAACCCCCGCAGATATAAAATGTGGGAGACGGTAATCAACCGATTCCAACGTAAATTGGCCTCCTGGAAAGGTTCCTTGTTATCCTTAGGGGGCCGGATTGTTTTGTTGAAGTCGGTACTGCATAGTTTACCTATCTACTATATGATGCTCTTCCAAATGCCGGTGGTGGTTAGGAGGGATTTGGAGAAATGGATGAGACGTTTTCTTTGGGCGGGGAGAGCCAATCAGCGATGCATGTGTAAAGTGAGTTGGCAGGTTGCAGTTCATGCCAAGGATAACGGGGGTGCTAGGCTGGGTTGTTTACAATGGAGGAATGTGGCATTACTCATGAAGTGGAGCTATCGGTTGGCCACCGACCACTGTACGCTGTGGCATCAGTTTATCATGCAAAAATATCGTCCCATTTTGCGAGCTGCAGGGATAGCATGCGAGGATAGTCGTGCTTCAGCTCTTTGGAAGGGCATTGTCAAAACAAGCAGATTTACTCTATTTAACGATAGTGTATCTCACTCTTTTCGCTGGCAACTGGGCAAAGGAGACATAATCTCCTTTTGGGAAGATATTTGGTGCAGTATGTCGCCATTGAAAGTATTATTCCCCAGGTTATATGCTCTTTCTCTTATCAAAGGGGGCTCCGTCTTACGCTTGGGTATCTGGACGGGACTGCTTGGAAGTGGGAGCTGATATGGAGACGTCGGCTTTCGTATTGGAGGTAACTGAAGTTCATCGTTACAATTGATGCTGGTTGGCTACATACCGAAGACCATTGAAGAAGACCGGTTGCTGTGGGGAGACTCACGCTGTAACTTTTCATCCCGCGCCTGTTACCAATCTTTGGAAGCCTTGTCCGTCACGCCAGAGGTCAGGTCAATACCAAATGTATGGAACAAACAGGGAGCTCCGAAATGGCTGGCTTTTATGTGGTTAGCGTGCAGGGAAAAGATGGCCACCAAAGGTCATTTGATCCGTCTTGGTCTTCTGCCTGTCAGCGAAGGTGCTTGTCATGCTTGTGCCTATCAGGAGGGGGACTCCAATCATGCTCTACTCACCTCTCGGAATGCTTGGGCCTGTTGGTCCTTATTATTCAAACATTGGGGCATCAGCTGGGTCCAACCATGCTCCATGACTGAATTGTTCTTACAGTGGGCTTGGTTACTCAACTTCTCGTAGGTGGTAAAGGTGTGGTACGTCATGTTGTTCTCTTTTACTTGGAGTATCTAGCTAGGTAGAAATCATAGTCATTTTTAGGGGGAGATGTGGTTAGTACAAATGACATGTTCATGAATGGTTTGAGACACGACTTCTGCTGGGCCAAGTCGAATTTAAAGGATGTGCATTTAGATAGTTTAGATCTATTGCCTGCAGGAGATTTTGCCTTTTTGTTGGATAGATAATGTTGTTGATATCTAGCGCCTGAAACTGTCTGATTCTGTAAGCACTTATGGTATCAGTTAGTTTCGTTTTGCTTGTTGTGGGTACATTATTTCGTTGTCCCACTCCTCTGTATTAATGCTCTTGATATTAATACAATCGATGAATTCTCAAAAAAAGAAATGGTAATTTAGAGATGACGTCGTTGGAGTTTTGAGTCGTTGGAAAAACGAATTTATTTTTTTCTATTATTCCACAAGCACTTAAAAAAGTTTACCAATTCCTGTTCTCAATGTGAAAACATTCTGGCAATAAAGAAGCTGAAAAGAAAACATGTTACACAGTTGATTACAATTTTTAAACATTCATAACCAAATCTCAATATACTAAACATATTTGACTCTATTTCATCTTCATCGTCTCTATAACTCGAATCTTCCGGTTCACTCAAAGTATTATTCCATGGGAATAGATTCCACACTCCTCTCATGTGTCTGCCCAACGTTTTGATAATAAGAGGCAAACCAATGCCTCAATTGTGTCCGTGTCAAAAAGCTAAAAAATGTCTCTCTCTAAACACATATCCCTCCCCCCCGCTCTCTAACCCTGTTAACAACCCCACTCAAACCTACAGTCTGTCCCCACCTCCCCTCGTAAAATAGGGTCATGGCATGACTACGGGTTCATCAGCAGCAGATGCCTTACCCAATACTCAAGCCTCTATTCCCTTAGGTAAAACCCAGCCGCAGTGGAAACCCATGAAGCTATTTCAACCGGATAGGTACATTTCCTATTTTGTTGAAGGTATCCTAGAAGGTTGGAGCTCCACTAAACTGTTCCGGGTCGTCGCTGAAGTGGAACCGGTGGTAGATGCTTTTATCCCAGGGAGGCTTTCACAAAAGGGTCTGCGCTTTGGCTTTGTGAAGTTTGTACGGTGTGGGGTACAGGAGATGCTAGACATCGCCGGTTGCACATTCGCCTCGGTGGCTACGCTTGGTCACACATCAAAGACACCAGGGCCCATGGCAGCTGCTCTACCATCTAAACGGCCATTCTCAGGACCACCGTCTTTGAAGGAGACAGATGGCCGCTCCTACGCAGAAGTTTCTGCAGTACATGCCACGTCTGTTCCAGGGGACAAGCCGGTCGAGCTCTTTTCAGACCCGGGGCTTACGTTGCGGTTACAAAAGTGTGCTGTTGGTATTATTCGAACACCCACATTGTCTCAGTTAGAGCTTCCACCCTACGTCACCTGCTTGGATATGGGGCTGCACCAGAAATTACTTGTTTTCGAGACAGTGGAACAAATGCAGCATGAACTTAATCATAATATAGAATTTTGGAACGCGAAGTTTTATGACATGCATCCTTGGAGCCCTGAGGACACCAATCGTCGCTGTTTATGCTGGGTGGAGATACGGGGGCTGCCTCTCCATGCATGGTTTGAAGGAGCCTTCAGACAAATCCTGTAGCCCTTTGGATATGTTGTTCAAGTGCATCCGAATACAATGACATGGACTCAGTTGGAGGCGCGCGGTTATGCACATAATCACCACCAGCACTGTGCATATAACGACCCTAATTCCTAAACCATTATTAATTGCTCCTATTAAGGTCATTACCGCCGTGAAACCCAAATAAGTCTCAGCGACACCTAAGATCTATTAGAATTTCACAAGGCTACTCATATGATACCGATTTTAAGCTTATTTATTTTGTTGCTTATCAATCAATTGGAGCATGCTATTGGACACATATTCTGGTAACATACGGAGTAAATAAAATCATCAGCGGAAGTCTTAAATCAATCCATTGGGTTCATAACACACAAGTCCCATAGGGATCCAAATAACCAGCAAGCAATTCATCAACAATTTCCGGAAATAGCAAGCCAAACGAATGCTCAAAAATAAACCAGAACATCATCCAATCTTTCAAGTTATTTGCGCATGTAACAGGTAAGTGTTTATGATGCGATATCGCCCCGCCATGCAGCCTTGATCTCACACACCGGTACCACGAACAGAGGGTGTACCTAAGCCTGAAAAAATGGTAAAAACAACAGGATGAGATTACAAGAATCTCAGTAGGGTCGCAGCATCATAAGATCTACAGAATCCCTAAACACAAATCTCCCGAATTCACATAAGATCATTCCCTAAACAACTAAAGGGATCACGCAATTCAACAATAAACATAAAGAGGTTAAGGCTGAGATCATGGCTGAGGGAGGACCACACTTCCGAAAGTTCAGAAGTACACAGGCAGGTGAAATACAACAAAATCACACCCAATGATGAAGAAAAGCCATCCCCTTCCACCTGTGTTGTCCAAGACTTACTGCACAAAGGGTAGATGGTTAACACACAAACTAATCAGTAAGCCTTTCACCTTATCCTCGCAAGGATAAGTCGACTAGCCCACATGGACAAGTCTTCCCATAGCCGCAACTAGGGCATCCCCAAATCACACAGAAGTGGGCTTCCTATCTCGCAAGACAGGGATCCGGCCACCAAGGACAGATATCCAGCGTGCACTTGCTGGTTCAACACCCATACACCTCCCACAAATCGATAAGAACCTCTCCTCTCCTAGGAGCATCAGTTCTTACCCTGCCTGGCCAGAAGAACAGGATCCTGACACACAAACACGTACAAGCACACACAGGCAAGTACAAAGCATAATACCACAACAGGGTATTCTCAATCACGTCAGGAAATAATCAACACATCCAATTCATATAACAATAGCATCCCAAGCACTCAATTCCTAACTCAGGGGTTCTATACAGCCTAGGAGATTCATATCTCATTCCGGATTTCATATTCTCTCCATATAATCCAATCACAAACAATACAACAAAGACAGGTAACAAAAACATCAGATAAGAGCGGGGGTTTCTGGAGAAACCGATGAGGCATAGATCCTACCTCTCTTGTCTCTGAACAAGAAGCTACTCCTTTGCCTTTATTAAGTAAATCTGAACCACCTAAATCATCACCACACAAAGATAAAACCAACTAAGCATGCATATCCAAAAATCAAATGCATACGCTATTCCTTACCAGTACCACTCACCAAACCTATCAGAAAACCAGTGATCAGACGTTGCAGGTGCCTCCCCCTTGGATGTGTGATGTGATAGCCGGAAATTAAACAAGATTCAACCTGAATTTATCGTTTGAATTAACTATGCAAAATATGTCGCTAAAAGTATGGCATAGCACGATTTCGTCTTAACCTAAAAACAACGAAATATTTACAACCAAGCTGTGATTAACATAGTTTTGGAAAGAGAATGAAAAGAGCTTTCCAACGACATATTATTTGCGAGATTCTGACAAACGAGTAAAAAGTTATGCTATTTTGAAATTCAAGAAGATTTGGCGGAAACCTAACGCGGCCGCCGATTTTCAAAGAAATGTTAGACAACGAAATACTAACCTCCCGAGGAAAATCCAAAAATGGTTGGAAATAGGATGAAGAGAGCTTTCCAACAAGCTATTATTCGCAGAGATCCAATGAACGATAAGAGATTTATGCTAGTTTAAAGTTTCTGCAAATTCTGACGGCTAATGGGAGGTATAGGGTTTTAAGCCTATACGAATTTTGTAAGGTTTTAGGGGAAACTTTTGTGGGGTTGGCTTCCTATTTATATTGAATGAGGATAGAATTAGGTCTAATACTTTTAATCAATCTATCAATTCAATACAACTTACCAAATAATCAAAACTCTTAAATTACCTTCCTTAATCTTTTTAAGGTAACTATCTACCTTAAAGGATATTTTTCTAAACGATTACCCATCTACAAGATCCTAAATCAAAAGGAATTAGAAGCAAATTAATTTACTGAACAATCTTACCAATTTCGGCTATCACTCATCCTTCTCTTCAGGGGCAAAATCGTCTTTTCACCTGCACTGGCTTCTGGACTTCTAGGACTCAAAATTCGGGGTCTTACAGTGCACATTCAACATAGCTTGAAGATGGTGGTTGACGGTAAGCAGTACCCAGTTCAGTTGAGGGAAGTCAAGAATCTGAGTTTTGAGGGACCTGAGGTAGGGGAAAAAGGTTCTGTTTCAGGAGGCTGGCACAGTCTTGTCGCTCCTTCCAAACTCAACCTTTCAGCTGATAGACATAGTGGGTTGGTAGGAGTAAGGATGGTACTCCTGCGGCTGAGGTTAAGGGAGGTTGTCAGCAGCAGATGGTGGGACATGGTCAGACACGAGCGGAAGGTAATCATTCCATTTACTTTGAAGTGGGGGCTCCCTCTCGGTCAGCACGACCAACATTATCTGTGCAGTCAGCCCCTAATGGAGCAACCCATACTCTCACTCAGCAAGGGGAAGGACATATACGGAATTTAACCAGTAGCAGTGGGATTGTCAGTAATTTTACTGAGCCAGGATTTATCTCAACAGCTATGGTCACTGTGGACCAGAAACTTGTCTCTCGAAAAATACCCTCGGATTGCATCCCAAGAAATTACCCAGTTCTTCCAACCGTTCCACAATCTTCCTCTGAGGAGATGACCTTCACGCGGATGAGGATTGAAGGTGACAAGGCATTGCGGGTTGGGAACACTAGACGATCTGGCTCTAGGCGGCTTGAGAAGTCCAGAAAACTTAAAAATCTTAAACCAACGGGAAGTCTCTCTACAGGAAAGATTAGCTACCAAGACGGATGTGGGAAATCTCTCCTCGCTGATGAGCCTTCCTTTCTTGCGGTACTTACTGATAAGAGCGATGCCTCTCAGTTGAGAAGGGATGGTCTGATCCCGGGCGTGGTTCTCTGTATAGCTGCTGAGGAAGTATAGCGTACAATGGAGGTTGCGGAGCAATTAGGCCTCAGTAAGAAAAACACAAAAGCCGCCATTAGGCAAAAACTGAAGGTACAGATAGCTTCTGAAACCAGGGATTGGCAAGCTCACTGCACCACATAGTGTGGTGTTGGTGACCTTCGGGATAGGGCTCAGAAGTATAATGGTTAACCTGGCTCTTTGGAACATCAGAGGATGCAGAGGGACATTGAAAGCACGTCAAGTTTGTTCTCTGATACTACAGGAACAGCTCAGTATTTTATTCTTATGTGAGACGAAGCGGGTGCGTTTCTCGGATAGATTGGCGGCCAGCTTTTGGTCTGGTCCGACCGTCAAATGGGACACTATCGATGCTTGCGGTAGTGCCGGGGGTATAGTTTGTCTCTGGAATGATTCCTCGGTGCAGGTCATTGGGGTTGAAAAATATGGCTGCTGGATGCTCCTACAGATGCGTGTTCGCGATACAAGTTTCATGTTTCTTTGTGTGGGCTTACATGCACCCAACGTGGTTGAGGATAGAAGGGTATTATGGGAGGAGATCACACGGCGGAAGGGTGAGGATACCACTCCCTGGATTATACTAGGTGACTTCAACGAGCCGCTCACTGCTGAGGAAAGGTTGGGTACTTCTTTTAACTATTCTACTGCCTCTCGATTGATGTTTTTTATTAGCAGCAACGGTCTGATAGATTTGCCTCTTCTGGGCAAGACTTATACATGGTTTAATTCTCGTAGTGCTTCCCGTATAGATAGAGTTTTGGCGTCGCCACAATGGTGTACCCAGTTTAGTCATCATAGACTATATGCATGTGATAAAGGATTCTCAGATCATGTTTCCCTGATCGTGAAGGCTGATTCTTTACATTGGGGCTCCAAGCCTTTTCGGTCATGGGATATATGGTGGGAAGCTCCTCAGTTTCTTCACACGGTGGAGGGATTTTGGAGGGAGGCGGGGGATCGTTTCCCTGGCGATTATAGTGTGGTTAAGAAATTAGCATTGCTGAAACAGAAATTGCGGGTGTGGCATCGGACTCAGTTTGGCACGTTGGACAGTCAGTTGAAAACTATACTAGCTGAAATCGATACACTGGATCAGTTAAGAGGACAGTCGGGAGAGGTATTGCCTGGCAGATACCAGGAGCTACAAGTCCAGAAATGGGATTTAAAACACAAAATTGAGGCAATGTGGAGGCAAAAATCAAGGCAGCAGTGGCTCCAGTTGGGTGACAAGAATAGTAAATTCTTTCATCTCAGTGCGAATATACGGAGGACCCACAATTTTATAGGTTCCATACGAGTGCAGGATCGCGAGTTCACCACGCCTGTGGAGATCAAAGGCGCTGCTGTTGAGAATTATCAACAGCTTTTTGCGGATGGGGGTACTCAATGGTTGGGTTTAGGTTCGCTTGACCTTCCCTGTTTATCCAGCGCATCGGCAGAGCAATTACAGGCACCCTTTCTTGAGGAGGAGATTAAAAGTGCAGTGTGGGATTGTGGCAGCCGCAAAGCACCAGGTCCGGATGGCTTCAATTTTCTTTTTATAAAGAAGGCTTGGTCAGTCATTGGCAGGGATATCGTGGTGATGGTACAAGAGTTTCATTGCAGTGGGGTACTTCCTAGAGGCATAAACAACAGCTATATCACGCTGATTCCAAAACTTGCGGGTGCCTCTGATTTCAATGCGTATAGGCCTATTAGCTTGATCAACAGCCTGTACAAGATTATCGCCAAGCTTCTGTCCAAACGTCTCAAGACAGTGATGGATCAGTTAATATCGCCGTTTCAAACTGGTTTCCTGGAGGGCCGACACATTGCGGATTCCATTATGCTAGCTAATGAACTCTTACATACGATGAAGAAGTCCAGGCAGCAAGGCTGGTGTTTGAAACTGGATTTCCAGAAAGCCTATGACTCGATTAATTGGAACTTTCTCTTCGACGTCCTGGAACGCATAGGTTTTGGGTGACAGTGGCAAAAGTGGATTCAGGGTTGTGTGTCATCAGCTAGATGCGCTATTCTCGTCAACGGGGCGCCTACAAATGAGTTTGAGGTGGGGCGAGGTTTGCGTCAAGGAGACTCGTTATCGCCCTTGCTCTTCAATCTGGCAGCAGAGGTTCTATCGCGGTTACTAATTCGAGCAGAAGCTTGTCGATTATTCCAGGGTGTTTCCATCGGTGGGTTTGCTCTATCACACCTACAATATGTCGACGATGTGATTTTATTCAGTCAAGGGGATTAGCAGGGAGTGGTTAGACTGCAACGGATATTGCGTTGTTATGAGCTCTTATCTGGACTGAAGATTAACTTCTTCAAGTCGGTATTAACGCCTCCTATGGGGAACAGACCAAACTGGCATCCAAGGTGCACTGTCGCTTACAGCATTTTCCATTTACCTATCTTGGCATTCCCCTTGGAGCGAATCCTCGCCGACGCAGTATGTGTAAAGTGGTGCTGGACAGATTCTGCAGCAAACTGGCCTCTTCAAAAGGCTCCTTACTATCGCTTGGAGGACGCTTGATATTGATCAAAGCAGTGTTAAATAGTCTGCCTGTATTTTACATGACGTTCTTCCAGATGCCAGTCAGTGTTCGTAAGGATTTGGAGAAATGGATGCGGCATTTCTTATGGGCAGGGAAAATAGAGACTCGTTGTTTATGCAAAGTCCGCTGGTCAGTGGTGGTTCGCGCCAAGGATAAAGGGGGTGCCGGCCTAGGTTGCTTGGTGGTGCGGAATCAGGCACTCATTACCAAGTGGTGTATCCGCATTGCCACTGATGTCAGTTCCTTGTGGAAACAAGTGATAATGCACAAGTATAATCCACGCCTGACCCATTCAGGGATTGACTATGCCTCGACACAGGTTTCTGCAGTTTGGCATGGGATAGTTCAGACAAGTCGCACGTTACTGCCAAGTGGACAATGCATTTCTGAACTACATCGCTGGAAAGTTGGAAATGGTAATTCAATTGCCTTTTGGCAAGATATTTGGTGTACCTCTCGGCCTTTATTGATACTATTTCCCAGATTGTATGCTATCTCGCTGGAGAAAGAAGGCTTCTTATGTCGATTTGGGGTTAGAGTCGGTCAGGTTTGGGAGTGGCGCATTCTTTGGCGGAGAGACTTGTTTGTATGGGAGGAGGAGGAAGTGACACGATTGATGGCTTTGTTAAATGCTTGCAAGTTGAATCCGGAACATGAAGATGAACTATTGTGGGATGAACAGTTGCGGCCCTTTACAGTACGTAACTGTTACCATTCCCTGGAAGCGCAGTTGGCAGTGGCTGATGAGCAGAGGATACCCAACGTCTGGAGACAACAAGGAGCTCCTAAGTGGAAAGCCTTCATGTGGCTAGCGTGTAGGGAGAAGATTAATACCAAAGCCCAACTTATCCGTTTTGGCATCATTCCTGCAATGGAAGGGGAATGCGAGGCATGTGGCATGGAGGAAGGAGATTCTAATCACATTTTATTGAATTGTCCATTGGCCTGGCGATATTGGTCACTTTTGTTTAAATATTGGGGCCTAACTTGGGTTCAGCCGAGATCAATGGCAGAGCTCTTTTGGCAATGGGACGACTTTTATATACCATCTCCCAGGCAGGGATTATGGTTTGTATTACTCTTTGTGTTTACATGGAATCTTTGGCTGGGACGAAATTCCCGTGTATTTTGGCGGGTTGTTTGCAGTGCAGCCGACTTATTTTACACTGGCATCAGACATGGTTTTTGCTGGGCTAAATATAATTTAAAGGAGGGCTGTCCAGACTCTTTAACCTTGCTGCCAAACGGGGATTTCTTTCCCTTAAGGCTAATGTAATAACACGATTGGTGATCAGCATGGATGCAGTTTGTGATGTGGTACCTTGCCGATTTATAGATTCTGTCATAATTGCACATTTTCAGAGGAGCAATGTGCAGCGCAGCAGATTTTTAACTCCATGGCCAACGAATTGGGTTTCTTGGGCGATGATCAATTTCGCCGATGTTCGATTTGATGTCGTGGAAGTCTGGTTTGTTGGGGTTCTTGTTGTTGTACTGGATACATAGTTGGTAGGAGTTTTGAAAGTCACAGATCCTGTCATCTATTCTCAGGATCTGTTTGTTTCATTTTGTCCTTTGAGCGCAGACATAGCTTCACTGTCCAGCTCTCTTGTCTTACTAATACTTATAAATATACATATCGATAATTTTCAAAAAAAAAAGAGGCAAACCATCGCGTTCTTTTGTAATAAGTTCCGCTATTTCTTCCTCATTATCATCATATCTTTCTGTCTCCTTCCTGAATAATATCCATACTTCCTTGCTAAGAGGTTCCATCTTGATTATATTTTCTTGAGAAGTCATTCGATTACAGACATCTAATTAATCGAGTGGTGAAAATCAACTTGCATCCTTCTGGCCATAAAGGAATTCCCACTTCTTTCACGTCAAAATAATTCCATAAATCATCTAAAATTAGAACAAATTTTCCTCTACTTTTCAACACTTTATTCAACTTTGTTGCCCTGAATCATTTAGATTTGAAATATCTACATTAGTACTCTTGGCAATGAGAATCTGTAGGTTACTGATGCTAAAATCTTGTGGCATAGTAATCCAACAAATTCGAAACACGTCTTGAAATTGATGATATAAATTTCTCATCAATGCAGTCTTCCCGACTCTTTTTATTCCATCAATTCCAATCTTTGCGACTTATTCTTTGGAATTCTTGACTCACTAGATCTGATGCAGGAATTGGATATTCTTTTATCTCTAACCTTAACCCTGCTTCCGTACACAACAGTGAGTTATCAAGACAATATTATATGTAATTTCTGAAAGCATATCTAAATATTAGTGGAAAGTTGGGATGGCCTAAACATTAGTTTTTGGAATGATTTATCTGGCTAAATATTACATTTGGTTTGAAAGAGTATCTTACCAATTGTTTCTCGAATAGAATTGATAGTTTCTTGAATTAGGTCGTACTCTTACAGAACAATACTTACTTTTTTCCTTTTTCAACATGTATTCCCTTCAAGTCTGTAATTTCTCTCAGTGCGGCTTTCCAAGGCTCCACTTTGTTTCTTTTTGTTATCGTCCTTTTCGTGTTCGTGAAAAGATACTGCAAATCTGCCCTCCTGATGCCTTACTTGATGTGGAATTACTTGATAGAAAATTGGCACCACATTAAGCCATACTTCTCTGCGACATTCCATGATCGTTTCCAGTTCGTTCAAGGACGAGGTCGAGGAACCGTAATCTTCAGAGAGCCCAACAACTGATAACATTGACTCTTGAATTGCATTTTCTAGCGCGGGTGCAATATGCTCCCCACATGGGATCCCTTCTTCGTCTCTAAATACATGATAGTGTTTTTGTTTCAACTCTCGATACAGGAAATCGGTGAAAGTGGTACGTGTATCTTCACCTCTGAAACTCAGGAAAATATCGTGTTGAATATGCCGAGACGAGGAAGAGGAGTGCTGTCCATGCTCTTCCATGATTTATGTAATAGCCATTCCACTAAACCCTAAACAAGATTAAAAACATGAGAATATATAGCTTAATTACCTGGCCCGACAACGATACTCTAAACGATCAGATGCTGAAATTCATTTATTAAAAAAAAAGATGCTGAAATTCATCACAGTTGTTGAGAAGGGAGCATAAGATGTAGACGACGTTCTGGGTTTACATTTGTGTTGTCCCTCAATCCAATTATCAGAGCAGATAAGCGACCCAGCATATATTAGCATATATAATCTCCCTACACAGGTTTGGTCTCTCACCATTTCAGGAGGAATATACAAAACACAGGTCAAAGATGATGAAATTGCAGCGAAACTTCCTACCCCTTCGGGTTCCTGGATTCTCCTGGCCAAAGATGCCTGCAAATCCACTATAACATAAGTTTATTTGCTTTTTCTTTTTGTTAGTGGAAAAAGTTGTCTTGCAAATGCTGCAACTTTTTCTTTTTGCTAAAGTGAAATGGGCAACGGTGGTCACTCCGGTTGACAGTGGGGGTGCAGGCGTGGGTTGTTTGAAGAGTCGGAACCAGGCTCTACTTACAAAGTGGAGTACCCGGATTTCCAATGACACTTGTTCTCTTTGGAGCCGGGTCATTACCCATAGATACAGCCCCAAGCTTAGTCCCGATGCTATTGTATGTACTGATCGCTGCGGCTCTACTATGTGGACTGGAATAGTCAGGACTAGTCGAATAAGACTTCCAACCGGACAGTGTATATCTTCATTTTTTCACTGGAAATTGGGTAGGGGAGACTCCATTCTCTTTTGGGATGATGTCTGGTGCCATGTCTCACCCCTGCGTATTCTTTATCCCCGATTGTATACTCTGTCTATACTGAAGGAAGGGTTAGTTTTCCAGTTTGGGTTGTGGGAGAACAACGTGCGGAGTTGGCAGTTCCTTTGGCGTCGTGGTCTGTTTGTCTGGGAGGCTGAGGAGGTAGAGCGATTGCGGATTCTCTAGGAGGATTCTCGGCCGAACCCACTGGCGGAGGACTTGCTTCAATGGGGAACACAGGGCAGACCGTTCTCTACCAATTTATGTTATCGGTCTTTAGTAGCGACTACAGTTGCGTCAAGTGAGCAGGTAATACCCAATGTGTGGCGTATGCCGGGGGCGCCTAAATGGCAGGCTTTCATGTGGATTGCGTGTTGGGGGCGACTCCCTGTTAAGGGATTTTTAGGTCGGCTTGGTATTTTACCTATTTCAGATCACCTTTGTGAGGCCTGTGGTAGATTAGAAGAGGATACTAATCATATACTGCTAGATTGCAGGGTGGCATGGGCATGCTGGTCACTTGTTTTCAAACAATGGGGTTTTTGTTGGGTCCAACCAAGGTCTGTGGCTGAGTTGTTTGTACAATGGGATGGTTTTAATATCCCGGGTCGCTATCGTAGATTATGGTATGTGCTGCTGTTTTCTTGTGCCTGGAGTATTTGGCTGGGCCGCAACAATCGGGTTTTCAAAGGAGTTGACAGTAGTGCAGCCGATATTTACTACGCTGGCATGCGGCATGGGTTCCAGTGGGCTAAGTTGAATCTTCAGGAGGTTCACATGGACAGCTTGGACGTCTTACCTTCAAGTGCTTTTGTTTCGTTGTTGGCTAGGTAGTGTGCTAGGAAGGTGACAGTTGCAGATACTGCATTTCAGCAATAGTATCTGGAAGTTTCATTTTGATAGCACTGGATAATGTTTTATTATCCTGTCATTTTGTATAGTTGTATATGGTATTCCATCTAATATATCTCGATATTCTTAAAAAAAAAAAACATAGCTATCAGCCTATTGCTTCTTAGGGAATTACTTACATAGTTTAATGAACAGTTGTTAGGAGCTACGACATAATATTTAGAACATTAAGTGTTTGTTAGTGGCCCTTCAATAAAATAAAGTAGATAGCGGTGGTTTCTTAAAACATGATGTAAACACGTTTTCTTACGTTGTATAAACTTCATTATCAAATACTGATATGACCTGAAACAACGAACAAGAAAGAACTTAGAAATTGTTGAAAGGGGAGGGTTTTAATATTCTTGTCTTTCCTCGCTTGTCATATTCATGTCAAAAAAAATGACCTCCGAGTCCTCTGGTTGGCTGAAGCCTACAAAACCAAATAATAAGAAGAAACAGGACAAATGTTAGATTCATTTCCTACAATCAAACAATTATAACTGGTTTCTTACTAAAGTTTAACCTCCTTCGCATCCACTTCCTTTAATATCAAAACAATTCCATACATCATTTAAAATAAGAACAAATTTTACTTTTCAATATGTTATCCA
Organism: Passiflora organensis; assembly: GCA_019739055.1. NCBI lineage: Eukaryota > Viridiplantae > Streptophyta > Magnoliopsida > Malpighiales > Passifloraceae > Passiflora > Passiflora organensis. Next base: position 307,655 of record JAEPBF010000181.1, read on the forward strand.
ACTTTGCAGCTCTCATCTTAGGAATCATTTAGATTTGAAATATCTACATTAGTATTCTTGGCAACAAGATCTTCAGCTTACGGAAGCTAAAATCTTGTGGCACAGTAATCCAGCAAATTCGAAATGTATCTGGGAAATTGATTATATATATTTCAAATAGAATTGATAGTTCCTTGAATATCTCATACTCTTTCCTGTGCACAACCGTTCAAAATATATTCATCACATATGAAACAATTTGATGGTGGGTATTGAAGTAGAGCATCAAAAGTGCAATGTACATACTTTCTTCCTTTTGTCACTTTTCAAGACTCGACATTGTTCTTTCTGTTCTTTTCGTATTGGTGAAAAATGTGGAATAACATGATAGAATATGGGTACAACATGCTGCCACCCTTCTCTGCGACATTCCATGATTGTCTCTGTGGAATAACGTTGACTCTCAAATTGTGCAGGTGCAATATTCTCCCCACACCGGTTCGTGCATCTACACCTCTGAAACTCAGGAAAATATCATATAGAATATTTCCGAGACGTGGAAGAGGAGTGTTGCCCATGTTCTTCCATGACTTCTATAATTGAGAACAAAGGATCATAGATTTATAAGCAGCAACAATGCATATAAAATAACAGCATTCTAAGATTAAATTGAGGAGAAAATCAGAGGATATATAGAGCTTACCTTGTCCGACAATAGAAAATTATGGGGTAGATGATCTGATCAGATTAGATGTTGAAATATATTGCAAATCAAATAGTAATATTGGGGTGGTGATCATTTAAAACACAAAGATCAAATGTCACATAAAATAACCTGACTGTGTTTTTCCATGGCATGTGTTTCTTCTTGCTCTTAGAGTGTCAAGATCGGATATTCCAACTATCCTCCGTAGATGGCCTCAGCTGTTCGGAAGCAGCATGGAAAAAAATCTGTTACCTAATGTGGCACTATTAGAGAGTTTAGGTGTGGATAAGACTTTGGCCAAGAGTTGTACGTTGTGGTGCATGCATTCTCTGTCTCAGTAGGCAGAATATCGAGGCAACTGTAGATTTCCTGTTAGAGATGGGTGTTGGATCAGAGAATATGGGCAAGATCATAGAAAGTTACCCGTATTTGATGGCTACTAGCCTTGAGGACAAACTACGGCCTGCTTGTGAGTACTTCCGTTCCTTTGGGTTTGATGTGGCCGAACTATGTCGCCAATATCCAAGGCTTTTTACGCTAAGCATTGAAGGTAAGTTGAAGCATATGACTCGATTTTTCTTGCAGAATGGATTCAGTGAGGAGGAACTTGAGTTAATGATTACCGCAAATGGAAGCATCTATTTTTACAGCTTCGCAAACAATATAATTCCAAAGTGGGAGTACTTTTTGACGATGGATTATCCCAAAGAAGATCTTGTGAAGTTTCCTCTCTCTCTCTCTGTTTTTTTTTTTATGAAACGAAATCTGTATTATGCGAATAACATGTACATGCTTTACAATAAAAAAAAAGATAACCCAAAAGATATGATTATCTAAAGTGCCTGGACTGCCACCAGGCAACTTATATGTTCACAGAGTTATCCTATCACTTCGTGTTAGTCTCCAATTGCAATTAACTCGTTGCTTCTTCGAACAGAACCTTTTACGTTTGTCCTTGCCCACTCTAGTCCTTGAGCTAGTCCTTCCAACGCTACCTCCTAAGCACTCTTCTGCCTACCACTGAAAGCTCTCCCATTCCTTTTCTTGCCATATCACATTGCACCAAAATATGATCAGCATTTTCCTCTCTATTTCCACAAGCATCATACAACGCTTCTTCTTCACGGATCAACCTGAGTCTGCAGAGTTGCCCTTTTGATAAAATACGATTTTGGCACGCAAGCCATAAGAACACCTTGCTCTTAGGAGTCCCCAACAAATTCCAGATATTCGGAATATCTATTAACACATCCTGCCAGTACACCTCCTCCAATGAATTATAGCATATCCTTAACGAAGGGGTTTCTCCACCTGATCCCCACACCAATATGTCACTCTCGTTTGGCAATAAATTAACTCCACCTGATCCCCACACGAAGGGGTTTCTCGGACAACATCTCTTCTTCCTATACAAAAAGCCTCCTCCCCCATTCAAGCCGCCAAATCCATCTCCCATCCTCCCACATACCCATCCTTTCAATCCTCTCCACCTTTTGTGTTGAGACGTCGAAGAGTCTCGGAAATTTTCTCATCACCGAGCCCCCCTGTAACCATTCGTCTGACCAGAAAATAATTTTGTCTCCTCGCCCTAACTTCCACCTTAGCTTTTCACGTGCTGTAACTGCTAATTGGCTATCTCCATTTAAACAGCTAATTATATCTTTCCATATCTTGGAAAGATTTGGATTTTCACAAGCAATCCCATCCCTACGTATACTTGGTTTGTATACCTCCGAAATTATCTGAGCTCATAAGCATCCCGATTCTGTAAATAACCTCGAGCCCCACTTTAATAACAGAGCTGTATTTTGTAGTCCAATGCTTCTCAGCCCTGCCCCTCCTTTCTCCTTCCTTAGGCACATCTTACTCTACTTCACTTTATGTAAACATTTTGTGTCCACTACGCCTTTCAGCACGAATCTCTTCGTTAACAGCTCCATTTCCTTAGTCACTCTTTTGGAGAGTTTATACATAGACATGTAGAAGATCGGGATACTATTTAGGACTGATTTCACCAAGATTATGCGTCTTCCCATTGATAAAATCCTCCCTTTCCAGCCTACCAATCTGCTCCTTTTCTTATTACACCTTCCCAAGTTTTATATCTACCTGGATTTGCCCCCAGCGGTAATCCCAGATATTTTATGGGTAGGGACTCTGATCTGCATAGCAGCTTCTCCGCCATTGTCTGTACTTCTCGGGCATGGTGATTGATGCCCACTAGGACACTTTTGTAGAAATTCACTTTTAGCCCCGTGAGTAGAGCGAAGCATCTTAACATCCTTTTCAAATTTCTCAGCTCCTATTCTCCTCCACTACTAAATAGTAATACAACATCTACATATTGCAGGTGTGTTATTGATCGGCTGCCTGTTAGGTTGTGGAGCTTGATATTTAAATTTACTTATGGGTTAAGTTTACTTAATGGCTAAATGTAACACCTATATAAATACTCTCCTACGTAATTGTTTAGGGTGAGAGAGGGAATTCTCTATATAAGCCTGAATTAATCAATAAAAGAGCCTAGCCTCCGTGGAGGTTACCATCCTGGTGTTACCACGTATATTTCTCTTTTTCTTCCTATTTCTTCATCTAGATTGAGTATGTGAGTTGTGATCCTAACAACTGGTAGCGGAACTAGGAGTGATTCAGCACAATCTGAAAGATGGGAAGTTCGAAGATTGCAATCGAGAAGTTTGATGGATCCGATTTTGGTTTCTGGAAGATGCAGATTGAAGATTATCTGTACCAGAAAGATCTTCACGAACCCTTGACAGGAGTGAAGCCAGATTCAATGGCGGAGGAGCAGTGGAAGCTCAAAGATCGTCAGGCTCTTGGGTTGATTCGATTGACTTTGTTGAGAAAATGTGGCTTTTAACATCGTCAAGGAGAAGACTACGTCCGATCTCCTAAACGCGCTATCAAATATGTACAAAAAATCATCAGCAATGAACAAGTATATTTGATGCGTAGATTGTTCAATTTATAGATGTCTGAAAGTGGATCTGTTTCGGATCATATAAACGATTTCAGTAAGATTGTTAGTCAACTCTGTTCTATGCAAATTAATTTCGAAGATGAAATTAAAGCTTCGATTTTGATGTCATCTCTGCCCGAGTCTTGGGATACTGTTGTTGCTGCGATCAGCAGTTCCCGTGGATCTGAGAAACTGAAGTTTGATGAAGTCTGAGATGTTGTTCTCAGCGAAAGTATTCGCAAACGAGAAATTGGGGATTCATCGGGTAGTGCTCTCAGTGTTGACTGAAGGGGGAGAGGTAGCTCGAGGGGTCAAAACCAACGTAGCCGATCAAAATCATAGAACCGAGGAAAATCTCCAAACAGGCCAAACATAACCTGTTGGAATTGTGGAGAAAAAGGACACTATCGGACGAAGTGTCCCAAACCAAAGAAAAAGCAGCATAAAAAATCTGGAGATGATAATGATTCTGTAAATTCAACAGAAGACATTAGGGATGCTCTAATCCTCAGTGTGGACAGCCCAGTTGAATCCTAGATTTTGGATTTCGGTGCATCTTTTCATTCATCTCCTAGCAAGGAATTATTCCAAAATTTTCAATCTGGAAACTTTGGAAAGGTGTTTCTTGCTGACAACAAAGCCTTGGAGATTGAAGGAAAGGGGGATCTCTGCATAAAGACACCAGCAGGAAATCAGTGGACATTGGAGGATGTCAGATATATTCCTGGTCTCAAGAAGAATCTGATCTCTATTGGTCAGTTGGATAGCACAGGCTACGCAACAGAGTTTGGGAAAAGTTCGTGGAAGATTGTGAAGGGTGCTATGGTGGTAGCACGTGGCACAAAATCTGGAACTTTGTACACCACTGCAGGGTGTATTAACATGGCTGTTGTTGCTGAGGGTGCTTCAAGTTTGTGGCACAATAGACTTGGACACATGAGTTCTAAAGGAATGAAGATGTTGGCTGCAAAGGGAGTTTCGGAGGGTTTGACATCTGTTGATATAGGTCTTTGTGAGAGTTGTGTTATGGGCAAACAGAAATGAGTTAGTTTCACAAAGACTACTAAAGAGCCAAAGAAAGTACGGTTGGAAATGGTCCATACAGATGTTTAGGGGCCATTTCCTGTATCATCACTTGGTGGATCCAGGTTCTATGTCACCTTCATTGATGATTTCAGCAAGAAGGTATGGGTTTACTTCTTGAAGCATAAATCAGATGTTTTTGCAACTTTCAAGAAGTGGAAAGCTGAAGTGGAAAATCAGACCGGGTTGAAAATCAAATGCCTGAGGTTTGACAATGGAGGGGAGTATGAGAAGTTAGAATTCAAAGCATTCTGTGCAGCTAAGAGAATTAGACTAATGAGAACTGTTCCTGGGAAGGCAAGGCAGAATGGAGTTGCTGAGAGGATGAACAGAACGTTAAATGAGTGTGCAAGGAGCATGAGGATACAATGTGGGCTGCCTAAGATGTTTTGGGCAGATGCTGTGAGCACAGCTACATACTTGATCAATAGGGGGTCATCTGTTCCCTTGGGGTTCAAGATTCCAGAAGAGGTATGGGCAGAAAAAGAACTCAAATACTCACACTTGAGAACTTTTGGTTGCACTGCTTATGTTCATGTTGATCTAGAGAAAAGAGATAAGCTTGATGCTAAGGCTACGAAGTGCTACTTCATAGGCTATGGTTCTGACTTGTTTGGTTATAGGTTTTGGGATGATAAAAATAGAAAGATCCTGAGACATTGTGATGTGACTTTTGACGAGAATGTCCTGTACAAGGACAGAGAGCAGAATGTTTCAGAGACTGCAAAGCAAGTGGGAGTTGAGGTTGAGTTGCATAAGAGTACACCAAGAGACGTTGCAACAGAAACTCAACTAATCCCAGACACTGCTGCTGAAGAACCAGAGGAGGAGCAAGTAACACCTGAGCAGGTGTTAAGAAGATCTTTCAGGACTATCAGAGCACCAGATAGATATTCACCTTCATTACACTATTTGTTGCTGACTGATGAAGGGGAACCAGAGTCTTTTGATGAGGTCCTACACGTGGAGGATTCAATCAAGTGGGAGCAAGCCATGGATGATGAGATGAGTTCACTTGAGAAGAATAACACGTGGGTGTTGACTGAGTTACCTGCAAGGAAGAGAGCCTTGTTGAACAAGTGGGTGTTCAGAATCAAAACTGAACCCGATGGCAAAAGAAGGTTCAAGGCTCGATTAGTGGTTAAAGGTTATTCACAAAGGAAAGGTATTGATTATGCTGAAATATTTTCTCCTATTGTGAAATTAACTACTATCCGAATTCTATTGAGTATTGTTGCATCAAAGAATTTGCATCTGGAGCAAATGGATGTCAAAACAGCATTTTTACATGGAGATCTAGACAAAGATATTTATATACAACAACCAGAAGGATTTGTAGATCCTGGAAAGGAACACATGGTGTGCAAGCTGAATAGGAACTTGTATGGACTGAAGCAAGCACCAAGACAGTGGTATAAGAAGTTTGACTCTTTTATGAGCAAGAGTGGTTTCAAGAGGAGTGAAAAGGATCAGTGTTGTTACTTCAAGAAATACACTGATTCTTATGTCTTTCTACTCTTGTATGTGGATGATATGCTGATTGCAGGATCCAGTATGAAGGAGATAAACAGTCTGAAGTTCAGTGTTTGAGATGAAAGATTTGGGTACAACAAAGCAGATTCTTGGGATGAGGATTTCTCGGGATAGATCTTTCGGCACTTTAAATCTATCCCAAGAGTAGTACATTGAGAAGGTATTGTCCAGATTCAGGGTGAATAATGCTAAACCCAGGACTACTCCGTTGGCAAATCACATAAAATTGTCAAAGGAGCAGTCACCCAAGACAGATGAGGAGTGGGAGCACATGGCACTTGTTCCATATGCTTCTGCAGTTGGAAGTCTTATGTATGCTATGGTCTGCACTAGACCTGACATAGCACATGCAGTGGGAGTTGTTAGCAGGTACATGGAAAACCCGGGAAAAGAGCACTGGGAAGCTGTTAAGTGGCTTCTGAGATATCTGAGAGGTACATCCAGTACTTCACTTTGTTATGGCAATGGAAAAATTACTCTACAGGTTTTTGTGGTTGCTGATCTTAGTGGAGATGTGGACTCGAGCAAGAGCACATCCGGTTATATCTACACTTTAGGCGGAACAGCAGTGAGTTGGATGTCTAAACGTCAGAAGTGTGTTGCTCTTTCATCTACTGAGGCTGAGTATGTGGCAATAGCTGAAGCTGGAAAAGAGATGATATGGTTGGCAGATTATCTGGAAGAATTGGGCAGGAAACAACGCCAGAAGATTCTTTACACAGATAGCCAGAGTTCCATACAGTTGGTGAAGAACCCAATCTATCATTCAAAGACAAAGCATATCAGGAGACGGTATCATTTCACTCGCAAGGCAGTGGAAGAAGGGATATGTGCTTCGAGAAGATAGAGGGTGTAAAGAATCCAGCAGACATGTTGACAAAATGTGTTGATATTGGAAAACTGAGGTTTTGCAAAACCTTGGTTGGCTTTCTGTAGTTGTATTTCTACAGATGATGCGGTGCGGTGAAGATATTGATGATGAAGGGATCAATTTTTTGAGAGTGTAATTTTTTTTGGTTTTTTGGATAACTGGATCAGTCTCCAAGTGGGAGAATTGTTAGGTTGTGGAGCCTGATATTTAAGTTTACTTAATGGCTAAGTGTAACACCTATATAAATACTCTCCTACGTAATTATTTAGGGTGAGAGAGGCAATTCTCTATATAAGCCTGAATTAATCAATAAAAGAGCCTAGCCGCCGTGGAGGTTACCATCCTGGTGTTACCACGTATATTTCTCTTATTCTTCCTATTTCTTCATCTAGATTGAGTGTGTGAGTTGTGATCCTAACACTGCCCATTCTAATGCCCCTTATAAGACCCACTATCTCAGCTTCTTGCATCATTTTTGAAAGAGCCTCGGCTACTATATCGAATAGCAATGGGGACTGTGGGTCCCCTTGCCTTAATCCTCTCCGCATCGTAAATTCTGGTGTTAGCGTGCCATTTACGAGGACAGAAATCCTTGTCGTAGACACACAATGCTGAATCCAACTCCTCCACTTTCTAGAGAAGTTCATAGCCTCCTTCACCTCCATTAATGCACCCCAACATACTGAATCATATGCCTTGCGAAAGTCTACCTTCAATATCCAGCCTTGTTGTCTAGAGGCTTTTGTTGCGTGGATTACCTCCGAGGCTATCATCACTGATTCTAGTAACTATCTTCCTCCAATGAAGCCTACCTGAAATGGAGATATTATAGGAGATATTGTAGGAGATATTATTTTATATAGACCATTTATGAGACTGATCAGTCTATAGTTCTCCAGACTAACAGCCCCTTGAATTTTTGGCACTAACACCAAGAACGCATTATTGATGCCTTTGGGCAATTTTTCCCGCGAGAAAAACTCATCCACCATTACTTTGATATCTCCCAATATCACTTCCCATGCCTTCTTATAAAATAGGAAATTGGCCCCATCCGGCCTTAGAGCTTTATTGCTATCACAGTCCCAAACAACTATTTTAATCTCTTCTGTAGAGAACGACTTTATCAGTTTCTCAGCCTCCGTGTCTGCCAAGCGGTTGAACTCTATTCTCCCTATTCCAATCCGCTGTTCAGGTTCTGATTGAAATAGTTTCTCGTAAAAGCTCTGTACTTCTTTCTCTATTTTCTCCGGATCCTTGGCGATTACTCCCTCGATCAATAGAGCCCCCATATGGTTCGCACTTTTCCTGGTGCTGGCACAAATATGGAAGAACCTTGAGTTTGAGTCACCAAGTTTCAACCATTGGATCCTAGACTTCTGCCTCCACATTGATTCTATCCTACTCTTGGCCTACCACATCTGATCCTGCAGTTCTCGATACCTTCCCTCTTCTCCTTCTCCACCACTCCTAACTTCACCTCTCCTACTATCAAGTTTATCAATTTGCTCCATGACTTTCTCCAGATTTGATTCTGGATTTTCTAAGTGGTTCCTACTCCATTTATTCAACTGTAGTTTCAGAAAATTCATCTTGCGAACCAACACAAAGCTTCCGGGGAAGACTCTACCTCCCTCTTCCCATACTTGTTTTACTACCTCCAGAAACTCAGGTTCCTGCCACCAGGTATCCCAGGTGCGCTGCGGTTTCGGACCCCATAATACTCTTTCGGGTTTGAGCAATAATGGCGTATGATCAAATAATCTTCTACTTCCAGCGCTCAACTGGAACTCTATGTGATATGCTCGCCATTGAGCACTAACAAGAGCTCTGTCAATCTTGGAAGCACTTCGGGACAAGAACCAGGTAAATCTCTTTCCTACTAGTGGAAGGTCGATGAATCCTCCTTCCTCGATCATCTTCTGCAGGTTATCTGCACCCCTTCTATCAATGGTCCCTCCCAGCCTCTCCACCAGTGTAAGCACCTCATTGAAATCAACTAATATGATCCATGGGTCTGAATGTCCTACTTTGAACTCCAATATTTCTTTCCACAATTGCTCTCGGTTAGCAACTGAATTTGGTGCGTGCAGTCCCACACATACCATCTTGTACCCGGAATTCTTTACCTTTACTTCCAGCCCAATCCATCTATCGAAACAGGCATGATTCAATACCTTTATCTCGTTGTTGCTCCACACTGCTGATAACCCTCCACCTCTTCCCCTCGATTTACTGGCGCACCAACCCATCTCGCCTCCGGGCCATATCCTTTTAACTAATTGCTCCGACATATGCTCCGTTTTAGTTTCAGCTAGGAAACACAATGCTATTCCATTTGACTGTATTAAGTGCCTCACATCCTTGCATTTCATCTGACTCCTAACTCCTCGAATGTTCCAGTAACTCATGCTAATCATACCCAGATCATCGCCTGTTCAAAGGATTGCTTGATATCAGCAGCCCCTTGTCTTACCCCAGTTATCATGTTCTTCATCTACCAACTCCACTATCTTCAGTGTGAGGACCCGCTCCCGGTAAATGGGAACCTCACCGCCTTGCAACTTCGATCAACCCAACTCATGAATCAATCGAAAGTACACAAGGCTTAGTTAAATTTTTAAAACTAATATTCCCAAAACTGCGTACAAATTTGAATTTTATTAAATCGATACAAGCATGGCACGTTTGATAAAACATTCGGCAATAAACAACAGAGTAATCACAGACACTCAGCGGAAGTCTTAAGTCACATGCAACAGGCCACACGGCCCCAAGCATGCCACACAACAAGTCCATACACACAAGCCCTTAAGATCATTAGTAAGTATTCAAAGCACACATCATATATATCAATCTATTTTCCAAATTATCCATGCATATTCATAACCAATTTCCAAAATAAATTCACAAACAATTCACATCATTTATCATGTTTTATTACATGCATAAGTTTCATAGTTCACAAGATAAAACAGAACATGCCGAGTCTCCAAAACGTGAATATGCACAAGTCCAGCCCTATGAAAGACACCGGGAAAACCTCAACAAAGCTTGGCTACGAAATCACGATCTAGCCCTGAAAAAAAAATAAAGGGAGGGGGTGAGATCTAAAGACCTCAGTGGAAGTTACCGCGTCATAAGAATATCCGTTAGAATAAAGGCATTTACTAAATCAGTCTAACAAATATTTATTTCAAACATACTTGAAATCCATGCCATCTATCATTCATCCAACAACATCCATGACAAATATGTATCATGCATGCCTCACAGAAAATTATACGATTCAGTTAAACAAATAAATTCAAATCCAGTTTCTCATCAGTTCACTTGGCTAATATGCCAAAACTCATCGGGGCGGATATAAAACACTTTCGAACCACCCCCGCTAAAGGGTAATCCAAAAGCTCATTGACAGTTAACATTTTCATTTCTGTAAAATAGATATATAAGTCACAAAACCCCCTACTGTCAATGTTATCCATAATTGAATGGAGAAAACAATCTATCACATTCAATTACCAAGTATGCATGCACAATAAATTCACAGCCGGCAAGGACAATCCAGTCCCAAGTGTCCTGCTAAGTACGTTAAGCTAGGCACACATAATACAAACCATCCATACTACTCCCATCAGTAAGTGACATTCCCCTCAGCTGGGATTCCATCAACTTACCTTGTTTGGCCAAACCCATTCGTCAATTCCATTTGATTCCATAAATATATATATATATATATATATATATATATATATATATATATATATATATATCTTTGTATTAAAACATGTAATGCATGGTATGCTCAATATCTGATCCCACCATAGGACCTTCTCCCACTCAGATAAGCCATTTTGTTTCAATAATTAATCACAAACATATCACATAAAAATTCACACATCATAGGGTATTATTTAGAAGAAAGAAAAGTTCGGATTGCACTACTCTAGCGGAGTAGGCAATTACTAATTGTTGGTCGAGACTTCTCTGTTTATTTTTCACTCGAAGTAGTTGATTACCTCCTGGAATAATCAACTACTTACTGATGTCAACACATGTGTTTAACTCGCTGATAGTAGGTAATCGATTACTCAATATGAGTAATCGCTTACCCACTATTACTGAAGGTGTTTTGCTGGGTTTTGACACCAAAAACAGGGCACCAAATTCTTTGCACTCCAAGGTTACAATGCACATACCAATTCTCACTTCTAGATCATAAAACCAGACCCAAAACTATATCCTTGCACCAACAAACACAAAAGCTGGTTGCATACCAACATTTGCATTCCACTCTCCATAAATTTTATGGATCAAAACTCACAACAATTTCAGTTTATACTCAACTCAACAACCGGAATATACTCATGGCTATTCATGCATCGAAATCTTGCAATCACATTCCCAGTATGCATAAGAGTTCAAATATATATTTTCTGTACATAAACATGGCAAGCAATATCATGATACTAATATGAGTATCCAACATATTTTTAAGTAATGCCTTTATTCAAAACAAATCATGCATTTCCAGATTTTTAGATTACGCAAATCAAATCATTTCGCATACGCAAATGAAACTTAAACTCCCACCTCTTGACACACAGACAATACACTTACAGCCACCCCTTTGCCCTTATCAACTTTCTGAGAATCACCTACAAACAGAACAAGAAAATTCAAGCTAAACGCAAACCTAAACCAGAAAAATCTCAAATAAAAAATCTGATTCTTGTGACCCCCTTCTAACGCATTCTATAATGCTCAAACAGACCTTAAACACATACTTAAAAGCTTCCTAACTCAGGGAATTAACCTTTGTAAACTCATATTACAGAGCATCAACAATCAAACCAGAATACATAACCAAACTTAATTCTACGCGAATCGACAGCATAATCGCCTACCGATGTACTTTGCAACCTCAATCGCACTTAATTACATCCTCAAAGTCAAGGGAAACAAAATCAGAGTTCACATTCTCCAGAACCTTAAGAAATACCAATATCTGGTTCCCACAATACAAAATTTACAGAACCAAATAAAACCAACTACAAATCCATATTCCACAACATCACAAAACACCAATAAAACCGATTTTTCATCATGAATGCAAAGGAATCAGAAACTTACCCCAAAATTTCAAATTTTCCCTTTCAGAGTCTAACTCTGTCAAAACCACTCCAAGAACAGCCAACCCCAGCAAAAAGTTACACAAAGGGTTTCAGAATTGCTGCAGAAAACTCAATTTGTTACCAATTTTGGAAGAAATTGTGTTTTGGAGGTTTGGGTTTTCAAAAAGGGAAAAGAAGAAGGAGAAAAACTCTGGTTTCTGGTGTGGAGTCGTGGGAAGCCAGAGGAAAGAGAGAAAAGGGGGAAAAAGGGAAGAAAAGGAAAAGAAGGAAAGTGGGCTGGTCCGCCTATGGGCCCGGCCGACCGGATGCGGGACCCGTAAATCTCAAAATTCAAAATACGTTTTAAAACGTTTCGACGCACCCAAAAATATGAAAAATATACTTGAGGACTAAAAATAGTGTTTCTAGCTCTTGAAACAACATTGGAACTAGTCAGTAGTGAACGAGACCCTTTTTGGCAAAATCGGCTCAAAAGCTTATGGTAACCCAAAACGAACCTAGAATGCATTTACGGGTGCATGATAATGAAATAGAATTTTCACTAAACTCAACCTCAAAACACCCTTTAATCCCACTTAACACACTACGGTTTCCTATGACTCTATCCAAGCTATTAACGACACTCAGGTCAGCTAACTCGATCGACTAATCAAACGCTCTACGTCGACCACTCTAGCTATGCTAATTGTCCTCTCTCTCGCTGCCTAAGCACTTGAAAGGACGGGGTTCCACATCCATTCTTAATGCTTCTCTAGGTTTATACGTAGTCAACCTTAACTTCTTCATCATATCGAGAGTTCCCCGAATCTCTGCTTCTTTTCCTTCTTCTACCTCCCGATTATAAGTATCCTCGCCCCTCGTCTCAGGAACTCGAGAGAGTGATTCTGCCGAATTTGGAACTACTATTGCTAGTTGTGAATTGTGTGCATGTGAGCTCTGGCCACTGGTTTGCTGCTCCACCATGTTCTGTTTATGTTGACCAGAAGATAAGCCCATCGTTCTAGCACGGACAGCTTTTATCCTCTCATACACTCTAGCCAAAAACACATCCGAACGTAGACTGTTTCTGGCAGAGTATAACCCTCCTCCGTCAACACTATCTTCTCAATCCGTCCTCCTCTTACTTAAATCCTCAGTCGTTCCTCGGGGTGATGTCTGTTCCCCCAAGTTGCCTCGTGTTTCTTCTCTATCCCCTTGGTGATGTAAGATAAGATCATCTTGCCCCAATAACCTGGGCTGGTCAAATCTCTCCCCCGGCCCTTGATCCTCCTTTCTGCAGTCCAATATTTGTGGGTTACTATTCAAGGGAATCATTTTTATGAGTTGATTAGATGGGCTCCTCGTAGCCTCCTGGCCCAGCCCACCTCCTATCTCCTCATAATCCAGCCTTTTTGAAGTTCCCCCATGTGCAATATCCCTCATACTCCCAACCATGTCAGCGCAATGGTTACCAAGTATCCTCTGATCATTCTCCTTATCGAGCTCCAAAGATGTCTTTCGCTTCAGGGATTGAGCTTGCCTGAAAGGAGAAAAAGCTGAGTTGCAGTATCTAGTCAGTCCGTCTTTCTTGTCATCCTCGATTCTTGTTCTGCCTCTAGCTGAATCGACCTCGGCAACCGAGACCTGAAATCTGTTCCCTTCCACGACTAATGTAACAAGAACGTCAATTTTTCCAAACTGAATCGTCCGCATGCAAACCAATGCTTCTTCTAGGTTGAGGCGTTTCAACGTCTCTGAGTGAACCTGTACTACCTCGCCGAATTGTTGAGCAATCTGGCATATCCCTTCCTCCGACCATGCATGCAAAGGAATGCCTACAATTTTGACCCAGCATATCCTTCCTCTCCTCGACATCTCGGGGCGCCAAGGCTGATAGTCAACGAAAATATCACTCCATAAACTGAAGTTGTCAGACAGCTCAGAACTCATTTCTTCGTGAGACGAGAATGTTATAAGATATAGGTTTTCCTCTATTTTGCTGGCACATGATCCGGGTGAGAGCCTATGCTTCTTGAACACCCCGTCTCTTACAATTCCAACTATACTCCTGTTGAGCCATTCTTTATTCGACTTTGGAGCCTTCACGTGGACCACCGGAGTTTGTTCATTTTCCTCACTTCCTGGGGGTGCGCCAGTCACTACTTCCGCAAATGACCGTTTCCCCCTGATCGAGCTCCCACCTCTATCCCTAAAGGGATCTGCCAATACGATCGATCTCTTTCCTTTATCGTGATTTGATATGCTGGTTGGAGCCTTATCTCTGGATATGAATCTCGCCACGCTAAACCACATATGCTGGCCACCCAGCCCCAGGCTATTCAGTTTCGACAGTCGATTTTTAATGCCCTGGTGTAGAAATCGTACGAAACCAAATCGTGTGTTGCGAACACTTCGCTTCCTTGGTATGAAGACATCCACCACTGGTTCCCATTTATGAATCTCCTGATATAAGTCGTCTGAGGACCAATTTTGGGGGATATTATCCACGAAGTAGGAAATAAATTTCCTATCACTGAAAATTTCCTTAGGATCCCAACGACCCGAATCTCTGGGGTGACTCTCCTTATCTTTTCTGATGGAACTAGTTGCAAGGGTGTTGTGTTCAGGGTAGTTTGGAGGGGGGTTGATACGTCTGAGGTTCATGGTTAGGGATGGGGTATGGGTGGGGGGTTGGGATCAGTTGTGTTTGTGTGTGAGGGTCGAGAGGTTTTATTTTTTGGACTAGCTTCTTCCACAAGGCACTCCTCTTTTTTAATTACAGTTTGGAAAGGAGGATAAAACCAAGATACTCCTTGTTGAAGGAGTCTGGTGTCAAGATGAGTCTTAATAGGATGCTATCATTGTCACACCTCAACTTTGAAAGGGCTTTGAACAGAAAACTGGACAAACTTTGTTTCTAACAAAGCCTCGAGAGAGGGGGAGTCGGAGTGAGGAGGAGGTGAGGACGTACCAGCAGCTAGTTGAAGTAAAGTGGAGATCCAAATCTCAGTTGGAATCAATGTGGCGCCAGCAGTCCCGTGTGCAGTGGCTGCGGTTGGGGGACTCTAATACCCGGTTTTTCCACGTCTGTGCTAGTACCAGGAGGAAGCTCAATCAGATTAAGGTTCTCATGGTTGATGACCGATGCCTTCACAATCCGGGGGATATAAAGCGAGAGGTACGGTGTTTTTACCAGCGCCTTTACCAAGAGGACGCCGATCAGTGGCTAGGTATTGGTGAGTTGCGGTTTACTCAATTGACTGCGGGGGCGGTGGAGCAGCTTGACAGGCGTATAGACTCAGCGGAGATTAAACAGGCTGCGTGGGATTGCGGCAGCCACAAGTCGCCGGGGCCGGATGGTTTTAATTTTTACTTTTTCAAGAGGGCATGGGAGGTGTTACAGCCTGGCATTGTGGATTTTGTTGAGGACTTCCATAAGCATGGAAGGTTGCCTAAGGGAGTGAATAATTTCTTCCTGGTCTTAATACAGAAGGTAGCCGGTGTTATTACTCTGGGAAACTATAGGCCTATCAGTTTGGTGCATGGTCTTTACAAGATCATAGCCAAAATTTTGGCTAGCAGATTGAGCAGTATAGCCTCATCCTTGGTCTCGCCCACTCAATCAGGATTTATAAAAGGACGACAGCTGGTGGAGTTCGTGATGCTGGCTTCGGAGACGATTCATACCGTTAAGGCAGAGAAGAGGAAAGGGTGGTGTTTGAATGTTGATTTCCGGAAGGCATATGACACGGTGTGTTGGGGCGCCATGCTTGAGATAATGGGAGCCATGGGATTTTCTCATAGATGGAAGAGTTGGATTAAACAGTGTACGGGAACGGCCACAGCGACAGTCTTTGTGAATGGTGCCCTTACGGAGCCTTTTGATTTGCGAAGGGGCCTACGACAGGGTGATCCACTGTCCCCGCTGCTTTTTGATTTAGTCGCTGAGTGTTTGTCGAGGCTGCTGGATAAGGTAGTGGATGTCGGTCTCATTAGGGGTATCCAGGTGGGGCGGCGGGTGCTAACTCATTTGCAATACGCAGATGACGTCATTTTATTTAGTGCTGACGGGGGAGAGGGGTTGCGCAATCTGCAGAGAGTGTTGAGATGCTTTGCACTTATTACAGGTCTGCGAGTAAACTACTATAAGAGTGAGTTAGTGGGCATTAACTACTCTCATGCGGAAGTGGCAGCCATGGCCGCTACACTACATTGCAGATCAGCTACACTACCCATCAAATATCTGGGGATGCCTCTCGGTGCAAATCCAGGGAAGAACAACATCCCTAGCCTTTTTTTATCCCTAGGCGGCAGGATTACATTAGTTAAGTCCGTGTTGAACAACATCCCGTTGTTTTACATGTCTTTGTTCAAAGTACCAGTGAGGGTGCAGAAAGCGTTGGAAGGCTTAACCAAGCGATTTGTGTGGAAGGGTATCGTTGATAAAAGGTGCATACACAAGGTCAAGTGGAGTAGGGCATGTAGGAGAACGGAGAATGGGGGGGCGGGATTGGGGAGTGTGGAGATAAAAAATACAGCGATGCTTGTCAAGTGGTACTGGAGGCTATTCTCAGCAGAGGATTCCTTGTGGGTTCAGGTCATCCGGGATTTGTATACCCCCAATTTTGGAGGTGATGGCCTTCAGCTGCATGGTAGGGTGTCTTTGATTTGGAAAGGCATCGCACAGAGCATTAACGGGAATCAGCGGGTGGCTATGGCTGTACGTGACAACTTGAAGTGGCAGCTGGGTCGAGGGAACGACATTGCATTCTGGTCGGCAGTTTGGGCAGATAGGGGTACTCTTGCATCGTAGTTCCCACGGCTCTTTGAATTATCGCTGCATAAGGAAGCTAGTGTGGCGCAGATGGGGCGATGGGTTGCTGGCAGCTGGCAGTGGGAGCTTGGATGGAGACGGAACCTGTTTGTATGGGAAGCTGAAGCTCGAGACCGATTACTGGCACTCTTGGCGGGTCAGCAGCCCAATCAAAATAGGTGTGATAGGCTGGTATGGGCGGCTGGAGCGGAGGAGTTCACAGTGCACCGGGCTTCTATCACATTGGAGGATGCGATCGTGGAGGATGACGACATTGATATACCTAATGTTTGGCAACTTTCAGGTACACCTAAAAGCAAGGCTTTTGCCTGGTTGGCATGCCAAAACAGAATATTGTCAAAGGGCCGATTACATAGATTGAGGCTTATTGGTGAGGAGGAACTGAGGTGCAATGGCTGTTCCTTGGTGGAGGACAGTGCAGATCATGTTCTCATTCACTGCAAGGTAGCCTGGAGATGCTGGATGGAAGTGATGAAGCGTTGGGGAGTGCAGGGCCCCCTTCCAGGCTCGGTGAGTGCCCTAATCCGTCACTGGGGGGGTTTGAATCCGAGTAGAACAAGAAGCCATATATGGGAGTGTTTGTTGCTTGCAGGATTGTGGAGCTTATGGCTGGCCAGGAATGGACGAATCTTCAGAAACACAGTGAAGAGTCCCATTGATATAGCATGGGAAGGGGTACTGCGGGCTTTGGAGTGGGCACGGATCAACAGAGCTGTCAGGGGGTGTGTAGGCCCTGAGCTCTTTGCGATAGATGATTGGAATCAGGTACTTTAGACATGTAATGATTCTGTGAATACCTAAGATGCTTGGTAAGATCCTTCTGCAGCTTGGTTATTCATAGTTCCTGTTAGTTTCTAATTTCGCTTAGGTGTTTTTCTTTTGCTGGGTGCTCTACTTGTACATGTTACGGTGCTCACTGGATTGTATCCACTTTGATGTTCTCTCTGTGCTTTTCAGTAATATACTTTCATCTTTTGTCAAAAAAAAAAAAAACAAAGCCTCGAGAGTTCCAAAAGAGAAGTGAGATTTCCTAGCTGATAACCGATTGTTTTCTCCCATAGAAATTTTTTGCAGATACAACAATTACATGATATCTACTAAGTAGTTCTCATCCTTTGTCTCTTGTCCCGCTTCACTTTCTATATTCTCTTCCATTTCTTCACTCTTTATAATCTCTTCCCTTTCTTGCCAGAATAGTTTTCAGATTTTTCAAGTTTGGAATCTGTCCCTCTGGGAACAAACTTCTGATTCCATGACAACTGGTTTGAAAAAATCGTAAATATTAGCTTACCAATGAAATCGTATTATTAAAAAAAAAAAAACTGGTTAGAAGAAACGTTAGATTCGTCAAACGATTTTTGCTCTTGTTTAAAAAATAAAAAAAAATCTATCACTGAGACCTCTATTCTATGACCCAAAATGACCTCCAGTTCCTCTGTTTTTCGGGCCTACAGAATCAAATAGAGAGAAGAAACAGGGTATAATAAATCAATGAACCACAATTTCTTGAGAAGGAAACACAAAGAGGTCTGGTGAATACTATACCAAATGTTATAGTCTGTTCAATAATTAGATGTATGAGTATATATAAATAAAGTTGAACCTCTCTATCTCCCAATCCGAAACCTTCTCAGATTCTCCTGTTTCAGAGCTACAAAACTAAACAAGAAGAAGAAACAAGTTAGGTTCATTTTCAAGAATCAAACAATTACAACTCTTTTTTTTTTTAAGAAAAAGTTATAATCAAGTGCTAGGGCTACAAAACCAAATAAAATCAAGTGCGTCATAATCAAATTCGTCATCCATGTCCATATAATTTTCAGGCCTAGAAAAAACAAATAGGAAAAGAAGCAAATAATAAAAAGACTCACTATTTTCAAGAATCAAACAATTATAATGATAAATAAAATTCAACCTCTCTCTCTCCGAATCCTCCGGATCCGAAACCTCCTCATATTCGGCTGTGTTAGGGCTACAAAACCAAATAAAAAGAATAAGAAAGTTAGATTCATTTTCAAGAATCCAAATATTACAACTTTGTGGACAAACATTGATTTATTATCACAATTTTGAAGAACTTGGCTGCGCTCTTGTTGGCCATTCTGCAAATAGTTTATCGTTAAACAAATTGATTTTATAAAAAAAAGATTTATTATCAGAATCAAATGATTTTAATGGAAGCCCTCCACGGATCAAGAAAGCAATTATAGTCATTGGAAGAACAAAGATCTGACCTTGTGTTGATTATAGTTAAATGGTTGCTGATTATAGTTTTAGCATCAGAATGTTCCCACTCCAACTGTTCCCACCACTTTTTGTCATCTGAATAAATACACATTCTTCGAAAATATGGGAGAGGAGGAGCTATCGGTATTCTCTTTAGCTTCTCACAATCTGATACGTAAACTCTTCGAAGAGACTCGCAACTGAGTTGGCTGCTGCATATGTTTTTCAGCCGTGGCAACCGCTCAAGATATAAATGACATAATTTGGGGAGATTGAATTCAGTTTTTAATCTTTTACTACGGTTGGACAAGTAATCCTCACTGTTGCCGCTGAGGTTTTGCTCTTTCACAGTCTCTTCTCTTTCTTCATTTGCTATAATCTCTTCCATTCCCTCACAATCCATGACTGAAATAATTTTCAGGTTTCTCAAGTTTGGAACCAGTGCTTGAGGGAATAATTTTTTCATTCGATGACATCTATATATTTTTATTTCCTTGAGATGAGCAAAGGCATTGCCATAAGACGGCAAGTCAGGTGGAACTTCATCTTCCATTCTGATCAGGTCTTGCAAGCTTCTGTTTCCCGAAAAGGATAGTTTCTCAAGGTCTTCAAGTGCATCGACAGATGATCCAGCTGAAGACGACAATGAGAACAAACACTCTATTCCATTGCAATTCCAAATATTAATGCACTTCAATTTCTCTGCATTTTGTAGAGGAAAAATGCTTTTTCCGCACTCGCATCCCTGCAACTTTAGTTTAGCAGTGCCCTGTGGAAGAAAGTCTCTGCCAACATTGCCATAATACATCAGCCAAACCTTATTGGGTGACTTCTCCAGCGGGAGATCATAAGGTTTGGAGAAATCTCTATATGTTCCCGTGTACAGTGTGATTCTGAAACTGTGGAGCTGCCCGTGATTCTGAAACTGCAAATACTTTTTGAAACTATCAATATCACGGAAACCGCATTCTAAATATTTCAGACGCCTAAGCTTTAGAATCATGTCGACCGTCTCTTGGCTGCCATAGGGAAGTCTGAGGAACTGAAATTGTGGGGGAGTTGGTAACATATCCACCGGAAACTCCTGTATTTTGGAGCAACCATACATGTCAAGATAATGAAGCTTGAGCAGCGACTCCAACCCATCAGGTACTTGTCTAATCCTGGTATAACTAAGATCCAACGTATCCAATTCTTTCAGCTTGCCAAGATAAGGAACACATTGTAGTTTTCTACAACGTTTTAGGAACAACGCAGTGAGCTTCACGAGATCAGAGATGGAATTTGGCAACTCCTCTATGTAAGTATCTGAAAGATCAAGAACTTTGAGTTCACAAAAATGCTGGAAAAAAGAATGATGAATGAATGTTAAACTCCCGTCGGATAGCAGAAGCGTTGATAGTTTAGGACATATTGGCGAGTGGTGAGCAGTGATTTCCGTAATGCTGGTATTTACGAGTGAGACTCTCACCAGATCATTCTTCCATCTATGCATATCTGGTAATTCTTCAAATCGCCTGCCAATTAGGACCGATGACTCCTGGCTCATAATTTTAAGGGCCATATCCCTCATCAAATCATGCATCTTCACCCATACTGAATGTTCTGTATCATCCAGCAAGCAACGTTTTTCAAGTGAACTAAGCAGTGAGTCGCCCTCATCAACTGCATCTCGTCTATTATCTTCTCGCTCTACTATTCCCTCAGCAATCAATAACTTTATCAAATCCGCTCGTTGAATCATATAATCTTCTGGAAATAATGAACAATACAAGAAACATTTTTTCAAAGATGGATTCTCTAAATGTTCATAACTAAGTCTCAATATTTCAAAAACTTTTGCCTCCATGTTTTTGTGACTAATTTTTGAATTTTCCAGTTTCTTCAAAACAAAATCCCAATCACGTGAATCATTCTCTCCCCTCATGCATATGGCAATTGTCTTGACAGCAAGTGGCAAACCACCGCATTCTCTTACTATAAGTCTTGCTTTTTGTTCCACGTCAGAACTGTATATTTCTATCTCCCTCTTGAATAACATCCAAGCTTCTTCCTCACTGAGACATTCCATCTTGATTACATTATTTTGACAGTTCATCTGCTTGTGGACATCAAGTGCTCGAGCAGTGAAAATCAACTTGCATCCCTCTGGCCATAGGGGAATTCCCACTTCTTTCTCGTCAAAACTTTCCCATAAATCATCTAAAATAAGAATTAATTTTTGTTTCCTTCTCAATTCAACATTCAACTTTGCTGCTCTCATATTCAAATCCTTTATATCTACAATATCTATGTTAGTATTCTTCGCAATGAGACTCTGTAAATTACTGATGCTAAAATCTTGTGACACAGTAATCCAACAGATTTGAAAAGAGCTTTGAATCAGATTATATATATTTTTCATCAGTGAGGTCTTCCCCACTCCTCCCATTCCATAAACTCCAATCTTTGCAACTTTATCACTATTCAACCAAGACAAGATCTGATCTCTAGCTCTCTGGAATCCTCTACCCACCAAATCTGATATGGGAATTGGATAGTCTTTTGTCTCTGACCGTAATCCTGCTTGCATACATAGTAGTGAGATGTCAAGACAATATTACATGTTAATAGAAATACGATTAAGCTTATTTAACTCGGAATACAGAAGAGATGAAAATTGTGAGTTAAAGCGTGCATTATAAAAGCAATTTACCAATTATTTCTCCAATACGATTGATAATTTCTTGAATTATGTCCTGCTCTTTCCTGCACATAACAATTCAAAATACATTCAGGAAATAGGAAATAAATAGATGATGGGTATTGAAGCAGAGCATCAAGCGTGCAATGCAAAGTTTGAGTAGAATACACATACTTTTTTCCTTTTTCAACATGTACTCCCTTCAGGTCTGCAATTTCTCTCATTGCCGCTTTCCAAGGCTCCACTTTGTTCTTTTTGTTGTCGTCCTTTTCGTGTTCGTGAAAAGATTCTGCAAATCTTCCCTCCTGATGCCTGACTTGACGTGGATCAACGTGATAGAAGATAGGGACAACATGATGCCACCTTTCTCTGCGACATTCCATGATCGTCTGGAGTTCGTTCAAGCACGAGGTCGAGGAACCATAATTTTGTGAGAGCACAACCAGCGATAATCTTGACTCTCGAATAGCTTTTTCTAGAGTGGGTGCGATATCCTCCCCATATTGGATCTCTTCTTCGTCTCTAAATACTTTGTACTGTTTTTCCAGCAACTTGTTATACAGGTAATTGATGAAAGTGGTACGCGTATCTTCACCTCTGAAACTCAAGAATATGTCGTATAGAATACGCCGAGAGGTGGAAGAGGAGGGTTGTCCATGCTCTTCCATGACTTCTATAATAGCCGTTCACCCCAGAGATTTAGAAGTAGCAACAGATGTAACAATGTTGATATAAAAAAAAACAACAGCGTTCAAAAATTAGTTTGGGGAGAAGATCAGAGAATACATAGAGCTAACCTTGTCCGACAACAATAGGGTAGATGATCTGATGTGATCCGACTAGATGCTGAAGTATATTGCAGATCGAATAGCAATATTGGGTTGTGACTTGAAACACGAAGTATCTTATGGTGCTTCACAAAAGAACAATTAAGTCAACTCACTGTAAAAATAGACTTCATTGTGAGTATATGAGTACAAACAGAAGCTGATGATCTGAGACGACGAAGAAGGTATGTAGAAAGTGTATACCTTATTATAAAATTGGGTCCTAATCTTTTCTTGCCTGGTACTCGGCCATGACGTAAGAGGTTTCCAGGCTGTATCCTGGAACAAACGGACAATCACACCAAGTTGCAATATTAAACAAACCTCCAGTAGAGTAAAAGTAAGTTCTGAACCTGCAAATAACAAAGATATTCTTCTATTATGAATAAAATAAATATATACCAATTGAGAAATTAGTCATGGATGGTGCTGAGTGCATATTCCTTGCTATGGCCGCTGGATACTTATCTGTTTAGCCATCTTACGATAATTAGATAAAGAAAAAACAAAGAGTAATTCTTTCGTAAGATGGGTGATCCTCTTTAGCCTTGGACTGTCAAAAATAGTAATTTCTTCCGAGAATAAATTGAACTGTTTTTGATGCTCCTCAGTTTTGGCAGTCCGAGTCCATTAACTTGGGGAGGCAGAATTCATTTTCAAATTATGTATTACTAGAGTTGGAGAAATTACCCCTGCAAACTTCTCTTCTGCTAAAAAAGTGTGATCCTCTTTATTCTTCCTTCTATCCTCTGTTTCACCCTGTTTTCCGCTTTCTTTCTCTTCTTTTTTTTTTGCTAAAAAGCGATTAAAATATGCATTAGAGGAAGAATATACAGAATCATTACAGGATCATCAAAACTTCTCCATCACACCTTGAGATGGAAAATTAGGTGGAGCTTCATCTTCCATCCTTATTCCATAAAGTCCGTTGCATTATTTATAGGGAAAAGCCTCTTTCGAAAGTAGCATCCCCCCACCACAAGCTTAGCAGTGCCTGGTGGAAGGTTATGGAATTTTCTGTAAATATCACCCCTTAAGGCCAAACCGTATTGGGAGTCTTCTCAAGTGTCTCAACTTCATATTCCTCAAACAAGTCTCTATATTGTTTAGATATTACGATGAATTTGAAACTGTGGAGTTGCTGATGATCCTGAGATTGGATAATATAGTTGTTGAAACTGTCAATATCTGGGAAACAGCATTGTATATTTTTCACACCCCCAGGCTTGAGAATCATGACAACCCCGGAAAATGTTATCTTGCGTTCACAAAAACAAGTCAACTCACAGTTTGAAACATATGTTTATATAGAGGTGAATGACATTCAATTCCGCATAGTTTCCAGCCAGGAAAGTTCAATAATTTAACTTTGTTTAAGTATCTTGAGTGACAGATTTAACGGATATAGCTACATACAGGATACGTAAAGTAATTAACAAACAAAAAAAAGAATGGATACGTAAAAGTCAACATATGCACGGTACCTCTTTGCAACAATGAGCTGGAAACAGAGGACCACCTTCTTCTAAATTGCAAATTTCCTCGAGCGCATTTGCATCTGA
Source organism: Passiflora organensis (assembly GCA_019739055.1). Classification (NCBI taxonomy): domain Eukaryota; kingdom Viridiplantae; phylum Streptophyta; class Magnoliopsida; order Malpighiales; family Passifloraceae; genus Passiflora; species Passiflora organensis. The sequence goes on from JAEPBF010000181.1 coordinate 332,053, forward strand.
ATAATGAAGTGATTGCAATATCAATGGCGCCAACCAGACACTCAGAGACCTTCTGCTGGAGCTGATGCTAATGAGGGAGGCCAAGCAAAAGAACAAATTCTGACTCATTCATCAAACCAAGCTCTTCTATGCAGAAAATATTGTCTACCAAATCACATCCACTGTACTCTTACCTGTTACTAAATGGTTCAAAGCTTCATAACCATCTTTTCCAATACAGTGCTGGAGATCTAGTCAGGGATTCCTACCCCTTTGGATGCCTGTGAAGATAGACTACAGGTCTCTGCATACCTATGTTACAATCCTACACAAACGGGAGGTCCAAAAACCATTAAGGGATCGAACAAGCAAATAACAGTAATCATAAAGAAGAACGATCTGACCTTACTCCCTTCCTCGAGTCCACCGTAATGGTAAGGGAAAAAAAGAACCAAAGCATCCGTTTGGATCATTTCTCCTACAAAACCAACTAGTAAATAATAAATTCATTTTCTTCAGAATCAAACAATTATAACTTTTTTCTAAAAAAAAAAATTCTGTCACTCACACCTCTTGGTTTATAGACCAAATGACAAATGAGAGCTGAGTATAGTTTTAATATCAGAACTGTCCCACTTCAATTGTTCCCACCACTCCCTATCTTCTGAACTTATTATGGTTCTCTGAAAATATGGGAGATAAGGAGCTATCGGTATCCTCTTTAGCATCAGACAATCATGAACTTCAGTTCTTTGAAGAGACTCGCAAATGAGTTGGCCACTGAATATGCTTTCAAGTCGTGGCAGACGGCGAAGCACTAAAGACCTTAATTTGGGGAGACTGAATTCAATTTTTAATCTTTTGCTACGGTTTTGCTCTCCCACTGTTTCTTCTCTTTCTTCACTTTCTATAATCTCTTCCATTTCTAAACAACAACTTACAAAAATAGTTTCCAGGTTTTTTAAGTTCAGAAGCAGTCTCTGAGGGAACAACCATTTCATTCGATGGCATCCTTTCACCATAATACTCTTGAGATGAGCAAAGGCATTGCCATAAAGTGATGGCGAATTAGGTGGAACTTCATCTTCCATCCTTATCAGACCTTGTAAGCTTTCTGTATCAAAGATTTGCAGTTTCTCAAGATGTTCAAGTGCACCGACAGACGACGCTGATGACACCATACACTCTAGTCCTCTGCATCCAAAAATTTCAATGCATTTCAAGTGCGTTGCATTATTTATAGGAAAAAAGCTCCTTCGACCCTCGCATGGATAGACCGTTAGCCTTTCAGTGCCCTGGGGAAGAACATGACATTTTCTACCAAAATCATCATCGTTCAGACTAACTGCATTTGGTGACTTCTCAAGAGTGACGTCCATACCAAAGTAATCATCGTACAGATCAAAGTCATTGTCAGAAAACACAGTGAACTTAAAATTGTGGAGCTGCTCATATTTCTGAGATTTGATGATATAAATGTTGAAACTATCCAAATTTGGGAAGTAGCATTGCAAATTTTTCAAACACCCAAGCTTGAGGATATTGACAGCCTCCTTTACCGTAACAACATTAACTCTGAGGGTCTCTAGATGCAAGAGATTTGATAATATACCAACCGGAAACTCCTTTATTTTTAAGACCCGCATATCAAGATACCTTAGCTTGATCAGTAACTCCAGGCCATGAGGTACTTGTTTAATCCCGGTATAACCAAGATCCAACATCTTCAATTCTTGAAGCTTCTCAACCGACGGTACATGTTGTAGTTCTTCACAATGTTTTAGGATCAATGCGGTGAGCCTCCCGAGATCAGAGATAGAATCTGGCAATTTCTTGATGCAAGTGTCTGAAAGATCAAGAACTTTGAGTTCGCTAAAATACTGGAAAAAAGAATCATGAATTAATGCTAATTTCCCACTTGATAGGACCAGAGTTGATAGCTTGGGACACATTGGTGAGTAGCTAGATGTGATTTCACAAATGTCGTCGCTCATGAGTGAGACTATCTCCAGATCCTCCCTCCATTTATCCACATCTGGTAATTGCATACCGGCTTGAACCATGACTGATGAGCGCTCCCTTAATATTTGAAGTGCCATATCCCTCATCAAGTCATGCATCCTCACCCATTCTTCCTCTTCGTCACCATGATAATTTATCCAACCATCCAGCAAGCAAAGATTTTTAAGTTTGTCAAGCATTGTGTAGACCTTATAAACTTCATCTCGTCTATATCTTTTTTGTTCTATAATTCCCCAAGCAATCAATAAATTCACCAATTCATCTCTCCAAATCGTAGAATCTTCTGGAAAAAATGAACAGTACAAGAAACACTTTTGCAAAGATGAATCTTTTAAACGATCATAACTAAATCTCAATATACTAAACACATTTGACTCCATGTCATCATCGTCATTTCTAATCTTTGATTCTTTTAGTTCATCCAAAACAACACTCCATTCATATGGATAACGTACTCCCCTCATGTATCTTGCCATCGTTTTGATAGCAAGAGGCAAGCCACCGCATTCATTAGAAATAAGTTTCGCTACTTCTTCCACACTATCATCATACTTTTCTATCTCCTTCCTGAATAATATCCATGCTTCTTCCTTGTTAAGAGGTTGTATCTTCATTATATTTTCTTTACATTTCATTCGATTACAGACGTCAAGCGACCGAGTAGTAAAAATCAGCTTGCATCCCTCTGGCCATAAAGGAATGCCCACTTCTTCCTCATCAAAATAATTCCATAAATCATCTAAAATAAGAATTAATTTTTCTTTCCTTTTCAATACTTCAGCCAACTTTGCTGCCCTCATCAAAGTATGGTCACTTGAAATATCTACTTTAACACTCTTTGCAATCATATTTTGTAATTTACCTATGCTGAAATCCTGGGACACGGTAACCCAACAAATCGGAAAAAAGTCTCGAACCTGATTATATATATTTTTTATTAATGCGGTCTTCCCCACTCCTCCCATTCCATAAACTCCTATCTTTGCGACATCATTTCTATTCAACCAAGACAAGATCTGATCTTTAGCTCTTTGGAATCCTTGTCCCACTAAATTCGATGCTTGTATTGGACCTCCATTTGTCTCTAACCTTAACCCTGCTTCCATACATAATAGTGAGATATCAAGACAATAATATATGTACATAGAAATACCATTAAGCTTAGTTCACTTGGAAGATAGAAAAGATGAAAATTATGAGTTAAAGCATGCATTATGAAAACAATTTTACCAATTTTTGCTCTAATACAATTGATAGTTTCTTGAATTATCTCATGTTCTTTCCTGCACATAACAATTCAAAGATGCATTTAGCAAATAGAAAACAATAAGAGGATGGATATTGAAGTAGAACATTCTTCACTTAAAAAGAGCACAGTATTTTCTGTATGAATATACATACTTTTTTCCTTTTTCAACATGTATGCCCTTCAATTCTGCAATTTCTCTTAGTGCCGCTCTCCAAGGCTCCACTTTGTTGTTTTTGCTCTCGTCCTTTTCATGTTTTTGAAAAGATACAGCAAAACTGCCCTCCTGATACCTCACTTGGTATGGTTCAACGTGATAGAAAATAGGTACAACATGATGCCACCCTTCTCTGCGACATTCCATGATTAGCTTGAGTTCGTTTAAGCACGAAGTCGAGGAACCGTAATCTTGCGAGAGCACAACAACTGATAACATTGACTCTCGAATTGCTTCCTCCAGCGAGGGTGCAATATTCTCTCCACACTGGATCCCTTCTTCGTCTCGAAACACATTATAGTGCTTTTGTATTAACTCTCGATACAGGAAATCAGTGAAAGTGGTACGCGTATCTTCACCTCTGAAACTCAAGAAAATGTCGTATTGAATGCGCCGCCGAGAGGTGGAAGAGGAGCGCTGTCCATCTTCTTCCATGACTTCTATAATAGCCATTCAATTCAACTAAACCCAAAAAAGATTTCCATAACGAAACCCATTCAGTTATATCATCTTTCGGAAAACAAGAATCACAAAAGAAAAACACCCCATAGATTCCTAACCAGCAACAGATCCAATAGCGACTATCATAACAAAAAATAGCATCCGAATATTAATCTGGGAAACAAATAAGAGAATGCATATCTTACCTGGCCCGACAACTAAAATCTATATAATCTCATCTGACAGTAAATCAACAAATGACAGTAGTGGAAAAGTGAACAGAATATGTAGAAGACAAGTTCGCTTTACCTTTGTGTTGGTCTAATTATCAGAGCAGATAAGCGAATCAACAGTGATAATAGAAAAAGGAATCAAATGCTATGAAACTCCAACTTTGAGGACTCTGCAGAGAAAAGACGTTCTCCGTAAGTTCAAGTTTCCTTCTAGAAAATTCTATTTAAGATTTTAATCTTTGCATTAATATATTTATTTTTAATTAGTATTTATAATCTAATAATATATTTTAAAAAAAATATTAAAATAAATTTAATTAATAAATACAAATTCTACCCTCATCATCTCCATAATTTTCCGTTTGATGTTTAATGGAGGAAAACACACCGCAATTATAATATTAATATCTCTTCAAATTCTAAAAAAATATGTTTTTATGAAAATCGAGGTATATAAGTTGGTATCATATAAATTCATGGATTTCGATTAGATCTTAAGAATGAATTTAGGTGATTGAGTTATGAAAAAAAAATAATCTGATTATTAATTGTAGTATTTTTTATTATTAAAAAAAAGACAATATGCCTTCTTTAAGTATTGATTCTTTTGTAATAGGGTAGAATCCTTTCGGACCACTATTGTCTCGATCTCGAATAATTTTAAGATTTTGATTTAAGTTAAAAAAAATTATTATCTTGACAGGACATTTGTGTCTTTGATCTTGATTTAACATCCTGCTTACCAAATTTTATGTTGAAAGAAGAATTTGGATAAAGATCAGTTTAACTAATTCCAATTCCCAACCTAAATGATTAGTAAAGTAAGAGATAGATATGCTTAGAAACGTATTTGACAAGAGGTAGGTATGCCATTCTCTATGTGCCTCAGGTAGCCAGACATGCTTCCATTTATATATAAACATCACAAACTTTTCCCTCCTCCTCAACCCAACAACACAATCATCAACATGAGCAGCAATCTAGTTGTCGTCTTTCTCGCCGTGATTCTGGCCGGAGCAATGCCTAAAGGTATGGTGATGGCTCAAAACTGTGGCTGTGACTCGGAAGTTTGCTGTAGTCAGTTTGGCTACTGTGGCACTGGTGATGCCTACTGTGGGCATGGATGCAAGGAAGGACCTTGTTATAGCAGCAACGATGGTTCTGTGGCTGATATTGTGACAAACCAATTCTTTGATGGTATAATCAATCAAGCTGGTCCGGGATGTGTAGGGAAGAAGTTCTACACAAGAGATGCTTTCCTTAGTGCTGTTAAGTCGTATCCTCAGTTTGGTAAGGGTGATTCAGGTACTCGATCCAGGCGGGAGATTGCAGCTTTTTTTGCTCATGTCACTCATCAGACTGGATGTAAGAATCGCTCCTTCTCTGAATTGATTTCACACATCAGGTTTTTTATGGTATATATCTTTGGTTTTCACACATCAGATGAATGCTGCAACTTTCACCTTAAATTGCAGATTTCTGCTTTGTAGAAGAGATAGATGGAGCCTCCAAGGACTACTGTGATGAATCAAACAAACTGTATCCATGTGCATCAGGCAAGAAATACCATGGCCGTGGCCCTATACAACTAGCATGGAACTACAACTATGGAGCAGCAGGGATGAGCAATAACTTTGATGGGTTAAACTCTCCTGAAACACTGGCTCATGATCCTGTTGTGTCTTTCAAGACAGCATTGTGGTTCTGGATGAAGAATGTTCGTCCGGTGTTGAACCAAGGTTTTGGTGCCACCATTCGTGCTGTAAATGGAGCAATCGAATGTGGTGATGCAGATTCTTCTGCTGTTCAGGATCGTATTAAGTACTACATAGATTATTGCAGACAGCTTGATGTCTCTCCTGGACATAGGCTTAGTTGCTAGATTGTTTTGCCATCAGATAAGATTTGGTTTTCTTATGCTCAGTTTCTCTTCGGAGAATAGAAGGAAATAATGTGCTCTTGCTTCCATTCGGAAATTTTTCAGACTATCCTTTTATAGCAGACACGAATAAACCCGGAAAGATAATAGTTTTTTATGGTTGAAAAATTGATGGATTCTAGAGATAACTTGTCTTCATCTATGGTAAGCAGATGAATCAATCAAAAGAACAGAACAGAAAAATGAAGAAGATAAAGGTACTAGGTCTGTCTGTCTGTCTATCTATCTGTCCACAGAACACAGGATGATGAATACGGATGATCAAGCATTCAATGTTTGTATTCTGTTCTACTGTTCCATTAGCCTTAACTCACACCTTAGGCCAAAATATATTTTTGACCAGAACTGGCCCTATTCGAATACTGATGTCTGGTTCAGATGTACAGGAAGAACATGTGGTTCATTTTCATCTGCAGGTATTCTATCCCTTCCTAGGCATACACAAAACGCATCAGCATAGGAATACTGGACTCCCAATAATGAAAAATACAGTCTTTTTCTAGTATGGTCGATTTTTATTGAACCAGATCCTCTCCTATCCCTATAAGGGATCATGTCATATGGGCTAATTAAGGTTCATTGTCTTCAAAAGTACCAGTCCTGACAAAGCAAATGGAGAAACCTGTCAGTCACCTTCCTGCAACAGCAACAAAAGTCAGACCCTTCCAATGTCGGCCTCATCTTCGAGTCTGACTCATCAAATACAATCAAATGTCTCAATAATCCAAAGGAACTGATCTCTCTAGAAGGAAATAAGTGTCAGGCTTCAGGAAAAGAATTTTGTTGGAGCATCCAGGAAGTTACCTATCCTAAAGGAAACTGTATGCCTAACTATTTGTCTATAGTCCAACAGATATGATTAACACTGCCAGAAAACTTTGAATTTCCCTGTGTTAGCAGCCATATCTGATGGCAACTAAACGACTGCACATATCTACAATATATCATCCTAAATCCATGGCGGATTCTGCGGAAGAAATTTCTGGACTCGTATGTTGACTCTACTCAAGAATTTGTAAGTGAAACTTTGAAAACTTGTTAGCTTATCCGTATTCTAAGTTCTTACACATTTCTTAGAATTTTCAACAGTCAGTATGTGACACGTATCATATTGAAATAGCCAAATTCCTGAAGGAATTTTGCATGTTCGAGTAGGATATCCATCCTCTATACCTGTCTATAAATAGCCGACTCTCGGATCCCATTTTCTCATCAGACACTCTACCATCATCCTCAGTACCACAAGATTTCTTGGTACCTCACAAAATGGTGTCCCTTGCCATGGCCAAAAGCATTCTGGCAATCACGGTAGCCATGGTTCTAGTCGGGGTGATACCCAAAACAACTGTGGTGGCTCAGAACTGTAACTGTGCTCCAAACCTGTGCTGCAGCCGATTTGGGTTCTGTGGCACCGGAGAACCTTACTGTGGCGAAGGGTGCAAAGGTGGTCCTTGCACTTCAACACCAAGTACTCCTAGTACACCCTCTACACCAAGTAACAGTGATGTTTCAGTGGCTAATATTGTGACAACTCAGTTCTTCAATGGTATTATCGACAAAGCTGGTGGGGATTGTGCTGGGAAGAGATTCTACACAAGAGATGCATTTATCAACGCTCTTAATGCATACCCTGACTTTGGTAAGATCGGATCAAGTGATGATTCTAAACGGGAGATTGCAGCATTTTTTGCTCATGTCACCCATGAGACTGGACGTAAGTAACTTATTTTTGTTTACGATACAGCGGAGGTTACCGACTGTGGATACCCCTTTTTAAATAAAGAACTCATTTTGGATACTATTTTCATTTTCATGTTCTGTCCTTTTTCATGCTAAACTGAGAACCAGAGCTGTTCTGTGAAAAAACTTGCAGATTTCTGCTACGTTGAGGAGATAAATGGTGCCTCACAGGACTACTGTGATGAAACAAACCAGCAGTATCCATGCAACCCCAACAAGAAATACTTTGGACGTGGACCTCTTCAACTTACATGGAACTACAACTACGGTGCAGCTGGGAAAGCTATCAATTTCGATGGATTAAATTCCCCTGAAACCGTGGCCAATGACCCTGTGGTGGCGTTCAAGACAGCTTTATGGTTCTGGATGACCAATGTCCGCCCAGTCGTCTCACAGGGATTTGGTGCTACCATTAAAGCCATCAATGGTGCAATTGAATGCAATGGTGGAAACAGTGGAGCTGTTCAGGCTCGTATTGGGTATTACCAGGATTACTGCAAACAGATCGGTGTTGCACCGGGGGATAACCTCAGCTGTTAAGCCTTCTTTACATTAATCATACTAAACATACCATAGACAAATTAAAAATAATGTGCCCTGACATGCTCTGTGGGCAGCTGGATACTTTCCCTGTATTGAGTTCTTCTTGGAACTTTACAATATTACTTAGTAAATAAAAAGCTTCCAATTAACTCGTCTTCTTGATCATGATGAGCCCAATTTTAGTTAATTCATTTTTTTAAGAACAAGAAAAATATCCTGATCGATTACAAAAGACTTTGATCGCATTTACATTTCCGAGACTTGAATTGATTTAAAAGATAACCCAAGAGATGTGATTGAATAATAAGACTTATCTTTCCTTAATCAGAAGTCAAAGATTCAATACTTGATTTTGGATATGGAACACTTCAAAAATTTTGGATAAAATAATCTGCTCTTAACAATGGAAGCAGGGTTTAGAAACAGGAACAAGATGAGTGCTTCTAAACATCTCATTTTATGCCGGAACAGAGTAGAATAGGCTAGTATGCATTCTCATTATAAGCCATTTAACAAAAAGGATTGCAATTTCACCTTCATCCTAGCTGTACAAATGTTGTCGAAAGGTCTTAAAATGGCTCAAAGTAGTATGTTGAAATAAGAAGGCATTCTGCATTCATATTTTGCAGTATGGCTAAAGTAAAAATGGTCTAAAATTCTTGTCTCCTTTGCCTCAGTTCATTGAGCTCCCTTTCGATATCAGGATCTCGAAGTGTGCTGGTAACGGCTGTTCTTCCAGGTGGAAGATCTCCTTTCTGTCAGGGCAAACAAAAAGAGTGAGTATACTCCAATATGTCAGGGTTTTGTTCTTTGATAAAGGAAACTTTGAATAAATTAACACTATTTTTCTTTCCTAACATCATATTAACAATCCAGCAGCCTAAACATGAATTTCATTTCTTTTCCTGAAAATAAGAAGAAATGCTCACCAGGACTCTGTGTTTTTGTACCATTAGGAAACATGGATTCTGGAAACTAAAAAATTGTATGGTAATTCACTTCTTGTATAGGACTACATGTGTTATAATCTGTACCTTGGAGCTACCAGATAGTTCCTTCTTGAGGTTCGCAAGATCGTCATCCACTGATGTGCTCTCAAGTAATGCAAACTGCAATTTGCAAAATAAGGTTAAAGAAATGGAATGGAGGTTGTGCTTAAATTTGACCCGGAAGACAATTGTCTTAAAGAAAAGATGTTATGTATACCTTTCCATCCAGCTCATTGGTGGCTAACTGCGAAAGAGCTTCCGCTTCCGATTCCATTGCCATCACTATGACAGTAAAAAGTAGAATGAAAGAATGCTGTCAGAATCAATTCTGCTGTTATCACTAGCCATAATTAGCCAAGGAAGAATGTATGCAAAGAAAAACTGGTTGACGAATAGCTGGTATACATGCTTCAATCTGATTCTAAAAATGTTGTCAGGTTTAAGCACATAAATATAGAGGCTGGATACATAGATCGATCGGATGTTCACCTTTCTCTTCCATTTTCTCAAAGGCAGAAAGAGCACTACTAGTGTTTACATTCCCCAGCATCTCATTTACTTTGGTTGAAGTTCTATAGTGACACAGAAAACATCATTAGAAGCAGCTACAAGAATGTAGGAAAAGAATTACACAATGATGAAAGAGACAAACTTTGCAGACTGAGCACGCGCTTTGAGAGTCTCCTTCTTCGACCTCGCTTCCTGTATCTTGCTCTCCAAAAGCTGAACAAGATGAAAAGAGAAAACCACTCAGAATAGAAGTCTGTAACATTAATAAAGTGATGCTTTTAGAAAAATCTAGGTATAATTGCAATCACGGCTACATTTATTTACCAGTTTGTGCCAGAACTTTTTTCTAAAAATTAAAATTTATGAGACTATGCAAACAAAATGCGAAGAACCTCTAGGCTCTTTGTTGTTCCTTTGAGTAGTTGATCCAGGAAAGACAGGAAAGCAAACTGCTTTTTTAACTTATGAATATTAAATTTTATATTGGGCAACTCATTGGGAATAGAGAGATAAGCCCTGATTCCGACCGAACCTATTCCTACATCATTTCAATTCTATAAGATACCACTCTAGCACTTAACATCCACTTAAGGATTCTATTTAGTTGAGGAAAATTTATTTCAAAATTCCTTAGGTTTTTATCTAAATTTTACATGAATTGTTTATTAAAAGATGGGTCTTAAAAAGACGAATTTAACATGTGATGAAAGCCACATGATTCCTGCGGAAAGGCTCTTTCAACTAGAACTACGATGCAGGAAACATAAGAATTGCATACCCTGGTATTAGAGACAAGATTATCAACAACACCTTTCTGTTGATCAAGTTGAGCTTTTAGAGAAGTCGCATTGTCCTGAAACAACAAATACAAATAATTAATTCTCTTGAAGGGTTTCTACAATGTGGTTATTAATCATCCCACCAAGAACATTCCATCCACGTCTGAGTTTGAAGATTGCTGGTACACTATACTCAACAAAAAATTAACAACAAATTCATGTCACGTTCTTGTTACTTAAAAATCCTTCAAATTTAAACAAAATAGAGAATATCAGGTTACACAAGAACCTTTAAAAATGTAAACACTGCTTTAAAAGAGTATTTGCTTGATTTGTCACAAGCAGCTTGTCAGGGAATTAGCAACATCGACCACCAATTCTCCTACATCATTCTCTATAAGAATTATTCCTTGTGGAGGAGAAATAGAAGATATTAAATAGATAGCCATGAGTAAATGGAACATACAACAGCACAGAAGGAGAGCATAAGAAACCCAGAAATATATAACACAGACTATTACTTGCAATTTTGCCAACAATCTTGCAAGTTGCCATGAAAAACATAATTATCATCACAATACCTACATAGCAAAAGGACTTTATATACATTTTTTCGATACAAACTAAAAGACAGACCAAAGTGAAGGTGGTACAGAGACAATGGACAGGTAAATAGCACCTTTAATAGCTTCTAAACTTGTGAATCATCCAGCCTTATTCTTTTAACTTGTTCCACATGCAACCTTAAAAATATGCAATTTGATATTAACATAAGGAAGGTATCAATTTACAGCATAAGATTTGCGCCTCTTTAGTGCTTCACGTGCAAGATCTTCTTCTCCTTTTTGAAGAGCAAGTTGTGCCTTACGATACCTTCAAGTACAGGAGGGTATGCTTTTTATCAACCAAGCTAAGAAACTACAGAAAGGCAGCTTTCGTAATTTTCTTTAACATAAATATATGTCCACTAGAGGTTTACCATTCCTCAGATGCTTGCTCTGCAGCCTTGTATTTATTTTCCAACCGTTTCTGGGATGCCAATACCTACACAAAATGCAAACTTAAAGGAACATAGCAGAGAAAATAATTACATCCCACAGAAGTAAGATGTTGTAGAGAAAATTCAAGTTTCGTGCCACATTACTTAAAACATGATACAACAGTTGATTCCACAGACGATGAGACTAAAGGATGAGAATATAACAGGAGAGGAACTACAAACAAAAGAGAAAAGACAAAGAAGAAAACAAAAAAATGAAGAACAAATAGCAACTGAAAGAAACTAAGTAGAAAAAAGAAGTGCAGGATGGAGGTATGCTTACTTGTGCTGTGGCTTGACGCATTTTTGTCAAGTCATCATTCATCTCAAGCACAGTCTGCTCTAGAATTTTCTCAGGATCTTCAAAGGTACTTAGGACAGCATTTGCATATGACTAACATGAGGAATACAGGTCACATTATACATGAATGAAACCCCTTTGCCACAAAACATCAGTTATTTACAACAATTGCAGGCATAGGAGAAGACCTCACCTTGACTACCCTAGCAAACCTATCAAAAAGGTTCATGCGAATATCAAGAGCACCCCCGCCCCGTCCATAACTCTGCGACCGACCATTCCTTACCCGATAAACTTTTAGAGATTGAACTGCCACCAAAGTTTGAACATGAAAACATATAACTTAACTTGTAATAATTAGCTGCTACAATGTTCCCAGCCATGAACATAAACACCAGAAAGAGCACCAAACTTTCTTCCAGTACGACTAAGATCAACCGAAATCTACCGGAAAGAATCCAACTTCAGGAGAAAACCATGAGGCACCGTACAATCACTAAATTCTATTCCACATTCGTCACCTTAACAAAGTATATATTTCTTTAAAAATTGATGCGATGACCACTTTGTGACTTTAACTGACACGAAGACACTAGCTCCGAATTGAAGTAATTATTCAATTGGGTTCATTCTTATCCGCACAAAATTTTAATCTTTCTTCAACTCAAAAACTAAAAGAGACAAATTAAAGCGAAAAGCCAAAACAGAGACAGCAAAAGTTACCTCCACCAGCAAAAACAGAAGAGCTGAGAGGCGGCCGCTTGACCATACAAATAATCTTGCTGCTTCTGGAGATAGAAGAAGAAGGGTGCGGTACTGGCAGGGTTAGTCCTGAAACTATCTGCGACTCTATCGCCATGGTTCTAAGCACGCACAATCAAAAAGACCCTTGCTCTGGAGAAAGCAGTCTTAAAAGGTCTCGACAACCATTTTTTGTTGATCTGGATATAGGGAGAAGAGACCAGGATCACTTGATTCGATTGCGCTGATGTAGTAATTCTCTCTGTGCCACTATTCTGCACCTGTGGACCCAAACTGGTTGCTAAGTAAACCGGGTTCATATACATGACTTGTAAGTTGTAACCTTTTAGAATCGGGCTGCTGCTGGTTTTTTCTATAACAAGAACATTACTTTAAATACTGAAATGCACATCAGGATTTTCTGTCTAATTAACGATTCCGGTTCCTAAATTGTACCTTTGTTTCGAATTTTTAAGATGGACAACGTCACAGACTCCGAATTTCGAGATGTCATCGAGTCAAAAACTCATTATTATTCTGCTTTCAGCATAGTATACTGCTTCTCTGCTTATAGATGGGGTGAAATCCGTTGGACAAGTTCGTTTTTTATATGAATATGACATATATTGGTCAGATTTATGTTAATCAGTAACCCATTGAAGAGCTCCACCCAGAGATATTGCAGATGGGGATGGCTGACCATAGGGACATAATCCCCGGGACATGACCAGTGTGTCTCAATGGATTACTCCCAAGAAGGAGAATCAGAGCGGTATTCAGGATCTTCTGTTGAACATTACATGGACGATAAAAGAAGAAAGCTTGCTCATAGATGCAAAATATAGAATATATATTTGAAAGTAATCTCATATATGATATCATATAAATTTATGATCTTGGATTAGATTTCGAAAAAAATTTATGATTTTGGATTAGATTCCGAAAAAAAATAAGATTGAATTCGTTAGTTATAAAAAAAGTCACATGAGGTTCGCAAAAACCTTGCACAAATGGCTAATCTTGCTTGGCCTACTGCGGCCAATCACCAAACCAAAGTGAGCATTTAATGTTTAGGATGATAGTTATGAGCAAGCACCAACACATAGCTTCCCAGAAAAATCTAACAGCAGCCATTAGAGTACATTGAAAGTCAAGAACTGCCTGCAGCAAATGTGACAGTAAGGTTCTTTTACACCAGCTTCCTCAGGCAGATAAAGTAATGCTTATCAAGCTTGAAGGCGTCAAGATGCTCATGCTTCCCCGCCAGCAGCAGCTGAAGTCCACCAAATGAAATGTAAACCTCACTAAACCCAAAAATAAGCACAAGAATCAGTAGGACACTAGACAATAAACTCAAAAATCAAACCTTAAATCTGGTAATTAGAGAAAGTTAGTATTAAAAATATTAAGAATCAATGCATACAAGTCACTTCCTTCGCCTCGCTCACTGAACTGATAAAGCGTCCCATGCATGATGTACTCAAACTTGTCTGCCTTGGACTTGCCCTGTGAAAAGGAGCAATAGGCTCTGTGAAAAAACCATGATCTCAAGGAGGAAAAGACCATCCTAAATATTGTATGCCACTGGAGGATAAGCCAGTGGACATTTCAGGATTCTGAAGAACCTCAAAACAAAACAAAAAGGATGTGCAGTTGAAATGGCAGGAATTGGAATGAACAATTCCCTCCTAAGCACCCAAACAACAAGCTAAACCAGAAGCAACGAAGAAGAGAACACAGAAAACCTGAACCTGGCTGGCAGTTTTTGCCGTTGAATCAAACTCCAATGTTTCGGTCAACAAGACCACAAGTTTATCATTTTCCTGAATTGGGTATATCTCAGTATTCAGATCAAGCAGCATATACAAGTCTAGCTTCTCACTCTGTCCTTCTATGCGAGAAACTACAAATACACATGTCACAGAACCATTGAGCTTCACACGCCCTTAAAAAAACAACATAAAAAAAAAACCCACTACTCCAAACGATGTTACTTCAACTATAAACCCTCCAAGACAAGATTTTGAAACGAGATTACCATTAAAAATCATACCTTTATCATACTTCTTACCATCTGGATCGACAACCTGGACTGTGAAAACATCAATCAAATCCTCCATCATATTTGTTCCAAATGCACTATCTTCGAATTGTCACAAAAACCTTCACCCAATTTCAGGATTTGATTATAATCTTAACTGCTTACCATTTCAGCTCGCAATTGGATAATTATCTTAAATACTTTAATTAGAGAATATTAGTTATTATTGTCTATAGATTTTTTCTTAATTTTTTTAAAAATCTTAAATATTTTAATTTATTCTAAAATTCAGATAAATAAGGATAAAAATTAAAATTATACATATTTATAAATAAATAATCTTTCAATTCATAATCAAAATTGAGTTATTTAATTTTTATCTGGATTCGTATAATTATCATTATCATTTATTTCTTGTACAACCATATTTTTAGACATATTATATTCATTTTATTTTGCCTAATCATTAGGCAGTAATGAAAGGAAAAAGGGGCTTTTCCTCTAAAGCCCATACTTAAGGCCCAATAAATATTAATAGCTTAGCCCAACTCCTATCCAAATAAACAACCAACCTCACCCAACCCAATCAAAACCTTATTCTTCATAATCTTCCCTAATGTATACAACTCCAATATGACAAATGAAAGCAACCTATATTTATTTTATGATACATTTATAATTTATACAAAACATATAGTTTATTTTATTCTCCATATCATGCATTAAAATAAAAGAGCTTGTGGTGAACAATAAATTTCTCTCCACCACTCCCTATTAATTTCCCCTTTTCCTTCATTAAATTCCTCTCCATCTTTCCCTCTTCTCCAACCAGCATACTCACTCCTCTTTTTATTCCCCACTAATTGCATTTGCCCAAAACACAATTCTTTCTCTCTCTAACCATTTCCTTTCAAGATCCAACCTTTGAATAAATTGTTGCATATCTCTCTCTCACCCTCTCTTCTCCTCTCTCTAAAGATCAAAACTTTCTAAAGAACAACCCCATAGTGGTGGCTGGAGGTGGATGGCAAGAGCCAAAAAATATGCTTCCATCAACTTTAACCACATCTATGACAAGAACGTAAGTAACACAACCACCTCCTCTTCCAGCAACGTAAGCAACACGACAAGACATCCATCGTCGTCTGCTTTGTATTCTACAATATCCTCCTCGCCTTCCTCTGCCAATCCCTTCGCTAACCCAAGTAATCTGTACAAAAACCACCTCCCCTCGAGCCGGACCCATGGCCGGATGCTGGTTCTGACACGACCCACACCGAATCCGGTTCCCAGCGTTCTGCCTACACCTCTGTCACCATCTCCGCAAACCGCGCCCGCACCACCAGCCCAACCCGACGTCAAGAGTAGTTCCCGATCTGAATCGGATACGGATCAGATTTCTCTGCGTCCTCTGGGTAGGACAGGGACGAATTCCTCGCTTCCGTCGCCGGTTCTTGGGCAGGAGAAGTCGAGGGAGGTTGCAGCTGTCGTCGGCTCGCCGAAACCAGACAAGTTTGTGCCTCCGCATCTTAGACCTGGTTTCGCGGGCAGAGAGGAGAGGCCTGGACCAGTTCAGAAGCAGCAACATCAACAACACCATCATCATCAGCAGCAGCAACAACAACAGCACCATCATCATCAGCAGCAGCAACAGCAGCAACAGGGTCATTTCGGGTCGCCAGGTCGGTACGGGTATGATAGACGCCCCAAATCCGGTGGTGGGTATGAGAAGATGCAGACAGACGGTCAGTCGGATCTGGGTCTGATGAACCGTCCCAGATCCAGCGGAAACCGTCCTAGTTCAAGTGGATGGTATGGTTCTTAGCCGTCTAAGAATGATTGAATGCTACTAGTTATGTTGTTTATTTGATTCAGCTTCATATATCCTCTGTTTTCTTAGGATTGTGAAGCGATATTATTTGTTTATGAATTGAATTAATATCGATTATATTTGAGTTTTCCTCTACTTTTTTATTCAATCTTGCACTGGCAAGCATGCTCTTTTTTTCCAGCAAACTTTTTTATAATTGAATGAAAGTGTTGATTTCGATTTGAATTTTCTTTAAATTATCTATTGTCGGATGGTTGGTTTCGACTTGAATGATATACTGAAAGATGTATTCTGTATTCTCCAGATGATTGTATAAGGTTGACCTCAATACGGTGGCCCAATGGATTCTTGATCAAGCTTCAGCAGCTGCCATCCCTCCTTCCATAGTGATCTACCTTGCTTTTTTCCAAGAGGATCAGTCACATTCTGACTCATAGAACAAGGCAAGAAGATGGGAGCTTCAAGATGATCTAGAGACCGAATTGGTTCTGCTCCTAGAAACATCTCTCCTGTTCTAGATAGAAATTTAGTTGGTGTGATTTCGTTCTGTTTACCTAGCTTGATGTTTACAAGACCTTACCTCATGTTTGTATGCTACCTTTTATATTATTTTGTTCCTTTTTTTTTCATAGATGTACTGAAAACATCTGTTTCTAGTGAAACCTCATTTTCTGTGTCATCTGTTCTTTTCTTTCCTCGGTGTTCTCGAATAGTTACATCCATCTTCTAGAGATCCCTTTCGAAGACCATGGTCAGGTGTGGCCATAACATGTCGGGATCATCTTCATTGAGTTTTAACCCCTAGTCCAAATGGTTAAATTACCCGGCCATGGATAATCAATGGTTGAAGTTTGATCAATGAAAATACTAGAGAAAATGCAGTATTGTAGTGATTTACCGTAATTCGATCCGTGGAATTTGAATTTAAGTAAAAAGAGTAGTCTGGTTATCGAATTTCCACGATGAAAGAACCAAAGTTGGATCATAATTCATTGTTTTAGGTGCACCGGAGAAAAACAGGATGGCAGGTATATCCTGGGAGATTGTTAACAAAGTCATCAAGGAGAGTGACCAGGCCGCCAAATTCAAGCAAGCCACCCAGATATCTTCTGATTCAATCGAAAACAGGCTGCCTTGTGAGAGTTGCTGGTACGCAAAGCACCATGGGACAAGAGAAACCAATGGAGACAATAAAATTGACAAAGGCTAAATCACCCAGACCTCTCTCCATCTCCGAAGGCGAATGGTCCTCCAAACTCCATGGTTAAGGCCTACCAAACCAAATAGTACAAAGACAAGGGACAAAAGTTAGATTCATTGTCAGAATCAAACAATTATAACTCTTTAAGCAATTAAAAGTCGGTGGAAGAACAAAGATACATTCAGACACTAAGTTAACCAAGTCTCTCTCAAGGTCTTATCAACCGGTTAGTATATGCATCCAAGAGTCTAAGAGCCACACTCTGATGGGTCTGGATCTGAGAGATATCTTTGTTTCAAATCAAAGTCTTGTTGTGATGAAATGGTTGTGGTTGTGAGAACCACACTCTCAATGGGGTCAAATTATCAAAGCCAAATACACCTACTCATCTTCCGGTTTCATCTCAGAAACTCCATGCTACGCCTTGTCACCTATTTGAAGATACATCCAAAGCTCTTTGGCCTCTGACCCAATTGTGCTTCTCACCTTCACCTCAAGCCTTGGGTGCTCGGTGGGAAATTGTACGCCAATATATAGCATCCTGGCATGATTTATGGATAAGAAGCCAGCCTTTCAAAACATTGAGAAAACCTAGCATCTGTGCATTTAAGAGGTGAGGACAGCAGCTCTAGCAGAATCTTCATTTTGAAGGATCCAATCTTAGAATAGGAGAGCAGCACTTTACATGTCTCTAATCTGCAGTTCGACAACTTGAATTCAGGAGACAATGAATGAATGGGATTAGAAACCGAGATTGCAATTGCAAGAGTAATCAATGTTCTGCATGAAGGAAAGCCTGAACTTGTATTCATTTCCATATCAGTTCACATGGATTAAACAGAGTGCCATAATCAAGTAAAACACAAACACCCAAAGATTACGTTTTGTTATGGTGTAGTTTCACATCAAAATTTCAAGCATTACAGACAATAAAATTGACAAATGCAAATGTCAACAAGTTCTTGGCCTAAAGACCATCGACTTCGTCATAGAATCATGGAAAGATATCTGGAGACAAAGAAGTCCACATATTTTTCTTCTGGGAGCGGTTGTTTCCATCCAAAGCTTTGGTTGCATTCAAACACACCGAAACTTCCTCCGGTTCCTCTGTTTCAAACCTACAACACCAAATAGGACTAAGAAACACGGCAATCGTTATATTTATTTTCAGAGTATTAATTAACGTAATTAAACTATGATAACAAAAACCCTCGACTGATCAATAAAGCAATCTATGGTTGTCGGAGATCTGACCTTGGCTTTTTAATTGACAAGTAGACGAGTCTTAATTCGAGAGCTTCTTCTTGGTTGTGGCAGAGTAGGTACAGCCGCTGATAGAGAATTCACAACATGGGAGGTGAGTATAGTTTTAACATCAGAACTGTCCCACTCCAACTGTTCCCACCACTCTCTATCTTTTGGACGAATTATGGTTCTTTGAAAATATGAGAGAGGAGGAGCTATCGGTATCCTCTTTAGCCTCCCGCATCCATCAACTTTAATTTCTTCAAGAGACTCACAAACGAGTTGGCTGCTGCATATGCTTTCTAGTCTTGGCAGTCCTCGAAGCGTTAACGACCTTAATTTGGGGAGACTGAATTCAACTTTTAATCTTTTGCTACAGTGATGCTCTCCAACTGTCTCTTCTCCTTCTCCATTTTCTATAATCTCTTCCATTTCTTGACAATCAAAGACGGAAATAGTTTCCAAGTTTTTCAAGTTAAGAAGCAGTTCCCGAGGAAGCAACCTTTCCATTTCGTGACATTCAGATATCATAATATCCTTGAGATGAACAAAGGCATTGTCGTAAAGAGATGGCAGATTTGGTGGAGTTTCATCTTCCATCCTGATTAGGCCTTGTAAGCTTTGTGCACCAAAGATGTGCAGTTTCTCAAGATTTTCAAGTACATGGGCAGATGATGACGCCACCAACCACTCTAGTCCACTGCAATTACTAATTTTAACGTACCTCAAGTCCGTAGCATTATTTACAGGAAAAAAGCTCCTTCGGCCCTTGCATCCCTCGACCACTAGCTTAGCAGTGTTCTGAGGAAGGTTACGAAATTTTCTGCCAAAATCACACTTGTACAGCCTAACCGTGTTGGGTAACTTCTCAAGTGCGATTCTTTGTTCCTTTCCCAGGTCTTTATGTTGTTTAGACAGTACGGTGATCTTGAAACTTTGGAGCTGCTCATATTTTTGAGATTCGGTCATATAAATGTTAAAACTATCAAAATTTGGGAAACAGCATTCTAAATGTTTCACACGCCCAAGCTTGAGAATCACTAGTACCTCATTTACCGTAACAAAGTTTAGTCTGAGAGTCTGTAGATGCTTGAGATCTGATAACATATCAACGGAAAACTTCTTTATCTTGAAGGCCCGCATATCAAGATACCTAAGCTTGATCAGAAACTCCATGCCATCAGGTACTTGTTCAATCCCAGTATAACGAAGATCCAACGTCTTCAATTCTTGAAGCTTCCCAAGCGACGGCACATGTTTTAGTTCTCTACAACTTTTTAGGAACAATGCGGTGAGACTCACGATATCAGAGATGGAATCTGGCAATTTCTCGATTTTAGTTCTTGAAAGATCAAGAACTTTGAGTTGACTAAATTGCTGGAAAAAAGAATCATCAATTAATTTTGATCTCCCTTCAGATAACAAAAGTGTTGATAACCGAGGACACTTAGGTGAGTAGCTAGATGTGATTTCTTTAAGGTCGTTCCTCATGAGGGAGACTATCTCCAAGTCCTCTTTCCATTCATCCACATCTGGAAATTGCATACCGGCTCGAACAATGACCGATGACCGCTCTCTCAATATTTGAAGTGCCATATCCCTCATCAAGTCATGCATCCTCACATGTTCTTCATCATCATCCAGCAAGCAAAGCCTTATAAGTTTGTTAAGCATTGTGTAGCCCTTGTCAACTTCATCTCTTCTATACCTTTTTTGTTCTATTATTCCTTCAGCAATCAATAAACTTACCAATTCATCCTTCCAAATCTCAAAGTCTTCTGGAAATAATGAACAGTACAAAAAACATTTTTGCAAAGATGAATCCTTCAAACGGTCATAACTGAATCTCAATATGCTAAACACATTTGACTCCATGTCATCTTCATCATTTATAAATTTTGATTCTTTCAGTTCATCCAAAGTATTCCTCCATTCAGATACATTCTGCACCCGTCTCATGTATCTTGCCATCGTTTTGATAGCAAGAGGCAAACCACAGCATTCTTTTGTAATTAGTTTTGCAACTTCTTCCACATTATCCCCATAGTTTTCTATCTCCTTCCTGAACAACATCCATGCTTCTTCCTTGTTAAGAGGTTCTATCTTCATGATATTTTCTTTGCAGTTCATCCGATTACAGATATCAAGTGATCGAGTAGTAAAAATCAGTTTGCATCCCACCACCCATAAAGGAATTCCCACTTCTTTCTCATCGAAATAATTCCATAAATCATCTAAAATAAGAACCAATTTTACTTTTTCACTCAATTCTTTAACCAACTTTGCTGCCCTCATCTTCAAGTCTTTTATATTTGAAATATCTATATTAGTACTCTCAGCAATCTGATTTTGTAATTTACTAATGCTAAAATCTTGTGACACAGTAATCCAACAAATTGAAAAAGAGTCTCGAACCTGATTATATATGTTTGTCATCAATGCGGTCTTCCCAACTCCTCCCATTCCATAAACACCAATCTTTGTGACTTCATCTTTATTCAACCAACAACAGATCGTATCTTTAGCTCTTTGAAATCCTTGACCCACTAAATCTGATGCGGGAATTGGATAGTCTTTTATCTCTGACCTTAACCCTGCTTGAGTACATAACAGTGAGTTAGCAAGACAGTATAATCTGGAAAACAGCATTAAGCTCAGAATCAATTACGATAACTTTGTTGTTTGATGGAAAATACACGCGACATCTATATTATATACATCTTTTTCCAATATGTATGTGTGAATGGCATTTCATATCGTAATCAACCTTTACTAGTAATGGCTGTCTTACCAATTTTTTCTCCAATAGAATTGATAGTTTCTTGAATTATCTCGTGTTCTTTCCTGCGCATAACAATTCAATATATAGTCAGAAATTAGCAAACAAATTGATGATGAGTATTTAAGTAGAGCATCAAAGCTGCAATGAAAAGTTGGAGTAGAATATACATACTTTCTTCCCTTTTCAACATGTATTCCCTTCAAGTCTGCAATTTCTCTTAGTGCCACTTTCCAAGGCACCACTTTGTTCTTCTTGCTCTCGTCCTGTTGGTGTTGGTGAAAAGATGCAGCAAAACTGCCCTCCTGATACCTCACTTGATATGGTTCAACGTGATAGAAAATAGGCACAACATGATGCCACCCTCCTCTGCGACATTCCATGATAGTCTGGAGTTCATTTAAGCACGAGGTCGAGGAACCATAATCTTGGGAGAGCACAACAACCGATAATGCTGATTCTTGAATTGCTTTCTCTAGTGTGGGTGCAATATTCTCCCCATATGGGATCGCTTCTTCGTCTCTAAATACTCTATAGTGTTTTTGTTGCAACTCTCGAAACAGATAATCAGTGAAAGTGGTACGCGTATCTACACCTCTGAAACTCAAGAAAATGTCGTATTGAATATGCCGAGAGGTGGAAGAGGAGAGTTGTCCATCTTCTTCCATGACTTCTATAATAGCCATTCAACTAAACCTTAAACAAGATTAACATAATGAAATCGTATATCATACTTTGATATGTAGTGTAGAGATCAGAATCCAGTGAACTGACAAGTTCAAATGTACTTTAAATGATATGATCTACTGAGATGCTTACAAATTATTGCAGATCAAAGGGCAACGACTTGCCTGTATCACCGAAACAAGCGTAAGAAACCAATTGCAATGCACAACTGTTCTGGAGAAAGAGTCAACAGAAGAAGATTCATAGTGTACCTGTTTTCACTAGATTTCCTGGCGACGATGAGGGTATGTCAGAGCTGAAATTAATAATAACCCAAAAAGAACAAATTAGAGAACGAGAAGCAGTTTCAATCTGTAATATACCGACGAAAGACGCTCAAGAAGTTTCATTTTCTCTCGAGGGAAGTGGTAAGCAGCTTAGTAAAATAAGTCAACTTGTTTTATTGTGTAACCCACCACAGATATAGAATATAAAATGACCTGACAGAGTTTTCCTCGGCAGGTGCTCGGTCAAATGTCTGCTATAGTTTACCATCAAGAAATTAAGACCAAATCCAAATTTTGATTCGCCAGCTCTGAAACTCAAGAACATGTCCTGTTGAAGGACACTGATGAGAAGAGTTGGAGGAGTGCTCTTCATCTTTCAAGTATAGGTTAAACCATATTCAGCTTCTGAAAAAGTCTTATATTTACCCAAATCACCCCCAACCCAGATCAACCTCATTCAATTCAACCTTCACCTATCGCAATCATTAACCTTATCCATCGCCACTGCCCGTCACAAAACCCTGCGCATTTAAACATCATAAATGTAGCACATTGTGCAACAGGGGTCGTTCGGTTGATCAAACTCCTCACTTAACCATATTCCTATTCCTCACCTTAGAGACTCCTGCAACCTTCAACCGTTTTCCACGAAAAAAAATCATCTCCCGATTAAATACACACTTTCCTCTTGCGAAGGCTCTTGCTATAACCCAAAAGGAAAAAAAAACAGAAAGCTGCCAAACGATCGAAGAATACCCGTAACAATCCATCACATGTTAGTGACAGCATAGAAGACTTCCTCAGCCAATCATCTTCCATTGACCAATCGACAGCATAAATAAAAGATCGCCAATCGAAGGAGGTTTCGGACACGACTGAGGTGCCAAGAGAAATGAGCAAGGAAGCAATCTCCACGTGGGATTTGGGAGTGGGGCCACGTCTTGTATCCGAAATGGAAAAGGAATCCATTGTTAAGGAGCTCGTGGATTTGATCGAGGGAACGGCGAACAAATCTTCACAAGCCCCGTCCCAATAGCTTAATACACTAATCTGAATACGAATTTCTAGAATTTAAATACGGTAAAATATTAAATTTAATTCAAACTGAATTCTTATTCAAATTCTATCCGAATTATTTTTAATTAAAAATTTAGATATCTTGTTAACCAAAACAAATTAGATATCTTAATAATTTTGAATATTTTAATAAGATAAAATTTTATATATATTTTGATTATTTAAATTCTAAAGATATATATTATTTTTTATTAAGAGTTAAATTGTGAAGGTGCTTAAGATAGTCCAACCAAATGCAATCATAAACGAAACCTCAAACTGGGTAGTAATATATAAGAGGTCTAACCAAATTAATTTTTATTACAGGAAATTGCAAGATTCAAGACCACAATCAAAGTCTTTGCACAGTGAAGAACAGAACAGCTTTTCAAGGATAAACCTCAATGAGAGCTCTGGTTCCTAATATGTGGTTCATCTTGTAGTTGCTGAAACCAGCATCAAAGAAGAGTTTGGACCAATCATTTTCAGTCCTCTGTCGACCTCCCACTTTTACCATCATTTCCATGTCAAAGAACAACTGTGCTACCGTGGATTTCTCATCCAAATCTTGGGTTCCCATTACAATCTCAATGATAATAACTTTCCCTCCCTGGCTTCCCCTCCTTGTTTCTATTGCCTCTTTGCACTTGACAAGGACTTTCACACAATCCTCGTCATTCCAGTCATGCAATACCCACTGTTTGTCAATTTTCATCACAAGCTTAGTTAATTACCACCAGAAGAAGTTTGTTCGTGTCTGCAAATAAGAAACAACAGAGGAAACATTGAAATAGACAAAACTCGATGTGTATATATATATACCTTCAGTAGAACAGCATCCGCAGGTGGAACTGATTCGAACATGTCTCCTCCGAGAAATTTCAGGTTCTTGCAGCCTTTCATTTCAGCAACCACATGTGGGAGATCCAATACAATGCACTCCATGTTAGGGAATGCTTCAGCAATGTTCCTGGCCATGGTTCCCGTGCCTCCTCCAACGTCCACCAGTGTCCTCACCCCATCGAACTCACCCTTGCTGTGACACCTGTGGTGACGTGGCAAATTTTTGCCACGTTACCCACCTATTAAAACATCCCACCCGACATTTCTTCCCCCTCCCCTGCAGTTTTCTTTTTTATTTTCTCCCCATTTTTCTCTCATTTTCAATATAATTTCAACACCTTCGGTATCGAAATCCAACCGTCTGATCGTCGAATCGTTTGCACCATTGTGTTCCTCTCGTCATCAAGATCAATCTGCGGTTGTTTCACCTTCATCGGACCACGGACACGCCCGGATCGGAGCCTGGAAGTTTCGAAATTCTCACCGGAAAATTGTCAATTCCGGCCAATCTAAAGTAAGTCTTAAAATTTGGTTTTCGGTTTCGTAATCCTGATGGTTGTGGCTTCCTATTGATGTAAAAATTTTCGGTTTTGGATGAAGTAGGAATTTTCCGGCCACCGTCGGCGACACTGTTCATCGTTGACCGGCGATCGACACTGTTCATCGTACTGTACACTGACATTGTTCATAGATACTGTACATTGACACTGTTCATAAGTACTGTACATTGACACTGTTCATCGTAATGTACATTGATACTGTTCATAGTACTGTTCACGTTGACTTTGACCAAAAGTCAAACCTTCCCCGTTAGGTAATTTCGACGTTCTGAACGTGATAGCGTGATCGTTTTTTCCATTTGATGTGTCGTTTGTGAGTTATAGTCATACAAAGTTTATTATGTAGGTTTAATACCAGTTGTCTAAGCCTAACCTGAATATTGTGTTCTTAGGAAGGGCGAGTGTTGAGGACAAAGGCAAGAGCATCGTTTCCTCTTCTTCAGCCCGTAAGGTAGGGTCTTTATCGTATGTGGTTCATCATTAGTAATTCCTTGTTGTAAAATCTGTTTTACCTCGGTTTTGATTGATTCGTTGTATAGTCTATCGGAGCCCATCCGATTGGTCCATTGTTCAAATTTCATTGCTCTCTTCCGTAGGTAGCTGTAAAGTATTATAATGTAGGGTCTTTACCGTATTTGTCTCATATTAAGTATTCTTTGATTTTAAATCCGTACTTTGGTCATTGAATTGTTGTGTAATCCATCGGAGCCCATCTGATGGATCCATTGTCCAAATTACATTGACTTTTCCGTATGTACCCGTAATGTATCATAATGTATCTCCAAAATTTCATGTGATCAATCAAAGTCCATTTGATTGATTTGTTGTGTAAATTGGGCTGATTCCGTATCATTGCCCGTAAAGTAAGAAAAAGGTTGTAATCAAAGGTTTCTATAGCGATATATGATAATGTATCGTATTATTGAGTATTAATTGTAAAGTATGGTATTTCAGTGTTATTGAAAGTTAAACCAGATTGTGTTTTGTAAAGTATGTAAGTTTTCATGTTACTCGTACTTGTGTTCCGTTTGGCCAAACGTGGTGAGTGCTCGGTCTCTGAGAGTAAGTGGAGAGACACTCATCTGTTGGGAGGCGTATGGTTGGAGTATGGTTACTGTATGGTTACTGTATGGTTACTGTATGTTCCCTGCTTCGCAGGATGATCTGAAAGGGACTAGTTGATCTTTTCCGTATAAAGTTTTGTTAATCAATCTAGTCTCGGACAACACTGGTAGAAGGGGCTATGTATGTAATTGTTTTAAAAGTATATGTATAAAACCTGCCAGTGGGCTTCCGGTTTCCCTTTAGCGGGGGTTACTCGGGAAGTGATTTCCAGTCCGCCCATATTTTTACTATTGACCCTGTTGAGTTCTTTGTTGAAAGCAAAAGTACATTTTCGAGGCCAGTAAGTAAACGTTTTGTAAAGTAAACAGAAAGTACATGTTGGGTCCAGTAAGTAATGTTTGTAAAGTAAATAGTAAAGTTTAAGTTTTGAGAAATTACAAGTTCAGTAATATCCTAAGAAATTCCTTGTTGTTTCCTCTCATCCGATAAGTTCTTTGTTGTCCCTCTTCTTTGAAAAGTCCGTTTTGTTGTCCCCTACTGAGATTCTCGAAAATCTCACCCCCTTCGTGTTTGTTTTTCCCTCCCAGGACTAGATCGTGGTCAGTAGCTGTTTTCAGTGTGAGCGTCGGGACTACTCGCTGGGACTATTGCATCTGCACATGTATGGTTTTATTTGGCACACTGTTGAATATTTATTGTTTGGATTTTTGGTTTCATTTTCAGATACTTGGGGCTTGTGTGTTATGGTTTCACTGGTTTGTATTGTATTGTTATAAAAAGACTTCCGCTGTTTGAATATTACTCCGTAATTTATTGTGCCACGTATTTAGTACTTATCAGCCATGCTGTAATTTTTAAATTTTATTTTTGGAATTTATGTTTGAAAAGTCAAATAGCCTTGTGGAGTTCGGGTTGGTCCACGTGTCGGGCTTCTCCGGGTTTCACGGCGGTAAGGGCCCGCTTTCCGGGTTTGGGTCCTTACACTTGCACTTGGCAAGCACCACACTACTAGCCAAAAAGCCGTCACTAGCCATGGCTTCATTGAACGTATCATTAAGTCTTGGATCCTGGCTTATATATTCCCAAAGTGTCTTCCCGTGAGCAGTTGTGAATGGAGTGGGATCATCATTTTGGAACCAGGTGTCCAAACAATGCCATGACTTATTTATAGTAGGGTCAAGCATCATGAGTATCAGCGGTCTCATGCTCAAGGGACTGTCCTTGAGCATGAGACGAGATGCCAAGGTTAGTGAATAACATTCTTGGTGGTCATGGTATCTCTCTTTCTGAACAGAAAAGAAACCTGACTGCACAAGAACACCCATAAGACGATGAACATACTGAGCCTTGGTCGGGTGGATTGGCAATGCAGCCACCAGCTCTGAAAGTCTCATGGGCTTACCATGCCCATGTAGGATGTCTGATATGCCCAGTTGAACTGCACATTTTATGGATATGGAGTTTATATAGCTGCATGTATGATTTCATACATGAGTTTGCGCTTCAAGAATTTGATCCACGCTTTCCTCCCTAGTGAACTCCATCTCCATCTTCAGGAAACGCTAATTATGTTTGTATAAATTGACGTAGCTCACAGTACAGGATATGGCCTTCGTGCCTTCTTCTTGTCCACAAAACAAAGTTTCAACTTCTTGCGTAATCTGGGTTATAGACAACAACCTAAATAATCATTTCACGTCTTTTTCTTGCCATTCATGTGGTCGGACCACACGCCAAACTCAGCTTTTTCCTTTTTTATGGTATGGACAATTTCTGCCTTCATCCCATACCATACTTCCCTCTTTCTGTCTGGTTAAATTTCGAATCCAGTCTCCTATTTCCACAAAGAGTCATACTATCTGAGCTCACCCTTCTTTTTGTTTCATCCTGATTCCTTGTACGATAAATCTTGATAATGAAATATTATTTTATTTGTATCAGCATATATACCAATGAAATTTTTTTTGTATAACAATAATTTTACACTCTTCACAACTCAACAATAAAGATTATTTAAAATGGGAATGGTTTGGGTGTAACACGTCAGGTCGGATACCACTGAGACAAAAGCTTGTCCTCAACTAGAATTATGTTGACCAAGATAGATGGTCACATTCGGTTAACTGAGAAAGGGACTTTTGCATAAAAAATTCGTGGCTAAACTGAGACATTAACCAAGATTGAGAGGAGCATTCAAAGAATTGAAACCAAACAGACCAACATTATATAAGGTTAAACCAAACACAAACTTTAAGGATTCCAGGCCATACATATTTAGAGTCTGGCACACTTTTGATTCAGGATTACACAACAGAGCAAACCATAGCTTGTCAAGGATAAACCTCAATGAGTGCTTTAATTCCTAGTATTTGGTTGATCTTGTAGTTGCTGAAACCAGCATCAAAGAAGAGTTTAGACCAGTCTTTCTCAGTTCTCTCTCGACTTCCAACTGTAACCATCATCTCCATGTCTAAGAATAGGTGTGCTTGAGTGATCTCCTGATCCATGTTTTGGCTTCCCATCACAGCCTCTATGATCATGACTTTCCCTCCCTGGTCTCCTCTTTTCAAAATAGTCTCTTTGCACTTCACAAGAATCTTCAGGCAATCTTCATCACTCCAGTCATGCAATACCCACTGTTTCTCAAATTTCAACACAAATTACAACAAAACCAAAACTTGTTCTTGAAAATGTACAATTCTAACTTTATGGATAGTATATAGATACATATATAATTACCTTTAGCAAGATAACATCTGCAGGTGGAATTGATTCAAGCATGTTCCCACCAAGAAATTTCAAGTTCTTGGTGTCTTGCAGATCAGCAACCACATGTGGGAGATCCAATACAATGCACTCCATGTTAGGGAAGGCTTCAGCAATGTTCCTGGTCATACCTCCTGTACCTCCTCCAACGTCCACCAGGGTCTTCACCCCATCGAACCCACCCTTGCAATTGGCAAGCACCACACTACTAGTAAAAAACCCGTCACTAGCCATGGCTTCATTGAAAGTATCATTAAGTCTTGGATCCTGGCTTGTATGTTCCCAAAATGTCTTCCCGTGAGCAATTGCGAATGGAGTGGGATCATCATTTTGGAACCAGGTGTCCAAGCAAAGCCATGACTCAGTTATAGTGGGGTCAAGCAACATGAATATCCACGGTCTCATGCTCAAGGGGTTGTCCTTGAGCAAGAGACGAGAAGCCAGGGTTAGTGAATAACATTCTTGGTGGTCATGGTTTCTCTCTTTCTGAACAGACAAGAAGCCTGACTGCACAAGAACACACATAAGACGATGAACATATTGAGCCTTGCTCGTGTGGATTGGCAATGCAGCCACCAGCTCTGAAAGTCTCATGGGCTTACCATGTCCATGTAGGATGTCTGGTATGCCCAGTTGAACTGCACATTTTATGGATATGGAGTTTATATAGCTGCATGTATGATTCCATACATGAGTTTGCGCTTCAAGAATTTGATCCACGCTTTCCTCCCTAGTGAACTCCATCTCCATCTTCAGGAAACGCTAATTATGTTTGTATAAATTGACGTAGCTCACAGTACAGGATATGGCCTTCGTGCCTTCTTCTTGTCCGCAAAACAAAGTTTCAACTTCTTGCGTAATCTGGGTTATCGACAACAACCTAAATAATCATTTCACGTCTTTTTCTTGCCATTCATGTGGTCGGACCACACGCCAAACTCAGCTTTTTCCTTTTTTATGGTATGGACAATTTCTGCCTTCATCCCATACCATACTTCCCTCTTTCTGTCTGGTTAAATTTCGAATCCAGTCGTCTCCTTTTCCCATAAGGAGTCATACCATCTAATCACCCTTTCTGCATCTTTCTGATGAATAATGAACTATATATCACAGAGAAAAATTAACATTAAAAGAAAAAGAAAAAGAGAAAGAAAAGTAAATGGGAGAAATGGAAATCATTCACAAAGATCAACAAACTGGATAACAATATAGAGATACTAGTATATGGATGTCAAATCGGGGCGCGGCGCATAAATTAGTGCTTATGATGGATGAAAATATTTCTCATTCACAACAACACAACAGAGCAAACAAGTACTTATCAACCTCAATGAGGGCTCTAATCCTTGGTATTTGGTTGATCTTGTAGCTGCTGAAACCAGCATCAAAGAAGAGCTTAGACCAGTCTTTCTGAGTTCTCTCTCGACTTCCAAGTGTAACCATCTCCAAGTCAAAAGAATAGTTTGTGCTGAGTGATACTTCTGATCCATGTTTTGGCTTCCTATCACAGTCTTTAAGATCATGTTCCGGTAACTTCACAGGTCTCTCATTAAAATGTTTAAGTAACCTCACAAATCTCTCAAAAAAAGTGTTGTTGGGTTTTGAAGCCCCATGTTGAATTGGATATCATTATAGTTTTCTTGAGTTTAGCCCTATATTTTCTCTAATTGTATAGTTTTTTATTTATCTATAAATACATAACTATCGAGGAGGTTATCCTTAATAAGGTATTATCACTAAAAATTTCTGAATTTTTTTCTTTTTTCTCTTTTATTATTTTAAATTTAAGATGTGAACAGTCTCATAACAAAGTATTTCTGTCGAAATATATAAAATCTGTCTATGTTCAGATATAGTTAAGAGACCATAAGGTAGGACCGTGACATCTGTTATAGAATTTGTACATGGCCCCTGCTCTTTGGTAGTACGTATTTGTATTTCATCCAGAGTTCACACGGTCCCCAGTAATCCAGCCACTCTCGGGGTAAATCTACGGTGCTGTGTTCCTGAAACAATTTATGATGCTGATATCAGGTGTCCTATAGATTTATCCACCATTCTCGTTCTGAGTCAGGGCCGGGACTGGTGGGTGCGATATAGACATCACATGTAGAGGATTGGTGTATGTTAAATTGTGATGGTGCTTAAGATAATCAAACCAAGGCAATCATAATGGAAGCCTCAAACTGGGTAGTAATATACAGGAGGTCTAACCAAAATAATTTTTATTACAGGATATTGCAAGATTCAAGACCACAATCAAAGTCTTTGCACAGTAAAGAACAGAACAGTTTTTCAAGGATACACCTCAATGAGAGCTTTGGTTCCTTTTTTTGAAAATACGTCGACTGTATTAATAGCAAGAGCCGTAATACAAGGGTGTGGGACAATGAAACAGTGTACCCACAAGCTAAACAAAATGAAACTAACGGATACTATAAGTGATTATAGTATCGGAAAATTTCAGAAGCTAGACAAATTATCTGGCCAGCAAGGAAGCAAAATCTCCCGCAGGCAACAAATCCAAGCTATATAAATGTACATCCTTGAGATTCAACTTAGCCCAACAAAAACCATGTCTCAAACCAGTAAGAAACA
This sequence comes from Passiflora organensis, assembly GCA_019739055.1. NCBI lineage: Eukaryota > Viridiplantae > Streptophyta > Magnoliopsida > Malpighiales > Passifloraceae > Passiflora > Passiflora organensis. The sequence goes on from JAEPBF010000181.1 coordinate 363,710, forward strand.
TGTCATCCAGGGTGACCACTTCTCCCCTGAAGAGTCTGTGATTCCTACCTAGCCAAATACTCCAAGCAAAAGAAAACAGCAAGACGTACCACACCTGTTGCCAGCGAAACGGGATTGAGAAACCAGCCCACTGTGTAAACAGATCAGCCATGGAGCAAGGTTGTACCCAACTTAAACCACAGTGTTTGAATAATAAGGACCAGCTTGCCCAGGCCTGCCGACAGAGGAGTAAAGCATGATTGGAATCCCTCTCCTGAATTCCACAAGCTTCACAGCCACCCTCGCTGGCAGGAAGAATACCAATACGTATCAGATGACTTTTGGTTGACATCTTCTCCCTGCATGCTAACCACATGAAAGCTTTCCATTTAGGAGCTCCCTGCTTGCTCCATACATTTGGTATTTGTCGCTCCACTCTCGTAGTGTAAATGGTTTCCAACGATTGATAACATAGGCGGGACGAGAACGGGCTCAGTGGGTCTCCCCATAATAACCGGTCTTCATCCATGTCCTTTGGGCTGTAGCTCGCCAACAGAGACAGTAGCCGATCAGCTTCATTGGCCTCCCATGAAAAAAGTCGTCGCCTCCAGATGAGGTTCCATCGCCAGGCAGTCCCTTCCAGGTAACCAAAACGCAAGATGACTCCCTCTTTATCCAAGGATAGTGCATATAACCTGGGGAATACGTCCTTCAAGGAAGATAGACTGCACCACACATCATCCCAAAACGCGATTGTGTCTCCTTTGCCAACGGTAGAAAGCGGAGATGCATTTACCATTTGGCAAAAGAGATCTGCTCGTCTTCACAATACCCTTCCAAAGAGCAGAAACATGACTATCAGCGCACACTATCCCTCCAGCACGCAGAGTGGGATTGTATTTCTGAGTGATAACCTGCTTCCACAGCGAACAAGAGTCGCTGGCAAGTCTATAGCTCCACTTCGTAAGCAAGGCAACATTCCGCCACTGCAAACAACCCAACCCTGCACCCCCGTTATCCTTTGCTCTAACCGCCACCTGCCAACTCACTTTGCACATACAGTGCTGATCCACTTTCCTTGCCCAAAGAAAACGACTCATCCATTTCTCTAAATCCCTCCGTACAACCACCGACAGTTAGAAGAGAGTCATATAGTAAATTGGTAAACTATTTAGTACCGATTTCAACAATACAATTCGTCCTCCTAAAGACAACAAAGAACCTTTCCAAGATGCCAACTTACGTTTGAACCTGTTAATTACCGTCTCCCACGTGCTATACCGTCGCGGGTGTACCCCAAGAGGCACCCCAAGATACTGAAATGGCAGCACCTGCAGCCGACATTGAAGCAGAGACGCCATGTGTGCCACCTCCCCATGAGACACGTGAAATCCTACTAAGCCGGATTTGAAAAAGTTTATCTTCAAACCAGACAACAACTCGTAACACCTCAACAATCGTTTTAGGTTAAGGAGCCCCTGTGTGTCTCCCTTACTAAAAAGAATTACATCATCAGCATATTGTAAATGCGTTAATTGTAGAGTGCCAACCTGGATACCCTAAAACAATTGTCGTTCAGCCGCTGTGGCAATCAATCTGGATAATACCTCCCCCACCAAATTAAACAGTAAAGGCGACAGAGGGTCACCTTGGCGTAAACCTCGCCCCATTGCAAATTCTGACGTTGGCGCACCGTTGATCAATATTGCACACCATGTCGTAGAGATGCAGGCCATGATCCACTGTCGCCAGCGATTACCAAAACCCATCTGTGTTATTACCTCGAAGAGGAAATTCCAATCAATCGAATCGTAAGCCTTCTGAAAATCCAGTTTGAAACACCAGCCACGCCGTTTTGATTGCTTCATACTGTGAATCAATTCGTTGGCAATCATGATCGAGTCAGCAATATGTCGACCTTCCATAAAACCTGTCTGGAAGGGGGAAATGAGTTGGTCCGCCACTTGCTTAAGCCGGTGGGACAATAGCTTGGCGAAGATCTTGTACAAACTGTTGATAAGGCTGATTGGCCGGTAGGAATTAAAATCAGAGGCACCCGGTATCTTGGGAATCAAGGTAATGAAGCTGGTGTTGATCCCACGAGGCAGAAATCCACTGGAGTGAAAGTCCTTCACCATTGTGACAATATCCTTGCCAATCACGGTCCACGCTTTCTTGAGGAAATAGAAATTATAACCGTCTGGACCTGGAGCCTTGTGGCTGCCACAGGCCCAAACCGCCTGCTGTATTTCCTCATCCATGAAAGGTACTTCCAAAGTTGTAGCTGTTGTAGATGATAGCCGTGGTAGGGCAAGACTACCCAATTCTAACCAGTGAGCTGCATCACCCGTAAAAAGCTGCTGGAAGTGTGTGAGCGCAGCAGCCTTGATCTAGGAGGGTTCAGTTTTCTCCACGCCGTTGACTTTTATAGCACAGATGAAATTGGAACAACGCCGTAAGGAAGCACTTGAATGGAAAAACTTGCTGTTTTTGTCACCCAACTTGAGCCATTGCTGTCTAGATTTCTGCCGCCACATAGCCTCAATTTGCTTCTTTAACTCCCATTTATGGACCTGCAAAACATTATATCGCTCCGCCAAAGCTGCCCCCAAACTTCGTCTGTTCTGATCCAGGGAATCAAGTTCAATCAGAATTTGCCGCAACTTATTGTCCAACACTCCAAAGGTTTCGGTATGCCAAACTGCAAGTTTCTTCTTTAAAAAGGTCATCTTCTTTACCACCCTAAAATCGCCTGGAAAGCATTGCCCTGCCTCCTGCCACATGGTCTGTATCCACTCAAGAAAATGTCTATCTTCCCACCATACATCCCACGTTCGAAATGGTCGGGAACCCCAAAAGAACGTATCTGCTTTCAGGATGAGGGGAACATGATCTGAGAAGCCTTTATCACCAGTATATAGCCTATGACGGCTAAAATGTTGACACCAGGTTGGAGACGCTAAAACCCGGTCTATTCTAGACGCACTATGTGCAGTGAACCACGTGAAGTCCTTGCCAAGAAGTGGCATATCAATCAATCCACTCCCGTTTACAAATTGAAGAAATCTTTGTGCTGCAGTGCGATTGAAGTGGCTGCCAATCCGCTCCATTGCACTGACTGTCTGATTGAAATCGCCCAGGATAACCCAAGGAGTTGTATCCCGTGCTTTCCGTTGTTGCAGTTCTTCCCATACACCCCTACCCTCTGCCTCAATATTGGGAGCGTGTAAACCAACACAAACAAAACTGAACCCGGAAACTCTGATACACATCTGCAATAATAGCCACCGCTCAAATGTTTCTACCCCAGTAATCTGAACCTTTGTATCATTCCATAAACAAACAATGCCACCAGCCCTGCCTTGACCATCAATAGCTGTCCACTTAACATTTTTCCCAGGCCATAGACTACTTGCCAAGCGATCAGTGAAGTTCTCCCTTTTCGTCTCACATAGTATCAAAACGCTGAGCCTCTCCTTATAGATAAGAGCACGAATTTGGTTCTGTTTCATCCTACCCCTGCACCCTCTAATGTTCCACATGGTGAAATTTATCATGACAAAGAAAAAACACCCCATCGCAAGCATCCATCTCCACTGCACTAACGCGTGCAGTGAGCTTGCCACTCCTTGTCTTCCTCGATAATCCTTGTCTTTAGCTTCTGACGAATTGCTGCTTTGGTTTATTTTTTACGAAGACCCAAAGTGTCCATGATTTCCAATGTCTGTTGGACTTCCGTATCGACTGGGCAGGAATCGAGAACTACACTCTTTGACTGAAACCTCTCCTCTAAGCCAATAACACTATCTCGGGTAGGTGCCAGAAAGGAAGGATCATCAACCACCTGTGGAGCCGAAAATAACACCACCTGACTACTACCGCCCGAAGTCAGACTGCCTGTGGGTTTGATGTGCTTGAGTTTCTTCTGTTTACCTAGTCTATTGTGTGCGGCCCTGCCTTTGTCACCCATGCTCGAGGCCTTAGTGCCTTCCTTGCGCATTCTAGCAAAAGCCATCTCAGGTTGTAGAGGCGATAGTGTATGGGACTCTTCTCCTTAAGTGGTAGACAACAGTTCAGAGGTTGCCATGCGAGGAGGCAAGACCTGTCGAGCATCAATCATCTCCTTTCGCCCCTGGAGCACATCAGGGGCAGTAAAATGACTGAACGACCCCCCATTGTGAGTGGAATGACTAGACAACCCTTCATTAAACTGTAGCTCTTGATGCTGAAAGCCCATGTTTGTCTTCTTCTCCAATCCTGATGGCATAAGTATCCTGCTAGGACCCGCAAGTCCCTCATTTTACTTTGTCCACAACATTTTCTACCACACGTGTGTCTTCCTTGACAAGCTGCTGACAAGAGCCACCAATTCCTGCAGGAGACATGCTGCTGACAAGAGCCACCAATTCCTGCAGAAGACATGCTGCTTCTGTCCTCTCCAGACCTACTCTTCCACCCATCTGACAATGGATGGTTGATGGGTACATATAGGCTGTTACTGGCACCAGAACCAGTAGCTTTTTTGCCCACCTTGGGCCCCACGTCATCTCTCTCCTGAACTTCCTGAATGCAAACCGGGAACAGCTTACCAGCAACCTTGAGCTGAACCTGGTGATTTATCTCCATCGAAATTTCAGTGACCACCTGTAACACAACCGCATCAAGGCGAGTCCAGCTGGTTGTCTGTCGATGTACCTTAACTAGCAAGCCGATAGGTTGAAGGAGTTGCCGAAAGGCATCTTCACACCAGACATTCAAAGGTAGGCCCACTATCTGCACCCAGCAAAGCCTTCGATTTCCCGTATCATCCTGGTGCCAAGGATGAATGTCAAAAAACACTCCATTCCAGAAACTGGAGTTATTTGTGAGCTCACTGGTCATCTGCTCAGCAGAAGCGAAAGTAATAAGCCGTTGGTGTCCCCCCATCTCAGTGCACTCTACACCCAAGGGCAAACAAAGCGATTGACAACAACCTACACGTAATATACCAACTGCACTTCTCTGTAGCCTAGCTTGGGCTCCAGCATCAGGGGAAAGTTCCACAGGTGCGCAAGCTGGTATCGGAGAGGCAGGCGCCACTGTGGCCTCAGCATAAGTTCGGCTATCACTCTCCTGGAACAACCTGGTAGGTGCCACAGGCTGGGTGGGAGGATTCACAGATGGCGGAATGTTTCGGAGAGTACCAGGAGGTAGGGGACTACTCTGGCCAGCGGGATGAATATAACGAGCTACATTGAACCTCATCCATGTATTTCCACCTATCAGGGAGTTGAGTCTCCTTTGTGTAGTAACTTCCTGTACTCCACACCTTACGAATTTGGCAAAACCAAAACGTAATCCAAGCCTGGATTTTCGGGCTGATATAAAAACGTCAACAACTGGTTCAATGGCAGCAATTTCTTTAAAAAGTTTGCCTGAATGCCAACCCTCTGGTATTCCTTCGATGAAATAAGAAATGTACCGATCAGTGTTGAACACCTTATCTGGTTTCCATAATGGAGGAGTGGACTTTGATGCTTGTGGTAGAGAGGGCGGAGGTGGCAGCCCGTGAGCGAGACGATCAACAAGGTTGGTGGCGGTGTGTATGGGATTGGGAGTCGTGGATGGGTGAGGGGTGGAAAGAGGGGGGAGGTTTTTGGAGGTGAGAGAAGCCATAAATGGTTGCATTTCGAGAGCTTTGGTTCCTAATATGTGGTTGATCTTGTAGTTGCAGACCAATCATCAAAGAAGAGTTTAGACCAATCATTTTCAGTCCTCTGTCGAACTCCCACTTTTGCCATCATTTCCATGTCAGACCTCCCACTTTTACCGTCATTTCCATGTCAAAAAACAGCTAGTTGTAAGTTGTGCTACAGTGGACTGCTCATCCAAATGTTAGGTTCCCATCACAATCTCTATGATAATGACTTTTCCTCCCTGGCTTCCCCTCCTTTTCTATTGCCTCTTTGCACTTGACTAGGATTTTTGCACAATCCTCGTCATTCTAGTCATGCAATACCCACTGTTTGTCAATTTTCATCACAAGCTTTGTTAATGACCACAGTATAGGTTATGGCCTTCGTGCCTTCTTCATGTCCACAAAACAAAGTTTCAACTTCTTGCGCAATCTGTGTTACGGATAACAATCTAATTATGGCCATAAACCTATTCGGATGGATAATGGTCGTAAATTTATATCTAAAAACCTTTATAGATTATTATATGTCAATTAGAATAAAAATTGAACATTCTGTTCCGTTCATATGCAAAATGATCTTGCAGAGTTATTTATAAAACGCTTAGAATTGATTGCAAGACCTATACTTATGAGATCCAAGCTCCTGATTTATGTTTGGGGACATGCTATTTTACATAACAATTATACATATTAGGTCAACAAGTTATCAAGAACACTCCCCAATGCAATTGTTTCACGATCAAGAATCAAATATTTTTCATCTAAGAATTTTTGGTTGTTCAGTATATGTCCCAATTTTTCCACCACAACGTACAAAATGGGTTCTCAAAGGAGGATAGGATTTTATGTTGGATATGAGTCTCTATCTATAATTAAATATCTTAAGTCATTAACTAGAAATTTATTTACAGTATGATTCGCTAACTATCATTCTAACTAGACTATATTTCCAACATTGGGGGGAAACAAACAGTTAGAAAAGAAGATCTCTAGGAATGAATTATATTTATCTAACTTTGATCCTCGAACAAATCAGTGTGAACATAAAGTTCAAAAGATAATTCATTTACAAACGATTACAAATCAATAACTAGATGCATTTATTGACTTTAAAAGAATAAGTAGGTCTCATATTCTAGCTGTAAATACTTCGATAAGAATTGAAGTCCCTAAAAGACAACCTAAAGTTGATAGTGAATCTATACCATGCCATAAACGTGGAAGACCATTCGGTTCTAAAGATAAAAATCCTCGAAAAAAGAAAAGAGAAACTAAGCAAGATGGTCAGGAAGACGACAGAGTTTTGAAAAATCTAGTTGACATAATTAATAAAATTCCGAAAGAAATACAAGAGAATGAAGAAATTTCAATTAATTATGTCACTAAAGGAAAAAAAATAAAACTAAAGCACAATACTTGTTGACAATATTTTTGCATATAATGTGTCGCTAAATATTACGGAAGAAAATAAAGATTTTCATCTTATCTCTATAGAGGAATGTAAAAGTAAAAAAGATTGGTCAACGAGGAAATACACAATTTACTCATAATTAAACTCATTTAAAAATATGGAGTTTTTGGACTATCCATACACCAAAAGGTGTAAAACTGGTGGGATATATATGGGTATTTGTGCGAAAAAGAAATGAGAAATATAAAGTTGTGAGATATAAAGCTAGACTCGTCGCAAAAGATTTTACCCAAAAATCGGGTATTAATTATGACGAGACGTATTCTCCAGTGGTGGATGCAATAACATTGCGATACCTACTTTGTTTGGCAGTGGTTGAAAAACTTGAAATTTATCTAATAGATATAGTTACAGTCTATTTATATGGCTCGTTGGATATTGATATATATAAAAATTCATAAAGAATTTAGATTACCAGATGTAAATAAACTAAATTTCCAGGAAATTTATTCAATAAAGCTAAATAGAGCTTTATATGGATTGAAGCAATCTGGTCGGATGTAGTATAATTGTCTTAGTGAGTGCTTGCTTAAAGTAAATTTTAAGAATGATTCAATTTGTCCATGTATCTTGTTTTAAGAAAATATGGATATAGTTTTGTAATAATATCTATTAATGTTAATGATTTAAACATCATTGGAACTATACTATCAACTATTTTAAGAAAAAATTTGAAATGAAAGACCTTGGAAAAATAAGATATTGTTTGGGTCTTCAGATTAAGCATCTGAGTGAAAAAAATATTTATTAATCAATCAAATTATGTGGATAAAGTACTTAACAAGATTTTATAAAGATGCTCAGATTTTATAAAGATAAAGTTCATCCATTAAGTATACCAATGATTGTGAGACGACTTGATGTGAAAAAAGATATTTTTCGACCTCGAGAAAAAAATGAAGAACTTTCAAGTCCTGACGTTCCATACCTAAGTGATATTGGTACACTTACATATCTTGCTAATAATATTTGACCAGACATATCATTTACAGTAAATTTACTAGCAAGATATAGTTCTTTTCCAACTCGAAGACATTAGAATGGAGTTAAACATATTTTTAGATATCTTGCTAGTAAGATATTTGTTAGATCCACATTAAGCTAAATCACAAACAAGTTAATTATTCACTATAGGGAGTACAACCATTTCATGGTGGTTAGTGAAACAAACTTTGGTTTCCACTTTCTAACCATGTAGAAATTTTAGCAATTCACGAAACAAATCGTGAATGTGTTTGGCTACGATCAATATCACAACACAGAAGAGAAGCATGCGGATTATCAAGAAGTAGAGAACATGCAACGACACTGTATGAAAACAATGCTGCTTGTATAGCTCAATTGAAAGAAGGATACATCAAAGGTGACAAGACAGAATCTATTCCACCAAAATTCTTTACTCATGATCTTCAAAGGAAAGGGGAAATCAATATCCAAGAAATAAGCTCAAGGGACAACCTAGCTGATTTATTTATTAAAACTCTTCTCACATCAACATTTGAGAAGCTTATACAAAGGATCATAGTGCTTGTTTGAAATATTTTAAAGGATGACTAAATCAGGAAAGAATGCATTGCACTCTTTTTTCCTTCACCAAATTTTTATTACCATTGGGTTTTTCTTAGTAAATTTTTTAATAAGGTAGTATGACAATGACATACTCTCATATTGAGAATAACATACTCTCATATTGAGAATAACATACTCTTTTTCTTTCACTAAGATTTTCCCATGAGGTTTTTTATAATAAAATTTTAATGAGATATTTAGCTATTTTTTGGTATAGCGAACAGACATTTAAGGAAAAGTGTTATAAATGAATGTTTTTGGAACTTTTAGTCTCATTATGAATAGATAAGTTATAAGATATACAATTAATATAAATAATACATTATGCACCTATACGATATTATGATGTTGGATATATTCTCCTCTCATTCTCTCTCTTATGTACACATATAAAATATCATATTAATTATAAATACGCTTCAGAAAATTCTTCTAAAATTCTCATAACCTTATTTATCACCAATAAACCAATCTATGATCTTGGAATTCCAAAATCAATATTAAAATTTCTTTTATTGTTTTTTTAATTATAAATAGATAATTATAATAATTTTCGGAGATTAATATTTTCCTCCAATATTCCAATTTACTTCTTGAATCTATAATCAATATTGGTCTATGGGTTAAGGCCCACTAACAATAATGATACTCAATTGGGCTTTCTGACCCAAACTGTTCAAATTTTCAGGAATTTACATACAAAGTCATGGAACCTTCTATAGAGATCAAAATCTAGTAGCCTATCACCTGGTGGAGATCGCCGCCAATAGTGCGATATTTACATTCCATGCCGGATCAGGTTATCCAGTTTTTTCAAATCTCACGTATACTCTTTATTTTAGGTTTGAGCCTCCTTTCTAGTTCCGACTTTTCATTGTGTTTATTGTTACTTTTTATATTGTTTGAGGAATTATTAGGTTTATCTTTTCTTCTCCATATTTTTAAACATAGACTTGACTACGCGTGACAACGTGTTGTCGAAATATCACCCACATGCTGATAGCATCAGGCCCCAATTTATTGAGGAGAAGGGACCAAATTCAGCTATGGACTACACTTGGGGGAGGGGGCGACATATTTTTCGATTAATGTATAGGCTCCCCCAAGACAGTGTAACAAAATTTTAACTGTAGAAACTTCCAATGATGAGAGGAATAAGATGTGGATTGTTGTATACAATTGGTAAAAAGATCTAGTCTCATCTGTTGTTTTGTGTCCGTGTCATCATCATGGGTCCTTCTAAATGTATTGAATCCGTCTTTGTTCAGATATCGTTAAGAGACCATCAGGCATGGCCCCTGCTCTTTGTTAGTACGTATTTGTATTGCATCCAGAGTTCACACGGACCCCAGTAATCCAACCACTCTCGTTCTGGGTCTGGCATGGCCGGGACAGGTGGGTGGCGATGGACGTCACATATAAAGGATTGGTGTGTGCGAAATTGTGATGGTGCTTAAGATAGTCAAACCAATGCGATCATAATGGAAACCTCAAACTGGGCAGTAATATACAAGAGGTCTAACCAAATTAATTTTTATTACAGGAAATTGCAAGATTCAAGACCACAATCAAAGTCTTTGCACAGTGAAGAACAGAACAGCTTTTCAAGGATAAACCTCAATGAGAGCTCTGGTTCCTAATATGTGGTTCATCTTGTAGTTGCTGAAACCAGCATCAAAGAAGAGTTTGGACCAATCATTTTCAGTCCTCTGTCGACCTCCCACTTTTACCATCATTTCCATGTCAAAGAACAACTGTGCTACCGTGGATTTCTCATCCAAATCTTGGGTTCCCATTACAATCTCAATGATAATAACTTTCCCTCCCTGGCTTCCCCTCCTTGTCTCTATTGCCTCTTTGCACTTGACTAGGATTTTTACACAATCCTCGTCATTCCAGTCATGCAATACCCACTGTTTGTCAATTTTCATCACAAGCTTAGTTAATTACCACCAGAAGAAGTTTGTTCGTGTCTGCAAATAAGAAACAACAGAGGAAACATTGAAATAGACACAAAACTCGATATGTATATATATATACCTTCAGTAGAACAGCATCCGCAGGTGGAACTGATTCGAACATGTCTCCTCCGAGAAATTTCAGGTTCTTGCTGCTTTTCATTTCAGCAACCACATGTGGGAGATCCAATGCAATGCATTCCATGTTAGGGAATGCTTCGGCAATGTTCCTGGCCATGGTTCCTGTGCCTCCTCCAACGTCCACCAGTGTCCTCACCCCATCGAACACGCCCGTGCACTTGGCAAGCACCACACTACTAGCCAAACAGGAGTCACTAGCCATGGCTTCATTGAAAATATCATTAAGTCTAGTATCCTGGCTTGTATATTCCCAAAGTGTCTTCCCGTGAGCAGTAGTGAATGGAGTAGGATCATCATTTTGGAACCAGGAGTCCAAACACTGCCATGACTTAATTATAGCGGGGTCATGCACCAAGAGTATAAACGATCTCATGCTCATGGGGTTGTCCTTGAGGATGAGACGAGAAGCCAGGGTTAGTGAATAACATTCTTGGTGGTCATGGTTTCGCTCTTTCTGAACAGAAAAGAAACCTGACTGCACAAGAACACCCATAAGACGATGAACATACTGAGCCTTGGTCGGGTGGATTGGCAATGCAGCCACCAGCTCTGAAAGTCTCATGGGCTTACCATGTCCATGTAGGATGTCTGGAATGCCCAGCTGAAGTGCACATTTTATGGATATGGAGTTTATATAGCTGCATGTATGATTCCATACATGAGTTTGAGCTTCAAGAATTTGATCCACGCTTTCCTCCCTAGTGAACTCCATCTCCATCTTCAGGAAATGCTAATATGTTTATATAAATACACGTAGGTCACAGTATAGGTTATGGCCTTCGTGCCTTCTTCCTGTCCACAAAACAAAGTTTCAACTTCTTGCGCAATCTGTGTTATGGATAACAACCTAATCATTTCACATCTTTTTTCTCATCATTCACGTGGTCGGACCACACGCCAGCCTCACCATTTTTCTTTTTGTTTTTTTATATGGACAATTTCTACCTTCATCCCATCCCATACTTCCCTCTTTCTGTCTAGTTAAATTTCGAATCCAGTTCTCTCCTATTTCCGCAAAGAGTCATACTATCTGAGCTCACCCTTCTTGTATCTTTCTGATGAAAAATGAAATAAATATCACGCAGGTAAACTAAAATTAAAACGAAAATTAAACAGAAAAAGAAAAATAATTGCGGGAAATGGAAATCATCTTCTAAGGTCACAAAGATCAACAAATTGGACAACAATATAGAGATATTAGTATAGAGAAAACAAATGCTTATCAAAAATAAAACTCAATGAGGGCTCTAATTCCTGGTATTTGATTCATCTTGTAGCTGCTGAAACCAGCATCAAAGAAGAGATTTGACCAGTCTTTCTCAGTTCTCTCTCGACCTCCAAGTGTAACCATCATCTCCACGTCAAAGAAGATGTGTGCTGAGTGATACTTCTGATCCATGTTTGGGCTTCCTATCAAAGTCTCTATGATCATGTTTGGGTATAAATAATAATGTAAATATCTATCAAACTTATTTCTTAATTAATGTATAAATAAAATCCCAAGTTGGTGAATAACAACTTAATAATTGTATACTTATGATAATGATGACATATCTTAATCTTTCATAATAGCTAGAAAAAGAATGATTGAACTCACTAACTGTATACTCTTTATTTTAGGTTAGAGTTTCTTTTATAATATTTTGATAATGAAATATTATTTTATTTGCCCTCGGGGCCAATCCAAGACGTCGTTGTACATGGAATCCGGTGGTGGCTCGTTTCAAAGGCAAGCTAGCCTCTTGGAAAGGCTCCCTGCTATCGCTGGGTGGTAGACTTACCTTGGTGAAAACGGTGCTTAACAGTCTGCCTGTTTACTACATGTCATTTTTTCAGATACCCGAGGGAGTACGGAAAGACTTGGAGAAGTGGACGAAGCGCTTTCTGTGGGATGGCACAGCAGAGAAACGCTGTATGTGCAAAGTGAACTGGTCAATGGTTACCCGAACAAAGGATAATGGGGGTGCAGGCATGGGATGCTTGAAGCTTCGCAATACTGCCTTACTCATGAAATGGAGCTATCGTCTTGCCAGCGATTCTGGTTCTTTATGGAGCAAGGTAATCCAGCAGAAGTATAACCCTTCCCTCAGATCGGAAGGTATAGTCTGTGCTGCTAGGAATGTCTCGGCTCTATGGACTGGCATAGTGAGGATCAGCAGATTGTTATTGCCTACTGGGCGTTGCATATCCTCACTGTACCGTTGGAAATTGGGTAACGGCGGTTCCATTGATTTTTGGCATGACGTATGGTGTGGTCCAGACCCCTTATGCATGGTATTCCCAAGATTACATGCGGTATCTATGCTGAAGGAGGGACCAGTGTTGCAGTTTGGGGAGATGCATGGTACAGTTTGGCAATGGCAATTCATTTGGCGGCGTGAATTATTCACGTGGGAGGCAGAGGAAGTCGGTTGCCTGTTAGAAAGGCTGGCGGAGTTTCGACCAAATCCAGCGGAGGAAGATTGTCTGAGGTGGGGCGACCGGCTGGATCCTTTCTCAGCCAAAGTCTGCTATCAATCGCTAGAGGCGAGTGTCCCAATGGCCAACGACCGGATGATCCCCAACGTTTGGCGCCATCAGGGCGCCCCCAAATGGCAGACATTCATGTGGCTGGCATGCAGAGAGAAGTTGTCAACAAAGGACACCTCATCAGGATAGGCATCCTCCCTGACTCTCAGCAATATTGCGATGCCTGCGGAGGTGAGGAAGGAGATTCCAACCACATCCCCTTACATTGCAGGAAGGCGTGGGCTTGCTGGTGTTTGTTATTTCGGAACTGGGGACTCAGTTGGGTGCAGCCACAGTCCATGACCGAATTATTTGTCCAATGGCAAGGCTTCCCAATCCCATCCCGATGGCGAGGACTCTGGTATGTGATGCTATTCTCATGTGCTTGGAGTATCTGGTTGGGCAGGAACTACTGTCTTCTCCACGAAAAATTTTATTGTTCCTGCCCAACCAGATACTGAAGGATGAGTTTGCGCTTCAAGAATTTGATCCACACTTTCCTCCCTAGTGAACTGCATCTCCACTTAAGGAAACCACTCACCAGCTTCAGGAAATTCTTATCTGTTTACATAAATACACGAGCTCACAGAATATGTTATGGCCTGCGTGCCCTCTTCCTGTCCACTAAACAAAGTTTGACCTTGCTGCGCAATCTGGGTCATGGCCTATTTTGTTCTGCTGTAATAACTACCACAGGCCCGGGCCCCAGCCCAATGGATCTGAATGTGAGTGTGTACGCATGGTCGGATCATACGCCATTCACGTGGTCGGACCATACGCCAACCTGCCCCTTCTTGTATCTTTCCGATGGATATGTTATACGCCAACATGACATATAAAAATTACATTTTTGAAAAAAAAAAAAAGTAAATGAGGGAAATGGAAATCATGTTCTCAGGTAACAAAGAATTGAAAGAGCCCTTAGCATATCAACTTCCTGGGTAAGCTGAAGCTTTAACAAAGAATTGAAACCAAACAGACCAACAATATATAAGGTTAAACCAAACACAAACTTCATCGATTCTAGGCCATACATATTTAGAGTCTAGCACACTTTTGATTCAGAATTACACAACAGAGCAAACCATAGCTTGTCAAGGATAAACCTCAATGAGTGCTTTAATTCCTAGTATTTGGTTGATCTTGTAGTTGCTGAAACCAGCATCAAAGAAGAGTTTAGACCAGTCTTTCTCAGTTCTCTCTCGACTTCCAACTGTAACCATCATCTCCATGTCTAAGAATAGGTGTGCTTGAGTGATCTTCTGATCCATGTTTTGGCTTCCCATCACAGCCTCTATGATCATGACTTTCCCTCCCTGGCCTCCCCTTTTCAAAATTGCCTCTTTGCACTTCACAAGTATCTTCAGACAATCTTCATCAGTCCAGTCGTGCAATATCCACTGTTTCTCAAATTTCATCACAAATTACAACAAATCAACGCCGTTTCTTGCAAATTTACAATTCTCAAGTCACGGATAGTACATAGCTAGATACATATAATTACCTTTAGCAAGATAACATCTGCAGGTGGAATTGATTCAAGCATGTTCCCACCAAGAAATTTCAAGTTCTTGGTGTCTTGCAGATCAACAACCACATGAGGGAGATCCAATACAAAGCATTCCATGTCTGGGAAGGCTTCAGCAATGTTCCTGGCCATGGTTCCTGTGCCTCCTCCAACGTCCACCAGGGTCTTCACCCCATCGAACACACCCTTCCATTTGCCGAGCAGCACATAACTAACAAAAACGCCATCACTCGCCATGGCTTTATTAAAGACTTCATTAAATCTTGGATCCTGGCCTCCATATTCCCAAAAAAAGTGTCGTTGGGTTTTGAAGCCCCATGTTGAATTGGATATCATTATAGTTTTCTTGAGTTTAGCCCTATATTTTCTCTAATTGTATAGTTTTTTATTTATCTATAAATACATAACTATCGAGGAGGTTATCCTTAGTAAGGTATTATCACTAAAAATTTCTGAATTTTTTTCTTTTTTCTCTTTTATTATTTTAAATTTAAGATGTGAACAGTCTCATAACAAAGTATTTCTGTCGAAATATATAAAATCTGTCTATGTTCAGATATAGTTAAGAGACCATAAGGTAGGACCGTGACTTCTGTTATAGAATTTGTACATGGCCCCTGCTCTTTGGTAGTACGTATTTGTATTTCATCCAGAGTTCACACGGTCCCTAGTAATCCAGCCACTCTCGGGGTAAATCTACGGTGCTGTGTTCCTGAAACAATTTATGATGCTGATATCAGGTGTCCTATAGATTTATCCACCATTCTCGTTCTGAGTCAGGGCCGGGACTGGTGGGTGCGATATAGACATCACATGTAGAGGATTGGTGTATGTTAAATTGTGATGGTGCTTAAGATAATCAAACCTAGGCAATCATAATGGAAACCTCAAACTGGGTAGTAATATACAGGAGGTCTAACCAAAATAATTTTTATTACAGGACATTGCAAGATTCAAGACCACAATCAAAGTCTTTGCACAGTAAAGAACAGAACAGTTTTTCAAGGATACACCTCAATGAGAGCTTTGGTTCCTAATATGTGGTTGATCTTGTAGTTGCAGACCAATCATCAAAGAAGAGTCTAGACCAATCATTTTCAGTCCTCTGTCGAACTCCCACTTTTGCCATCATTTCCATGTCAGACCTCCCACTTTTACCGTCATTTCCATGTCAAAGAACAGCTAGCTGTGCTACAGTGGACTGCTCATCCAAATGTTAGGTTCCATCACAATCTCTATGATAATGACTTTTCCTCCCTGGCTTCCCCTCCTTGTCTCTATTGCCTCTTTGCACTTGACTAGGATTTTTGCACAATCCTCGTCATTCTAGTCATGCAATACCCACTGTTTGTCAATTTTCATCACAAGCTTTGTTAATGACCACAGTATAGGTTATGGCCTTCGTGCCTTCTTCTTGTCCACAAAACAAAGTTTCAACTTCTTGCGCAATCTGTGTTACGGATAACAATCTAATTATGGCCATAAACCTATTCGGATGGATAATGGTAGTAAATTTATATCTAAAAACCTTTATAGATTATTATATGTCAATTAGAATAAAAATTGAACATTCTGTTGCGTTCATATACAAAATGATCTTGCAGAGTCATTTATAAAACGCTTAGAATTGATTGCAAGACCTATACTTAAGAGATCCAAGCTCCTGATTTATGTTTGGGGACATGCTATTTTACATAACAATTATACATATTAGGCCAACAAGTTATCAAGAACACTCCCCAATGCAATTGTTTCACGATCAAGAATCAAATATTTTTCATCTAAGAATTTTTGATTGTTCAGTATATGTCCCAATTTTTCCACCACAACGTACAAAATGGGTTCTCAAAGGAGGATAGGATTTTATGTTGGATATGAGTCTCTATCTATAATTAAATATCTTAAGTCATTAACTAGAAATTTATTTACAGTATGATTTTTTTGAGGAATATCGACGATATATTAAGCATATAAGTAACAAATACAGTGGAAGACAATGAAACATTGTGCTCCCTAAATAGCCTAAATGAAACTGCCAGATACCAGACACATGTGACGGTATCAGACATTTACATTTGCCCGACAAACTATGAAACCAGTAAGGAAACAAAATCACCTGTAGCTAACAAGTTCAAACTATCAAAGCAGACATCCTTAAGATTAGATTTAGCCCAACAAAAACCATGCCGCAAACCATTATAAAATATGTCAGTAGCGCTACAGGTTTCATGTCTGAAAATCCTATGGTTACGACCCAGCCAAATGCTCCATGTGAGTGAAAATAACAGGGTGTACCACAAACCTTGCCAGCGACGCGGAATCTGATACCCCTCCCATTGCACAAACAAAGCAGCCATGGAGCGAGGTTGTACCCATACTAAGCCCCAATGCTTGAAAAGGAGTGACCAACTGATCCATGCCTGTTTACAATCAAGCACAATATGATTTGAGTCCCCTTCAACTGCTCCACATGCCTCGCAATATTGATCAGTCTCTGTTAAAAGACCAAGTCGGAGTAAGTGACCCTTGGTGGTAAGCTTCTCCCTGCACGCGAGCCACATGAAAGCTTGCCATTTAGGTGCTCCCTGCTTGCGCCAGACATTTGGAATCTGCTGCTCACTATGAAGGACTAAACCTTCAGTCAATGTTGTATAGCAATGACGCACCGAAAAAGGACGCATCTGAGATCCCCATGACAGCATATCTTCATCCGCAAGTGAAGGTCGGATCCCATCCAGTGACGACCATAAGGCGTCCGACTTCAGTTTCCTCCCATGCAAAAAGAGTTCTCCGCCAAAGAAAAGACCAACACCAATCCTCGCCACTGAAGGTCCCAAACCGCCATACTGCACCTTCTTTATCCAATGATAATGCATACAAGCGAGGGAAAAGAAAGCGTAAAGGGATACTACTGCACCAAACATCATGCCAGAAAACAATGGAGTCCCCTTTACCTAGACGCCAACGATAGGAAGCAGATAGGCACTGACCGTTTGGCAGCAGTGAGCTGCTCGTCCGTACAATACCCCTCCATATGGCAGAACCACCTGATACAGGACTCACGATACCATCAGGCCTCAACTTAGGCTGATATTTTTGTTTTATGACCTGACTCCACAGTGAGCAAGTATCTGTAGCTAGTCTGTAACTCCACTTCATTAACAGAGCGTCATTCCTCAGTTTTAGACAACCCAATCCCGCCCCACCATGGTCTGGCGATCGCACAGCCACGTCCCAACGCACCTTGCATAAACAGCGCTGGTCCACCTTTCCTACCCATAAAAATCGTCGCATCCATTTATCAAAATCTTTCCGAACTCCAACAGGCATTTGAAAGAAAGTCATGTAGTATACCGGTAAGCTGTTTAACACTGATTTCAGCATAGTAATGTGTCCCCCCAAAGACAGCAAGGAACCCTTCCAGGAGGCCAGCTTGCTTTTAAAACGATCAATCACTGTCAACCATCTACTTTTCCTTCGCGGATTTGCCCCAAGAGGCACCCCTAGATACTGAAGCGGTAAGGACTGGAGCTGACAATGAAGATGTGCCGCCATAAGTCTAGCCTCCTCTAATGGCACATTGAGGCCTACTAAACCAGATTTAAAGAAGTTAATCTTTAATCCGGATAGTAGCTCAAAGCACCTCAATAGTCTTTTCATCCCGCAAATGCTTTGCTGGTCACCCTTGCTGAAAAAGATCACGTCGTCGGCATATTGTAAATGCGTTAGCCGTAAAGTCCCAACCGGGATTCCTTGGACCAATTGACAATCCCCTGCTACACCAATCATACGGGACAACACTTCTGCCACTAGATTGAACAATAGTGGAGACAGCGAGTCTCCTTGGCGCAGGCCACGACCCATAGCAAACTCCTCAGTAGGGCCCCCGTTAATGAGCACGGAACAGCGAGCTGTGGATATACACATCTGAATCCATTTGCGCCACTTATCGCCAAATCCCATCTTGCCCAACACCTCAAGTAGAAAGACCCAATCCACCGAATCATAGGCCTTTTGGAAATCCAATTTAAAGCACCAGCCCCGTTGTTTGGATGTCTTCATTGAATGAATGACTTCATTTGCAACCATGATGGAGTCCGCTATGTACCGCCCCTCCATAATGCCGGTTTGAAAAGGAGATATAAGCTGGTCCATCACTCCTTTGAGGCGATGCGCTAAGAGCTTAGCAATAATTTTATACAGGCTGTTTATAAGACTAATAGGACGATATGCATGAAAATCAGCCGCTCCTGTAACCTTGGGGATTAAGGTGATAAAACTGGTGTTTATACCACGAGGCATATCCCCACTAGAGTGGAATTCCTTCACCAGCGTCATTATCTCATCGCCAATTACGGACCACGCCTTCTTGATGAAATAAAAGTTAAAGCCATCAGGACCCGAGGCCTTATGGCTGCCACAATCCCAAACAGCTCTTTTGATTTCCTCATCCAGGAAAGGACCTTCAAGGCTGGTGGCTGCCAAAGGAGATAAGCTGGGGAGGGGAAGTCGGCCCAGGCCTACACTCCTGGCTCCCTCACACGCAAACACCTTCCTGAAATGTCTAACCGCCTCTGTTTTGATTTCTATTGGTGTACATTTGATCTCCTCATTAATTTTGACAGCACCAATAAAGTTAGAGCACCGGCGGATAGAAGCATAGGAGTGGAAAAACTTGCTTGTTTTTATCCCCCAATTTGAGCCAATGTTGTCTGGATTTCTGCTGCCACATAGCCTCCAATTTCTGTTTCAACTCCCATTTGTGAGACTGTAATTCTTCATAACGTCGTTGTGAGCCCACTCCCCACTCGCTACGAGTCTGATCAAGAGTGTCTAAATCAGCCAAAAGCACCTTCATCTTATTTTCTAATTCTCCAAAAACCTCTTTGTGCCAAACTTGCAGCTGCTTAAGCAGAAAATTCAACTTTTTAACCACACAAAAATTTCCAGGAAAGTGAAGCCCCGCTGCCTGCCAATAATTGTCAAACAAAACCAGAAACTTTTTATCCTCCCACCAAAGATCCCACGACCGGAATGGCCGAATTCCCCAGAAATAGGAATCGGCTTTCAAAATCAGTGGGACATGATCCGAGAGCCCTTTATTGCTAGCATACAGCCGATGGCTACTGAAATACAGGCTCCATGATGGAGAAACCAAAACCCGGTCGATGCGTGAAGCTCGCTGCGCAGTAAACCAAGTGAACTCTTTACCAAGCAGAGGCATATCGATCAGGCCGGCTTGAAATGTGAAAGTCCGGAAGCAACAAGCCGCAACCCTATTGAAAGCACTGCCCATCCGTTCCGTGGCGTGAGCTGACTCATTGAAATCACCTAGAATCACCCATGGACTTTCATCCATGGATTTCCTACTTCGTATCTCTTCCCAC
Source organism: Passiflora organensis (assembly GCA_019739055.1). Taxonomy (NCBI): domain Eukaryota; kingdom Viridiplantae; phylum Streptophyta; class Magnoliopsida; order Malpighiales; family Passifloraceae; genus Passiflora; species Passiflora organensis. The sequence goes on from JAEPBF010000181.1 coordinate 383,928, forward strand.
AAAATCCCGCGTTCAGCCACCACATTGGGAGCATGTAAGCCTACACATACGAAACAAAATCCAGAAGTGCGGAGCCTCATCACCATTAGTAGCCACCGCTCAAATTTTTCCACACTGATAGTTTGTACATGTGCATCATCCCATAGACAAGCAATACCTCTGGACTGCCCATGAGCGTCAATGGCCGCCCACTTAATATTCTGTCCACGCCATAAACGGCCTGCTAGCCGATCAGAGAAATTTTCCAGCTTGGTCTCACATAAAAACAGAACCCCCAGCTGTTCCTTATTAATAAGAGTATTGATGTGTTGCCCCTTCATCCTACCTCGACATCCTCGTACGTTCCATAGAGCGAAATTAATCATCACAACATAAAAATCCCTAATGCGTACTAACCTGCAGCAGCACTGCTAGGTGCAGTGAGCTTGCCACTCCTTGCCTTCCTCAAGAATCCGGGTCTTCAAACTACGCCGAATGGAAGCCTTTGTTTGCTTGCGACTTAAACCCAACGTCTCCAAGACCTCCAACGATTTCTGTACCTCGGTATCAATCGGACTGGTAGCCAGTTCTGGTCTGGAACAGGTCTTATCCGATCCACCAGCGATCAGTTCTTGGGGAGCTCGCAAGAAGGAGGGATCTTCAACCGGAGGAAATGCCTGTCCCGCCCCCTGCAGCCTAGTTCGATCTGAAGACAAGCTGCCTGTGGGCTTAAGAAGTTTTAGCTTTTTCGGTTTCCCAGTCCTATTGTCGGCTGCTCTGCCTTTAACCCCCAGACTGGAAGCTTTGGTGCCCTCCTTTCTCATCCGAGCGAAAGCCATATCTTCGTATAAACCCGTAAAATCAATAGACTCCTCTGCAACAGCTTGGGGTAAACACTCAGATATGGCCCTGCGAGAAAACTGATGATGTCCGTGTCCACTTGCTGTGTCTGGAACCGTAGAAAAATCAGGGGCAGTGAGATTACTCCATTGCCCCCCACTTTGCACCGAGGAAAGAGAGTGGTCTCCAGTGAAGAGACGCACGTGTGGGATATGTGTTACAGGAGCAGACGGTAACACAACCGGCTCTTGTAGACAAGTATCCGAAACCACCTCACCCTTGTTGGCTCTGGCGGTCCTACCAGTGTCCACATTGTTGACTCCTAGCACATCCTGCCGACAATATTCTTGAAGCTCAGCAGAAAACGTACTGCCTTTTTCCTCAGCAGGCTGGTCCTGCTCTCCTTCTGCAGTATGATGATTGGCTGGGACTGAGAAGCTGTTATTCCCAACCCCTCCTGTCATCATGTTGCTGCCATCGGGCCCCACAAAATCTCTCTCTTGCACTTCTTCCACACTAACCATGAACAGTGTATTCTCTACCAGTAACTGTATACTCTCCTGGATTGGCGGTAGACTGTTGGTTTCAATTTGTAACACCACCACGTCTAACCGTTCCCAGGTGACTGAATGCCTGTGAATCTTTACCAACGTGCCTATTGGTTGGACAAGTTGCCTAAATGAAGCTTCAAACCATGCATGCAGGGGATCTCCAGCCACCTTTACCCAGCATATCCGTCTGTGCCCTGTGTCCTCGTGTGTCCACGGATGAATATCAAAGAACAATCCTTGCCAAAAGCAGATGTTGGAACTAAGTTCCTGTCTCATCAAATCGGCTGTGGCAAAAGTTAGAAGATGCCGATGGCCCCCCATAGTTGCACTGACAACCCCCTTAGGTAGAAAAGCATTGTCAAAAGATCCATCACAGCAAGATCCAACAGCGCTCCTCTGTAGCTTCTCTTGAATGTCAGCGGTAGGAAAAATCACCACAGACTTAGTATTTCCTTCGGTACAGGTTGGTCTGCGGGTAACGTCTGCATAAGTCCTCCTATCACGCTCCCTCCACTTGTTTGGGACCGGTTCCCCGGGGATGTGGTTCGGCGTTACTGCCACGGGTCGGCTGACAGATCCTGCACGACGTGAAACAAAACTAACACCATAGCGGGCAACATTGAATCGCATCCGGGTATGAACACCAAGAGCGGAGGTAAGTCTTCTTAGTCGAGCATCCTCCTGATACCCACACCGAACAAACTTTGCAAAACCAAAACGAGAACCCCGATTGGTTTTACGCTGGGAGATGAACACATCAGCGACCGGTTCAATCAACGCAATCTCCCGGAAAAGCCTGCTGGAATCCCAGTCCGCTGGAACTCCTTCAATGAAATAAGAGATGTATCTGTCGAGACTGAAGACCTTTGCTGGGTCCCACTGGGTATGAACTTGACTGGGTTGACCACGAGCAGGCAAAGGAGAGGGTGGTGGAGAACCTTGAGTCTCTTGGGAATGCCCTGCTAGAATCGGATGATGGAGCCGAGATAAGGGAATGTGGTGTGGACCAGTAGGTTGACGGGCGTTATTCGCAGGATCCCACGTAGGAGCAGGCTGTCTTGGCTGATCCTTGGCGTTCGGTTGAAACAGACTGGGTACTGGTGTTTTCCCAGCACTCAGCTGTAAGTGATGAGGAGCAGGAGAGTGAGAGCTGGGTGTGTGGTGAGGTGCAATGGTAGGGAAGGGTTTAGTGAGAGGTGGGAGGTTTTGGGAGGTGAGAGAATCCATTTTGCCCTCTTCTTGACGTGTCTTTTACGATAGGGAGGTGAATCACATGGGATCCCTTCTTCGTCTCTAAATACAGTATATATTTACAGTATGATTCGCTAACTATCATTCTAACTAGACTATATTTCCAACATTGGGGGGGAAACAAACAGTTAGAAAAGAAGATCTCTAGGAATGAATTATATTTATCTAACTTTGATCCTCGAACAAATCAGTGTGAACATAAAGTTCAAAAGATAATTCATTTACAAATGATTACAAATCAATAACTAGATGCATTTATTGACTTTAAAAGAATAAGTAGGTCTCATATTCCAGCTGTAAATACTTCGATAAGAATTGAAGTCCCTAAAAGACAACCTAAAGTTGATAGTGAATCTATACCATGCCATAAACGTGGAAGACCATTCGGTTCTAAAGATAAAAATCCTCGAAAAAAGAAAAGAGAAACTAAGCAAGATGGTCAGGAAGACGACAGAGTTTTGAAAAATCTAGTTGACATAATTAATAAAATTCCGAAAGAAATACAAGAGAATGAAGAAATTTCAATTAATTATGTCACTAAAGGAAAAAAAATAAAACTAAAGCACAATACTTGTTGACAATATTTTTGCATATAATGTGTCGCTAAATATTACGGAAGAAAATAAAGATTTTCATCTTATCTCTATAGAGAAATGTAAAAGTAAAAAAGATTGGTCAATGAGGAAATACACAATTTACTCAGAATTAAACTCATTTAAAAACATGGAGTTTTTGGACTAGTCCATACACCAAAAGGTGTAAAACTGGTGGGATATATATGAGTATTTGTGCGAAAAAGAAATGAGAAATATAAAGTTGTGAGATATAAAGCTAGACTCGTCGCAAAAAGTTTTACCCAAAAATCGGGTATTAATTATGATGAGACGTATTCTCCAGTGGTGGATGCAATAACATTGCGATACCTACTTTGTTTGGCAGTGGTTGAAAAACTTGAAATTTATCTAATAAATATAGTTACAGTCTATTTATATGGCTCGTTGGATATTGATATATATAAAAATTCATAAAGAATTTAGATTACCAGATGTAAATAAACTAAATTCCCAGGAAATTAATTCGATAAAGCTAAATAGAGCTTTATATGGATTGAAGCAATCTGGTCGGATGTAGTATAATTGTCTTAGTGAGTGCTTGCTTAAAGTAGATTTTAAGAATGATTCAATTTGTCCATGTATCTTTTTTTTAGAAAATATGGATATAGTTTTGTAATAATATCTATTAATGTTAATGATTTAAACATCATTGGAACTATACTATCAACTATTTTAAGAAAAAATTTGAAATGAAAGACCTTGGAAAAATAAGATATTGTTTGGGTCTTCAGATTAAGCATCTGAGTGAAAAAATATTTATTTATCAATCAAATTATGTGGATAAAGTATTTAACAAGATTTTATAAAGATAAAGTTCATCCATTAAGTACACCAATGATTGTGAGACGACTTGATGTGAAAAAAGATATTTTTCGACCTCGAGAAAAAAATGAAGAACTTTCAAGTCCTGGCGCTCCATACCTAAGTGATATTGGTACACTAACATATCTTGCTAATAATATTTGACCTAACATATCATTTACAGTAAATTTACTAGCAAGATATAGTTCTTTTCCAACTCGAAGACGTTAGAATGGAGTTAAATATATTTTTAGATATCTTGCTAGTAAGATATTTGTTAGATCCACATTAAGCTAAATCACAAACAAGTTAATTATTCACTATAGGGAGTACAACCATTTCATGGTGGTTAGTGAAACAAACTTTGGTTGCCACTTTCTAACCATGTAGAAATTTTAGCAATTCACGAAACAAATCGTGAATGTGTTTGGCTACGATCAATATCACTACACAGAAGAGAAGCATGCGGATTATCAAGTAGTAGAGAACATGCAACGACACTGTATGAAGACAATGCTGCTTGTATAGCTCAATTGAAAGAAGGATACATCAAAGGTGACAAGACAAAATATATTCCACCAAAATTCTTTACTCATGATCTTCAAAGGAAAGGGGAAATCAATATCCAGGAAATACGCTCAAGCGACAACCTAGCTGATTTATTTATTAAAACTCTTCTCACATCAACATTTGAGAAGCTTATACAAAGGATCATAGTGCTTGTTTGAAATATTTTAAAGGATGACTAAATCAGGAAAGAATGCATTGCACTCTTTTTTACTTCACCAAATTTTTATTACCATTGGGTTTTTCTTAGTAAATTTTTTAATAAGGTAGTATGACAATGACATACTCTCATATTGAGAATAACATACTCTCATATTGAGAATAACATACTCTTTTTCTTTCACTAAGATTTTCCCATGAAATTTTTTATAGTAAGATTTTAATGAGACATTTAGCTATTTTTTGGTATAGCGAACAGACGTTTAAGGAGAAGTGTTATAAATGAATGTTTTTGGAACTTTTAGTCTCATTATGAATAGATAAGTTATAAGATATGCAATTAATATAAATACTACATTATGCACCTATACGATATTATGATGTTGGATATCTTCTCCTCTCATTCTCTCTCTTATGTACACATAAAATATCATATAAATTATAAATACGCTTCAGAAAATTCTTCTAAAATTCTCATAACCTTATTTATCACCAGACCAATCTATGATCTTGGACGGGCCAGGCGTCTCTCTGACCTGATAACGAATTCCAAAATCAATATTAAAACTTCTTTTATTGTTTTTTTAATCATAAATAGATAATTATAATAATTTTCGGAGATTAATATTTTCCTCCAATATTCTAATTTACTTCTTGAATCTATAATCAACCTTGGTCTATGGGTTAAGGCCCACTAACAATAATGATACTCAATTGGGCTTTCTGACCCAAACTGTTCAAATTTTCAGGAATTTACATACAAAGTCATGGAACCTTCTATAGAGATCAAAATCTAGCAGCCTATCACATGGTGGAGATCGCCGCCAATAGTGCGATATTTACATTCCATGCCGGATCAGGTTATCCAGTTTTTTCAAATCTCACGTATACTCTTTATTTTAGGTTTGAGCCTCCTTTCTAGTTCCGACTTTTCATTGTGTTTATTGTTACTTTTTATATTGTTTGAGGAATTATTAGGTTTATCTTTTCTTCTCCATATTTTTAAACATAGTCTTGACTACGCGTGACAACTTGTCGAAATATCCATAAAGTACCCACAAGCTGATAGCAAGCAGGGTCCAATTTATTGAGGAGGAGGGATCAAATTCAGCTATGGACTACACTTGGGGGAGGGGGACCACATATTCTTCGATTAATGTATAGGCTGCCCCAAGACAGTGTACTGTAGAAACTTCCAATGATGGGAGGAATAAGATGTGGATTGTTGTATACAATTGGTAAAAAGATCTAGTCTCATCTGTTGTTTTGTGTCCGTGTCATCATCATGGGTCCTTCTAAATGTATTGAATCCGTCTTTGTTCAGATATCGTTAAGAGACCATCAGGCATGGCCCCTGCTCTTTGTTAGTACGTATTTGTATTGCATCCAGAGTTCACACGGATCCCAGTAATCCAACCACTCTCGTTCTGGGTCTGGCATGGCCGGGACAGGTGGGTGGCGATGGACGTCACATATAAAGGATTGGTGTGTGCGAAATTGTGATGGTGGTTAAGATAGTCAAACCAATGCGATCATAATGGAAACCTCAAACTGGGCAGTAATATACAAGAGGTCTAACCAAATTAATTTTTATTACAGGAAATTGCAAGATTCAAGACCACAATCAAAGTCTTTGCACAGTGAAGAACAGAACAGCTTTTCAAGGATAAACCTCAATGAGAGCTCTGGTTCCTAATATGTGGTTGATCTTGTAGTTGCTGAAACCAGCATCAAAGAAGAGTTTGGACCAATCATTTTCAGTCCTCTGTCGACCTCCCACTTTTACCATCATTTCCATGTCAAAGAACAACTGTGCTACCGTGGATTTCTCATCCAAATCTTGGGTTCCCATTACAATCTCAATGATAATAACTTTCCCTCCCTGGCTTCCCCTCCTTGTCTCTATTGCCTCTTTGCACTTGACTAGGATTTTTACACAATCCTCGTCATTCCAGTCATGCAATACCCACTGTTTGTCAATTTTCATCACAAGCTTAGTTAATTACCACCAGAAGAAGTTTGTTCGTGTCTGCAAATAAGAAACAGCAGAGGAAACATTGAAATAGACACAAAACTCGATGTGTATATATATATACCTTCAGTAGAACAGCATCCGCAGGTGGAACTGATTCGAACATGTCTCCTCCGAGAAATTTCAGGTTCTTGCTGCTTTTCATTTCAGCAACCACATGTGGGAGATCCAATGCAATGCATTCCATGTTAGGGAATGCTTCGGCAATGTTCCTGGCCATGGTTCCTGTGCCTCCTCCAACGTCCACCAGTGTCCTCACCCCATCGAACACGCCCGTGCACTTGGCAAGCACCACACTACTAGCCAAACAGGAGTCACTAGCCATGGCTTCATTGAAAATATCATTAAGTCTAGTATCCTGGCTTGTATATTCCCAAAGTGTCTTCCCGTGAGCAGTAGTGAATGGAGTGGGATCATCATTTTGGAACCAGGTGTCCAAACAATGCCATGACTCAATTATAGTGGGGTCAAGCATCATGAGTGTCAGAGGTCTCATGCTCAAGGGATTGTCCTCGAGCATGAGACGAGAAGCCAAGGTTAGTGAATAACATTCTTGGTGGTCATGGTTTCTCTCTCTCTGAACAGAAAAGAAACCTGACTGCACAAGAACACCCATAAGACGATGAACATACTGAGCCTTGGTCGGGTGGATTGGCAATGCAGCCACCAGCTCTGAAAGTCTCATGGGCTTACCATGTCCATGTAGGATGTCTGGTATGCCCAGTTGAAGTGCACATTTTATGGATATGGAGTTTATATAGCTGCATGTATGATTCCATACATGAGTTTGCGCTTCAAGAATTTGATCCACGCTTTCCTCCCTAGTGAACTCCATCTCCATCTTCAGGAAATGCTAAATATGTTTTTATAAATACACATAGCTCACAGTATATGTTATGGCCTTCGTGCCTTCTTCCTGTCCACAAAACAAAGTTTCAACTTCTTGCGCAATCTGTGTTATGGATAACAACCTAATCATTTCACATCTTTTTTCTCATCATTCACGTGGTCGGACCACACGCCAGCCTCACCATTTTTCTTTGTTTTTTGATATGGACAATTTCTACCTTCATCCCATCCCATACTTCCCTTATCTGTCTAGTTAAATTTCGAATCCAGTTCTCTCCTATTTCCGCAAAGAGTCATACTATCTGAGCTCACCCTTCTTGTATCTTTCTGATGAAAAATGAAATAAATATCACACAGTCCCTATGACGACGGGTAATAGCACAGAAGTACAGCCCCACTCTCTGTGTGGACGGCATTGCCACTGATGTTCGTCATGGGTCTGCGGTATGGAACGGTATTGTTCACACCAGTAGAATGATCATGACTAATGGGCAGTGCATATCAGCCTTTTACCGCTGGAAATTGGGGAGGGGAGACTCCATTAAGTTTTGGCAAGATGTGTGAGACCCCGTCTTTTTGAGAGTCTAGTCAGCATTCGAATTTAGTTAGATTGTTCGGATTGGTCGATTTGAGTGAGTTGACCCTTTGACTGTCATAGCTGACCTTTTGACCGAGTGATCTGGACATAGTCATAGAGCCTAGGTGTCATGTTTAGAATATTTAGAACGTCATGTCGTTGGTGGTATGTCGATAATTTGCACGACGTGTCGTTTTGGAGATTTAACGTGCATTAGATTAATTAGTCGATTGATGCATTGTTTGAGGTTTGAGTCCTGAGGATATAGCCCAATCTACTCTTTTGACCCGTATAAAGATTTTTGGAGGCCCGTTTTGAGTGGTCGTAGGCCTTTGGGCCGATTTACCGTTCGTGGGCCCGATTTCAGTTTCTCAAGTCCAATTACGTTTTAAAAGCCCGACTTCAATATTTTCAGCTTTTAATTTTTATTTTACCTCAGTTATGATATAATTGGGCTATTTTATTAATAAGGCAGGTTAAGAGAATTTTTCAAAAAAAAAAAAAGGTCAAAGTCAAAGTCAACGGATGAACAGTGAAAAATCAAAGCCAAAAAAAAATGCAAAATTTCAGAAACACCCCCACTTATTCTTCCCCCTTAGTGCACGGGAGACAGCAGGAAAAAACAAGCCATTTCCCCCATTTTGTTCCATTTTGCCAAGAACACAAAGCTCCCAAAACCCAAAAATCCTCCCAATTCATTTCAACATCAAATTAAGGAGTGAGTCTTGTTCCAGAACCTAAAACCAACCTTCCTCCTTGAATTTCCTCAGGTATGGTGTTTGTTTATAGGGGTTTTTCATTTATTTAGGTATTATTTTGTATTTTCGGATTTTATGAAGTTTTACTTGATTTCTTCAATTCCTCTTTCGATTTGTGGTTGAATTAGCAAGATTAGATGTCCCTTAACATATCCTGATACCTTAGATTGATTGAAAACATTAATTGATCCATGATTGATCATTTTGGGTATCAATGGCATTTTGGTAATTTCGGGATTTATGTGATTTTGTGAAATTGGATGAAATTGGGTGAAATTGGTTGATGCCATTGCTTGAGTTAGGTTTTTTATGTGTTTTAGAGTAGGTTGGTCGAATTAGGAAACCAATTTTGATGTTGGTGGAGCTTGGAATTGGAAATTGAACTTAGGATCTATTGCGTATGTGAGGGAATTTATTATTTTCTTAAGGAATTGAGTGGTTTGAGTTTCTAGAGGTTGAATTGAATAATTTGGGACTTAGAGTGAGTGTTGGAGGAGTCTCGTAGGTTGTTTTTATTTCTGGTCATTTTTCGAGTTTATTATTTTTGGGTTTGTTCTTAGTACGATTTTGTGTGTATGATTGTTTAGGTGGTATTTCAGCGATCGATAAGGGCAAAGGCTTAGCCGTCGAGTCGTCTGCGCGTCAAGAGGTGGGAGACTATGTTTCATTTACATGCACGGAAATGTTTTGGGTTTTATTAATTAAAATCGGATATATGCTTGTTTTTTAATAGAGGCAATATGTGCATTGATGCATGACTTTGCATATTAGGTTCATTATGCGTGTGGCATGTTTATGATGCATAAAATATTTTTATGGACCTATATGCATGCTTGTGACGTGATTGAGATACTTTGCGAGAATTAATTGATTTATATTGATTTCTTAAAATGTGGGACTTTTATGCGAGCTTTTGAATTGTTTTTGGATTGCATCATAATCGATTTGAATTATGATATGATTTGAGATCTTTTTCACAATTGCGAAGTATGTATATTCATATACGATTTCTAGGATTTTATCTTGGAATTGACGATAACAACGCTTGGCCAATGCGGAGGTAAGTGGATGAGCACCCTTAGATAGAAGGGTATTCCCTTGCCTAGGAGTATAAGGTGGTGAGTATAGGCCTTGTGACGGTGTGAGTATCAGGCTATACATGATATGCCTTCGGGCTTTGCGAGTTGTGAGTGAGTTGGGATTTGTGTGATAGTGCGTTTTCTCCACATTTCCCTAGGACAAACACTGGTGGCAGGGGATTTATATTTATTTAAAAATGTGTATTTAAATTAGCCACCAGTGGGCTTCCGATTTCCCTTTGGCCCGGGTTATCAGGCGAAGCGGTTTTAGTGGTCCTCCCTGAGAGATTTTGGCATAGTAGCCACGTGTTTGAGACTTTGAGATTTTGTAATATTTGGACTGGTGCTCGACATATTGGTTTATGATTTCAAACTCATTCATACGTAATTGATTTCATTTATATGAGTTCGTTGCACGATTAGCATCATGGATTAAATGTGATTTTATTATTAAGCATTATATTGTTTATACTTGTTTTCGTATGTGCCTCTATTCCACCGGAATTGTTTATGACGCTGTGACTTTCACTGAGGTACTTGAGATCTCATCCCCCTCTTGTTGATATTTTTCAGGACTAGGTCGAGAGCCTGTGTAGCTGACTTATTTGTGAGGTCGAGATTTCTGGTTTGTCTTAGGGCTGGACTACTGCATATGACACGTTTGAGAACTCGACACTATCATTATTATTTTGGATTTGTGTATGCTTGCTTATCTTGTTTGCATACTTGTTTATTGAAACTATGATCCCTTATTGGGTTTGGGTTGATGCATGTTATTGGACTTATTTTGATAAAGTATGTTTGGGGCCGTGTGGCCTGTTGTGTGTGAAATTAAGTCTTCCGCTGCTTGTGAATGCACTCTGTGATTGATTTTGTTGTGTCGAGATTTTCGGTTAAATGCATGCTCCATTTTAAAGAAAATTAAGAAGGTTCAAATTTATATGTAATTTTATATATTTTACGAAATTGATTTGAGGATAAGCCTTGTGTGGTTTTAATTGGGGCACGAGTTGGGCCAATTGGGACTGCACAGCGGTGAGGAGCCCAATTACCGGGTTCGGGTCGTCACAAGATGTATGGTGTGGATCAGTTCCTTTAAGAGGTCTATTTCCTAGACTATATATGCTCTCCTTGGAGAAAGACGGGTTGATTTTGCAGTTTGGGTCTTGGTCAGACATTGAATGGCATTGGCATTTTACCTGGCGGCGTCTTCTATTCGCTTGGGAGGAAGAAGAAATAGGGCGTTTGTTGGCTCTCCTGGGACGACTTTCTCCAGATTCTTTGCACGAAGACTTACTAATGTGGGGCGAACAGATGAAGACGTTCTCGGCTAAAAACTGCTACTGGTCTCTTGCAGCAACTCTTGCGGTGTCTCAGGAGTATTCAATCCCAAATGTATGGTGCCAGAAGGGGGCTCCAAAGTGGCAAGCGTTTATATGGTTAGCCTGCAAGGAGAAGCTCACTGCCAAGGGCTACTTAATCCGTCTAGGAATTCTACCTGTCACGGATCAATTTTGTGATGCCTGCGGCGTTGTGGAAGGGGATGCTAATCACATATTACTTGACTGCAGGCAGGCATGGCAGTGCTGGTCATTGTTGTTTAAGCATTGGGGATTATGCTGGGTTCCTCCCCGGTCTGTGGCTGCGCTATTTGTACAATGGGAGGGCTTTCCAATCCCCGGACGATGGCGCGGCTTATGGTATGTTCTATTATTTTCATGTGCATGGAGCATTTGGTTGGGGCGAAACAATAGAATTTTTCGAAGACAAAATAGCACTGTAGGACATGTATTACAAGGGGATGCGACATGGATTCTATTGGGCAAAAACTAATCTACAAGGTGTCGATATTGATAGTCTGGATATATTGCCTGTCGGTGAACTATTGTCATTACTGGCCAGGTAGATTGCTGGTGGAAGGAAAGTTTCAGATGGTGTATCTTACTATAGTATCTGTTAGCATTTTAGTGTTACTTGAGCTGGTACAATATTCAATTGTTCAGCTCCCCTGTACTACTACTTATCATTAATATATATCGATATTTTTCAAAAAAAAAAAAAATATCACACAGGTAAACGAAAATTAAAAAGAAAAAGAAAAATAATTGCGGGAAATGGAAATCATCTTCTAAGGTCACAAAGATCAACAAATTGGACAACAATATAGAGATATTAGTATAGAGAAAACAAATGCTTATCAAAAATAAAACTCAATGAGGGCTCTAATTCCTGGTATTTGATTCATCTTGTAGCTGCTGAAACCAGCATCAAAGAAGAGATTTGACCAGTCTTTCTCAGTTCTCTCTCGACCTCCAAGTGTAACCATCATCTCCACGTCAAAGAAGATGTGTGCTGAGTGATACTTCTGATCCATGTTTGGGCTTCCTATCAAAGTCTCTATGATCATGTTTGGGTATAAATAATAATATAAATATCTATCAAACTTATTTCTTAATTAATGTATAAATAAAATCCCTTAAAAATTGGTCAATAACAACTTAATAATTGTATACTTATGATAATGATGACATATCTTAATCTTTCATAATAGCTAGAAAAAGAATGATTGAACTTACTGACTGTATACTCTTTATTTTAGGTTAGAGTTTCTTTTATAATATTTTGATAATGAAATATTATTTTATTTGTATCAGCATATATACCAATGAAATTTTTTTTGTATAACACGTCAACAATAAAGATTATTTAAAATGGGAATGGTTTGGGTGTAACACGTCAGGTCGGATACCACTGAGACAAAAGCTTGTCCGCAAATAGAATTATGTTGACCAAGATAGATGGTCACATTCGGATAACTGAGAAAGGGACTTTTGCATAAACAATTCGTGGGTAAACTGAGACATTAACCAAGATTGAGAGGAGAATTCAAAGAATTGAAACCAAACAGACCAACAATGTACAAGGTTAGACCAAACACAAACTTCATCGATTCTAGGCCATACATATTTAGAGTCTAGCACACTTTTGATTCAGAATTACACAACAGAGCAAACAATAGCTTATCAAGGATAAACCTCAATGAGAGCTTTGATTCCTAGTATTTGGTTGATCTTGTAGTTGCTGAAACCAGCATCAAAGAAGAGTTTAGACCAGTCTTTCTCAGTTCTCTCTCGAGTTCCAAGTGTAATCATCATCTCCATGTCAAAGAATAGGTGCGCTTGAGTGATCTTCTGATCCATGTTTTGGCTTCCCACCACAGCCTCTATGATCATGACTTTCCCTCCCTGGTCTCCTCTTTTCAAAATTGCCTCTTTGCACTTCACAAGAATCGTCAGGCAATCTTCATCACTCCAGTCATGCAATACCCACTGTTTTCTCAAATTTCAACTCAAATTACAACAAAACCAAAACTTGCTCTTGAAAATATACAATTCTAACTTTATGGATAGTATATAGATACATATATAATTACCTTTAGAAAGATAACATCTGCAGGTGGGATTGATTCAAGCATGTTCCCACCAAGAAATTTCAAGTTCTTGGTGTCTTGCAGATCAGCAACCACATGTGGGAGATCCAATACAATGCACTCCATGTTAGGGAAGGCTTCAGCAATGTTCCTGGCCATGGTTCCTGTACCTCCTCCAACGTCCACCAGGGTCTTCACCCCATCGAACCCACCCTTGCAATTGGCAAGCACCACACTACTAGTCAAAAACCCGTCACTAGCCATGGCCTCATTGAAAGTATCATTAAGTCTTGGATCCTGGCTTGTATGTTCCCAAAATGTCTTCCCGTGAGCAATTGCGAATGGAGTGGGATCCTCATTTTGAAACCAGGTGTCCAAGCAAAGCCATGACTCAATTATAGTGGGGTCAAGCAACATGAATATCCACGGTCTCATGCTCAAGGGGTTGTCCTTGAGCAAGAGACGAGAAGCCAGGGTTAGTGAATAACATTCTTGGTGGTCATGGTTTCTCTCTTTCTGAACAGACAAGAAGCCTGACTGCACAAGAACACACATAAGACGATGAACATACTGAGCCTTGCTCGGGTGGATTGGCAATGCAGCCACCAGCTCTGAACGTCTCATGGGCTTACCATGTCCATGTAGGATGTCTGGAATGCCCAGTTGAACTGCACATTTTATGGATATGGAGTTTATATAGCTGCAAATATGATTCCATACATGAGTTTGCGCTTCAAGAATTTGATCCACACTTTCCTCCCTAGTGAACTGCGTCTCCATTTAAGGAAACCACTCACCAGCTTCAGGAAATTCTTATCTGTTTACATAAATACACGAGCTCACAGAATATGTTATGGCCTGCGTGCCCTCTTCCTGTCCACTAAACAAAGTTTGACCTTGCTGCGCAATCTGGGTCATGGCCTATTTTGTTCTGCTGTAATAACTACCACAGGCCCGGGCCCCAGCCCAATGGATCTGAATGTGAGTGTGTACGCATGGTCGGATCATACGCCATTCACGTGGTCGGACCATACGCCAACCTGCCCCTTCTTGTATCTTTCCGATGGATATGTTATACGCCAACATGACATATAAAAATTACATTTTTGAAAAAAAAAAAAAGTAAATGAGGGAAATGGAAATCATGTTCTCAGGTAACAAAGAATTGAAAGAGCCCTTAGCATATCAACTTCCTGGGTAAACTGAAGCTTTAACAAAGAATTGAAACCAAACAGACCAACAATATATAAGGTTAAACCAACACAAACTTTAAGGATTCCAGGCCATACATATTTAGAGTCTGGCACACTTTTGATTCAGGATTACACAACAGAGCAAACCATAGCTTGTCAAGGATAAACCTCAATGAGTGCTTTAATTCCTAGTATTTGGTTGATTTTGTAGTTGCTGAAACCAGCATCAAAGAAGAGTTTAGACCAGTCTTTCTCAGTTCTCTCTCGACTTCCAACTGTAACCATCATCTCCATGTCTAAGAATAGGTGTGCTTGAGTGATCTTCTGATCCATGTTTTGGCTTCCCATCACAGCCTCTATGATCATGACTTTCCCTCCCTGGCCTCCCCTTTTCAAAATTGCCTCTTTGCACTTCACAAGTATCTTCAGACAATCTTCATCAGTCCAGTCGTGCAATATCCACTGTTTCTCAAATTTCATCACAAATTACAACAAATCAACGCCGTTTCTTGCAAATTTACAATTCTCAAGTCACGGATAGTACATAGCTAGATACATATAATTACCTTTAGCAAGATAACATCTGCAGGTGGAATTGATTCAAGCATGTTCCCACCAAGAAATTTCAAGTTCTTGGTGTCTTGCAGATCAACAACCACATGAGGGAGATCCAATACAAAGCATTCCATGTCTGGGAAGGCTTCAGCAATGTTCCTGGCCATGGTTCCTGTGCCTCCTCCAACGTCCACCAGGGTCCTCACCCCATCGAACACACCCTTCCATTTGCCGAGCAGCACATAACTAACAAAAACGCCATCACTCGCCATGGCTTTATTAAAGACTTCATTAAATCTTGGATCCTGGCCTCCATATTCCCAAATTGTCTTCCCGTGAGCAGTTGTGAATGGAGCAGGATCATCACTCTGGAACCAAGCTTCCAAATAATACCATGGATTTGCTATTACAGGATCAAGCAACATGAGTACCATCGGTCTCATGCTCAAAGGATGATCCTTGAGCAGGAGACTCGAAGCTGGGGTGAGGGAATAATAACATTCTTGGTCGTCATTATTACTCCCTTTCTGGACAGAACAGAAGCCTGACTGCACAAGAACACACATCAGACGACGAACATACTGTCCTTTTGTCGGATGGATTGGTAGTGCACCCACCAACTCTGAGAGGCTCATGGGTTTGCCATGCTCATGAAGGATGTCTGGTATGCACAGTTGAACAGCGCATTTTATGCATACGAACTTCACACACTTGTACATATGATTCCACACATCAGTTTGCGCTTCCAGAATTTGATCCATACTCTCCTCGCTAATGAACTCCATCGAAACTTTCCAGTAATCTCACTAATTGCAGGGATCCTAACATGTAGCTTCAGACACACTTACCGCAGCTATAATGGTATAAGATCTGATGTCAACATCATATACTATTTTTAACAAATAGAATTGAAACAGATTTAGTAAACAAGATCCAAGTTGATCAGAGCTACTGATTAAATATTAGTCCAGGAAAAGCTAATGGGGTCTGAGGAGAATATGACCAACTCCACTACTGATGAGCTGTGTCTCTATTCATACGACGCAAACAAAAAGTGGCAATTATAATGAATAATTGATTCTGAGGTGAGTCATTTTTAAATCCGACATGATAGAACCTCAGATACGCAGTATCCATTTCTGTATTTATTAGTATCAAATGTCAGCAATGACAGATAATTGCAAAGGCCGACCAAATATTTAACTACATTGATAAAGCTTACTGATTTTAGTAAATATACGTAAATTCTGAGGAGTATGTCTGATTCAAAACGGTCAAGAACACTGAGACTTATCCATCATTATTAGCTATACGTATAGAATTTGACATTTGACTTTAGACATGTAACACCTGAAAAGAAAATTTCAGGTTGGACCCAACTCGATCCATTTCTTAATGGGGATCTTCAATCTTCAGCCCTAGTATGAAATGTCGGCAATGACAGATAACTGCAAGGCCTGTTAGGACCATGGACGCCATACCCCAAATCCACATTAGTATGATGATATTGTCCGCTTTGGGCCAAGCCCGCACGGATTTATTTTTGGGCTCCTTCCCAAAAGGCCTCATTCTAATTAAAGGGGTTGAGCCTATTTATATTGGTTCCTCTCCTTGTTTCTCTTCAATGTGGGATTGGTTTGCATTGTATCTCAACAAGGCCGACCAAGTAAATAAGAACATAGATCAAGCTTACTGATTTTACTTTCTCTTTTTTATTAAGGAAACGCAGGCCAAAGAACTAAGAGCCTGGACGGAATCCAGTAGAATTCGAAAGTTCAAATCCACAGCTCGGATAAACATAAGGGCAGTGAATGGTAAAATTGCGTTCCTAATTGTTGCCACCGAGTTGGCTTCTATAAAGATGTGTTCAATAACCACTCCTTTAAAACAAAGCAGGAGATCACGGCACTGCAGAAGCAGGGGGCTCCAGCCCATGGCTAGTGACTGCTTTTTGGCTAGTAGTGTGGTGCTTGCTAAGTGCAAGGGTGTGTTCGAAGGGTGACTGCTTAGGTTACTTTTTTATCAGTATTACGAAAACCATTGGATGCGTAATTGGATAAAAGGGTGGTAAACTAACAGCTGTTTCCATCTTCAGCAGTACATTTTATTAAAACAGCAGAAAGATCAAGAGTATGTGATTTTGCTGGTAAAGTGCATGACAGACCCTTCTGGGAAGTAAAGTCTGCTTCTATCTCCCTGGCAATTTCTCCAATCCATTGTTATGGTATCAGCACAACTGAACCGGAAGTTTTTCGATTCTCGAGGTCAGAATGAGCCTGTGCAGCCTGAGACAAAGGATAAGTGTGATTTACTCGGACCTTTAACACACCGGATGTGATGTTGGCAAATACATCTTCAGCAGTTTCCAGCAGTTCTTCACGAGTTCTGGAGTATTGGAATAGGCTTGGCCTTGTCAAGAACAAAGATTTTGGTGCAAGCGCGGACAATGGAACTGGATCAGGTGTACCAGATGATTGCCCGAAACTCACCATGTACCCTCGGACCTTTAGGCAAGCCAATGATCCCTGAAAAGATGTATATGCATAAGGAGGTTTAACCAATAAAAAATAAAACACAACCGAGTCTCAGACTTTCATAATTCTCTTCTTTCTTTAATCAAGAGAAAAACTTGGAAAATCTAGAAAATTTTGGCAAAACTGTAGCTTACTTGAAAAGTGTCTTTTCCCACAGAATCATAGACAACTTCGACACCATTGCCTGATGTTATCTCATTGACACGAGTAACAAAATCCTCTTCTTTATAGAATATAACATGGTGGCACCCATCACTTTTAGCCTGAGCTGCCTTCTCTTTTGTGGACACAGTTCCAATCACAGTGGCACCAAGAGCATTAGCCCACTGACATAATAGAGAACCAACTCCACCAGCAGCAGCATGAACAAGCACGGTGTGGCCAGGTTCGACCTGTGGCAGAAGTCAGTCATATGTTTCTTTGTTACATTAGAAATCAATCCCATTTTCTTCCAAAGAAAGAAAAGGAAAAGAATAAAAATTAATCCCATGAAAGGAATGTTCTGACCAAGATGCTTGTTCATACAACATATAAGAAGCCAACGTCAAAAGCTGTAGAAATGGTGTAATGATCTTTCCTTTTTTTTTTAAATTAAAGAGTCTCCACCGTCAATAACAGTGACTAATCCTTTTAAATCAATTTTGTCTATGAAACGTATGAACTCACCCGGAGCTTTGATTAAATAGTATCATGTGCAACTGTTCATACACACACACTCGTCAAGAAAATAACAGATATTATCCGGAGGAATATAAAATTACGTCAAATCTAGCGAATTCTACCATATTACTTTTGGAATTTACAATTCTATGTATTCTACAGAATTACAAACTCAATAATATGGGACAGGACAGAGTACCTTGAAGCATCGGCGGACCAGGAACTGAGCAGTCATGCCTTTTAGCATGATGGATGCTGCAACAACAGGATCAACAGAAGATGGAAGAGGTACAGCAGTTTTTGCAGGAATAATCTGCTCTTCAGTATAAGAGCCCATATTGTTAGCAAAAGCTACAATATCTCCAATTTTTACATCTGAAACTCCAGGGCCAACAGCCACCACCTCTCCTGCAGCCTCCATTCCTGAACACAAGGCACTTATGTAAAGCTGGGATGCATAGGATCTTTTAAAGTCTGAATAAAGAAAAAACATACAAAGCTAATTTTATAACTCAAATCGTGATTCTAGTCATGGCAGAAAGTTTTAAGAATGACAAAAAGCAAACTTGATACATAAAACTTTCAAATTTTGCCATGGAATTTCTCATTCCAAATCATTTCGTATGGGGTATTTGCACAATTTTGATACAATCACACATTGACTGCATTCAGTAACCAAGGTGGGGATCTATAACCTTGTGCACCCTCCCATCTCAAACTAGCTTCTTGGGGATTCTACCCAAGGGTTACTACCAAATGATAGTGGAGCAATCCTTGACAGTCTCATTACTGGAGAAGAGCTACTCAATATAACTGGACAAATACATATGTTTATCCCTAATTCCCCGCTGCAAACACTACAAACAAAAAAAGAAGGAACTGTCGGAAATAAAACCAATCTAGAAAGTTTTCAAATTTTTCTTCAACCAAATAATCTAACCACTGAAGAATCTCTAGCTTCCCTATTGCCATAACCTGGTTAGGGAAGTCACCGATAACTCCAGCATACCATTGTGAGCCTCCCAAATGCATGACAATTGCCAGGTCTACACCACTGATGCTTCTTCTCTGGAAAATTAAACCGAAGAAACATATGCACGACCATCGGACCAGACACACATGCACTAACTTCAGACGATAACTACGCAGCAGCCAAAATCAGAGGAAAAAAAAAATTGCATAGAGAGACGAAGAGAGTGAGAGAGAGTGGAACCTGGAGTGAAGGGCATTTTTGCTGCTTTATAAACTCCTTTGCGGTAGTAGACATCAATAAAATTAATCCCGATTGCTTTGTGCTTCAAACGAATCTCCCCCTCACCGGGCTCTCCTACCTCCACATCCTCCCACTTGAGCACCTACAATCAAGTACCCAAATCCACAAAACACATAAAAGCACATTTCTTACTATCAAAAACCACTAATCATAGTTAGACACAAACCTCCGGGCCTCCAAGCTCGTGAACTCTAATGGCTTTGACCATCTTACCACCGGTCGGCGTTGCAGCTGCTCTGACAGTTGACGACGATTTCCTTCGGCTTGACACTGTTGCAGCAGGTAAGGAAGAAGATTGCGAGAACAAAAGGGTATCCCTTTTGGAGCTCAGATTTTGAACCCAACTCAAAGACGCTCTCTTTAGATGAAAAAGAGGACCAACTGATTGTTGACACCGATGGCTTGGCAGTAACTTGTGCAACGCTTTGAGTCCTACCAAATCCATGTTTGTGGTCACTCAATTGATTTGACTTTTTACTAACCCAACAATTCGGCTGCTTGATTGATTGGTGGATCTCATAATCCATACTGTATTCCCTTTTATTAAGCTCCATACCCATATCACTGTTAATTTTTAACAATATTTTTTTTCCCTTCCTATCTCCATTCGGTTGTTGGTTTAATTAGTTGACCAGATCGCAGAAAATTAAGATGTCTTAGGATAAAAAAACATAAAGGACTTAAGGTTGGGAACTGTTAGGAGAATTATTACAAATGTAGAAGAGAATTACAGCAGATAGGAATGATTTCCGTATCCTAATTAAGACAATCAGATTAAGGATTCCTTCCTGATTATTAATCAACAACACTTAGCTTAGTAATCCATGAGACCACACAGCAGGAACCAAGGCACTATTGTTTGACAGAAGACCAAGAGTTTGCCTCAATCCAGTCATAAGCCAGAGGGCTTAAAAACGAATCAGGAAAGCCAAAAGAGGTGACCAATGCAAGTGCATGAGGTCGTAGTTCACTGCAGAGTTTTACAACTTCTTTCCTCAGAGCTGCATCATGCTGTGTTGATAAGTACCCATATCGGAGGAAAGAAGCATCTTCTTCCATGCAAACTAAGGCATACATGGTTCTTACCAAGCCTAAGACATCCTGCAATGGAAAAAAAACCCATTATCATGGCTGATGTGCAGAAAAAGAGAGGTGTTACAAGATATTATACCTTCAAAGAGCCAGCAGAGACACTGGATTCCACTTCAATGAAGGTTTCTAAGGTCAATCGGTCTGAGAAAGCTCTGCTCAAGTCTTCTGCAAGTTGATAAGCCTGGAGAAATAATTTAAAAGAGTAAGATGCTACTAACAGGAATTAATGACTAGGGCCACGGACGGACTAAAAGGATGACAATTCTGATCTGGTGCAAGAATAACATTCGTACCTGAAGAAATGCATACTCTTTGCTTTCTCCTTTTGCTTGATGCTCTAATATTTCAACTGCAAAACGATTCAACAGGTCTCTCTCCCTCAAGCGGAACGCATCAATCTGATACAATGACGAAAGGTTAAGCAATATAATTACTGTGGCTCGCGTGGTAGTGGGGTTAACAACATGTTATGTGAGACCCCGTCTTTTTGATAGTCTAGTCAGCAGTCGAATTTAGTTAGATTGTTTGGATTGGTCGATTTGAATGAGTTGACCATTTGACCGTCATAGCTGACCTTTTGACCGAGTGACGTGGACATAGTCATAGAGCCTAGGTGTCATGTTTAGAATGTTTAGAACGTCATGTCGTTGGTGGTATGTCAATAATTTGCACGACGTGTCGTTTTGGAGATTTAACGTGCATTAGATTAATTAGTCGATTGATGCATTGTTTGAGGTTTGAGTCCTGAGGATATAGCCCAATCTACTCTTTTGACCCATATAAAGATTTTTGGAAGCTCGTTTTGAGTGGTCTTAGGCCTTTGGGCCGATTTACCGTTCGTGGGCCCGATTTCGGTTTCTCGAGCCCAATTACGTTTTAGAAGCCCGATTTCAATATTTTGAGCTTTTAATTTTTATTTTACCTCATTTAAGACATAATTGAGCTATTTTATTAATAAGTCAAATTAGGGGAAGTTTTAAAAAAAAAAGAAAAAAAAAAAGAAAAAAGAAAAGAAAAAAGAAAGTCAAAAAGTCAAAGTCAAAGTCAAAGAGGGCAAAAATCCAAAAGTGCCCCCACTTGCTTTCCTTTCTCTTTCCACGGGAGTGAGCAGGTTTTTCCCCCATTTTCCCTTTCCTTCCCCCATTTTGCCGAGAACACTAAAACCCCAAATTCCCTCAAAAATCCTCCCAATCTTATTTCTACATCAAATAAAGGAGTGGATGTTGTTCCAAAATTTAATCCTAACCCTTCTCCCTATATTCCTCAGGTAATAGGTTTATTTATGGAGTTTTTATATTTATTTGAGTATTTTTTTGTATTTTCGGATTTTATGAGTTTTTACTTGAATTCTTCATTTTCTGGGCTGATTGGTGGTTGATTTAGCAAGATTAGATGTTCATTAACATAGTCTGATACTTTAGATTGCTTGAAAACATCATTTGATCCATGATTGATCATTTTGGGTGTCAATGGCATTTTGGTAATTTCGGGATTTGTATGATTTTGTGAAATTGGATGAAATTGGATGAAATTGGTTGATGTTATTGCTTGAGTTAGGTTGTTTATGTGTTGTAGAGAAGGTTGGTCGAATTAGGAAACCAATTTTGATGTTGGTGGAGCTTGGAATTGGAAATTGAATTTAGGATCAATTGCGTATGTGAGGGAATTTATTATTTTCTTAAGGAATTGAGTGGTTTGAGTTTCTAGAGGTTGAATTGAATAATTTGGGACTTAGAATGAGTGTTTGAGGAGTCTCGTAGGTTGTTTTTATTTCCGGTCATTTTTCGAGTTTATTATTTTTGGGTTTGTTCTTAGTACGATTTTGTGTGTATGATTGTTTAGGTGATATTTCAGCGATCGATAAGGGCAAAGGCTTAGCCGTCGAGTCGTCTGCGCGTCAAGAGGTGGGAGACTATGTTTCATTTACATGCACGGAAATGTTTTGGTTTTATTAATTAAAATCGGATATATGCTTGTTTTTTAATAGAGGCAATATGTGCATTGATGCATGACTTTGCATATTAGGTTCATTATGCGTGTGGCATGTTTATGATGCATAAAATATTTTTATGGACCTATATGCTTGCTTGTGACGTGATTGAGATACTTTGCGAGAATTAATTGATTTATATTGATTTCTTAAAATATGGGACTTTTATGCGAGCTTTTGAATTGTTTTTGGATTGCATCATAATCGATTTGAATTATGATATGATTTGAGATCTTTTTCAAAATTGCGAAGTACGTATATTCATATACGATTTCTAGGATTTGATCTTGGAATTGACGATAACAATGCTTGGCCAATGCGGAGGTAAGTGGATGAGCACCCTTAGATAGAAGAGTATTCCCTTGCCTAGGAGTATAAGGTGGTGAGTATAGGCCTTGTGACGGTGTGAGTATCAGGCTATACATGATATGCCTTCGGGCTTTGCGAGTTGTGCGTGAGTTGGGATTTGTGTGATAGTGCGTTTTCTCCACATTTCCCTAGGACAACACTGGTGGCAGGGGATTTATATTTATTTGAAAATGTGTATTTAAATTAGCCACCAGTGGGCTTCCGATTTCCCTTTAGCCCGGGTTATCAGGCGAAGCGGTTTTAGTGGTCCTCCCCGAGAGATTTTGGCATAGTAGCCACGTGTTTGAGACTTTGAGATTTTGTAATATTTGGACTTGTGCTCGACATATTGGTTTATGATTTCAAACTCATTCATACGTAATTGATTTTATTTATATGAGTTCGTTGCACGATTAGCATCATGGATTAAATGTGATTCTATTATTAAGCATTATATTGTTTATACTTGTTTTCGTATGTGCCTCCATTCCACCGGAATTGTTTATGACGCTGTGACTTTCACTGAGGTCCTTGAGATCTCATCCCCCTCTTGTTGATATTTTTCAGGACTAGGTCGAGAGCCAGTGTAGCTGACTTATTAGTGAGGTCGAGATTTCTTGTTTGTCTTAGGGCTGAACTACTGCATATGACACGTTTGAGAACTCGACACTATCATTATTATTTTGGATTTGTGTATGCTTGCTTATTTTGTTTGCATACTTGTTTATTGAAACTGTGATCCCTTATTGGGTTTGGGTTGATGCATGTTATTGGACTTATTTTGATAAAGTATGTTTGGGGCCGTGTGGCCTGTTGTGTGTGAAATTAAGTCTTCCGCTGTTTGTGATTGCACTCTGTGGTTGATTTTGTTGTGTCGAGGTTTCCGGTTAAATGCATGCTCCATTTTAAAGAAAATTAAGAAGGTTCAAATTTATATGTAATTTTATTTATTTTACGAGTTTGATTTGAGGATAAGCCTTGTGTGGTTTAATTGGGCCACGAGTTGGGCCAATTGGGACTGCACGGCGGTGAGGAGCCCAATTACCGGGTTCGGGTCCTCACATGTTACCTGGAACTGGTAGCTCCTGAGGATAGTACTTGTGGCCTGAGATGGAATCGCAGGACAAGATTCATTCATGTGTTCTAATCCCAAGCCCTTAAAAGGTCTATTCCGCTTCTTAGCAGCTGCATACTCTGCTAGAAGTGCCTTTCCCACCTGCAAAATTAAGTTTCTTTACCGTCAAACCCAAGTACTAAGATATTAATGTGTTTGTTCATCTTAGAGTAAGATTACCTGCTGAATGAGAATATTGTTGTCTCCTTCAAAAGTTGACTGAACATCATATTCAGATTTCATGATACCGATTCGATTTTCAGTCTTAAAACCTTGTCCTCCACAAGCTTCACGACATTCCTGGAAAATAAACATAAATACATGAAGTTTTCTGTGGAAGCAGTTTACTGTTAGTACTCCTCTAGTCTTGCAGAGGTTCCCAGCTCCCCACCTGGAGAGTTCTCATGTTATGCCAAGTGAAGATTGCCTTAATTGCACTTGCAACAACATGAACGTATTTGTTGGACTCGGGTGTCCTCTTCACGTAGAGCAAATACATGTAATTCCCAGCAAAACTCAAAGCATATCTGAAGATGGCAAATCATACAAGGCTGATCAGAAAACAGAAAACTCATAGCAGATCCGGGTGAACATTATTCCACACTTACGATTTGGCAAGAAGGGGTAAGAGTCGTTGTTGATGAGATGGGTAGTCAAGCAAAAGGACTTCAGGTCCATCAGGCGTCATAGAGAATGCCTTTCTAGTCAATGAATACCTTATGGCAATCGCTAAGCTTATCTGTCAGCAGAAGGATATCACTATTAATTATGAAGCTTGAGAAAACAGACCCAAACTTAATTGGTGTTTACGATACAACACAACAGGGAATTAATCATTATTATCAACTATAAATATCTTTTTAATTTTTTTAAAAAAACATAAGAACAGATGTAGACCTTCTTACCTTGGATAAATTAATAGCAGCGACAGCAATAGATGTACGACTAGAAACCAATGGAGCCATGAATGCTGCAAATCTCTGAAAAATGAACTGTATGAGATATCCATGTAATTGGAGTTGGAAGCCTATCATAAGAATACCTACCTGACCAGGGTCTTTTATCGCACTATGATATTGCCCATCTGGTGTAACCTCAGCAACTGAATTCAACATATTTTCTCTGGGAATTCGGACAGTATCAAACCTGAAGACCAATACCAACACACCATTTTTTCATGGACATCTGAAGCAGCAAAGCAAGCATTAAGGATGAAATTGTGACAAATACCAGATTCGTCCATTATCGACACCATTCAAACCAATCTTATGATCACAATCAGCTATGCAGATGTTCGGGCATATGTTTCCACCAGCATCTCTGATTTGAACTATAAATGCATGAACCCCTTCATCCACCCCGTTTATATGGAGCTGCGAAAAAACTACTGCGTGTGTAGCATCCTGAGAGGCCATAGATAACCTTGAGTTAAAACACGAAGATCAATGTGATCAAACATAGGGAAAGAAAAAATGGAAGGGAAAACTTGAAATGGATCGATACATTAGCAGCCCCACCAATCCAATACTTTTGAGCTGACTCACAAGGAGTGTTGATCACAAACTCTTCTGTGCTTGAATCATAGGTGGCCACTGTTTCTATTCCTCGAACCTAACCATGCATTCAGGTGAATCATGTCAGTACAGAAATTGTGAGATCTGCAACTGACTAGTAAACCCCTCCCGGTGAGTTTATTTCTTCCCCCTTCCATTTTTATTTTTTTTATTTTTCTTCTCATTTCTTCAATTACCTCTAGTATCAAAACCAACCGTCCGATTTTCAAACTGTTTGCACCACTGCATTCCTCTCAGCGTCACGATCAACCTGCCGTTAGTTTCACCTTCATCGGACCACGGACGCGCCCAGATCGGAGCCCGAAAGTTCCGAAATTCTTACCGGAAAATCTTAGATCCCGGGCGATTGGAGGTGAGTCTTGAAATTTGGTTTTTGGATTTGTATTCCTGATGTTTGTAGCTTCGTGTTGATGTAAAAATTTTCGGTTTTGGATGAAGTAGGAGTTTTCCGGCCACCGCCGGCGACCGTTGACCGGCGACACTGTTCACCGTTGACCGTTGACTTTGACCAAAAAAGTCAAACCTTCCTCGTTAGGTAATTTCGACGTTCTGAACGTGATAGCGTGATCGGTTTTTCCATTTGATGTGTCGTTTGTGAGTTATAGTCATACAAAGTTTATTATGTAGGTTTAATACCAGTTGTCTAAGCCTAACCTGAATATTGTGTTCTTAGGAAGGGCGAGTGTTGAGGACAAAGGCAAGAGTATCGTTTCCTCTTCTTCGGCCTGTAAGGTAGGGTCTTTACCGTATGTGGTTCATCATTAGTATTTCCTTGTTGTAAAATCCGTTTTACCTTGGTTTTGATCGATTCGTTATATAGTCCATCGGAGCCCATCCGATTGGTCAATTGTTCAAATTTCATTGTTCTCTTCCGTAGGTAGCTATAAAGTATCATAATGTAGGGTCCTTACTGTATGTTTTTCATCATAAGTATTTCTTGATTTTTAAATCCGTACCTTGGTTTTAAATTGAATCGTTGTATAATCTATCGGAGTCCATCCGATGGATCCATGTCCAAGTTACTTTGTCCTTTTCCGTATGTTCTTGTAAGGTTGAGTCTTTACCGTATGTACTCCATCATAAGTACTTCTTGATTTTAAATCCGTTCTGTGGTTTTAAATTAAATCGTTGTGTAATCCATCGGAGACCATCCGATGGATTTATTGTCCAAGTTACGTTGACCTTTTCTGTATGTTCTTGTAAAGTATCATAATGTATCTCCAAAATTCATGTGATCAATCAAAGTCCATTTGATTGATTTGTTGTGTAAATTGGGCTGATTCCGTATCATTGCTCGTAAAGTAAGAAAAAAATTATAATCAAAGGTTTCTGTAATGGTATATGATAATACATCGTACTGTTGAGTTTGAATTGTAAAGTATGGTATTTCAGTTTTATTGAAAGTTAAACCAGATTTTGTTCTGTAAAGTATGTAAATTTTTACGTTACATGTTACTTACGTACGTTTGGCCAAACGTGGTGAGTGCTCGGTCTCCGAGAGTAAGCGAAGAGACACTCATCTGTTCGGGAGTCGTATGGGTGATGTTTACGTTTACCTGCCACGTCTTCGCAGGTTGGTTCGTATTGAGACAGGTACGATGTGTGTTATATTTTCTCTGCCTAGTCTCGGACAACACTGGCGATATGGGTTACGTATTCAGTATTTGCTAAAAATATAAATTTACACTGCCAGTGGGCTTCCAGTTTCCCTTTAGCGGGGGTTACTCAGGAAGTGATTTGTGGTCCGCCCATATTTTCGTCTTGACCCTTGTTCAGTTCTTTGTTGAAAGCGAAAGTACATTTTCGAGGCTAATAAGTAAATATTTTGTAAAGTAAACAGAAAGTATATGTTGGGTTCAGTAAGTAAATATTTTATAAACTAAACAGTAAAGTTATAGTTTTTAGAATTCATAAGTTTAATAATGAATTAATAAGTTTTCCTTGTTGTTTCTCCCCTTGATAAGTTCCTTGTTGGTTCTCCCCCTTGATAAGTTCCTTGTTGTTTCTCCCCTTGATAAGTTCCTTGTTGGTTCTCCCCTTGATAAGTTCCTTGTAGTTTCTCCTTCTTCATAAGTTCCTTGTTGTTTCTCCCCTTGATAAGGTCCTTATTGATCCTCTCTTTTAATAAGTCCGCTTTGTTATCCCCTACTGAGATTCTCGAAAATCTCACCCCCTTCGTGTTTGTTTTTCCCTCCCAGGACTAGATCGTGATCAGTAGCTGTTTTCAGTGTGAGCGTCGGGACTACTAGCTGGGACTATTGCATCTGCACATGTATGGTTTTATTGGCACACTGTTGACTATTTATTGTTTGGATGTTTGGTTTTATTTTCAGATACTTGGGGCTTGTGTGTTATGGTTTCACTTGTTTTATCTTGTATTATTGTAATAAGACTTCCGCTGTTTTGAATGTTAATCCATTATTTATTGTGCCATGTATTTAGTGCTTATCAGCCATGATGTAATTTGTAAATATTTTATTTTTGGGGATTTACGTTTGAAAAGTCAAAATAGCCTTGTGGAGTTCGGATTGGTCCACGTATTGGGCTTCTCCGGGTTTCACGGCGGGTAAGGGCCCGATGTCCGGGTTTGGGTCCTTACAGAAATGATTACGCAAAGCATTAAGAAGCCATGTAAGATATTGACCAGCTTCACATACATTACTTCCATGTCCCAGCTCCGTCATGGCAAAACAACCAATGACTGCATAAGTTTCAGTCGCCTTTAACCACTTGTCGTGGTGCAGCTTAGTGCCTAGAAACTGGATGGCACTACCCCTGAAATCCACCAACCAGGCAGGTCACTCTCAAACAATCATAAGAGTTGCTTAAGGCATCTCGAACTTACCACAAAATGAAGTGAACACCAATTTTAATAGCTAAGGAATGGTCATACACCGAGATCACGTCCTCCATAGCCAACCTTTTTAATTCCCATCCCAACCCTTTATTAGTCAACCACCCTTCGAAAACCCCCCTCTCCGCCATCTTTCTTATCCTCTTCATAGTTGCCTCCCTCTGCTGCTCCATCGTCTGGTTATAGTCGGGCATCACAAACACCTTCCCGCCCCTCTCCACATGACGGAACACCTCCTCTTGCTGAAACAGACCAAACAACCAATCCCGCACCTCTATGTTGTGCCAGTCCAACAGCTTCCTCATCTCCTTTGTGTCAAAAACGACACTCTCGGAAATCTCCGGCGGAGAGTAGCTGCTGAGACAGGCGTAGGAAGAGAGGCATGCAGGCATTGATGATGGGACTTCATAGGGGAGGAAATGCTGGGAGTATCCGGGCTCGCCGGGAAACGCTATTGCCTGGTGGCCGGATTTGGCTGCTCGTCGACATTCTCTCTTCCTTTGGGTTTGACTTCTTTGAATTTCGTAAGCAAATCTGAGCAGAATCTGCATCTTATTTAGAGGATACATAGTTATCTCATATGCATAAAGGTTTTAGGCTTTACTCTATCTTTCTCTCTCAACCATATCTAGTAATGTCCTATTATATCTTAATCACCACACTATTTTTTTTTATGTGTCTGACATAATATACATGATGTAATATTAGTATATTTATATAAAATGATCATATCATTATCTCATTTATTATCATTATTATCTTATTTTATACGATCACTTCTATCAATATTATGATGTTTACTTTTCCATTCAATTATATTTTTTTACCTTTTTAAAAGAAAAAAAAGAAAAAAAATATTTAAAATTTGAGATTTTTTTAAGCAAATAGGTATAACCATAATGTGAAAATCAACAGAGGTGATAATAGAATTTCTCCAACTAGAACCTTGAATATAAAAGATCTATATTATCAGTTTTTAAATTTGAAAGATTTGAATGTTCATCAACCTTTATTACTTTTAGTATGCTTTGCAATCCACACATATCTCAACATCAGAAAATTCTAAAACATAAAGAATTTCATTTATAATTGATTTTCCTAGTATTTGTTTAGAAATATGACCTAAACACTTAGGTCGTAGATAAACAAATACGTCAAACCTAAGGAGTCAAACCAACCTAATGTGTGAGACCTCGTCTTTTTATAGTCTAGTCAGCATTCAGATTTAGTCAAATTCTTTCGGATTGGTCGGTTTGAGTGAGTTGACTATTTGACCGTCATAGCTGACCTTTTGACCGAGTGATGTGGACATAGTCATAGAGCCTAGGTGTCATGTTTAGAATGTCTAGAACGTCATGTCGTTAGTGGTGTGTCGATAATTCGCACGACGTGTCATTTCGGAGATTTAACGTGCATTAGATTAATTAGTCGATTGATGCATTGTTTGAGGTTTGAGCCCTGAGGATATAGGCCCATTCTACTCTTTTGACCCGGATAAAAGTTTTTCGAGATCCGTTTTGAGTGGTCGTAGGCCTTTGGGCCGATTTACCGTTCGTGGGCCCGATTTTGGTTTCTCGAGCCCAATTACGTTTTAAAAGCCTGATTTTCACATTTTGAGCTTTTAAATTTTATTTTGGCCCAGTTGGGGTATATGTGAGTTATTTTATAATTATTTCAAATTTTAAGAAATAAAAAAAAAAGGTCAAAAAGTCAAAGTCAAAATCAAAAGGGCAAAATTCCAGAACTGCCCCACTTACCTTTCCTCTCTCTTTCTACGGGAGTGAGCAGGTTTTTCCCCCATTTCCCCTCAAATGTGGAGAGCTTCCAAACATTAAACCCACAAAATTTCCAAACACAAAAATCCTCCCTATTTCATTTTTACATCAAATTAAGGAGTGAGTCTTGTTCCAAAACCTAATCCTAACTCATTTCCTTATATTTCCTCAGGTAATAGACTTATTTATGGTGGTTTTATATTTATTTGAGTATTTTTTTTGTATTTTCGGATTTTAGAGATTTTTACTTGATTTCTTCATTTCCTTGGCTGATTTGTGGTTGATTTAGCAAGATTAGATGTTCATGAACATAGTCTGATACTTTAGATTGCTTGAAAACATCATTTGATCCATGATTGATCATTTTGGGTGTCAATGGCATTTTGGTAATTTCGGGATTTGAGTGATTTTGTGAAATTGGATGAAATTGGATGAAATTGGATGAAATTGGATGAAATTGGTTGATGCCATTGCTTGGGTTAGGTTGTTTATGTGTTGTAGAGTAGGTTGGTCGAATTAGGAAACCAATTTTGATGTTGGTGGAGCTTGGAATTGGAAATTGAACTTAGGATCGATTACGTATGTGAATGGATTTGTTATTTTCTTAAGGAATTGAGTGGTTTGAGTTGCTAGAGGTTGAATTGAATAAATTGGGACTTAGAGTGAGTACTTAAAGGTTCTCTTAGGTTGTTTTTAATTCTGGTCATTTTTCGAGTTTATTATTTTCGGCTTTGTTCTTAGTACGATTCTGTGTGCATGATTGTTTAGGTGGTATTTCAGCGATCGATAAGGGCAAAGGTTTAGCCGTCGAGTCGTCTACGCGTCAAGAGGTGGGAGACTATGTTTCATTTACATGCACAGAAATATTTTGCTTTATTAATTAAAATTGGTAAATGTTTGTTTTTGAATGGAGGCAATACGTACATTGATTTATAACGTGGCATGCTAGGTTCATTGTGTGTGAGACATATTTATGATGCATAAAACATTTAATTGAACCTATACGCATGTTTGTGATATGATTAAAATGTGTTTGAGAATTTTCGTACGCATCGAATTCTTGACTTGTTGGGACTTCTAGGAAGTCTTTGATTTGGTTTTGATTGCACTACATTTTATTTATACTATAACATGATTTGAGAATTTACCTGCATGGTTGCAAAGAATACGTATACCTATATTTGCTAGGTATGACTTGGAATTGACGGACTGCGCTTGGCCAATGCGAAGGTAAGTGGATGAGTATCCTTAGATAGAAGGATAATCCCTTGCCTAGGAGTACGGTTGGGTTATGTATGCCTTGTGGGAGTATGGGATGTGATAGGCTACATGTGCCTTCGGGCTTTTCGAGTTGTGTGTGCGTTGGGAATCGTGTGATAGCGGATTTCTCCACTTTTCCCGAGGACAACACTGGTGGTAGGGGACTTATTAATATTTTGAAAATGTGCATTTAATTAGTCACCAGTGGGCTTCCGATTTCCCTTTGGCCGGGGTTATCAGTGGAGCAGTTTTAGAGGTCCACCCCGATAGTTTTTGGGCATAGTAGCCCATGAGAATGAGATTTTGAGATTTTTATACTTATTGGGCATGGGCCTGTGATACATGGTGTTAATATCAAACTCATACATATGCATTTGATTATACTCAATGCGAGATTGTTTACATGATTAGTAGCATGGACTTACTGTGATTTTTATTACAAAATGCTTATACTGGTTTTCGTGTATGCCTCTATTCCACCGGAATTGTTTATGACACTGTGACTTTCACTGAGGTCCTTGAGATCTCACCCCCCCTCTTGTTGATATTTTTCAGGACTAGGTCGAGAGCCAGCGTAGCTGACTTATTTGTGAGGTCGAGATTTCTGGTTTGTCTTAGGGCTGGACTACTGCATATGACACGTTTGAGAACTCGACACTATCATTATTATTTTGGATTTGTGTATGTTTTCTTATCTTGTTTGCATACTTGCTTATTGAAATTGTGATCCCTTAATGGGTTTGGGTTGATGCATGTTATTGGACTTATTTTGATAAAGTATGTTTGGGGCCGTGTGGCCTGTTGTGTGTGAAATTAAGTCTTCCGCTGTTTGTGATTGCACTCTGTGGTTCATTTTGTTGTGTCGAGGTTTCCGGTTAAATGCATGCTCCATTTTAAAGAAAATTAAGAAGGTTCAAATTTATATGTAATTTTATATATTTTACGAATTTGATTTGAGAGTAAGCCTAGTGTGGTTTTAATTGGACCACGAGTTGGGCCAATTGGGACTGCACGGCGGTGAGGAGCCCAATTACCGAGTTCGGGTCCTCACATAATGTGCCAAACCTAACGGGCCAAACATAAATACTCTTTTTACTTTTCAAGAGTTTCACCATAAGATTCATATCATAATAAAGCAATTGAACAGTCAGAGATATATTATTTATTCGTTGTCCCGCTATCATATGTAAGTTATCATCATAATTATGAACTTTAAGCACTTCATAAATAAGCAATATATAAGATCTTGAATAAATAAAGTATCACCAAATCATAAATAAATAAGAGATATAGTGTCATGTACTTGATACAATATAAAGAAGAAGATACTATAAAAAGGAAAATTGTATTGATAAATTGGTTTTTACCTCCTAACTTTCTTGACGGCTACAAAGTGATGGAAAATTACAATGTATATGCTATTATGCATATGTATATGCATATGTATGTGTATATGTACGTATGCATGTAAGTATATGTGTGTAGTCCTAATGGGGAGAGACAATACCAATTTATATATCTACTATTTTAATCTGATATATACATCAAATACCAAATAAACAAGATCAAGTAAGATTCTTTAATTAAAATAAAAATAAAACACTAATAGGATATGTGAGACCCAGCCCGTAGGGGGTCAGGTTACCCAATCCCACATCGTAAAAGAGCGGGGGAGATCTTGGGCTTATATGTGTTGTGTGATGGTATCATTTGTAACAAGATGCATCTTTTGGGCCCTGTGGTTAAAAGCCCAACTGAGCGTTGCAGTTGTGATCCATCACACGCACATACACGTCCGGGCCCGTTGGGTCGAGGGTCCAGGGGGCCGGGTTGTGACAAATGGTAGCGGAGCCGATCTCGTTCCCTCTTCCGGGTGGGGGCTTGGGCCGTGTTGTGTGTTCACGTTTGGGCTCGTGAGTTTGGGTCCACTTCAGTTACGTTTGGCTCCCCTCGTGAGGACACGAGGTCTATAAGGAGGGGGAGATTGTGAGACCTAGCCCGTAGAGGGGTCAGGTTACCCAATCCCACATCGGAAAAGAGCGGGGAGGTCTTGGGCTTATATATGTTGTGTGATGGTATCATTTGTAACAAGATGCATCTTTTGGGTCCTGTGGTTAAAAGCTCAACTGAGCGTTGCAGTTGTGATCCATCACACGTACATACACGACCCGGCCCGCAACTGCAACGCTCAGTTGGCCCAAAAGATGCATCTTGTTACAAATGATACCATCACACAACATATATAAGCCCAAGACCTCCCCCGCTCCTTTCCGATGTGGGATTGGATAACCTGACCCGCTACGGGCTAGGTCTCACAATCTCTCCCTCCTTATAGACCTCGTGTCCTCACAAAGGGAGCCAAACGTAACTGAAGTGGATCCAAACTCACGAGCCCAAATGTGAACACACAACACGGCCCAAGCCCACCCGGAAGAGGGAACGAGATCGGCTCCTGCTACATACACATCCGGGCCCGCTGGGCCGAGGGTCCGGGGGGCCGGGTCATGACAGGATATATCATCACCTTATCAGAACATATCGGAACAACAAGGCATCTCGAACTTACCAAACAACCAATCCCGCACCTCTATATTGTGCCAGTCCAACAGCTTCCTCATCTCCTTCGTGTCAAAAACGACACTCTCCGAAATCTCCGGCGGAGAGTAGCTGCTGAGACAGGCGTAGGAAGAGAGGCCTGCAGACATTGATGATGGGACTTCATAGGGGAGGAAATGCTGGGCAAGTATCTGGACTCGCCGGGAAACGCTATCCCTTGATGGCCGGATTTGGCTACGCGTCGACATTCTCTCTTCCTTTGGTTTTGACTTCTTTGAATTCCGTAAGCAAATCTGAGCAGAATCTGCATCTGCATATGGAGAGTAGACTAAGATGTCTTTAAAGAAAGGCTTGTTATTCTTTATTGTGTTTAACTTCCCTAGTTTACGCGCCAACTTGTAGATGGCCTTCATTACTAGCCGTTACATGCGGCCATGGGCCTTAGGAGGGCTAGAAGAATAATTGGATCTGTTCCGCGGATGGCAGAAACAGTGGGCCTGGAAATGTTGAGCCCAAAATACTATAGCTCTATGAAAAAAAGCTCTTTTTTTCGAAATTAAAGATCCACCATTGTTAAGATTATTTAAGGAACGTTCTTGATGAGTGCTAATACAACACTGAGTACTAATCAACAACAATTTCCTTGGTAATCCATGAGACCACACATCAGGGATCAAGGAACTATTATTTGACAGAAGACCAAGAGTTTGCCTCAATCCAATCATAAGCCAGTGGGCTTAAGAATGAATCAGGAAACCCAAAAGAGGTGACCAATGCAAGTGCATGAGGTCGGAGTTCACTGCAGAGTTTTGCAACTTCTTTCCTTAGAGCTGCGTCATGCTGTGTAGATAAGTACCCATATCGGAGAAAAGAAACATCTTCTTCCATGCAAATTAAGGCATACATGGATCTCACCAGACCTAAGACATCCTGCATTGGAAATAAAAGAGATGTACAGCAATCAGAAAAAGAGATGGTAATGGCTGCTGTGCAGAGAAGATTGAAACTAGCTGTATCTTTGGGGAAATTAGGCTCCAGAAACAAATCCTCAAGCATAATTGAAGATATATTATTAGAAAGATGTTACTTGTATATACCTTCAAGGAACCAGTAGAGACACTGGATTCTACTTCAATGAAGGTTTCTAATGTCAAGCGGTCAGAGAAGGCCCTGCCCAAGTCTTCTGCAAGTTGATAAGCCTGGAGCAATAATTCAAGGAGTAAGATGCTAACGGGAATTAACGGCCAGAGACACAGATGGATTAAAAGGACAACAATTCTGGTCTGGTGCAAGAATAACATCCGTACCTGAAGAAATGCATACTCTTTGCTTTCTCCTTTTGCTTGATGCTCTGATATTTCAGCAGCAAAACGATTCAAAAGGTCTCTCTCCCTCAAGCGGAACACATCAATCTGATACAATGATAAAAGGTAAGCTATACAATTACTGTGACCAGCGTGTTAGTGGGGTTAACAACATATTACCTGGAACTGATAGCTCCTGAGGATAGTACTTGTGGCCTGAGATGGAATCACTGGACAAGCTTCATTCATGTGTTCTAATCCGAAACCCTTAAATGGTTTGTTCCGCTTCTTAGCTGCTGCATATTCTGCTAGGAGTGCCTTTCCAACCTGAAAACAGATATCTGAAACTTCAAACCAATGTTCTTATCTGGAGATCCTAGAACAGACTGAAGTTTACAACTATATTGTGTTAATTAGTCTTAAAAGTAAGATCATCCAAAAGAAAGAGTATACACCATACCTGCTGCATGAGGACATTGTTGTCTCCTTCAAAAGTTGACTGAACATCATATTCAGCTTTCATTATACCGATTCGATTTTCAGTCTTAAGGCCTTGTCCTCCACACGCTTCACGACATTCCTGAAAATTAAACATATATAATGAAGTTTTCTGTAGAAGCTGTTTACAGAACACCTAAGTTTTTCCAGACGTTCCCATCTCCCCCACCTGGAGCGTTCTCATGTTATGCCAAGTGAACGTTGCCTTGAATGCACTTGAAACAACATGAACGGTTTTGATGGACTCGGGTGTCTTCTTCACGTACAGCAATTTCAAGTAATTACCAGCAAAACTCATAGCATATCTGGATGACAAATGATACAGGAGTCAGAAAAGATAACAGAGAACACGATCTGAAACGGACAACTAGCTTATTATCTCAAGCATCTTCATCCCATATACAGGGAACACATGCAAGAAGTACGGACCCCACACCATGTCTACTCAGTTGCCAGTTTCAGATAATCCAAGATTTCACTAGGCAGAATACGGGAAAGCAGCAAAAAAAAAAGAATAAAGTAAATTATCATCACTTCAAAAGAATATTTGAATACTTACGACTTCGCAAGAAGGGGTAAGAGTCGTCGTTGATGAGCTGGGTAGTCAATCAAAAAGACTTCTGGTCCATCAGGCGCAATAGAAAATGCCCTTCTAGACAAGGAATACCTTATGGCAATTGCTAAACTTATCTGTCAGTAGAAAGATACCAGTAATTAGAACTTGCAGAGTGAGGCAGGTTTGAAGCGATGAAACCAGATCATGTACACTTCAAACACTTGAACAGTCATATAATGTAATACCTTTGATAAATAAACTGCAGAAGCAGCGATATTTACACGACCAGAGGTCAATGGGGCCATGAATGCTGCAAATCTCTGACAAATGAATCCGTAAATTACATGTCATTTGCTTGCCTCAGCATTTAAACACCAGCACATCAATTTAATTGGACTTGAAAGCCTATCATTAGAATACCTGATCAGGGTCTTTTATTGCACTCTGGTATTGCCCATCTGGTGTAACATCAGCAACTGAATTCAACAAATTCTCTCTGGGAATTCGTACATTATCAAACCTGAAGACCAATACTAACATACTATTATCATGGACATCACAATCAACAAAGCCAGCATTAAGAATAAAATTGTGATAAATACCAGATTCGTCCGTTATCAACACCATTCAATCCAATTTTATGACCACAATCAGCTATGCGGATATTCAGGCATATGTTTCCTCCGGCATCTCTAATTT
Organism: Passiflora organensis; assembly: GCA_019739055.1. Lineage (NCBI taxonomy): Eukaryota > Viridiplantae > Streptophyta > Magnoliopsida > Malpighiales > Passifloraceae > Passiflora > Passiflora organensis. The sequence goes on from JAEPBF010000181.1 coordinate 421,250, forward strand.
GAACTATAAATGCATGAACTCCTTGATTCACCCCATTTATATGGAGCTGCGCAAAGACTACAGAGTGTGTAGCATCCTGAGTGGCAATGGATAATTAACCATGTTAACACACTAAAATCAAAGTGAAACAGAGGGAAAAAGGAAGGGAAAACTTGATATGGTTTGCAGGAGTATCGTTACATCAGCAGCCCCACCAATCCAATACTTCTGAGCTGACTCACAAGGAGTGTTGATCACAAACTCTTCTGTGCTTGAATCATAAGTGGCAACTGTTTCTATTCCTCGAACCTAAAACCATTATCCAGGTGAATCATACCAACAGAAATGAAATACACAGAACATATATAAGGGATCCATGCAAAACATGACCGCCTTCACATACATTACTTCCATGACCCAACTCTGTCAAGGCAAAACAACCCATGACCGCATAAGTTTCGGTGGCCTTTAACCACTTCTCATGGTGCCGCTTAGTGCCCAGGAACTTGATCGCACCACCCCTGAATTCCACCAACCAAATCAGAGTTCATCTTATCCCACTATCTAGATGGAAAAATGGAAATTTAACGGGCATCTTGTAAACACACCACAAAACGAAGTGAACCCCCATTTTAACAATAAGCGAGTGGTCATAAGCCGTTATCACCTCGACCATCGCCAAATCTCTCAATTCCCATTCCATCCCTTTCCCGGTCGACCACCCTTCCAAATGCCCTCCCTTCAACAACCAGCTGATTCGCCGGTTTGTCATCTCCCTCTGCTGCTCCATCGTCTGGTTATAGTCCGGCATCAGAAACACCCTCCCGCCCCTCTCCACCGGATTGAACACCTCCCCTTGCCCAAGCATACTGAACAGCGAATCCCGATACTCCATATTGTGCAAGTCCAGCAACTTTCTCATCTCTTTCGTGTCGAAAACAACTGTCTCAGCAAGCTCCGGCGGGGAGAAGCCGATGCAAGCATCGGAAGAGAGATCGGGTCGTAAAGATGGACCTTCATGGCAGATGAAATGGCGTGCGAGTATTTGGGATCGCCGGGAAACGGTATCGCTTGGTCGTCGGATCTGGCGATGCATCCTGGCTATGGTTTTCGTTGATTTCTATAATATTGGAAAACAAATTTATACCGTGACTTACTGTGAACTAAAACATGAAAGTCAAGAAAGGCTCGCTATTCTTTATTATTGTCCCCCTGAGTATTTTCTAACCTTAGCTGCCATGTCGTCTTTTTCCCGGGAGACCGCCCACCGAATCGAGGAACCGCTTAAAACTGTCACGCTAGACGCTCATCCTCCACCTCACCCTCTCCGTCTCCCGATCGAGGCTCCCCACCCTCCACCTAAAACGTCCGTTCCAGCAATACTCGTCGATCGGAGCTCCTGGAAACTACTCACAACCGAGATGACGCTGCCGTAGCTCCGATAACCACCGTAGAAACGGCAACCTCTCAACACCGTCCATCTACCAGACTGCCATGCACACTATCCTCTCAATTACTAGCTCCCATGCGTGTAACGTGCATTGCATTGCATAAATAAATAAATACATTAATATTAAAATTGTGTCTATTATTCATTTTCTAATTTTTTTTAATAATAATCAAGATTTTTATTATCTAAACCAATAACATAACTGACATTCGAACTCAGGATTTAACAACCTGGGTAGTTTTAAGTGCTTCAGGAGCATATATATATATATATATATATATATATATATATATATATATTTCCCGAGAAGACATTCTAAGGATCCAAACCCGAAAATAGGGTCTTTATTGTTGTGAAATCTGGACAAATCCAATATATGTACCAATCTGAATCTCACAAGGGTTAGAAGACTTTTCAAACACAATTCCCAAAACAGACTTTTCAAACACAATTCCCAAAACGAAGTGTCTAATATTTCAAGAATTGGAGCATGTCAAATAAGAAACAACCATCTGACATATCATCGGAGTGAACAAAACACCACAGTAGAAAACTTTATTTGAATAAACAAAAATATAAAACAAAAGACGACTTCATACAATCACAAGCCCAAAATCATAAACTGAGCTTAAAGCCCAATACATAAAAATTGTAACCAGTAACGTAGTAAATGTATAAGGATATAATAATAATCAAAACATCAAAATGAGTCTAACAAAGAAATGCTAGAAAATAAAAACCATGTAAAATGTGCATGTGCGATAGTCTAGTCAAGTTGTAAGAAGCTCACACACTTCAAAACACTGTTTACGGGAGAAATAACAACGGTTGAGATAATAATCTCAGGAGTGACCGCATAATATGTACTACAGGGAAACATAGGCATATAAAAAGAAATGAAGAAACGATTTACTATAAGAACGAATACGTAACTGATACAACTCAAATAGCATAGAATTCACGCATTTGATGTTATTATTTAAAACATAGTTCCAGCTCAATAGGTTATAACTCATAAACTCATAATACAATACAACAAACAATGCCTACCAAAACCTATCGGGATGGACATAATAAATCACTCCTCGAGTGACCCCCGCTAAAAAGAAACCGAAAGCCTACTGGCAGAGTTAATTTATATTTTTAAGAAAATAATAAATATACATGTAACCCCTACTGCTAATATTGTCCGAGACTAGGCACAAAAAAACTACATATATCATACCCGTCTCAACACTCAATACGAACCAACCTGCGAAGACGTGACAGACAAATGAAGACAACACCCATACAACTCTCGAACTGGCAAGCAACTCTCCAAACAAATATTTATCGAGATAGATATCATATTGAATACAAAATATATATTGAATATCATACTTATTTAAAATGTTTTATCGAAAACTATAAAACCTTATATTTATACTAAGTCTATTAAATTAATATTATATTTATATTTCACTCTTGTTAATAAAAGAAACAAAAGAAACAAAAGGAAGAGTGCCGCTGCACACGAGGAAATGATAGTAATACCGTAGGTGAAGTAATTAAGAGGCAAATAGTATGCTGTCAAAATTGACAATTAAAATTACTCACAAAAAATCAAAAACCCATAAAGGCAAAAGTAAAAGACACGTGGCTTATTGTACATGCTTGCAAGAAAGGAACAAAAATGCAAGAAGAATGAGCTACGCATGTGAAGATTTAAAAAAAAGAAGTGACAAGGCCTATGTGAGTTCCGCAAGTGGGAATAAAAGAAAGAAGGAAAGTACTGACAATGACCTGCATCATTAGCAGCTTTACCGCAAAAAGACGAAAAGTACCATCAGAGGATGCAGAAAAAGAAATGACATGGTACCATACGAATTGAAAGAAAGAACCAGCAAAGGAAAATTGCAGTAAGATAAACAGCTTTCAGTTCCCTGCATTCCTTGAGTTCCTGTATAGTGACTCCAGGCGACAGAGCAACCTTAGCATACCAGTGAACTAAACGCAGCCACTCTGTATTCAAAGGAAATGCGGAAGCTGGTGAAAAAGTCTTGCTTTAAAGCTCTTCTAGGTAAGTGAAGCGTGACCACCTGCACTCCATCTATTGGCTTGTACAAAGACCTAAGGAACCGAACCTCCTTATAGTATAGATAGAGGCTCACCTATGACGGGGTTGGTTGATAAGATCGGCCAGCTAAACCAAATATCCGAATGGTTCCCATTTAGCGATTTTGAAAACGGATCTCCTTAAGGGTTCAGTGAGTTCAGCTATCACAAATTTGCCTTCTTGGGTTTAGAAAAGTATCCTATCAGTTAGAGAGCCGGCTCATGAATGCATTAGACATCAAATAGAGGATGGAAAGGACTCAAAAAAAATCAATAACCAGAGTTCAAAGCGGAAAGGGATTGACTTGGTTGGTTCACTGACAGTCTCGTTCGCGTATCACCCGCTGGCGGATCGACAACGGGCGCTGGGGTGTTCCGACCACTTGTTCATCTTTATTCAAAAAGGTTAGATTCATAAGTTCCCATGCTCGAAGGCCTACAACTACAAGCCAAGCTGGAAGCGACTCACTTCTATTCTTGTTGGGATTGGCTGAGGATAAGAGGCTAGTGGGATTGACTTCAGGAAGCAGGTATGGCTGTATTTCTTGGTTATGGCTGTATTATGAAAAACCCAATATACCCATCTCCTAAATTTCAGCAAGGCACGGTTTCATTTGGCATAAAACAAAAATTAGGCAATTAAGAGACAGCCCACAATGGAAGAAAAATAAAGGAGAGGGGCACCGTCAATGTAAGACCCCGTCTTTTTGAGAGTCTAGTCAGCATTAATATTCAATTCGATTTTTCTGATTGGTCGGTTTAAGAGAATTGAACAATTGATCGTCAGAGCTGACCTTTTGACCGAGTGACCTAGACATAGTCATAGAGCCTAGGTGTCGGGTTTAGGATGTCTAGAACGTCATGTCGTTGGTAGTGTGTTGATAATTTGCGCAAAGTGTCGTTTCGGAGTTTTAACGTACGTTAGAATAATTAGTCGATTGGTGTGTTGTTCGATGCTTGAGTCCAGTGAATATATCGACTTCTACTCCTTTGACCCGCGTATGAGTTTTGGAGGCCCGTTTTGAGTAGCCGGAAGTCTTTGGGCCGACTTACCTTTGATGGGCCCGATTTCTGTTTTTCGAGCCCAATTACGCTTTAAAAACCTGATTTTCAAATTTTGAGCTTTTAAATTTTATTTTGGCCTACTTGAGACATAAGAGAGTCATTTGATAATTATTTTAGATTTTAAGAATGTTTTCAAAGAAAAAAAAGGTTAAAGTCAAAGTCAAAAAGTCAAAAAAAGAACCCTACTTAACCAGCTCACTTATGTGAGCTGCCATACCAGATTACTTTCCCCCTTTCTTTCCTTTCTCCCCTGATATCAAGCCAAAAGTAAGCACCCTTTTCTTCCTTTTTTTTTCCAAATTCTAATTCTCTTCACCAATTCATTTCTGTTCAAAATTAGCATTTGGGACTTGTTCCAAATCATAAACCTAACTCTTCTTTACAGATTTTCACTGATATTTTGGTTGATTGTGGATATTTTAATTGAATTTGGGTATTTTTAGTGAAATTCGAATTTTTGGGTAAATGCTTAATTTCTTCCATTTTCTTTCCGAGTTTTGAGTTGTTTTAGCATGCTTAGATGTTTCCTGTTATGGTCTGATACTTTAGATTTCACGAAAACAATAATTAATCAATGGTTTATCATTTAGAGTATTTGATGGCATTTTGGTAATTTCTGGAAATTCATTTTCTTGTTAAATTGGATGAAATTGGTTGATGTCATTGTTTGAGTTAGGTTGTTTGTGTGTTGTGGAGAAGGTTTGTGGATTGAGGAAACCAATTTTGATGTTGGTTGAGCTTGGAATTGGAATTTGAGCTTAGGAAGGCTTGGGTGTGTGAAGGGGTTGGTTGTTTCTCTTAATAGATTGAATGGTTTATGTTTCTAGAGGTTGAATTGAGTGAATTTATACATAGAGTGAGTGTTTAGGGAGTCCTTTAGGTTGTATTTAATTCTGGTCATTTTCGATTATATTATTTTTGGCTTTGTTCTTAGTGTGTTTTATGTGTATGGTTATTTAGGTGGTGTTTCAGTGATTGATAAGGGCAAAGGTATTGCCGAGTGAGTTTTCAGCGTGTCAAGTGGTGGGAGACTATGCTTCATTTACATGCATGAAAATATTTTATTTTATTAATTAAAATCGAATAAGTGCTTGTTTTTTAATGGAGACAATATGTGCATTAATGAATACCGGGCATGTTAGGTTCATTATGTGTGGGATATATTGATGATGCATAAAATTTTTTAATATGGACCTATATGCATGTTTGAGAGGTGATTGAAATGCATTGTGAGAATATTTATATATATTGAATTCTTGAGTTGTGGGGACTGCCTTTGAGATGATTTTGAGTGCACTATATTTTATTTAAATTATAACATAATTTGAGATTTGTTCTACATGTTTGCAAAGAATATGTATATATATAATTTCTAGGTGTAACCTGGAATTGACGAACTGCGCTTGGCCAATGCGAAGGTAAGTGGATGAGTATCCTTAGATAGAAGGAACTAGTCCCTTGCTTAGGAGTATGGATGGATTGTGTATGCCTTGTGTGAGTATGAATGAATTTTGTATGCCTTGTGTGAGTATGTGATGTGATAGGCTACATGTGCCTTTGGGCTTTTTGAGTTGTGTGTGCATTGAGAATTGTGTGATAGTGTGATTTCTCCACTTTTCCCGAGGACGACACTGGTGGTTGGGGATTTATACTTATTTTGAAAATGTGTATTAAATTAACCACCAGTGGGCTTCCGAATTTCCTTTGGCCGGGTTTATCAGTGAAACGGTTTTAGAGGTCCACCCCGATAGTTTTTGGCATATTAGCCCACGAGAATTGAATTTTGGATGTGTATACTAATTGGGCATGGGCCTGAGATACATGTATATATTATCAAACTCATGCATGCGCATTTGATCATATTTACATGTGAGGTGGTTTACATAAATAGCATCATGGACTTACTGTGATTTTATTATAAAATATTTATCCTTGTTTTTGTATATGCCTCTATTGCACCGGAATTGTTTGTGACGCTGTGACTCTTACTAAGGTCCTCGAGATCTCACTCCCCCCTCTTGTTGTTATTTTTCAGGACTAGGTCGAGAGCTTGTATAGCTGACTTCCTATTGAGGTTGATGTTCTGGTTTGTCATAGGGCTGGACTACTAAATATGACATGTTTGAAAACTCGACACTTTCTTTTGTATTGTGGATTTTATTATGCTTGTTTACCTTTGTTTGCATGCTTTCTCATTGCAATTGTAACCGTGTGGCCTGTTGTGTGTGAGATTAAAACTTCCGCTGTTTGTGATTATACTCTGTGGTTTATTATATTATGTCGAGGTTTTTGTTTAAATACATGCTCCATTTAAAAGAAAATGAAATGCTTCAAACTTATATGTATTTTTATATATTTTGTAAATTTGTTTTGAGGATAAGCCTTGTGTGGTTTCTATTAAGCCACGAGTTAGGCCAATTGGGACTGTACGGCGATGAGGAGTCTGATTACCGGGTTCGGGTCCTCATAGTCAAAGCCAAAGATTTCGCATAAATACAGAAGGAACGCATGACCAAAATAATAGTGTGTTACAAGACAAAGTTAAGAAGGAGAAACAAGGATGCGCAGATTTTTATTTTGAGGGGGATGGTTAATCAAGCTAACAAATAAAATAGTGCGACAAGGTGACAATAAAGTACCTTTCTCTTGAAGACATATGATAAATTAAAAAGAGAAGGATCAAGAGAGCACGAGCAGTATAATAACTAAAGAAAAAGAATCAAAGAAAAGAAAACATGAGCAACAAGGACGAAGCAATTACTGATCAAACATAGAAGGCATAGTTTCCTACCTCACGTGCAGAAGAATTGGTGGCAATTCCTTTGCCTTTATCACAGGATCTGGATTCAGAACCACCTGAATCAAATCAATATTAGAATCTGCAATTGCAAACCATAATTAAAATACGGAAGAGAGGAATCCTACCGTTCCCTCACCGACATATAAAAATGACAAACCACTAAGCTTTACACGAACAATCAAGTAGTGGAAAAGAAAGGAGCTTAACGCGAGTGTTGGATTGGGAGGGGAAGTGCACACCAATCAAGAAAGATTGATACCTACACAAAAATCAATAATAGGGTTTGGTGGCGTGAAAAATAGAAGAGGAGGAAAAGACAAGTGTTTTTGTCTGAAACAAAAACAACGAAAGTGGTTAGGGTAATTAGATAGGCATAAGAGTCCAGCCTGAAAAGTCAAATGGGCTTGGATTAACAAACTCGGCCCAAAGATACCCGGTTGGACTTAAAAGGTACAGATAAGGCCTTATGGTATAAATGGGCCCAAAAACAAGTTCAGATCTGATAGGGGTAAAATGATAATTTTCTACTGTCTCGATTTACATCTCAGTTAAAGTGTCAAACGAACACGTGGACCACTAGAACAATACTGATTATACCTAAACCTGCTGACTGGACATACAACTAAGACGGAGTTTGTGCAAAACAATATTAAAAATAATATTTTTTTATTAAATATAAAAATTAAATTCATATTTATTTTTATTGTTTTGTGCTGTCTCTTGAAAACATATTGTTCATATATACTCCTAAAGCACCTTAAAACTACTCAACAACCTGAAGTACAGGTACAATCCTGACACTGACAGGTGATCAAGTTCTGGTTATGGTACAGGCGAAGCCACAGAGTTTGGCAAAAACCTGAGAGCAAGGAACTATTGTCTGACAGAAGACCAAGAGTTTGCCTCAATCCAGTCATAAGCCAGAGGGCTTAAAAATGAATCAGGAATTCCAAAAGAGGTGACCAATGCAAGTGCATGAGGTCGGAGTTCACTGCAGAGTTTTGCAACGTCTTTCCTCAGAGCTGCATCATTCTGTGTTGATAAGTACCCATATCGGAGAAAAGAAACATCTTCTTCCATGCAAATTAACGCATACATGGATCTCACCAGGCCCAAGACAACCTGAAATGGAAGCAATCAGAAAAAGAGGTGGTAATGGGTGATGTGCAGAGGAGATGTGATACAAGATATTGTTATACCTTCAAAGAGCCAGCAGAGACGCTGGATTCCACTTCAATGAAGGTTTCAAGTGTCAAGCGGTCAGAGAAAGCCCTGCCCAAATCTTCTGCAAGTTGATAGGCCTGAAAAAGAAAGCCCAAGAAGGATAAACCATTAGAGCAATGGATGGGATTAAAAGGAAGGAAATTCTACAGCCAGGAAAGCATAACTCTGTACCAGAAGAAATGCATGCTCTTTACTCTCTCCCTTTGCTTGATACTCTGATATTTCAGCAGCAAAACGATTCAAAAGGTCTCTCTCTCTCAAGCGGAATACATCAATCTGATAAGATCACAAAGGGTAAGGTACATTTTTTACAGTGATCAATGCTTTATTGGAGTTTTCGCCATGTTTATATTACCTGGAATTGGCTGCTCCTGAGGATAGTGCTTGTAAACTGAGATGGAATCACAGGGTAGGATTCGTTCATGTGTTCTAATCCCAAACCCTTAAATGGTTTGTTCCGCTTCTTAGCTGCTGCATATTCTGCTAAGAGTGCCTTTCCAACCTGAAAAACAGATATCCATAACTTCAAACCCAAGTTCTTATCTGGAAATCGGACAACAGATGGAAGTTTACAACTACAAAGTGTAAATACATCTTAAAAGTAAGATCCATTCAAAAGAAATACCATACACAGTACCTGCTGCATGAGAATATTGTTGTCTCCTTCAAAAGTTGACTGAACATCATATTCGGCTTTCATGATACCGATTCGATTTTCAGTCTTAAGCCCTTGTCCTCCACAAGCTTCACGACACTCCTGAAGAACAAACATATACATGAACTTTTAATCTTTTTTGTTATTGTTCTTTGCTATACTTCTGTATATCTCCCCACCTGGAGTGTTCTCATGTTATGCCAAGTGAAGGTAGCCTTGAATGCACTTGAAACAACATGAATGGTTTTGTTGGACTCAGGTGTCCTCTTCACGTAGAGCCTCTTCAAGTGATTTCCGGCAAAACTCATGGCATATCTTGTCAGAAAACAACATAGGATTAAGAACAGAGAAGAGGAGCACATATTTAGATGCCTGAACATTATTTAGATGCTTACGATTTGGCAAGAAGGGGTAAGAGTCGTCGTTGATGAGATGGATAATCAAGCAAAAGGACTTCAGGCCCATCAGGCGTGATAGAGAATGCCCTTCTAGTCAGTGCATACCTTACGGCAATGGCTAAACTTATCTATCAGCAGAAGGATCACAATTATGAAGCTTGAAGCCAGTAAAAATTGTGGGTTTCAGACACAGAAACAAACATAGAACTTAATACCTTTGATAAATTAATAGCAGCAACAGCAATTGTTACACGACCAGAAGTCAATGGAGCCATGAATGCTGCAAATCTCTGACAATTTAAAGTGGAAAATACGTGTTATTTAAAGGCCAGCACATAGATGTAACTTGACCTGGAAGCCTATCACAAGAATATACCTGATCAGGGTCTTTTATTGCACTCTGGTATTGCCCATCTGGTGTAACATCAGCGACTGAATTCAATAGGTTTTCTCTGGGAATTCTGACATTATCAAACCTGAAGACCAATACTAACATACTAAACTCATGGACTTCTCAAGCAGCAAAGCAAGAATTAAGGATGAAATTGTGATAAATACCAGATTCGTCCGTTATCAACACCATTCAAACCAATCTTATGACCACAATCAGCTATGCGGATATTCGGGAATATGTTTCCTTGAGCATCTCTAATTTGAACTATAAATGCATGAACTCCTTGATTCACCCCATTTATATGGAGCTGTGAAAAGACTACAGTGTGTGTTGCATCCTGAGCGGCCATAGATTACCATGAAGATCAAAGTAAAACAGAGGGAAAAAAAAGTTTGCAGAGAAATGGATCTTACATTAGCCGCTCCACCAATCCAATACTTCTGAGATGACTCACAAGGAGTGTTGATCACAAACTCTTCTGTGGTTGAATCATAGGTGGCCACTGTTTCTATCCCTCGAACCTAAACACATATCCAAGTGAATCAAATCAATAGAGATGAAATGCATCTAGGCGGTCAGAGTCACGAGAAAGATTAGTCCTCGACTAGGATACTCTCTGTAATTCAAAATGAATAGAAATTTAATGCACAGAGCATTAAGAATCCATATTTTCACATACATTACTTCCATGGCCTAACTCTGTCATGGCAAAACAACCCATGATTGCGTAAGTTTCAGTCGCCTTTAACCACTTGTCATGGTGTCGCTTAGTGCCTAGAAACTTGACGGCGCCACCCCTGAAATCCGCCAACCAAGCATGAGTCTCAAACAATCATCTGAAGACTTGAAAAGAAAAAAAAAGAAGGCATCCCAAACTTACCACAGAAGGAAATGAACCCCTATTTTAATAGCAAACGAGTGGTCATAAACCGAGATCACATCCTCCATCGCCAACCTTTTCAATTCCCATTCCATCCCTCCATTAGTCAACCACCCTTCAAAAACCCCCCTCTCCACTATCCATCTTATCCTCTTCATAGTTATCTCCCTCTGCTGCTCCATCGTCTGGTTATAGTCCGGCATCACAAACACCTTCCCTCCCCTCTCCACAGGACGGAACACCTCCTCTTGCAGAAACAGACCAAACATCCAATCCCGCACCTCTATGTTGTGCCAGTCCAGCAGCTTCCTCATCTCCTTCGTGTCGAAAACGACACTTTCCGAAAGCTCCGGCGGAGAGTAGCAGCTGAGACAGGCGTTGGAAGAGAGGCCTGGCGTGGAAGATGGAACTTCACAGGGGAGGAAATGCTGGGCGAGAATCCGGGCTCGCCGGGAAACACTGTCGATTTGGCGGTTCATCGGCATTATCTCTTCTCTGGTTTAGATTTTAATTGAATTTCTTTGAATTCTGGTAAGCAAATTTGTGCTGCAACTGCAGGTGGAGAGGAGTCTGAGACTCTGACGATATAAAAAAAAGCATAGTCAAGGAAGGCTCCTATTCTTTTATTGTGTTTAACTTCCTTCCTTTTACGCGCCAACTGTAGATCGTCGTCGTTACTCGTTAGCCGTTAGTCGTTGTGTCCATGGGCCTTGAGCGGGTTGTAAGAATAGTAGGCCTAAAAACCTGTGGCCCAAAACACTGGCTCCATAGCAGGAAGGCCTATGATGTTTACAGGATAAAATTTTTCTAAAAAAAATAAAGAATATTCACCGTTGGATATTATCAATCATGGATGGGTCCAAAACTAAGGATAGAATATTTTGTCTTTGATTAAGAATAAATAAATTTTATTTTTCAAACACATATTTTAGATTAACTGAAAGTATTATCTATAATTTCTTTCTCTAAATTTTTGTAAATAGTAAGGTTGATGAGGATATAATTAGGATTTAGGTGGAAGCATACTTGCATATAATTTTATTCTAATTTATCTCTAATTCTAGCATTTTCTTTAAGATTATCTTGCAGATCCGGCAGTGTATATCCACGGCAAGGGTGCCTATCCTAGTCAACCGATCACCAACTGCAGATCAACGGATCACCAACTGAAGAACTCAGCACCAAGAGTTCCCCTCTACTTTTTTACTTGGTGGCTGAAGTGTTATCCAAGATGATTGATACAGCTGCGGAAAGAGGCTTATTTCGAGGCTTCCAATCGAGGAGCATATCTTTTACTCATTTACAATATGCTGATGATGTGATATTATTTTGTGAAGATGATATGGAGGGGCTCAAGAATATGCAGTGAGTTCTTCGAGCCTTTGAATTATTGGCAAGATTGAAGATTAATTTCCATAAAAGCTCTTTGATTGGTATAGCTCGATCACCCTAGGAAGGAGAAAGCATTGCCTGGATCCTTAATTGTAGGCACCAATCACTTACTGTTAATTACTTGGGTATATCTCTAGGAAGCAATCCTAAATCCCTGAGATCGTGGAGAGGTATTATAGCAAGGATTCTACAGAAATTATCAGGCTGAAAGGGTGGTTGCTATCTATCTATGGGGGAGACTTATGTAAATTTTTAGAATGCCACTGGGTACAAAGAAAGAAATCGAAAGGTTGATCAGATAATTTATGTGGAAAGGAAAGACCGACAAGAGACCTTAAAACAAGGTCAAGTGGAAATAAACATGTCTCAGTAAGGCAAACGGTGGCGCAGGCGTGGGCTCTATGTAGTTGAGGAATACAGCAGATGGTGTTGCCGTTTATTCAATACAAAGAACCAAGTCTGGAGATCTATTATCTTTGACCATTACAATCCTCGGCTAACGACAGAAGCATTATCTTTCTACAACAATCAGATCTCTACAATATGGAGAAGCATATCTGATTGCTTAAATTCACCCAATATTGCTAGGAGATGTCGCAGCAACTTTAGATGGAAACTAAGAGATGGTGTGGATATCAATTTTTGGGGAGATATTTGGTGCGAAGATAGACCATTATACATGAGTTTTCTGAGATTATTCGAAATATCTAATCAGCAGGACCATTCTATATCCCAGATGGGATATTTTGAAGATATTAGATGGATATGGGTATTATCTTGGAGAAGAAATCTTTTTGTTTGGGAAGAGCAGCTGGTGGCTGATCTAATGCAACTCATACAAGGCATTCACTTGAAGAATACAAAGGAAGATTATTTCGGCTGGGGACAATATTGCAAGCAATATCTTGTTAAGGAGGGATATCGCTTTCTCGAAGCAGTGGCCAACCCGGATCTTCTGCAATCCACCCCCAATGTGTGGGAGATGAATGGAGCCCCACCCATCAAATGCTGATGTGGTTGGCATGCTTGGACAAAGTCAATTCCAAGGCCCATCTTGCTAGAATAGGAGTTCTGAATGAATCGGAAGTGTTTTGTCCAAATTGCGAGGAGATTGAAAGCGACACCAGCCACATTTTATTGACTTGTCGAGCGAGCAACTTCGCTACGTTGGTCCTTGCTAATCAGAAGATGGGGATATCAATAGGCCCAACCGAGCTGCATGAGAGACTTATTCCAACAATGGGGAAACTTCTCCTCTGGTTCAAATCAGAGAAAAATTTGGTGCTCCCTCCTCTTCTCAACCATTTAGGGCCTATGAACTAATAGGAATAAAAATATATTCCAACAAAACCTCCAAGTGCCCAAAGGATTTATGCATGGAGAGCCTGATTTATGGGATAGGATGGGCAAAAGTCAACATCAGGAATGTCAATTTTAAGGGAATAGAGCTGATGCCTGTAGATAATCTCCATATAACAGTGATAAACCGGAATACATTAATATAAACGGAATGTATCCAGTTTAATCAGTGTCTTTTGCATAGGTCCAGTTTTCATGAACATGATATACATTCCTATCTTAATATATTCATCGATCCTTTTCAAAAAAAAAATCTTACAACTATGTAAATATCTCGAACTGATCGTACCAAACTAATTGATTTTATTAAGTTTTAGTTAAATAAATATATTTTGATTTCAATTCTAACCAATCAATCGGTATAGTTTAGTATCAAAACTGTAGCATTCAGTATATGAAATTAAAAAATTAAAAAAAATTATTTTCGGTATTGAATAAATGTCAAACCTAATCGAAAATTTTTAATACTTTTTTTTATAAATTTTATTTTTATAATTTTAGTATATTTCGGTTTAATTGGTACCTAAATTCAAAGTCATTATCGTTATGTCTATGGTATTGCAAAGAGGCAGCGCAATTAATTCTGACCAACCGGTGGCTGCCCAAAGTTGCCTGAAATCAAACAGTAAGATGGAAAACGTGGGCATAAAGATGGTAACCCTTGTATGTAATAACGTCTCTTACCTTCTCCACTTCAGTCTTCAAGATGGTAACCCTAAGGATAGCAACCCGATGCCTATCCGCCTCAGTTTCGCCCTGGCGGGGCTCTCATGAGCCTGTTGGTGTTTTTGATACGGATCTACTGGTTTGATAAAGCATAAAGGAACGAGACTGACTTTTTAGAACAATTAATGTACCTCGGATTATTGTTAGAAAAATGATTTAATAAGATCTATTCGATCCATGGTCATCATTGTTATTTTATGTCCTTTCATGTATTTATACTTGTAATATATTAAAATTATCTTATATTTTAGTCTTACTGAAAGTAGAGAAATCCTAATTCTTAGTCCTATCTAACTTTGGGTTGGATTTTGTCTTAATGTCAATTTAATTTATTGTAAATAATATAGCTCTTTATCTGATCAATGTTTTAAATAAATCCCATACAAAATATTCATTTAATAGTTGTTTAACAATATAATATTAATATAGTGGTTTACCAGTGTTTCCTTAATTCTAAGGTTCTGTCTTCAATTCTACCAGTAGCAAAGTATGAAAATTGCTTATGTTGGGACTATACCATGCCAGTTTAATAAAATAATATATAAATGCTTTCAAGATCATATAGACACACTTAAATCAATTTCATAACTATAACAACAATGTTTTGGGGGCTCTCAAAGTGTAAGACAATTGAAACTCATACTTCAGGTGTTTCAGTTGTTTCATTCGTGCGTGTTCCTTAAACTATAGTCTTTCTTCGCAAGTTCTTGCTCTTTGTTTTTTAGTCCACGAAGATGGCGATAATGTCACCATGAAGTCACAGCCATGGACAGAGATGGTGGTATTAAAATAACGACGAAAGTCTTTGATCATTTAGTCAAAAAAAATAGGCCATTTTTCCTTTGTTGTAGATGACAAGAAAAAGGGCCGTACACATCAAGCCTTCTTATAACTGATAATTCTGGCAATGGCGGGTAATGAATTATTGGATTCACACTCAGACAATGATGGTTGGAATTGGGTTGAACTATGTATAAATTCAACAATATACAGTGGTGTTGAATCCCCAATAAGAGAATAAAAATCAGACCTCTTTGTGAAAATAAGTATTTTTTCCAAAATTTTAGAAAAAAAGGAAAGAAAAGAAAAGGTGATGTTATAACAATTTATGATTTTAGAATGATTTTACATGTTATAAAATGATAATCTAACTTAATTAACATTGTATTATCTGTATTAAATAAGAAATTAAGCCCCAAATAAGCTTTACTTTACGAATTAATTACCACTCTCTTCAACTTTGAATAATTTAGATTTTTCTTCGTACAAATCCTCTCCTCTTTGTCGTCATAGAAAAATCAGTTTGCGGAAGCAAAATTCCACAAGCAAGTTCGTTCATGCCTGACTAAAATTCTTTTTGTATTAATAATCAAATTCCAGTCCAAGACAATCATAAATAACATATTAATGAGGATATGATTTTTCACAATTATTTCTTGGACAAGATATGATTTGACAGAATTTAGGACCACGGGGTACCCATCCCATATAATATATATTTTTTTTCTCATATTTTAAGGTATATTTTTCTAGATCCATGACTTAGAAATCAAAATTTGGGGGAACTAGAACGAGTCAAGTATGAGTCAATAACATTATTTTATTTTTAAGTTTATCAGTCAGTAATTGATAGTTTAATGTCCAAAAAATTTTGAAAGAAAGAACAGTTTTATAATGGTTTTAATATAATTTGTTCTGCATGTGATTAGGTATTTAAGATATGAAATTTTAATATTTGTAAACTTTCAATACAGTTACATAACGGTTGTTACAACGTGTCTGAAATAAGACAATAGGACAAGAAATTACATGGAATTTTAATTTATTAATCCCAACTTTATATTGTCTTCTTCGTAAGTGTTATTCGTTAATTTACATGCATCTTAAATTAATACCTAGTGAAGTATTATTATTATTAAAAATCATAGAAAATGATAATCCAACGTAATTAACATTATATTATATGTACTAAATAAAAATTTAGCCCAAACAAGCTTTAGTTTACGATTTATTATTACTCTCTTCAACTTGAGTAATTTAGAAATTTCTTTGTACAAATTCCTCTTTGTCTTCAAAGAGAACAATTTGCGAAAGCGAAATTGGCAAGTTATTTGCATTCACACTTTACTCAAATTCTTTTTATAATATTTAGACAATCATTTTTTTATATAATAAAGATTCTTTCAATCTACAATTTAATTTTTTATGTGGTTGATTTATCATCCAATTTCACTTTCTCAAGATGTTTAACCTTATATCTTAAACTAATATAGATATTATATTTATCCATATTTTCAATCAATCTTATTTTCTTGATATCTAATTCCGGAACTATGAGTTAGTATTATATATTTAACTTAAGATCAATTTTAATAAATAAACTTTACATACTTTCCCTTTACAGGATCAAATCCGAACTCTCCACTACTATTAATACTATATTATCATAAATAACTAGAAATAAATAAATTATTAAAATAATTTTAATTTCTAATTGTTTCAGTATATATTATTTATAAAATTTTAGAAAATTAAATTAGTGTAAGATAAATCTAATTGACTCAAAAATTAAAAAATTGTAACTTTGATAATTAATTAAAAATAAATAAAATATTCCTCAATCATATCTCTAACATAATATAAAAAACTAATATAATATTGATATAATTATTTATTGTCTAGTGTATTCTCTTAATTTTAATATTCTGGATTTGATCCCGTGTAAGTAAAGTATGAAATATGGGGAGTAGTTTCTCATTTAATAATATCGGATTAGATTAAAAAGTAAATTTAGATAATAAAAAAATGAAAAAAAAAGATTAGTTTGAATTGATTATTGTAATACTCTTTATTTTCTTATAAAATACACTGGCGAAGAATCGATACCTTAATTATCGTCCTAAATGGAGGCTTAAAAAATTAAGTAATTAATAAATGGAGGCTACCGTCAGGCCACAAAAAAAGAAGCTATTATCTGAAAATTAATAATGGAGGATACCGTAAGGCCACAAAAAAAGAAGTTATTATCCGAAAAAAAAGGCACACAACACGTGTAAGATGGGTGGTAGTAAAATAAAGCAGACATGCGAGAACTAGTCAAAAATAGGGGGCCACCTCCTTGATCCCTAATAATGTAAGACAAAAAAGGGGAAAAAAGAATTATTGCCTCCAATTTTAGTCAATTGACTCAAGACGAAATCGAAGAACCACAGAAAATTCTATATATATATTATTCTTGTGGTTGGCTTATATATTCCTTGATAATGACAGAAAATCTAGAGCATTTCAAGATTTGTCAGTGAATAACCTCTATTTCAACTTTTAATTGGCTGTAAATATTATTATGTGAATATAATAAAATTAATTATATTAATAAATATTTGTTTTAATATATATAATCTAAATTTAGAAAGAAATTAGTCATATCATGTATAAAATAAATATAAAATATAAAATTAAATGATAACAGGTTATACACTATAGATTTATGATTGGTTATAGGCATACGTTATATATTCCTCTAATTTAAAAAAAATAAAAATCAATGATTGGTTTTTTTCCAAATAAGGTCATTATTGTTGCGTAATTGAATAAGCCTCTACAGGTCGCTGTCCTAACTTCCAAAACTTGACTTGTCAAAGTCATTGATCTAATGAGAATAAATAAAGAAAAGCTTACCACTAGCATGAGGAGAGACACCAACACTTGTTTATCGAGGGCACTATAACAAGAGGAACATGAGATCATGAATCGTACAGTGATTCTTAAGGTTTCGACACTTTCAAGGTTGTCGTCCGATAATAACCAAAATCAAAATTGTAAATTTGATTTTTTTATTTTAATATTAAAATAATGAATATTTTATTAAATTAATATAATTTTTTTAAAAAAAAGTTTATAGAATTAATATTTTTAAAAAAACTGTAAAATCCAGTGGTAATACTTATTAGTAATCTAGTAATAATACTTATTCATTTTTAATGAAAGTTTGTCAATAGAAAATATTATTAGTTAACTGTATCTATCAAAATTAATGATTACAAAACTTGATTAGTTCGTTATAAAACTTCACCATACAAAAAACATGGGGAATTATTAAGAAATTAAAGGTTCTTTTCCTTTATTTCCGTGCAACTTCGAGGAAGCAATAGGAACTATTGGGACTGACAAATCTTGGTACGTCAAATCGTCCTTATAAAGGGCTCTTGTTGATCGTCTTCATTACTACACCCATAACCGATAACCAGAGAATCTACAGACCAAGACCATATAAGCCTTTATTAAAACAAAAATGTCAGAGAAAGGTCAAGTTCAGTTACAGAGCGACGCTGCTCTCCGGCGAGTGCAAATACTAGCCAGTCATCTTCTCTGTGAAGAGCCATCTTCACAATCTGCAGTACTCTATTCCAACTCCTGCCTCGACTTCATCCCGGCGGAGGTCAGTGAGCGTGTTGGTTTTGACACGAAGGAGATGAGGAGGTTGCTGGATTGGCACCACATAGAGGAGAGGGACTGGCTGTACAATCTGATGCAACAAGGGAAGGTGTTCAATCCAGTGAAGAGGGGTGGGAGGGTGTATGTGATGCCAGACTACAACCAACCGATGGAGCATCAGAGAGAGATGACAATGCGGGGCATTGAGTGGCTGGGAAGGAGAGGGGTTTTCGACGGCTGGCTTACGGAGAAAGGGTCGGAACCGGAACTGAGGATGTACGCGATGCAGGAGGTGATGGGGAGTTATGATCACTCTCTTGCTATCAAGTGCGGAGTGCACTTCCTCTTGTGGTGAGTATATATAAAGATTATCGTCTCCATAATAATAACTAATCCTTTTCATTATATCTTAAACATCTGGTTTAATGAATTATTTCAGGGGTGGTGCCATCAAGTTTCTGGGCACTAAACGGCACCATGACAAGTGGTTTAAAGCCACTGAAACCTATGCCATCAAGGGATGCTTTGCCATGACAGAGTTGGGCCATGGAAGTAATGTGCGTATGTCAAAGTCATTAGTACATATATTGTGCAGCTCAGTCTGCACTGTTTACTTCATTTCTGCTGACAATCTCTATCCCTCTTGGGGGTTGCAGGTTCGAGGAATCGAAACAGTAGCCACTTACGATTCAAACACAGAGGAATTCGTGATCAACACTCCCTGCGAATCAGCTCAGAAGTATTGGATTGGTGGAGCTGCTAATGTAATACCAAACTCTTCCATCCATCATTTCCATTCTTTTCACTTCTCTTCTGGATTGGTTTTCCTGATATATGTATATATTTCTCCAGCACGCCACGCACGCAGTAGTCTTTTCGCAGCTGCACATAAACGGAGAGAATCAAGGAGTTCATGCATTTATAGTTCAGATCAGAGATGGACATGGAAACACGTGTGCTAACATCCGAATAGCTGATTGCGGTCGTAAAATTGGCTTGAATGGTGTTGATAACGGACGAATCTGGTACTAAATTAACCACACATCTTTGTTCAGAATCATATCATGGTTGTTAATTATTCTATATTGCTGTGGTGATTAGTTGTGGTAATTAAATATTATTGTTTTCAGGTTTGATAATGTCCGAATCCCGAGAGAAAATTTACTAAATACAGTTGCTGACGTTTCACCTGATGGACAGTATCTAAGTGCCATAAAAAACGCCGACAAGGTAATTTATTTAAATTTTCATGACAAGTCACTACATTAAATACCGTTACGACAATCAGATCAGACCGGTCGGTTTAACCGTAATCAATTACGTATCCAATTTGTATGATCTTCAAAATTAATATATTAAAAAATTGATCAGATCTAGTTAACTCTACTGATATATTAAGAATTGGTTGAACCGAAAAAATAATAATATCTATAATTAAATTTTTTTAGACAAGTATACATAATCAATTATGAAATCTCTATTTAATATATAATTATTGTTTAAATATTTGGTAATTTATTTTTTATTTTAAATATAAATAAATAATATAGATAAATAAATCTTAAAATATATAAAATTATTAACTTATAAAAAATAATTTTTTTAACTATTAAAAATATATTAGAAATTTATGGTAATATTACTTTAAATTTGTGTTATTCTAAACTTTCGGGCTGGTAAAACTCTCCCCCGGGAAGAAGTTAATATGAGAACCTTTAATTAAACTGTAATTTGCACTTTAATCCTAACGTTTCCATAATCTTAATTTTGCAGAGATTTGCAGCATTCATGGCTCCTCTGACTTCTGGTCGTGTACTTATTGCTGTTTATGCAGTTTGCTCATCGAAGGTACAAGTTGTTATTTGCTACCTCCAGTACTTCACGTACACCTGCCTTTTCTGACATAATCTCATTGTTTGAAATCCTGCCGCCGACAGATAGGTCTAGCGATTGCCATGAGGTATGCATTGACTAGAAGGGCATTTTCTATTACACCTAACGGATCTGAAGTCCTTCTGCTCGATTACCCATCTCATCAACGGCGGCTCTTGCCTCTTCTTGCCAAGTCGTAAGTGATCCAGATAGATATTCTACTCGAATTCTTATGTTCTGCTGCTGTTCAATTCTGTTGTGCTAACTTCTTTTCTCTTGTCTGCATGCTCCAGATATGCTATGGGTTTCGCTGGGAATTACTTGAAAATGCTATACGCGAAGAGGACGCCAGCCACAAACAAAATCATTCATGTCATTTCAAGTGCATTCAAGGCAATCTTCACTTGGCATAACATGAGGACACTCCAGGTGGGAAGATAGATCCAGGCATCTCCAGAAATTTTGGTGTACTTTTAGTAAAACAGTAGTGCAGTATGCATGCCTGCAGATTCTGATGATTATATCTGTGGGTTTGTTTTCTCAGGAATGTAGGGAAGCTTGTGGAGGACAGGGATTGAAGACTGAAAATCGAATTGGTCATATGAAAGGTGAATTTGATGTTCAATCAACTTTTGAAGGGGACAACAATGTTCTTATGCAGCAGGTCAGCAAGATACTTCTGGCAGAATATGCAACTGCTAAAAGACGGAATAAACCATTCGAGTGCTTGGGATTAGAGCATATGAATGAACCTTCTCCTATCATTCCATCTCAGCTTACCAGTATTGTCCTCAGGAGCAGCCAGTTCCTGGTAATGTACTGTCGTACAGTTAATTCCATTAACATAGTGAATTCTGTTGATACAACCGAGACAATTAATCATTATTATCGACGACAAATATTCTTTTATATTCCTCACAAGTTGGTATTGAATCAGATTGATGCATTTCGGCTGAGGGAGAGAGATCTTCTGAACAGATTTGCTGCTGAAGTGTCAGAACACCAAGCGAATGGAGAAAGTAAAGAGTCTGCAGTTCTTCTGGTACGTACTTGCGCTGTTTCAGCAGTCGTAGAAGGAACTTCTGTACGATTTTATCCATATTTTCAGAACTGATTTTTTTGTTCCCAATTGCTGCGAACAGGCATATCAACTTGCAGAAGACTTAGGCAGGGCTTTCTCAGACCGAACGATACTAGAAATCTTCACCGAGACTGAAGCCAGTGTCGCTGCTGGTCCATTGAGGGTATAACAACACTAAATTTATGTATCTGGTTGGTGAAAGCGTTTTAAAATTAAAACCAGTGATGGGTTCCTGATGGGTTTTGTTTTGCTCGAATGCAGGATGTCTTAGGCCTGGTGAGATCCATGTATGCATTAATCTGCATGGAGGAAGATGCCGCATTCCTCCGATATGGGTGCCTAACAAGACAAAATGCTGCTGCTGTGAGGAAAGAAGTGACAAAACTCTGCAGTGATCTGCGACCACATGCACTTGGCTTGGTCAGTTCTTTTGGGATTCCTGATTCATTCTTGAGCCCCATAGCTCATGACTGGATTCAGGCAAACTCTTGGTCTTCTGCCGAAACAGTTGTTCCTTGTAGACCAGTTGAGCATGCTCCCTCACTGTAGGAATTGTAAATATTTTTATTTTTTTTTAATAATGTAAATATTTTTTTATTCAAAATAAAATTCCATCTAATTAAGCTAGAAAGTATAAAATGTCATCATATCAAGCATATCTATAATACAGTACCGTATCAATTCATAATTTAGGATTAGATCCCAAAAATGTAAATTTAGGATATCTAACTCAATCATCTGTTATTAATAAGATATTTAACTTATAAAATATCAATTGAAATATTAAAATCCGAACAAAAGTTAATTCGGATGTCAGTCTTGTATTAATTAAATATAAAATTTATAATATATATAATGTACTATTTCGAATTTGAAATGTATTAATAAAAAAAATCGGATAAGAAATTATTTTTTTGGTAACTATTAAAATAATGAGATATTTGGTTAATTGTTCTTGAATTATACACAGATTTTAATGTTAAAGATTAACAAAAATTTATATAATGACAAGAGGAAGAGAGTGGTTGATTTTTTATTTCTGGTAGTAAACACCAAAAGAAGAAAAGATCATACCTAGAGAAGTGAATCCTTCTCCCTCCATCTACAAATATCACTTGCGGCGGTCCCTTCCTCACAACGGAGTAAAGGGGTGCCAACAGTTTTAAATTCAAAAACCCAAGCTTCTTTCTAACCCTATTATTTAAAGATCGAGTCTTTATTAATTCACACCTACCGCATTGCTATCAATTAACACCTTCACGGGGAAAAGCGCTGGAATATACAGGAAGAAGAGGATAAAAATCTAATCTATAGAGGAAAACTCAGACGACGAAGATGGGTGCTTTCAGGGCGGACGATGACTATGACTACTTGTTCAAGGTGGTGCTAATTGGCGACTCTGGAGTTGGAAAATCTAATCTTTTGTCGAGATTCACCAAGAACGAGTTCAGTTTGGAATCGAAATCTACCATTGGTGTTGAATTCGCCACTCGAAGTATCCATGTTGATGATAAGGTTGTCAAGGCTCAGATTTGGGACACTGCCGGCCAAGAAAGGTTTGATTTTTCAGTCATGGAATTGTAGATCTTGATTTTTACTGTAATGGCTTTGCTTTTGTTTGGTTAGATCTGTAGCTAGCTTCTGTCTTTTGCCTTTTTCTTTTTGCATTGATTTTGGTCTGGGATTTTTTTAAAAAAAAGTTTTGATATGTTATCTCTTCTGCATTGAGCTATTCGGTCTGCAGACTTTCTAAAATGGGCAGAATTCTTATTGGATTTCAGTGGTTGATCTGTTTCGATGCGTTTTTAGTTACTTAACATGTACTAGAAGCATTTGCAAAGTTTCATGGTTTCTCCGGTGAACATTAAGGAATTCTTTGTAGGGATCTACTCGGGCCTTTCATACTGACTAATGTTCGGTATTTTCATACTGTTTATAAGTTTCAGCCTAGTTCCCCTCTTCTCCTGAGTTGATGTTGGTAAACTAGAAAGGGTTTAATCCAGGTCGGCGATCCAGTTTTCTGTTTTCTTCCAACTCTACATGGCAATCATTTGTTAGTGGTTTTAATTTATCTGGGGGATGAACCATGAGAGTAGTTCCTTTATTTGTTTTTCTTGGTGAGGGATACATTTCATATTACACATATCGACTCAGACTGGATTGGATTGGATAAACATGTTCTGTTTAATGCAATGCTTTAGTATCATTCGATGCAATTGTTGCTCTGTTATTGTGTTTGCGTCCTTGTATGAAACCAATTGCTTCTATGTTTCTTGTACTTACTCTTTGATTAGCTTGTGACTCTTGTTTGATTTACTTGTAACAGGTACCGTGCAATCACCAGCGCATACTATAGGGGAGCTGTTGGTGCTTTGCTTGTGTATGATGTAACTCGACATGTCACCTTTGAGAATGTGGAGAGATGGTTGAAGGAGCTTCGCGATCACACCGATTCCAACATAGTGATCATGCTTGTAGGAAACAAGGCCGATTTACGCCACTTGCGTGCAGTTAACACTGAGGATGCAAAGTCATTTGCCGAGAAAGAGAGCACGTTTTTCATGGAGACCTCGGCTCTAGAGTCCTTGAACGTTGAAAATGCATTCACTGAAGTGTTGACTCAGATATATCGTGTTGTGAGTCGGAAGGCTCTTGATGTAGCGGATGACCCGACAGCCTTGCCCAAGGGACAAACCATTAATGTCGGCAAAGATGATGTATCAGCTCTCAAAAAGATCGGATGCTGCTCGGCATAATTAGAACGAAAAGAATAAAGGAAGTAATCGACTTTTAAGAAATTTGCATGTGTGGTTGATGGTGCCATGGCTTCTCAACCATCTTAGAATATGATGGTGTGGAAAATGATCGGGACTGGAATTTGTAGTTGGCTTACATGACCACATACTACCAACCTTGATGAGACCAAGAGAAAGCTGCAGAGCCTGGATCCAATAGACTATGTTCATTCAGTTGGCATTTAGCCTTTTCTAAGAATTATTCTTTTGTATGCTTGTTATTTGGATTGCCTTAGTCATTTTTAGCCATTTTTTCGTCACTTGAACCGGAAAGTTTGTTGAGGAATGGTATTCAACTTGATTGATTGATGGATCGCTTCCTCCTGAATACTATCCTTCTTTTACTACTCCTGAAGCCTATTGCTCTATGCTAATGCTCAGTTCCTCATTATCCTTTCTGTATATTGCTGTTAGGTAAAACATCCATTTCAATTCGGTATGGTTTGTTGGCCTGTTGTTACCTCGTCATTGCTTTCCTGACAAGTCTGAGTTCCACTGTGTGAAGATCACTGCACTTGTGCATATCCTTTATTGGAACAATTATTTTCTTTTGGATTTTGATCGATAATTATATAACTATTAACATAACCAGAGAAGTGTGGTTGAATGATATGTTCCCTGCCAATACCATAAGGAACAGAATAAGAATTTGTTGATTATTACTTAATCCAGCATTTGATGACATGAATTATGTCTGTTGGGCATGATATGTATAGATAGATAATGTTTCATCTGCATAGGAACATATTACACAGCAAAGAAAAAACAGTAAACGCCTAAAAGATCTGCAAATACAGTCTACCGTCATATGGTATTATGACTTGACACAGTTATCAAGATTTGACATGGATAACTCGATGTATGAACTCAAAGAAATGTGCATGGCCTCCTCTTGGGTCTCCTCTTCTTGGGTTTTGGAGGCTGCAAAACGACCTTGATTGCAGCATCAAATACAGCCTTCACATTCTGTGAAAGGAAAATCACAGCAGATGTTCAGTGTCACTACTCATTATCACCAACTATTGTAGAGCATCCGGGTCAGGAAGGAAGCTTGCAGAAGAAAATGGCTTCTAACCTGTTGGGTTTTGGAGCTGCACTCTATGTAAACAGCTGCACCAATCATCTTCTTGAGCTCTTCTCCCTGCCAAAAATTATGCACATCTAAGTCAAATTTGTTCAGAAGGGAAGCAGCTTCTTTGCTTCTCCCAGATGACTTGCCTGAGAAGAGGTAATTGGTGTAGCACCAGGATGATCGATCAGGTACTGCTTATCATCTCGTAAATCTGCATTTCATAACACCATTCTCGTATTGAAGTACAAAAAGTGATGCAAAAAGGGCAGAGACCAGATATGAACTGTTATAATCATTCTGTACCAAGTTTGGTTCCCACAAGCACAATTGGGACAGTTGGTGCATAATGCCTAAGCTCAGGAATCCACTGAAACCAAAAGGAGAAGGAAAAGATAATATCATATTATTCTGGAATCATTCTAGAGTATGAACTGATAAGAGTAAATCATACCTTCTTGTGGATGTTCTCATAGCTGGCCTTGCTGATGAGAGAAAAAGCCAACAAGAACACATCTGCACCTCTGTAACTCAGAGGCCTTAACCTGTTATAATCCTCCTGTCCTGAAGACACAAATTGTAATTCAGTACCTGTTCCTCATCCAGGGAGCCAACTCCAACAAAACAATTAAACTGAACCTGCAGTGTCCCATAATCCTAGGTTGACAGTGCTGCCATCAACCACCACATTAGCACTGAAGTTGTCAAACACTGTAGGAACATAATCCTGCAAAAAAAAACCATCCAGAGAAAAGCACAACACCATAACCATAAGAGTAAAAACTCCTCAAAAAAAGGAGACTCTGTCGATCAAATCATCATCATAAAAAAAGACTCTTACGGTAGGGAAGGTGTTGCTTGTGTAAGAAATGAGCATACATGTCTTGCCAACAGCTCCATCCCCAACAGTGACACACTTGATGAACCTAGCTGTGCTCATTTTTTATTTTCTCTCACTTACTTCATCAGTTCAGACCTCCTTAAATCTTCAGCTAGAGCTGGGCAAGAAGAGAAAGAAGCTGAGGATATACTTTGAAGTGGGGCAGGTTATATTGGGTTTTGAAATTTGAATAATAAAAGGAGGTTAGTATGGTAGAATTTAATAAAGGTAAGCAAAGCAAGCACCCAACTTTAGCTGGACTTGGTTACCTTTACCATGATGGCCACCATGGCTTTCTGTTTCTTTAAGGGGAAGGACAAAGCCTAAAGACACAAACCTGTGTATGGGTTTGGTGCTAGTGTTAGTTGGTTAAGTGTTGGACAAGGGAGTTACTGAATCATGAACACTAAGAAAGGAGCAAAAACGAAATACACATTGCTTAGTTAGACAAATTATGATCATGAAAGTATGCAATATAGTAGGAAAAACAAACCCGAAGGTGAAACAAAAGCAAGTTAATCTGAGTGGTGGAGGCATGGAAACTCCATATATATCCTTGGACTCAAATCCTTAGAATCAGAATCTGATGTCCTTCAATACTTGGCAAATGGCTTCCATGTTCTTTTGGAAGGATAACTTAGACCAAAATTCATATAAATCAATTTTTTTAATAATACTAAATAATATCTTTTTCCAACCATCCAGATGCACTTTCTCAAAATCTGTATGAAAATCATATATAAATTTTTTAAATGATTGGGTATCTATTTTTATAAATTTAAACTGACCAAAAATTTAATTTTGTTAAAACGAGTTTATTTAAAATATATTCAAAGTATTTATTTTAATTAATATAATAAAATATAAATTATTCGGATCAATTTTGATTTAAAATTTCTCTGATTATATTTTTTAAATTTTAGTTTTATTACCATTATCATTTATTATGGAATCAAATAATTTATAGTATAAAAAATATTAGTTCTAAATTTAAGTCTTAGACCTTATGAAGTAATTACATTCCCTTACTCCATAATAAAATATGGGAATATGCATTTATACATATAATTATCGGAAAATATGAAAAAATATTTAAACAGTTTCAATTTGTTATTTATTCGATCAGATTCTTGTTTAGGGTTCTTGTTCTTCCCCTAATCACGGTGTTTTCTTCTTCATCTTCTTGCTTCAGAATTGTTTTTAATTTAGACTTCCCGGATGCTGAACTCGCAAGAACTCTCAAGTGATTCAAATGGGATGCAGGCAGGTACCAGAAGAGGAAATGTCCGAAAGATAGTTTGTCGGCACCATTCCTTCCGGCGGATAAGAACGCAGCGTTTCTTGCTGTTCATAAAGTTTTTGCCGTAGCTATTGTGATCAAGCTAGTGCGGGTTGTGGATCCGCAGCAGCGAAATTATGTGGTGGATTCTTTAGTATGGGAGGCTTTGTGGAGACAGAAAGATACTGTGTTTGGGCCTATGGGTGTCTGTTGCAAGATAATAGATTTTCAATGGAAGGTAGATTTTAGTTCCTCCTGACCGGTTTTCTCTTCCATGGGCTCCTAGTTCCTCCTCTCTCGCAGGTTTTTCATCAGAGAAGCTCATCAACCATTTTTCAATGGGGACAAATTTCTTTTTCTGAATAGCTTTTAACCTTGAAGCTACAGCTTCAAAACCCTGTACCCAGATGCTGGAAATGGATGAACTATGTACTATGGATTTACACACAGCACAAGCATCGTCCGCTTCATTACGGCAAACAAAGCTATATGCTTAGGGTATTGATACTTACCGGTAGGCCTATGTAAGGAGTTGGTATCTTTGATATAAAGCGATATGATTGTAGAGTTAGGACGAAGCATCGACCAACCAGAAGAGAAAAGAGGCCTCCACTGATATATACATTCTTAATACCAGAAAACAGTGAATCTGATATGTTTCTGTCAGATATGCTTCGATGGTAGTGTATGCAAGAATATGAGTTTGAGCTCCTCTGCGTAGTGCCATGTAAGATACTACTACTCTGTTTTGGAATTTGTTTAGCATGCGAGAGATGAAGGGAGATCTTCCATTTCTTTGATCTTCTCCCTCAAACACCAGCTTAATGGACAGTCACGAAGGTGTTCTAGGTGAAACATCTCAGGATTGGTAACCTATTATGCAATAATTAGTGCTAATTAAGACTGCAAATTATGTTTATTCTAATTGTAATAACTCTTAAATAGCTTCTGTGACAGGTTTGCGAAGCAGAGTGGCATGTCAATGGGAATGTTGAAGGCCACACTTGAACACATCCATGCTTTTCATCCTTACCCACCATTTCTGTACTCTCTTAGCCCTACAGGTCTTAACATTTGTATAAGAATGACTCTCAGCTTCATTGCTTTCATTTGATTCCAGTTTCTCAACCTGAAAGCAACCCAGTAAAGCCATTTGCAAGTAACCACTAGCACCGACATTTTCCTTCTTCATGCTTCTCTCTTCCTTCTCGGGTTGATCTGCTTTCATCACCAGCTGCTGATGGTACTCCTTGTTTCTGCTTTCCAGCACATGTAGATGTTCTTGAAGACCCTCAATTTTTCTTGTGAGCATATACACTCTGCGATCCTCCCTCATCTTCAGCACACACCTAGCAAGCTCACCGGCTTTCCTCTTAAGGAATGTGACCTTACATGATAACCCTTTGTTCTCTGCCGTCAGTGCTTGTACCTTGAAGTCCAATCTCCTGTTCTCATTCAATAACACCATCCTCTCTGACTCCAACACTTCAAGCAACTTCTTCAGCAACTCTATCTTCCTCCATGACTCGTGGCACTGCTGCTCCGTCTCACTTTCCAGGTCCAGCAATATATCCTTCTCCACATTCTTCATCACAAGGTCAGCTACCAGGTCATCGCCATTGACGAAGAAAGTGCTACTTTTAATCCCAACTGCAGGAGAATGTTGGTATGAGAGTGAACTCTCAGCATCCCATTCCGCCTCCTGATCCAAAAGGGAGTTCTGATCGAAGACCAACGTAGAAGAAGAATGGGTGCTCGGGTTTCCTTTGCCTTGCATGCGGCTGCAACGGTCCAACAAGGTGGTATACCCATTGTACAATTCCTGGAGCAGGGCAAGAAGCTGTGGGCGCTTCTGGTAGTACCATTCTGCTCGTTCTGCAAAGGTGTCGCCATCGCCTTCAGATAACAACAGCTTCACCCTCGTTTCAATATCTGCATTAACCAACAAAATGAGAAATTCAATACAATGGAAAGACAAAAGATATTCTTAACTGTCCAATAGAGACAATGCAGTATAAGGCTTCCATCCTCTCACCCATTCTGCTCAAATGGTAGTTCCCTGTTGGTTCATAGGAAATCCTTGTACTTGTAAGGAATGAAAGGTTCTATCATACTATGTAACAACAACTGCATGCCTTCTGTACATGAAAACAGTGTCAAAATTTTGAAATTTTCATACTAAAGTGACAAAAGGTAGGCTGAATGGTCAAAAACAAAAAAGAAGGAAAGTAACAGTCCATTTCGAAATTTAAAACTACGTGGGGGAAGGGAAGAAGAAGGGTGGTTTGGGTTTTTTCAAATGTTTGAATTCATACAATTTTAACATATTGTCCCGTCACGTTTTGTTCTCTGACATGTAAGGTCACTGTCATGGATGACATGCAAGTGAACAGAAAGCTTAAAATAGATTAAAACTCTCAGATTTTGCAGGCTAGTTAGAGAGTACCACACCATTTCTTAGTTCATTGGTGGGTGACAGCCAAGGCTCTGATTTTACTTGCTCCATTTTTTAAAGTATTTCTTTTCACAGTACCTTAAAATAGCAGTAATACGGAAGGCAAAAGCAGAATGCAGAAGGAAATCTGCAGAGATGATGGGTAGATTCGAATATGGATATAGCAGAGAAGCAACAAATCGGAAAAGATCTGTATTTTACTTTTGGTGTTATCCTGAAGAAAGGTCTGTGTTATAACGTCAGCTTGGCAGGGCAATTTACTTCATGGAGGTCACATCATATGACTAACGGGGATTGGGTGCGAGGATGGTAAAATTTATAAATTATACAGTAACTATCTAATTATTATTTTATTATTTATTAAATTTATCATTTCAAATTAATTTAATAAAATAATTTTTTACCAAAAATTTATCATTATTTTAGAAATAAAGAATTATTTTAATTTTAATCAACTATTTAAATTTTTTGAAAATATTTATTTAAGTTTATAAAAATTTCATAATATTTGAAAATTTTAAATTTTTTTATTAATTTAGTATTAATTTTTTAAATAATAAATTATTATA
Source organism: Passiflora organensis (assembly GCA_019739055.1). Taxonomy (NCBI): domain Eukaryota; kingdom Viridiplantae; phylum Streptophyta; class Magnoliopsida; order Malpighiales; family Passifloraceae; genus Passiflora; species Passiflora organensis. Next base: position 452,100 of record JAEPBF010000181.1, read on the forward strand.
ATATATATTTGATAAATTTAAATTATTTTTATTATATTATTATAAAAAGAATTTATTGATCCCTAATCATGATGGTATTGTGGCCTTTGTTTCCTTGGCACAATATTGAAAAACAGATTGGGAAATCTGGGTCCAATAAAAGAAGGGCCTTGAACCCTATTATCGAGTGGGTTGTGCTAATTATTGGGCCGATCGGTATGAGCCCATTTATGAAGTTTCTTGTAGGCTCATACTCGATCTTTACGGACTATAACATAGGGAATACGTTAACACAGTAATCTCGTTTTTTTTAAAAAAATAATAAATTCATTGCATTGTGGTTCAAATGTACAACTTAATCCAAGTTCCTGAATAGATACTAAATAAAAATAGGACATAACTATTATTAATAAAATAATTAAGATATTAGAGTAAATTAAAACATATGAAAAAATATTATTATCTAGTGGGTAAAAGTTTGTTAAAGGACAAGACTGCCTTTACTCATTTCTCTTGTTATACTGTTTGTATACTCATTTCTCTTGTTGTACTGTTGTAGGAACGATAATCTCTCACACAGGGATTTATAGTTCTAGATGAGGAATAAGACTGTTATATTTCTGTGGCAAAGAAATATGAAATACATTATACATTTGATTAAGTTATATTTAACTAGAAATTATGATTATCTCCAAAGGACTAAAGACTGACTAGCAAGTCTGTTAGTAAGCTTTGTTTGTATATCTTCTATTATAAAATTAATTCAACCATACTTATTACACACAATTTAAATTTCAAAACTTTTATATTTGGTAATATATTTGTGTAAAATTTATCATATTTAGATGATATTATAATATTTTTGGGTCTTATTGAATAAATGTCTGTTTTATTAACACCTGCACATTGTTAGGATGGTAAATTTTATAAATTATGCAGTAAATATAGAATTTATTATTTCAAAATTTTTATTTAGTAAATTTATTTAGTTTGGTAGATTAATATTTTATAAAAAATTATTATTGTTTAAATTTTAATCAAGTGTTTAATTGATTTCAGACGATTAGATAAAATTTTGATAAAAAATTAATTATTTTTTTATATTAATATTTTTTAATTAATTTATATATTAGAAGTCTGTGTCAGTAAAAGAAGGGCCTTGGACCAAATTCTGGAGTTGGTAGTGCTATTTAGTGGGTATGAGCCTATTTATGAATACTCATCTTTGTTTTTGCTTTTTACGGACTATAAGAAAGGGAACACATGGAATTACGCTTAACACAACACAGTAATCTCGTTTTTTATTCTAAATAATAATTTCGTGGTTCAGATCTATCACATAATCCAATCGTTCCTGGATAGATACTAAATAAAAATAGGACATAGTTATTATTAACAAAATAATTAAGATATTAGAGTAAATTAAAATATATAAAAAATATTATTTTATTTTAACTTATATAATAGTACTAAACACAAAATGAAACAATAATTGGTTAGAAGAGAAGAATTTGTCGAAAACAAATATTTATTAATTTATTTCCTGACAATCTACAGAATTATGATATTTTTTTTAAAAACAACACCTAGTTCACATGCATAATTAGCTAAATATATATAAACGAAAAAGTATTATAGTATATCACAATTAGGGTAATTGCTGACTAAATATAGAATACTAAATGTGTTGCAATCTTGAGAGAGGTTTTTAGTTAATTTATTTTTCAAAAATAAAAATGATATACCAAATAATTAAAAAAATTGAATGAGTATATGCTTTCAATCTTAGAATAAGATCAGAACCATATTCTAAAGATAATAAATTTAATTAAAAGATGCCTATATTGTGCTTGCTTGCTGTTGCCAGGAATGCAACCCTTTAATTATTTATATTCCAATCTTTTCAGAAACTCCCATTGTCTCAACCACATGCCCTTGTTTATAATTAACAAAAATACAACTAAATAGTCTACATCAATGTTGCTTGACCATTCATCTCAGTAAGTATTTAATCAAAGTGGTTAAAGATTCAATTTTTATTTTTTAGATTAGTTGAATCCATCCATAATTAATACTTATAATACAAGAAAATTAATCATCATAATTGATACTCACAAGGTACTTGTCAATGTCCTTATTTTATATGCTAAGCTGTACCATGTACTGTCTAGGATTTAATATTAGTTAAAATCACAGTCACAGGCCATTTTCATTATAAAATTCTATGTGGGAGAAGGAGAAGCTTAGTGTCAGGCACTTCTCTTTGATCATATAAACTATATATATACATCCTAAACATCCCTTTCTAATAATGATTAGTGCTTCCCATAAACTTTGATGAATATATTAATTATAAAAACAACACAAGAATTCCAGTTTGATTGCGATGGAAGTTGCCAAGAAGCTCTCTCTTTCTCTCTCTAAATGTGTGTATGGCAGCTGGAGCAATAGAAAGGACACAGTACCCTACATGTGGGTATGATTTGGAGACAAAGAGAAGAAATCCTTGGGGCTGTGAAAACAATTCACATGGCCTGACATGATCTCTTCGCAAAACCTCCCCTTCTCCTTTTCTATTCACAGCTCATGATCCAGATCCCACAGCTACCTCCCCCACCATGTTCCGATAGCATCTTTATTGTTTGTTCACTTCATATATATTTATATATACAATGCATATACCACCATATGTGTACTATATAGTTCCCACAGGCAAAGATGGCATCCTTGCATGTGACTTCTGCATGAAATGATAAGCCAAAATATGATCTCACTATTTTCCTGGTTAGCCAAAATACAGTGTTGGTCATTCCGTAATTGTAATAACTTTTAACTTTTAACGATTGACACTTCTTGGATTCAAAGCTAATAACTTTGTTGATTTAGTTGTAATAATTTTGAATATTATAAAAAAAATGATTTGAGAGTATGGAGATTCTATGATTGATATCCAATGAATCTAATATATCTATCGCTAAGCATGATAATTGATGAGGGGATCGAATGGTGTATGAATAGAGATTGTAGATCAAAGCATGAGATTGGGCACACATGAACAGTCCAGTTTATTTTGGAGATATTTAAATAATGAGACCATCATATAAGGTAACCCATTAAAGGGTTGGGGGGACGGCTACAGGAGCACGTGGTGGCTGATTCCCCGTTTATTAAGAGTACTAGCGACTTTCCAGTAATACCGTTGAAACACAACCTCCTAACAGCTGGAGATAGCTGTCCAATTCTTTCCTCCCCATGTGACCCCACCACCATCTTCACCACCCCCACCACCTTGACATAGATATTCAGATTATACTTAGATTTTCTTTTTCATTTTTTTTTATGGGAGGAAGTAGAAAGAAGAAAAAAATAGTCTTTTATTGTTAATGTTCTTCTTCTTGCCTTCCTTCCCTTTTAGAGCTTCCTTTCTCTCTTAGTAATCGTGTATTTGTATATATATAGAAGGTGTTTAGTTGGCTGGTTTTGTTGAGTAATGCATGCACGTATAGGAGGAGAAGGTTGGAGGGTTTTGTAATTGGTTAGTGTTTCCTTTGAATTTTCTGAGGGTTTGAGATACAAGTTACGTACCGATCGAGAAGAATGGCGCAATTGCCTCCTAAGATTCCTAACATGGGACCAGCTTGGCCTGAGTTCTCCCACCAGAAACTACCTTCCATGGCCGCATTGGTGTCGAATGGTAATGGTAGTAATAATGTCAATAATGTGGTAGCCACGGGGATGACGTCGACAGCCGGGGGAGTGCAAAACTCGTCGTGGGTGGATGAGTTTCTTGACTTCTCATCAGCTAGACGTGGGACCCACAAGAGGTCGGCGAGCGACTCCGTTGCCTTCCTGGAGGCGCCCATGATGGAGGAATGCCGCGGGTCGGGTGCAGTTTCGGGGCATAACAGCAGCGGCGGGAATGAGTTTGATAAGTTTGATGATGATCAGTTCATGTCCATGTTCAACGACGACGAGTCGAATAATGCTTTGCCGGCTCCTTCCACCTCTAACCCTTCAACACCTTCCGATCAGAACAGCATTAATGACGACAAAGATGGGGCTGGCTCTGATCAGAAGCAGCAGAAGATGAAGACTGAATCTGATGAAGTGCAAAGCCAATGGGAAGCACAGGCTCCACCATGTGCAGCTAATGGAGCTTCTAACGATAGAATAGTTGATCCCAAGAGGGTCAAGAGGTAACAACAAACACATTAATTCTCCTCTTTCCTTTTTCTTTTCTTTCTTCTTTCTGGCCAACTTAATTATACGAATTCAACTCTTTATGATGATTAAACCTGCAAAATTATGAAGTTCTATATTATTTCTTTCCCTATTCATTAGCATAAAATTTCATCATTTCAGAAAGAATTGCCAGAGAAATCTGCAAAAAAATAATGATATGTATGCAATCATTATTCCCGAGATTTATCAGATGCCAGTGTAAAACTGCAGTAAGAAGCATCAATTATGTGTTTGTTTATACTGAAATTGCATTTCTTTTGATTTCTGTTTTTGCACCAGAATCTTGGCTAACAGGCAATCAGCGCAAAGGTCTAGAGTGAGGAAGCTGCAGTACATATCTGAGCTTGAACGCAGTGTAACTTCATTGCAGGTATCCATACATGCATAGTCCCAATCTCTGTGATTCTTTGTATATATCTATGTATCCGGTTGTCGATTCAAAAACTCTTCATTACTTAAAAAATGGTTTACAATAACGTTTTAATTTTCATTTTTGTGCTTAATGAAGGCTGAAGTTTCAGTGTTGTCACCGAGGGTAGCATTTCTAGACCATCAGCGTTTGCTTCTGAATTTAGACAACAGTGCTCTCAAGCAAAGAATTGCTGCACTGGCTCAAGACAAGATTTTCAAAGATGGTAAGAGTTTTTTAAGAATTGTGCAGTTCTCTTGTTGTCTTATGATAACCCATTTTCATATCATAGGGGAAGTCATTTCAGCATAATATCACACTAAAGCAGCCTTTGATCTTATTTATGTAACATGAAAAGTTCTCCAAGAGATGATGAGAAGGTAGCTAAACATAACTTGAATCCTGATGTTCTTTTTGTGCATTTAATGGCGGAAATTTATATACCATAGTCAAGTTTGATGGTCCCTCTACCTGTTTATGCCTTTCACCAGTAATGGAAAGGCTTACCCTCCATATACGCAAGCTCGTGATGAATTAATGTTGTTTTCATTGGTCAATGTAAGCTTACAATTGGGTGTTAAAATAAATGCAGCCCATCAGGAAGCATTGAAGAGGGAAATAGAGAGATTGAGGCAAGTTTATCAGCAGCAAAACCTGAAGAAGATGGATAACGCAGGTCATCTGCAGCAACCAACACCAGCCGAACCCCCACTTTCAGCAGAGAAAGAACAGCAACTTCTTCAAGTTTAACTAATCCCCCTCTGTAGAGATTGATTCGTGTATTATTGTACTATAGTCTAAAAGCGAACAGATAAATTCTCTTTATCATTGTACTAGAATAGAAGTCTTGAAAGTGCAGATGGTGGTGTATGGGGACAACCGTTACATCCTGAGCATCCACTGATTCTTGTTCCTTTGGATGCTCAGTAAGTGCTTGGTACTGTGAGGTTTTCTATATTTTCTTAAGGCAAAAGCTAGATAGGAACCATGAGAAACTTGACCATGCTTCAAAAATTTTCGCTGGAAAGGAGTCATATTCATGTTGGAAGAAGCTTTTTGGTGCTCTCTGCTACGAAACTGTGCATTCACGTGCTGTGTTTGCATCCAACTGTGGTCCACTTGGGGTTTACATGATTGATTGAATAGCAGAGACGAACATGTGCTTCTGCAATTTAAAAGAATCCAAAAGAGAAAAAAAGAAAGTACACTGTCTTCCTTTTAACTAATTAATTAGTACCCATGAGTGTGGATATGAACGAAGATTGCTCGGTCAGTAGTATGTCTATCTTGTCGATTGAAATCCGAAAAAATATTAGTCTTCAAGAACTGTGATGATGATTCCTTTTAACTTGTTATCATCCTTCAAATCTTCTTTTAATGTTGTTTACTCTTTTTGTCAGTCATGTTGAGCCAAAAAGCAATGGAGAGGTCGTGGTTCTGTGTTGGGATGTAAGAAAGAAAGGCATGCAATGGAATTATTTGATGTCAGATCTTTGTGCTCTGTCAGTGCCATCCTTCATGTGATAATTCTAACTCACATTACTTCCCAGAAAAAAGTGAAAGCTGATGGGTTATAAAAGTTGGATCAAAGCATTTATCACCCTGTTTAACAAGTAAATGGTTGGAGAGAAGTGGATATACAGTACTGAATTTATGATCCACAAGGTGAGATGCCAGTTTGCTTCAACTCACCGCCTGCTGCTGGCCCATCAACAAGATGACATTGCTTAGCCATTTACTTCAGCAAATGGGTTCTGTCGCCATATTAAACCGAAAAGTTCAGTCCCTCATATTGTGGATTCTGTATGCATCACCATCCTGATTCAAGGGAGGGCTTTTCCTAGTATTGCTATTTGAACCATGGAAGATGGTTACTATTATCGACAAAGTCCGATGCATTCATTCCGGATATTGATGCACATAGATGGTGTTTAAAGCATTGTTTAGTCCGTGTTATGGATCACAGAACAAGTGAACAGAACTGGTAAGCCTTTTTTGTGATGTTTCAGATCAAACTTGGCATCCAAAAACAATGCCATACTTGACTCTGAGAAGTGAAAAGTTGAATGGATTCTCGAATGGGCTCAATACCAGGCCCTCAGACCCAACATCCTCGTAACTAGGTTCTTCATTTTGCTCTGTGATTGGCAAAAACCTTTAGAATTTCCTTCAAAGGCCATACTGTTATGAATATCAAATGTTTGGCAATTGAAAAGACAAATAACTTATTATGTCTATTCAATTGTGTAATAAATATTTTGTAACTACAAAACTCTTTATCCTCCAATGTCTCTTCATGTACCCTATCATGTTATCTATAAATAGGAGGTAACATTGTTCACTTTGTACACACTTGTTTTGAGTACTTGATATGATCTTATACTCCCTATATTGTTCTTAGTTTTCTCTCTTATTCTTAGTTTTCTCTCTTGTTCTTTTCTCCTTAATTCTTCTTATTGTTATATTTTATAACACGTTATCAGCACGATACTCTTATAAACAAAAGGAGAATCAAGAGTCTTACAAGAGTTCTTCACAAAGAACAAACAAGAATCTTAGTTTCTACAAAGGTATATTTGGGTGAGTATATTTTTATAATTATTTAGATATAATCATATTGTAATATTATTGTTTCATATTGTATGTTCTTAAATTTGACTTTCTTATATTTGTTTTAGAAATTTAAGTTATTGATTGTTTTATTTGTATGATGCTAATATAATCATAATATTACCATCATTACATGTTATTAATATTTCTTATGTTATTATTCTTATAGATTATTTCTTATGTTTAAAATAAAAACTTTATTTCTTATCTTATTATGTGATTAATTTTATGTGTTTTTAATATTTTATAGTTTTACAATGGCAAATATTGCAAAGCTTGAGTTTGAAGCTCTTGACATTACTGGCAAAAATTATTTATCATGGATATTGGATGCTGAAATTCATTTGGATGCCAAAGGGCTTGGAGAGACAATCAAAACATCAAATGAAGCATCGAATCAAGATAAGGTAAAGGCTATAATTTTTCTTCGACATCATCTCCATGAGGGATTGAAATCTGAATATCTCACAGTAAAAGATCCTGCAGATCTTTGGAAAAATTTAAACGAAAGGTATGATCACCAGAAAACAGTGATACTTCCAAAAGCTCGTTATGATTGGATGCATCTTCGTTTACAAGATTTTAAATCTGTGAGTGAATATAATTCAGCATTATTTAAAATCAGCTCACAATTAAAATTATGTGGAGAAAATATCACTGATACTGATATGCTTGAAAAAACATTCTCTACTTTTCATGCTTCAAATGTGCTTTTACAACAGCAATATCGTGAAAAAGGTTTCACAAAATATTCTGAGTTGATTTCATGCCTTCTGGTGGCTGAACTAAACAATGAGCTGTTGATGAGAAATCATCAATCTCGTCCTACTGGTTCTGCTCCATTCCCTGAAGTGAATGTGATGCTATCTCATAACCATAGTCGTGGTCGTAGTCGAGGCCGTGGACGAGGACGAGGACGAGGACGAAGTTATAATAAATTTCATTATGGTGGTGGTCAATCCAGTAAATTTATCTTCCAAAATCCGAAAGTTGTAAAGGATGAAGGACCTGGAAAAATAATGAGTGGTATAAAGAAAAAAGTTACAATTAGTAACTGTCATCGATGTGGAATGCAAGGTCATTGGCAACGTACTTGTCGTACACCAAAATATTTTGCTGACCTATATCAAGAATCTTTGAAGTCTAAAGGCAAGGATGTGGAGACAAATTTTGTCCAAGATGATTTCACTGAATTTGCTAATGGCCTTGAGGATATAACGCACTTGGATGTTTCTGATTTTCTTAATGATCCAAATGATGAAAGTGCAAGAAATCATGAATGATTTTAATTTTATAATTATGCAAATTTCAATCATGTTCTCTTGTTTTATTATAATAAAAGTCTATTTATTTTGTTTTATTTATTTATATTTTCTTTATATTTATATTTATTTTATATTTTCTTATTCATTTTATTTATTCAGTGAAGAGAATGGATATTGGCATGGATATCTCTAAGATGAACGCCAAGGAAATATGTTTGGTTGACAGTGCCACAACGCATACAATATTGAGAGATAAGAGATATTTCTCTTATTTGGATAATATAAAAACCAATGTATATACCATAAGTGGTAGTACAAGATTGATTGAAGGCTCCGGAAGAGCAAATATTATTCTATCTGGTGGTACCAAAATAATGATAGAAGATGCATTATACTCTTCTAAGTCTCAAAGAAACTTGTTAAGTTTCAAAGATATTCGTCTGAATGGATATCATATTGAGACAATGAACGAAGGAAGCATTGAGTATCTTTGCATAACTTCAATAATTTCGGGTAAAAAGTATATATTAGAAAAATTACCCGCTTTTTTCTTCCGGATTGTACTACACAAGTATTACAATGATAGAATCTCATTCTATAATAAACCATCAGTTTAATGATGTGTTTAAAATTTGGCATGACCGGTTAGGCCATCCCGGTTCAACAATGATGCGAAAAATAATAGAGAATTCTTGTGGTCATCCATTGAAAAAGAATAAGATTTTTCAATCTAATGAATTCTCATGTGCTGCTTGTTCTCAAGGCAAATTAATAATAAGACCATCACTAGCAAAAATTGGAATTGAATCTCCAAAATTTTTAGAAAGAATTCAAGGAGATATTTGTGGACCTATACATCCACCATGTGGACCATTTCGATATTTTATGGTTTTGATCGATGCATCAACCAGATGGTCCCATGTATGTTTATTATCATCTCGTAATATGGCTTTTGCGAGATTGCTTGCACAAATAATTCGTTTGCGAGCTCAATTTCCTGATTATCCGATAAAGTCCATTCGAATGGATAATGCTAGTGAATTTACATCAAACGCCTTTATAGATTATTGCATGTCTATTGGAATAAAGGTTGAACATCCTGTTGCTTATGTTCATACACAAAATGGTCTTGCAGAATCATTTATAAAACGCTTACAATTAATTGCAAGACCTATGCTTATGAGATCCAAACTTCCAGTTTCTGTTTGGGGACATGTCGTTTTACATGCAGCAACAATTATACGCATTAGGCCAACAAGTTATCATGAATACTCTCCAATGCAATTGGTTCATGGTCAGGAACCAAATATTTCCCATCTAAGAATTTTTGGTTGTGCGGTATATGTTCCAATTTCTCCACCACAACGTACAAAAATGGGTCCTCAAAGAAGGATGGGAATATATGTTGGATATGAGTCTCCATCTATCATTAAATATCTTGAGTCATTAACTGGAAATTTATTTACCGCAAGATTCGATGATTGTCATTTTGACGAGACTATATTTCCAACACTTGGGGGAGAAAATAAACAGTTGGAAAATAAGATCTATTGGAATGAATTATCATTATCTAGTTTTGATCCTCGAACAAATCAATGTGAACATGAAGTTCAACAGATAATTCATTTACAAACGATTGCAAATCAACTGCCAGATGCATTTACTGACCTTAAAAGAATAACTAGGTCTCATATTCCAGCTGTAAATGCTCCGATAAGAATTGATGTCCCTGAAGGACAATCTAAAGTTGCTAGTGAATCTAGACCACGTCAGAAACGTGGAAGACCATTCGGTTCTAAAGATAAAAATCCTCGGAAAAAGAAAGGAGCAACTATACAAGATGGTCATGAGGAGGATATAGTTTGGAAAATCCAGTTGACATAATTAATAAAATTCCGGAAGAAACACAAGAGAATGAAGAGATCTCGATTAATTATGTCACTACAGGAACAAGATGGAACCGAAGCTCAATACTTGTCGACAATATTTTTGCATATAATATAGCGCTAAATATTATGGAAGAAAATGAGGATTTTGAACCTACCTCTGTGGAGGAATGTAAAAATAGAAATGATTGGCCAATGTGGAAAGACGCAATTCAATCAGAATTAAAGTCATTTGAAAAACGTGGAGTTTTTGAACCTGTAGTCCATACACCAAAAGGTGTAAAACCGGTGGGATATAAATGGGTATTTGTGCGAAAAAGAAATGAGAAAAATGAAGTCGTGAGATATAAAGCAAGACTCATCGCACAAGGTTTTACCCAAAAACCGGGTATTGATTATGATGAGACATATTCTCCAGTGGTGGATGCAATAACATTGTGATATTTACTTTGTTTGGCAGTACATGAAAAGCTTGAAATGCGTCTAATGGATGTAGTTACAGCCTATCTGTATGGCTCGTTGGATACTGATATATATATGAAAATCCCTGAAGGATTTAAATTTCCAGATGCAAATAAATCAACTTCCCGGGAAATTTATTCAATAAAGTTAAATAGAGCTCTATATGGATTGAAGCAATCTGGACGGATGTGGTATAATTGCCTCCGTGAATGCTTAATTAAAATTGATTTCAAGAATGATCCAATTTGTCCATGTGTCTTTATAAAAAGATATAGATCTGGTTTTGTTATAATAGCTGTTTATGTTGATGATTTAAATATCATTGGAACTCGTAAAGAGATAGATAAAACTATCAGCTATTTAAAAAACGAATTTGAAATGAAAGATCTTGGAAAAACAAGATATTGTTTGGGTCTTCAAATTGAGCATCTAAGTGAAGGAATATTTATTCATCAATCAAATTATGTGGATAAAGTTCTTAAAAGATTTTATATGGATAAAGCTCATCCGTTAAGTACACCAATGCTTGTGAGGTCACTTGATGTGAAAAAAGATATTTTTCGACCTCGTGAAGAAAATGAAGATCTCTTAAGTCCTGAGGTTCCATACCTTAGTGCTATTGGTGCACTTACATATCTTGCTAATAACACTCGACCTGATATATCATTTGCTGTAAATTTACTAGCAAGATATAGTTCTTCCCCAACTCGAAGACATTGGAATGAAGTTAAACATATTTTTAGATATCTACGAGGGACAATGGATATGGGTTTATATTATTCAAATTTATTCACTTTTGATTTAGTTGGCTATGCAGATGCAGGATATTTGTCAGATCCACATAAAGCCAGATCGCAGACAGGTTATTTATTCACTATAGGTAATACTGTCATTTCATGGCGATCAGTGAAACAAACTTTGGTTGCTACTTCTTCTAACCATGCAGAGATTTTAGCAATTCACGAAGCAAGTCGTGAATGTGTTTGGCTACGATCAATGTCACAACACATAAGAGAAGCATGTGGATTATCAAGTGATAAAGAACTTGCAACTACACTGTATGAAGATAATGCTGCTTGTATAGCTCAATTGAAGGAAGGCTACATAAAGGGTGACAAGACAAAACATATTTCACCAAAATTCTTCTTTACTCATGATCTTCAAAGCAAAGGGGAAATCAGTGTCCAACAAATACGCTCAAGTGATAACTTGGCTGATTTATTTACTAAAGCTCTTCCCACATCAACATTTGAAAAGCTTGTTCGAAAGATCGGAATGCAACGCTTGAAAGATTTAAAGGGATGACTAAATCAGGGGGAGTATGCACTGCACTCTTTTTTCCTTCACCAAGTTTTTATTCCCATTGGGTTTTTCTTGGTAAGGTTTTTAATGAGGCAGTATTCTGATTTCATACTCACATTCTTAAAATTCAAAATATTCAAGGGGGAGTGTTATGAATATCAAATGTTTGGCAATTGAAAAGACAAATAACTTATTATGTCTATTCAATTGTGTAATGAATATTTTGTAACTACAAAACTCTTTATCCTCCAATGTCTCTTCATGTACCCTATCATGTTACATATAAATAGTAGGTAACATTGTTCACTTTGTACACACTTGTTTTGAGTACTTGATATGATCTTATACTCCCTATATTGTTCTTAATTTTCTCTCTTATTCTTAGTTTTCTCTCTTGTTCTTTTCTCCTTAATTCTTCTTATTGTTATATTTTATAACACATACTATATTATCATTTCCAACACTACCATCTTGTTCAATACCATCCATGCATCTTCAACACTTCCTTCATATCATACTTAACATCCACCTTTTCTCAAGCTTCTTTTTTCCAGAACCATATATTCTTGCATTTGCGATCGATAAAAATTTCATTCACATCCCGAAACTCAATTAAATACAACTGTTTTAGTAGTCAGAATATGCAATTTTGACAATGATTTGCTAAACTAGGGGCAGCAGTCAACTCCTTTATCCACCATAAACAAACCAAACTTGCTCAATACACACCCCTTCAAAGTTCCCTTCTTTGATCACTTTCAACCAGTTCGACACTTCTACAAGCATCAATTCATTCACGTCATGCAAAAACACCCACCTCTCCTTCACCCCCATTTCACTCTCACCCACGCTACCCTTCTCCTTCTTCAACGGCAGCTTCAATACACCTGCTAAATCCATACGACTGACCTGGATACGCTCGTCATTCACATTAGAATGACGCCTCGAGGAATGATAACTAACCATCAGCTGCCAAATGAGATAAGCCCAGAGAGGGTTATGAAATCTGAATGAACAGAGTCCCACAAGCCAAGCCACTTGAACAGGGCTTCGTGAGTGACGAACTCCAGGGTCCCATCGGGCATGAAAGGAATGGGCTTTAGGCTCTCAGAGAGCAATTCAAGCTTTTCAGTTGGTGAGAGAGGCAGCAGGTATTGTGGGTCATATTCGTTTTGTCTTCCGGCGTCGCAGAGATTAATAAAGTTAGGTTCTTTTGGGGATGCGGTTGATTCCCCTGTAGTGCAATTCCTTGATCTTCAAATTTGTCTACCGGTTCTTCTCGAACATGTCAACACTGTCATCGGAGCAGAATTTAGACTGACTAATCTCTTCTCCTCACCACTCCAGCATCCAAGACATCTCCCAAAGAGGAAAATTACTGCACACAATCACAGACAAGAGTCATGTCAGTTCCTTTACTATGAACAAACCCACAAGAATTAGTTCGACAAACCAATTAGTTCCAAGTTGGAGTTGGAAATCCAAAAAGATAACAAGCCCGCCGTCACCTTGTGTCAAAGGATAAGAACTTTTGAAGTTTTGAAGACTGATGAAATTTAATGAAATCTTAAGAATTGTTTAAATTGTTTATTTTTTTAATGTTAATTTCATGATTTGGTGTTCCCAATTATGTGATTTTGGTTTTTCTTTTCTTTTTCTGATTCCCCCATCTAACAATCCAGAAGTCGGTTGCCACCAGAGATGTTACAGATAAAAAAGGACAAAATCCACAGGAACACTTCAGTTTCCCTTTTTTTTTCTTTTTTTTTTCTAGTATAGGTTCTGTCTTAGATCTCGTTACCAAAGAAGCCGCCCAACGGTCACATTTCCACGACCGCCCACCACAAAACCCCTCCAAATTCCCACTTCGAAACGGTTACTTCGCTTCTCTTCCTCTTCCTCTTCCTCTTCCTCTTCCTCTTCCTCTCCAATTCTTGACTCATAAATCACGTTACTTTCCTTTCTCTTTAAATAAAACCCATAAAACCCTTCTGGTTCTGGCATTGAACTGGCGCCGTTAACATTACCCATTTGGTCATTTTCTCTTCCTAGATGAAAAGAACCATGCTTTCTTCACTACTGCTAGTGCCACTACTTGTGACCTTTTCGCTTCCTGGGTTCATGATGGCCCAGAAAGGCGCTGCTCCGAGGGATCTCTGGTGCGTGGCCAAGAATAATGCTCCCGACCAGGCGTTGCAACAGGCTATCGACTGGGCGTGCGGGATAGGCGGGGCTGATTGCGGCCCGATACAGCAGAATGCACAGTGCTATGATGCTAGTGATATCCAGAAAACTGCTTCCTGGGCTTTCAATGACTATTACCTAAAGCATGGGTTGACTGATGATGCTTGCAGCTTTAGCAACACGGCTGCTCTCACTTCCTTGAACCCAAGTCAGTGGTTGATGCCATTTTCAAACCTTTTTTGCTTTATTTTTTTTTAAAAAAACAATCTGGGCTCCTCTATTCTTAAGGCTCTGTTTTGGATCACCTTACTAATTTTGCAGAAAGTTGTTCTTTTTGAGTTTGTCATGTTTAGTTCAATAATAACTTGGTACTTCGTTCTATTTGCAGGTCATGATAAGTGCAAATTTCCATCCAGGTAAGGCTTAATTTTGTAAGTATTGAGCTAGAGATTGGCTGTTGTGATTATGGTTTAATTGGCTTGCGAGAAAAAAAGCAAACTTTTCTTACCTATCAGCTGTGTTGTTAGATCAATTATGCAAGACGACAATGTTGTTTAAGAACTGTGTTTAAGCTCTTTCTGGAATAATGTCTTTCCGTAGGAGTCTTGTACTAGGCAGAAACTTTTGCTTTTGTTTGGAAGAATCTCTGAAGATAGATGCTGGATATGATGTTTAGCATATTACACCAACCTTTAAAACCGGTTGTTCTTCAATTGCTCTTACTTCTGGTTAAAACTTAGAAACATTAGAGTATGAGTAGTCGGATATGAACAGTCTGATTAATGCATGTGAATTTTGGAGTGCAGCTCAACTGTTAACAATGGCAGCTTCTCGGGCTCAACAACAGTTACTACCACAGCAGGCATGGGGCCAGATAGTGCAGATTTAAGCAGCTCTAGCAGGATAGCTAGCACGTGGTTTTGGCCCTTCATTACCAGTTGCTTGTTTGTCGTGTTTTCATGAGATGAACACTCTGAGACTCCTGGAACCTGAGCTTTGATTGCTTGTCTGTGTAATCACTCGGTTAAAACTGTTCAAAATGCAAATGATCCTTGGAATAGTTAGGATTCTGCAAGGCTTTAAGCCCTCTCTATACGAATCATCTTCGACTATATTGAATGCTATGCTATGACTTACTTCACTCATTGTCAAGTTAACAACACCATTTCCAAGCTTCTGATTAGGCATACACTGCATTTTTAGTTGCTTAGATTTCTACTTTTGTGACACAAAAGTACTAAATGGTTGTTGGCAAAAGTACTTTATGAATATTAGTATCCCCATCGATAATTTATCGGGCCTTGGAACTTCAGTATGAACACTCCAAGCCCGGAATAATATCCACTTGGATCATTAATCCAAGTTCTTAAGTTGAGTCCTTTGCATAGATAAGTAATTAAGCCTAGCCCGGAACAATGTGGAGCTCGCTTTCCATCTGTGGAGAAAGTTGCTGAGCTCCATCATTTCCAGAATTCATTGCACCACCACAACAGATTGACCGCCATAAATTTCTGGAGTCTTGGTTGGTAATTGAATCTCTGCAGGCTTACATTTTGTGTGGCTCGGTTTATATCTCAAATCAGGTCTTACTAGTCTGCCTCTCTGACTTGTTCCAGTCAAGAAAGATCAATTATTTCTCAGGACAAATGACTTAGAATCCTGGGCTGCTATATGGGCTGCGAAGCTGGGGACAAAGGTTTTGTCTCAGACCAGGCTGCTTCAAAGGAAAAACAAGCATCCAGATTTCAAACTTGACTGCTTAATTATGCATGAGAAGCTGCCCTCCAGACTAAAAAATAGGAAAAGACATTCTTTTTGGCCACAAATGGTAGTTCCTTTACTGTTCTTTTAGGTACACTTCAGGTACATCTAATATTTTTCTTACAGGTCAAGGAAAGATCCCTTATAAGTACACAAGGTTTCTATTTCTTTATCGTGAATGGAAAGGAAAAGCCGTGTAAGAAACACCCGTCGGGGTATGCCACCTTCATTGGATTCTCTAGTAATATTATCAATATTAGATGAACCCAAATGAAAAGGAAAATCTTTTATCATAAATACACTTCCAATCAAAGAGTTGCTGCCCATCCTGGCATGCACGGCATTTTTAGTTGCTTAGATTACCACTTTTGTGACAAAAGTACTAAATAGTAGTTGGCAAAAGTACTTTATGAATATTTAGTATCCCCTAATTCCAGAGAATTGGTGATTAACTTCGAAGTTAACCCACGTAACCTGCGATAATATATTGGGCCTCGGAATTTTGGTACGAAAACTCTTTGCCTGGAACAGCATCCACTTGGATAATTAATCCAAGTTTTAAGTTGAGTCCTTTGCAAAGATAAGCAGTTAAGCCTAGCCTGGAACAATGTAGAGCTCACTTTCCCTCTCCATCATTTTCAGAATTCATTGCTCATCCACCACAAGGTTGACCGCCATAAATTTCTGGAATCTTGGTTGGTATTTGAATCTCTGCAGGCTTACATTTTGTGTGGCTCGGTTTATATCTCAAATCAGGTCTTACTAGTCTGCCTCTTTGACTTGTTCTAAGAAAGAAAGACCTCCAATTAATACTCGGGACAAAATGACTTTGAATCCTCGGCTACTATCTGTGAAGCTCGGGACAAAGGATTTGACTCAGACCAGGCTGCTTCAAAGGAAAAACAAGCATCCAGATTTCAAACTTGGCTGTGTATGCATGAGAAGCTCCCCTCCAGACTTAAGAATAGTAAAAGACCTTCTTTTTGGCAACAAATGGTAGTTCCTTTTCTGTTCTTTTCGGCACAGTTCAGGTACATCTTATTTTTCTGACAGGTCGAGGAAAGGAAAAGTCATGTAAGAAACTCCAGTCTGTGTATGCCAACTTCATTGGATTCTTTTGGAATATTATCAATATTAGGTGAACCCAAATGAAAAGGAAAATCCTTTTATCATAACTACACTTCTAGTCAAAGAGTTTCTGCCCATCCTGGAAGTTAATTGCAGAAAAATGACATCTTAATCCGTTACTCACGTCTATGTACCAAGTCCAGGGTCTACAGTTTATAAGTCTTCCATTAACCTGGACCCACAAATATGGCCCACAACTTTAACTCCCACAAGGCATGGTAAGAACCAGCAGCAGCAGCTCAGCCTCAGAGGAAATCTGAATTTTCAATGTCAAAACTACTTAACTAGTTAAATTAAAGGGCCCATCCTCTGTTTTAGGCTTGTATCCAGGCGTAGTGTTCATGTCTTGGTAAGTTCTTCCAAACACGCAAGGTAAAATAGCCTTGGAAACAACAAATCAAATGGGCATTTCTTTAAATTTCTGGGTGGTTATTATCGTGTCCAGATTCAAACACTTCTGATATGATGAAGCAGCAAAGTCAATGGCTTTTGAAATATATGGAGCTAAAGAGTTTGACTTTCACATGGCATTCACCTAATATGCCCCTTGGATTATGAATAAAAAAACAGTGTATATTCGATTTAAGATGAACACTGTATCAAATAGTATTATATGTGTGAGGTGTTTGATGAAATTACAGAAAAATTTCAGCAAAACAAAGGATGCTGCTGCATAAAAAGACTATAGTGATTGCTTTCTGTTTGCGTTCTAACCAAACAAATCATTGTCTCTCCAGATCTTCAAAACCCTGTTCTTGAACCTGTGGATGGAGTCTTCTTGATGATCTTTCACGACTAAGGATTCTTTTGAAAGAACTCAAGCGGGATGTTGAACCATTAACCTTACTAGATGGATTAGGTTCAGCATTCGAGGATGCAGTACCCTGTGTGCACGCAGATACAGAGTCAACACCAACCAATAACATCGGAGCAGCTCTGGCCGGACCTTCCCTGGGTTCAGGCTGAAGCAACTGCGGTTCTACCTCGGCGCGACAGATGGGGCATGTGGAGCTTGAGGTTAACCATTTGTCTATGCACTCGGCGTGGAAAGTGTGCTTACAGTTAGGTAAAAGCCTTGCCATTTCTTGGTCCTCAAGCATGCTTAAGCAAACAGCACATTCTATGGATGTCTCGCCGTCTATTTGCTTGTGCATAAACATGGGCAGGGAGGCAATTATCCCGGGATCGAGACCGGTTTTCGGCGGCTCCCCGGAGCTTGCATTAGCCGGGGCTAGAACTGAGATATTATACAAGCCTCTACGGCGGGATTGATGGCGTCTAATGGCACACCTTGCGTATGTATGAAGAGCCGTGACTAACACTACAACAAATGACAATGATATAATCGCTGAGAGCATGATATTGTTGTTGACGTCATAAGAGGCTCTGCTATGTTCAAAGCCATCTCTCCCGCCTGAGCCAAAACTCTCAGTGGATGGTTCAGGGAACGAAAAGAATGAAGGAGGGTGAGGAGGTGAAGGAGAAAGGGTGCCCATGGCTCTGGGTTTTTCAGAAAGTTATGGAGAAGGAGAGTGGGAATTTGAATATATATTATGGGTTTGTTGTCTATCTTCCTTTCTGGCCATGTGAGGACTTGACTTCTGTGATATGCTTGGAAAAATTGTGATTGAGATGAAATTTCCAACTTGGGAAGAAACACAACATTATCATAGGATTGACTGGTGATGGTTGAACGTAGACTATCCGACCATCTAAGTGAAACTGAGCCCGAAAGCTATTCTGTTTCTTTTCTACTAAGGAGAGAAAGTTGTAGAATTCGCAACACATGAAGTCAGAAAACGTGTTATGCGGTCATATGTATGATTTATTCCAGTGGAGGACAATTTTTTCTGTTTACAAAGAAAAGACAGAGAAATTTATGAACATCACAGAAAAGAAAAAAAGACCACACTGGTAGACTTGCTTATTGTTTGTTGGGTTCAATAGTCATAAGTTCTTAGTCTTTTTTTAATAATGAATTATATCCCAGTTCACAATGGAACTAATTTCGAATGTCTAGACTTTTTTTTTTTTTTTGAGAATCAGATTCTTAGTCTCGCTAGAAAGGAATATCTGCTTCAACATTAATAATAAAACTAATAATTCCAAATCTATTAGTTTCATAACATAAAATTAACTTTATAATCTCTCCTATGTTTTTCTTTATTTTACTATCCTTGTTTTTAAAAGATGATATCCCTAAACTAACATACTCTGTTTCTCTTCTCCAAATGAGAGTAAGGAAAATATCTCTGACCTGTATTTTGACCAAGGAGTAGGAAGCTTCGCAGCACTTTCCAGGGGGACCATCTATGCCTCCAGGGTATTTTGTATATTACACCTCAATTGGAGTTTTCCGTATTATTTGGTTTCTTTTTCTTTTATCACTCTCGATTAGCTTATCTGCTCTGATAACTGGATCTGGAGGACCAACACAGAAGTAAACCAAGTACGTCATCTACTTCTTTTACATATATTTCTTGGTGTCATAAGATCTGCCTTCTTTTCATTGTAATCTGCATAATATACTACAAAAACTGAGACCTCTCCAGATCTTCTACTACAGACAAGGTAAGCTCTATACACACATTCTCCGATTTTCTTCCCAAACTAAATTGGCAACGCTCTTGCTTTTATATATTTACTCGTTCCAAGAGGCCTACTTATGATAGTTTCCAGGTTTCACTCCTACACCATGTCTGACAGTCACAATTAGATCTGTTGTTATCTCGCAATTTGATACTCATCGTTGGATCTGTTGGTATTCGCTATTTGTCAGATCTGTTGCAGCTTTATTAACTTCATAAATAAACAAAGAAAAACTCTTTTAAATCTCTGGGGTGTTTATTTTAATGATTAACTTCATCTCTTAATCTTGTATAGGGTTTAGTTGAACGGCTATTACAGAAATCATGGAAGAGTATGGACAACCATCCTCTTCCTCGTCTCGGCGTATTGAACACGACATCTTCCTGAGTTTCAGAGGTGAAGATACGCGTACCACTTTCACCGATTACCTGTATCGAGAGTTGAAACAAAAACACTATAATGTATTTAGAGACGAAGAAGGGATCCAGTGTGGGGAGAATATTGCACCCGCACTAGAAAATGCAATTCGAGAGTCTAAGTTATCAGTTGTTGTGCTCTCTGAAGACTACGGTTCCTCGAGCTCGTGCTTAAACGAACTGGAGACGATCACGGAATGTCGAAGAGAAGGGTGGCATCATGTTGTGCCTATTTTCTATCACGTTGAACCATATCAAGTGAGGCATCAAGAGGGCAGTTTTGCTGTATCCTTTCTCCAACACGAAAAAGATGAGAAAAAAAGGAAAAAAGTGGAGCCTTGGAAAGCAGCTCTGAGAGAAATTGCAGACTTGAAGGGAATACATGTTGAAAAAGGAAAAAAGTATATATAGCTCTCACAAAGAATGCTCTATTCTAATTTTTCATTGCACTCTTGATGTTCTACTTCAACACCCATCATCTAATTGTTTCATATCTACTGAATATATTTTTGAACTGTTATGTACAGGAAAGAGTACAACATAATTGAAGAAATTATCAATTCTATTCGAGAAAAAATTGGTGAGATACTGAAAAATCTAATATTTATCCCATAAATCATTCCAAAAACTAATGTTTAGGCCATTCCAACTTTCCGCTAATATTTAGATACGTTTCAGAAATTACTTATAATACTGTCTCTGATATCTCACTATTGTGTACGAAAACAGGGTCAAGGGTAGGAACAAAAAAATATCCCATTTCGGCCTCAGATTTAGTGGGTCAAGGATTCCAAAGAGCTAAAGATCAGATCCTGTCTTGGTTGAATAGAGATGAAGTCGCAAAGATTGGAGTTTATGGAATGGGAGGAGTGGGGAAGACCTCACTGATGAAAAATATATATAATCAGGTTCGAGACTCTTTTCAAATTCGTTGGATTTCAGTATCACAAGATTTTAGTATTAGTAAGTTACAAAATATGATTGCCAATAGTGTTGACGTGGACATTTCCAATGTCGATAATTTGATGAGAGCTTCAAAGTTGGATGAAGAATTGAAAAACAAAGAAAAACTGCTTCTTATTTTGGATGATTTATGGAATTATTTCGATGAAGAAGAATTGGGAATTCCTTTATGGCCAGATGGATGCAAGCTGATTTTTACTACTCGGTCACTTGATGTGTGCAACCGGATGAAATGTAAAGAAAATATAATGAAGATAGAACCTCTCATTCAGGAAGAAGCATGGATGATGTTCAGGAAGGAGATTGAAAGTTATGATGATAATGTGGAAGAACTAGCTAAACTTATTACAAAAGAATGTGGCGGTTTGCCTCTTGCTATCAAAACTATGGCAAGATATATGAGGGGAGTGCGGAATCCATATGAATGGAGTGTTGTTTTGGATGAACTGAAAGAATCTAAAATTAGAAATGATGAAGATGATATGGAGTCGAATGTGTTTAGTATATTGAGATTTAGCTATGACCGTTTAAAGGATTCTTATTTGCAACAATGTTTCTTGTACTGTTCATTATTTCCAGAAGATGCTTGGATTTTGAAGGATGAGTTGGTAAATTTATTGATTGCTTGTGGAATAATAGAACAAAAAAGATACAGACGAGATGAATTTGACAAGGGCTACACAATGCTTAACAAACTTGTAAGACTTTGCTTGCTGGATGATGATGAAGAATATGTGAGGATGCATGACTTGATGAGGGATATGGCACTTCAAATATTGAGAGAGCGCTCTTCCGTCATGGTTCGAGCCCGAGGGGAATTACCAGATTTGGATGAATGGAAGGAGGACCTGGAGATAGTCTCACTAATGGGAAGCGATACTCAGGAAATCTCATCTGGCTACTCACCATTGTGTCCTAAACTGTCAACTCTTCTGTTATCCGCAGGGAGATTAGAATTCATTGATGCTTCCTTTTTTCAGCACTTTAGCCAACTCAAAGTTCTTAATCTTTCATACAGTTCAATCAATAAATTGCCAGATTCCATCTCCGATCTCGTGAGGCTCACCACATTGTTACTACGAGGATGTGATAAACTAAAATATGTTCCGTCGCTAGGGAAGTTTAAAGAATTAAAGACATTGGATCTTGGTGGTACTGGGATTGAACAAGTTCCTAATGGCTTGGAGTTTCTGATCAAGCTTAGGTATCTTGATATGCGGTCCTCGAGATTAAAGGAGCTGTTTCCCGTTGGTAGATTATCTAATCTGAAGCATCTGCAGTTCCTCAGGGTTTACAGCTGTGTTACAGTAGAGGGGATTGCAATGATATTCAAGCTTGGAAGGGTGAAATATTTAGAATGTTGTTTTTCAGATTTGGATAGTTTCAATCAGTATGTTTCCCAGATTTCTCAGCTCGACGGTTTCAAAATCATCATACTCCCTAACAACGCCTGCCGATATGACAACTATTCTGATACGGATGAACTCGAGAACTTATTCAATGAGGTTGAGCTGTGGCGGTGTGGTGATTTAGACAGAATTCAAAACCTTCCACATGGCACTGCAAAGCTACTACTTCGGGACTGCGAGGGACGTCGAAGAAGCCTTCTTCCTATAAATAATGCAACGAACTTGAGGGACATTAAAATTTTTAGTTGCATTGGACTGGAGTGCTTGGTCTCGTCGTCATCATCTGTCCGTCGACTTCAACATCTTGAGGATACAGAAAGCTTACGAGGCCTACTAAGGATGGAAAATGAAGTTCCACCTAATCCGCCATTATTTTATGGCAATGCCTTTTCTCATCTCAAGACTATCCATATATATAATTGCCACGGAATGAAATGTTTGTTCCCTCAGGGAGTGCTTTCAAACTTGAAAAATCTGGAAATTATTAAAGTCAAACATTGTGATAGAGTGGAAGAGATTTTTGGCAGTGAAGAAAGAGAAGAGACAGTGGGAGAGCAAAACCGAAGCGAAAGATTAAAAATTGAGTTCATTCTCCCCAAGTTATGGTTGTTACATCTTGCCTGGCTACCAAAACTAGAAAGCATGTGTTGCAGCCAACTTATTTGCGAGCGCCTTCAAACAATTATAGTAAAAGGATGTTGGATGCTAAAGAGGATACCGATAGCTCCTTCTCTCCCGTCTTTTCAAAGTGTGGAGATTGATTCAGATGAAAAGGAGTGGTGGGAAAAGTTGGAGTGGGACAGTTGTGATGCTAAAACTATACTCACCTCCCATTTATCATCAGCTCCAAGGTTAGATTTTTGATCTTTGTTCACTAATCCTTCATGCTGTGTTTGGTTCGTTGAATTTGTCGGTTTTGGTGTAACACCAAAACCAATCACCAAATTTATGTTTGTTATATTATTAGATTTATTTTATTAAGCAATTAGTTTAACAAATCTTATTATTTTAGAAAATATAAATGTTGTAGATGTATCACTAAAATTAAATTCTAATATAATAAAAAATTAACATTTTTTCTATTAACTTATATTAGTTAGGACAATTTTAGATTATTTTTTGTATCAAAAGCCTGATTAATTTTTTAACACCAACACTAATAATTCTTTACCAAAAGGTAACATGAGGGTTTTTTGTTATGTTTAGTAAATTTAGTCTTCAGAGTTTATCGTGATAATTGTTTGATTCAAACTTGGTTATTTGATTTGGTAGGCCTCTGCCGCGAAAGGTACGATTGATAGAACCTTTTTTTAACAGAAAAAATGTTAAAATGGAGACCTAAAGGTACGCCTGTCCTTTCTGTTCTCACTGTTCTGCGTTTCTTATATATTTGTAGGTCTGAAACAAAGTTTGAGAGTTTGAACTTAACAAAAGACAGTCATAATTGGAAGATTCTTCGTGGGATAGAATTGGAACCCAATTAACTAAGTTTTGTTAAAGAAGATTTATAATTGTTTCATCATTGAGAACGAGTCTAACCTTCTGAAACAGAGGAGGAACCGGAGGTCATTTTCGGTCATGGGATAAAGAGGTTTGAATGATGGAATATTTCTTTTAAAAGAAGAAACAAAAATTGTTTGATGAATCTAATGTTTCTTCCTGCTAATTGTTTTTGTAGGCCTGAAACAGTGGAAACGGAGGGTCCTTTGGGTTCAGAGACCAGACGGTGTATTTGCAGTGCTTGTAGTTGTTTCGGAAAAGTCTGTTCGGAGAAAGAGAGGTTGAAATTTTCTTCTTTTCAAAAAAAGTTATAATTGTTAGATTCTTCGTGGCTGATATTGGAAACTAATGAACTATTTTTTTTTTATTAAAGAAGATGTATAATTGCTTGATCATTGAGAACGAATCTAATGTTGTTTGTCCTGTTTTGATTTTGTAGGCCGGAGGTCATTTTGGGTCATGGGATTTGATTCTTCCAGCTACGCTGGATGTTTGAATGATTGAAGAACTCGTTGCTCTCACTTTGTTTCCAAGTGAGCGATCGACATGGAGCCATTCTGGGTGCATTGGACTTAAAAAACATTTGTTCCCATAAGACAAATCCCTCAACTCCTTGTCCCAAAACATCCTTTCTGTGACGAGGTTGACTGGCACTTGATCCCTTTCTGGTTTTCTAGCCCTGAGGAATGGTGACTGCTCAACATTTCATGGCAGTAAACTTCATTCTTCTAAATGTACTTAGTATAACATAAATTATTATGAAGTCATCAATAGTCCATCTTCCCAGGCATCCGAAGGTAGAATATGGTTTTGAAAGAAAAACATGCATCAGAAAGATCAAAGGCAATTGCAGTCAAATACATCAAATTCTTTTGCAACTGCGATTGATACCAGGATTATTGAAAACACCAAAACAATGTATACAGAATAAGATGGCATAAAAAACTGCAAACTTACTGCAGTTTTTAGAGATATAATTGTCACTAAATGCATAAAAAAGGTCCCATTATAAGTAACAAGAGAAATAATAATTGTGGTACTATACTATACTAGTATGCACCTCTAGTTGTATTTTCTTCTCAAGAAATTGTGGTTCCTTCTCAACAATTCCGGCTGAATGCTACCAAAGTTTTGGGCTGAAACAAAAATCTGATTATTTGTCAAAGATTCTGATTTGTTCAAATCCTTTTTGTTTGGTTCGAACCCAAAACCTTTTATTTTTGATAATTGAAGAAACTACACCATTTGGTATCATACTGTTCACTTTTTATGTCCCTTGCCTAAACATGCCTGTTATTTGGTGAAAAAAAAATCATATAAAGAGGATTATTTTATTCTCATTAGTTAATTTTTTATTTTAAATAATATTTTTTTACGTATATATTTTTCTTGATTTTGATCATAATGGACAGTTTACCAATAGAATAATTTATTTATATATATTTACGCTTTGAATTATGTTTAAATAAATATTTAATAAATAAAATCTTAGAATCCACAAATTTTTTTAAAAATAAAAATAAAACAGAAATTTGGTTTTGTAGGCTTGAAACAGATATCACAGCATTTTTTTGTTTTCTCCGATAATTGAACAAACTACACCATTTGAGCTCTATCTGGTGATAATTTACCTTTCATGTTCCTTATACTTTTTTATTTATGTTTGAGCAATGCATAATCGTTGTGGTGGGAAAGTTGGGCTCTGTAGGGTGATAATTTCGGGCTTGTTTCCTGACAATTTGGGTCAAAATTTTCCGATGGGCTAAAGGTTCTTGTCGAAGGTGGGCCAATGAAGATTGCAGATGAAGTCAGCCCAACTGGTGCGTTTGTAAGAGGCCCCACAAGGAAAGTTGGAAAAAGGCCCTGGCAGGGTACCGGGAATTGCACAAAAGTAATGCAAATATTTCTTCCTTTTTTTTCAGAAAAAGGAAACGTGAAGTTTCAAAACAATTTATATTAGGACCCAAATCATTACCAAATCTAAATACTTTCTTGGTCGTTGGTTAAACATGTACGAGGCTTTTTCTCCTAAAGAGAGAAAACTATTTTTAGACATTTTTTGTTATGGTCATGTATATGATTTGTTTGAGCGGAGGACATTTTTTTCTGTTTACAAAGAAAAGGACAAAGAGAGGTTCTTTAAGTTTTACTTTCACATGAGGCATAGAAAATAATATTTGCTTTAACATCAATAGCATTCATTAATTTTATAACATAACTGTGAGACTTCGTGGCTGACGTGGCAAATTTGCCACGTCACCACTAATATAAATACAATGTTTTCTCCCCTGACTTATGTTTATTCCCTGCCGACACTGCATTTTTATTTTCCTCTCCCTCACCAACATTTTCTTTACCTCCAGTATCAAATCCAACCGTCTGATCGTCGAATTGTTTGCACCATTGTGTTCCTCTCGTTATCACGATCAACCTGCCGTTGGTTTCACCTTCATCGGACCATGGACACGCCCGGATCGGAGCCTGAAAGTTTCGAAATTCTCACCGGAAAATCGTTGATTCCGGCCAATCTAAAGTAAGTCTTGAAGTTTGGTTTTCGGATTCATAATCCTGATGGTTGTAGCTTCATGTTGATATAAAAATTTTCGGTTTTGGATGAAGTTGGAGTTTTCCGGCCACCGCCAGCGTCCGTTGACCGGCGACACTGTTCACGTTGACCGGTAACCCCATTGACCCGACCCGTTGACCGTTGACCGACCGTTGAAAGTTGACTCTGACCAAAAAGTGAAAACCTCCCCGTTAGGTAATTTCGACGTTCTGATCGCAATGACGCGATCCATTTTTCCATTTGATGTGTCGTTATTGAGTTATAGTCATTTGAATGTTAATATACGTATGTTGAGTCTAACCGTAATGTTGTGTTCTTAGGAAGGGCGAGTGTTGAGGACAAAGGCAAGAGTATCATTTCCTCTTCTTCAGCTCGTAAGGTAGGGTCTTTACCGTATGTAGTTCATCATTAGTATTTCCTTGTTGTAAAATCCATTTTACCTTGGTTTTGATTGATTCGTTGTATAGTCCATCGGAGCCCATCTGATTGGTCCATTGTTCAAATTTCGTTGTTCTCTTCCGTAGGTAGCTATAAAGTATCATAATGTAGGGTCTTACCGTATTTGTCTCATATTAAGTATTCCTTGATTTTAAATCCGTACTTTGGTCATTGAATTGTTGTGTAATCCATTGGAGCCCATCCGATGGATCCATTGTCCAAATTACATTGACTTTTCCGTATGTACCCGTAATGTATCATAATGTATCTCCAAAATTTCATGTGATCAATCAAAGTCCATTTGATTGATTTGTTGTGTAAATTGGGCTGATTCCGTATCATTGCCCGTAAAGTAAGAAAAAGGTTGTAACCAAAGGTTTTTGTAACGATATATGATAATATATCGTATTATTGAGTATTAATTGTACAGTATGGTATTTCAGTGTTATTGAAAGTTAAACCAGTTTGTGTTTTGTAAAGTATGTAAGTTTTCATGTTACTCATACTTGTGTTCCGTTTGGCCAAACGTGGTGAGTGCTCGGTCTCTGAGAGTAAGCGGAGAGACACTCATCTGTTGGGAGGCGTATGGTTGGAGTATGGTTACTGTATGTTCCCTGCTTCGCAGGATGATCTGAAAGGGACTAGTTGATCTTTTACGTATAAAGTTTTATTAATCACTCTAGTCTCGGACAACACTGGTAGAAGGGGCTGTGTATGTAATTGTTTTAAAAGTATATGTATAAAACCTACCAGTGGGCTTCCGGTTTCCCTTTAGCGGGGGTTACTCGGGAAGTGATTTCCAGTCCGCCCATGTTTTTACTATTGACCCTGTTGAGTTCTTTGTTGAAAGCGAAAGTACATTTTTGAGACCAGTAAGTAAACGTCTTGTAAAGTAAACAGAAAGTACATGTTGGGTCCAGTAAGTAATATTTTGTAAAGTAAACAGTAAAGCTTAAGTTTTGAGAAATTACAAGTTCAGTAATGTTCTAATAAGTTCCTTGTTGTTTCCTCTCATTTGATAAGTTGTTGTATTGTACCTCTCCTTTGATAAGTTCTTTGTTGTCCCTCTTCTTTGATAAGTTCACTTTGTTGTCCCCTACTGAGATTCTCGAAAATCTCACCCCCTTCGTGTTTGTTTTTCCCTCCCAGGACTAGATCGTGGTCAGTAGCTGTGTTCAGTGTGCGTATCGGGACTACTCGCTGGGACTATTGCATCTGCACATGTATGGTTTTATTGGCACACTATTATGTATTTGTTGATTTGACATGTGGTTTCGTTTTCAGATACTTGGGGCTTGTGTGTTATGGTTTCACTGGTTTGTATTATGTTGTTATAAAAGACTTCCGCTGTTTTAAACGTTCTCCGTTATTTATTGTGCCACGTGTTAGTACTTATATGCCATGTTGTAATTTGTAAGTGATTTAAATTTATATTTTTGGGGGTTTACGTTTGAAAAGTCAAAATAGCCTTGTGGAGTTCGGATTGGTCCACGTGTCGGACTTCTCCGGGCTTCACGGCGGTAAGGGCCCGCTTTCCGGGTTTGGGTCCTTACAGGAGTGGTAGCGGAGCCCCAGGTTTTTGTTTTTACAAACAAAGTTTTGAAAGTGTTTTCATAATATTTTCAAAGTATGATTTCCAACTCACTACACTGCATGTGCATAGTCCAGCGTTGTATCGTATTAATTGTCCCCTTTAGTCTTTAGACTAATTAGTATGTCCTTGTTTGTTTGATGTGTACAGTATGGTTAGGACACGTACTACGGCAGCACGAGACCGCCAGGATGCTACTGGCGAGTCAGTTCATGGGCCAGGTCAGGATCAGGGTGACCAGGTTCCACCAGTCGTGCCTGTTGCTCCAGCAGCGCCTGTTGCTCCAGCTGTACCGACTCCAGACCCGGCCTTAGTAGCCATTTTGGCTACCTTACAGCAGTTAGTAGCCCAGACCCAGTCTGTTCCGGCACCAGCCCCACCTCAGGCACCTATTGCTCCAGTTCAGCAACCTGTGGCCCCGATTCTGCAGAGTGATGCCAGGGAGCGCAGTTTCACGAGGTTGCTGAAAGATGTTCGAGAGTTGGGATGTACCAACTTTACAGGTACAAAGGGTCCAGCTGAGGCTCGTCAGTGGCTAGTGGAGCTTGACCGAGCAGCGATGGCTATACGATTGTCCGAGGAGGACAAGGTTGCCATAGCCAACTATCTGCTCAAGGGAGAAGCTTTGACTTGGTGGATGTCTGTCAGTCTGAGGTTCCGAGGTCAGTTACCGTCATGGACCGAGTTTCTTGAGTTGTTCCACGACAGGTTCTACACAGAGTTCCACCAGAACGCCAAGAGGGCAGAGTTTTACCGTATTGAGCAGGGTACTCGGACTGTTTTAGAGTTCGAGAAGGAGCTGAGAGAGTTGTCCTGTTTTGCACCTATTGAGGACTGTACAGAGGTTCAGTTAGCCCGTCGTTTCCAGGACGGTCTACGTCATGACATCCGAACGATCGTGGGTACGACCCCAGTGGACAACCTCAATGTAACGACCCTAATTCCTAACCCATTATTCATTGCTCCTATTAAGGTCATTACCGCCGTGAAACCCAAATAAGTCTCAGCGACACCTAAGATCTATTAGAATTTCACAAGGCTACTCATATGATACCGATTTTTAGCTTATTTATTTTGTTGCTTATCAATCAATTGGAGCATGCTATTGGACACATATTCTGGTAACATACGGAGTAAATAAAATCATCAGCGGAAGTCTTAAATCAATCCATTGGGTTCATAACACACAAGTCCCATAGGGATCCAAATAACCAGCAAGCAATTCATCAACAATTTCCGGAAATAGCAAGCCAAACGAATGCTCAAAAATAAACCAGAACATCATCCAATCTTTCAAGTTATTTGCGCATGTAACAGGTAAGTGTTTATGATGCGATATCGCCCCGCCATGCAGCCTTGATCTCACACACCGGTACCACGAACAGAGGGTGTACCTAAGCCTGAAAAATGGTAAAAACAACAGGATGAGATTACAAGAATCTCAGTAGGGTCGCAGCATCATAAGATCTACAGAATCCCTAAACACAAATCTCCCGAATTCACATAAGATCATTCCCTAAATAACTAAAGGGATCACACAATTCAACAATATAAAGAGGTTAAGGCCGAGATCATGGCTGAGGGAGGACCACACTTCCGAAAGTTCAGAAGTACACAGGCAGGTGAAATACAACAAAATCACACTCAATGATGAAGAAAGGCCATCCCCTTCCACCTGTGTTGTCCAAGACTTACTGCACAAAGGGTAGATGGTTAACACACAAACTAATCAGTAAGCCTTTCACCTTATCCTCGCAAGGATAAGTCGACTAGCCCCACATGGACAAGTCTTCCCTTAGTCGCAACCAGGGCATCCCCAAATCACACAGAAGTGGGCTTCCTATCTCGCAAGACAGGGATCCGGCCACCAAGGACAGATATCCAGCGTGCACTTGCTGGTTCAGCACCCATACACCTCCCATAAATCGATAAGAACCTCTCCTCTCCCTAGGAGCATCAGTTCTTACCCTGCGTGGCCACCGGAACAGGATCCTGACACACAAACACGTACAAGCACACACAGGCAAGTACAAAGCACAATACCATAACAGGGTATTCTCAATCATGTCAGGAAACAATAAACACATCCAATTCATATAACAATAGCATCCCAGGCACTCAATCCCTAACTCAGGTGTTCTATACAGCCTAGGAGATTCATATCTCATTCCGGATTGCATATTCACACCCTACAATCCAATCACAAACAATACAACAAGGGCAAGTAACAAAACAACAGATAAGAGCAGGGGTTTCTGGAGAAACCGATGAGGCATAGATCCTACCTCTCTTGTCTCTGAACAAGAAGCTACTCCTTTGCCTTTATTAAGTAAATCTGAACCACCTAAATCATCACCACACAAAGATAAAACCAACTAAGCATGCATATCCAAAAATCAAATGCATACGCTATTCCTTACCAGTACCACTCACCAAACCTATCAGAAAACCAGTGATCAGACGTTGCAGGTGCCTCCCCCTTGGATGTGTGATGTGATAGCCGGAAATTAAACAAGATTCAACCTGAATTTATCGTTTGAATTAACTATGCAAAACATGTCGCTAAAAGTATGGCATAGCACGATTTCGTCTTAACCTAAAAACAACGAAATATTTACATCTAAGCTGCGATTAACATAGTTTTGGAAAGAGAATGAAAAGATCTTTCCAACGACATATTATTTGCAAGATTCCAACAAACGAGTAAAAAGTTATGCTATTTTGAAATTCAAGAAGATTTGGCGGAAACCTAACGCGGCCGCCGATTTTCAAAGTAACATTAGACAACGAAATACTAACCTCCCGAAGCAAATCCAAAGATGGTTGGAAATAGGATGAAGAGAGATTTCCAACAAGCTATTATTCGCAGAGATCCAATGAACGATGAGGGAGTTATGCTAGTTTAAAGTTTCTGAAAATTCTGACGGCTAATGGGAGGTATAGGGTTTTAAGCCTATACGAATTTTGTAAGGTTTTAGGGGAAAATTTTGTGGGGTTGGCTTCCTATTTATATTCAATAAGTGTAGAATTATGTCTACTATCAGTCTATCAATTCAATGCAATCTACCAAATAATCAAAACTCTTAAATTACTTTCCTTAATCTTTTTAAGGTAACTATCTACCTTAAAGGATGTTTTCCTAAAACGATTACCCATCTATAAGATCCTAAATCAAAAGGAATCAGAAGCAAATTAATTTACTGAACAATCTTACCAATTTCGGCTATCACACATCCTTCTCTTCAGGGGCAAAATCCTCTTTTCACCTGCACTGGCTTCTGGACTTCTAGGACTCAAAATTCGGGGTCGTACACTCAAGGCACTAGTTGCTGCTGCTGCAAATGCTGAGAAGATGGTTTTGGGTTAGAGTTCAGGTCAGAGGATGATGACTAGTCAGTCCCGCAGTGATCCCGCATCTAGCAGAGGCCCAGTCAGGCATGGTGTGAGATTTGATCGTCGACCGACTCGTTCAGTTGGACCGTATCCTCCGAGGCCGACTCATTTACGAGGCGATAGTTACACACCTGTCCAGTCACAGTCGATAGCTTCCAGTCAGAGTACAGGAAGAATTTTGCCATGGTGTGACAGATGTCAGAGACGCCACATTCCACCGTGTCCACAGAACAGACAGTGTTATAACTGCTCCGAGTTTGGTCATATGGCGAGGGACTGCCCGAAGTCGAGATCACAGTCCTTTAGTGCTTCGAGACCTAGTGGCAGTCGCATACCTTCTCAGGGTTCTATCAGGCCACCGTCCAGAGCACCAGGCAGACCTTCTGGTAGTCAGACACAGGGTCAGCAGTCCAGTCAGCCAGCACAGACGAGACAGACCCGCCTCTTTGCTTTGACTGATGCTGAGGCCTGTGCTAGCCCCGATGTGGTGACAGGTACTATTACTGTATTTTCTGTTCTTGCTCGAGTTTTGTTAGATCCAGGAGCAAATAGATCTTTTGTCGGTCCTAGAATTTCAACTAGTGCAGATTGCCCGTTGTCCCCGTTGACTCCACCTATTGAGGTTATGACCCCATTAGGTGAGCTTTTGACATGCAGTCAGGTGTATATAGGTTGTGTTCTGAGGTTGAGTACAGCTGAGTTAGAGTCAGACTTGATTCTGCTTGACATCTGGGAGTTTGATATTATATTGGGTATGGATTGCTTAGCCCGATATCGTGCCCGAATGGAGTGTTTCACCAAGCGAGTTTGGTTTACTCTACCCGATAGTTTGAAGTACTGATTCGAGGTAGATAGGCGTATTGTGCCTACTTGTATGATCTCATGGCTTAGTGCGAAGAAGATGATCAGCAAGGGATGTACAGCCTTCCTAGCACATGTCAGGGACACCTCAGCCGAGTCACTAGAGCTGAGTCAGGTCCCGATTGCTAGTGAGTTTCCTGATGTATTCCCAGATGATGTAGTCGGGTTACCTCCGGAGAGAGAGGTGGAGTTCGGGATCGAGATGATGCCCGGAACAAACCCGATATCCATTCCGCCGTACCGAATGGCTCCGGCAGAGATGAAGGAATTGAAGTCACAGTTGGAGGATTTAGTGGATCGTGGATTCATTAGACCCAGTGTATCACCGTGGGGAGCGCCAGTATTGTTTGTGAAGAAGAAGGATGGTTCGTTACGGTTGTGTATTGATTACCGGCAGTTGAACCGGGTTACCGTAAAGAACAAGTACCCACTGCCCCGCATAGATGATTTGTTCGATCAGTTACAGGGGGCGTCGGTATTCTCAAAGATCGATTTGAGATCGGGTTATCATCAGTTACGGGTTCGTGAGTCAGATATCCCGAGGACAGCTTTCAGGTCTCGTTACGGGCACTATGAGTTCCTGATCATGCCATTTGGGTTGACGAATGCACCAGCTGTCTTCATGGATTTGATGAACCGGGTATTCCGGGAATACCTTGATCGTTTTGTGATCGTTTTCATCGATGACATCCTCGTTTATTCAAAGTCGGAGGAGGAGCATTCCGAGCATTTGAGGATGGTATTGGAGATACTTAGAGCTCAGCAGTTATATGCCAAGTTCTCCAAGTGTGAGTTCTGGTTGCGAGAAGTCGGTTTCTTAGGACACGTAGTGTCGGCTAGTGGAGTGTTGGTGGATCCCAAGAAGATCGAAGCTGTTGTATCATGGGAACCTCCACGTACCATTCCTGAGATACGAAGTTTCCTCGGTTTAGCCGGTTATTACAGACGGTTTGTGGAGAACTTCTCGACGTTAGCAGGACCACTGACCCGGTTGACACGCAAGGGCGAACCGTTTGTGTGGTCCGAGAAGTGTCAGCATAGTTTTGATGAGTTGAAGTCCAGATTGGTTTCCGCTCCTGTTCTCACTTTACCAGTCAGCGGTAAGGAGTATGTGGTGTATAGTGATGCATCAAAGCATGGTTTGGGGTGTGTACTTATGTAGGATGGGAAGGTAGTCGCCTATGCCTCGCGACAGTTGAGGCCACACGAATGTAACTACCCGACCCATGATTTGGAGTTAGCAGCCGTAGTATTTGCATTGAAGATTTGGCGTCACTATCTGTATGGTGAGACTTGCAGAGTCTTCACAGATCATAAGAGTCTCAAGTACCTCTTGACTCAGAAAGAGCTTAACTTGAGACAGTGTAGATGACTCGAGTTGATAAAGGATTACGACCTTGTAATCGATTATCATCCCGGGAAAGCCAATGTGGTTGCCGATGCTTTGAGTAGGAAGACTTCATCTTCCTTGGCTTACGTTCGGGCAGAATACATGTCAATGCTGATGTGTTTGAGGGCAAACCGAGTCCAGCTTGGCAGTGATAGCTCGGGGGCATTGTTAGCACAGATTGTTGCTATACCCACTTTACTTGAGGAAATCCGAGTCAAGCAGTTAGAGGATCCAGTGTTGGTTCAGTTGAGACAGCAGCTGGATAGTGTTACTAGTGGTGATACAGTCAGTGAGTATAGGGTTCGAGATGATGGTATTCTGACGTTCCGAGGCCGAGTTTGTGTGTCCCAAGATGAGGAGTTACGTCAGTTGATTTTGACCGAGGCGCACAGTTCTACGTTCTCGATTCATCCTGGTAGTACCAAGATGTATCGGGATTTGAGGGAACATTACTGGTGGTCGGGGATGAAGAGACACATTGCGGAGTTTGTTGCCCGTTGCCTCGTATGCCAACAAGTCAAGGCCGAGCACCAAAAACCCGCAGGTATGTTGCAGTCGCTTCCCATTCCAGAGTGGAAGTGGGAGCATATCACGATGGATTTCGTCGTGGGTCTACCGAGGACCCAGCGGAGTTTTGATGCAGTATGGGTGATAGTGGACAGATTGACCAAGTCTGCCCATTTCCTCCCTGTACGAGTCTCCGAGACTCCGGAGAAGTTAGCTCATCGGTATATTGATGAGATCGTCAGACTTCATGGAGTTCCAGTCTCTATTGTTTCAGATCGAGACCCGAGATTTACTTCTCGTTTCTGGGGAAAGTTTCAGGGTGCTTTGGGTACCCGTCTGAACTTCAGTACGGCTTTCCATCCCCAGACAGATGGTCAGTCCGAGAGGACAATACAGACGTTGGAAGATATGTTACGAGTATGTGCACTCGATAGACATACTACGTGGGATAGATGCCTTCCGTTGGCAGAATTTGCCTACAACAACAGTTTCCAAGTCAGTATCGGGATGGCACCGTATGAGGCGCTGTATGGTAGACGTTGTCGGACACCGATATGTTGGGATGAGGTAGGTGAGAGACGTCTGGATAGTCCCGAGTTGATAGATCAGGCGACAGAGCAGTTGGCTTTGATCAGACAGCGTTTGCAGACAGCTCAGGACAGACAACGGAGTTATGCAAACAACCGACGTCGTGACCTTGAGTTTCAGGTTGGTGACAAAGTATTCCTGAAGGTTGCACCGTGGAAAGGAGTACTTCGGTTTCAACAGCGAGGCAAGTTAGCGCCGCGTTTTATTGGACCGTATGAGATCACCGAGCGCATTGGGCCAGTGGCATACCGTCTTGCTTTGCCACCGTCCTTGGAGAGGATCCATAATGTCTTCCATGTTTCTATGCTACGGAAGTACGTTCGGGATCCGTCACACGTGTTGGATGCACCGCCAGTAGAAGTTGCCAGTGACTTGTCATTTTCTGCTCAGCCAGTGGCTATCGTTAACGAGTCGATTAGGCAGTTTCGCAGTCGTTTAGTCCTTATGGTTCGAGTTTCTTGGCGTAGTGGTAGTTTCGAGGAGCTCTCTTGGGAGACTGAGGAGTCTATGCGGGAGTGTTATCCCTATTTGTTTCAGTAGTACGGTACGTAAATTTCGGGGACGAAATTTTTGTAAGGGGGGTAGGTTGTGAGACTTCGTGGCGGACGTGGCAAATTTGCCACGTCACCACTAATATAAATACAATGTTTTCTCCCCTGACTTATGTTTATTCCCTGCCGACACTGCATTTTTATTTTCCTCTCCCTCACCAACATTTTCTTTACCTCCAGTATCAAATCCAACCGTCTGATCGTCGAATTGTTTGCACCATTGTGTTCCTCTCGTTATCACGATCAACCTGCCGTTGGTTTCACCTTCATCAGACCATGGACACGCCCGGATCGGAGCCTGAAAGTTTCGAAATTCTCACCGGAAAATCGTTGATTCCGGCCAATCTAAAGTAAGTCTTGAAGTTTGGTTTTCGGATTCATAATCCTGATGGTTGTAGCTTCATGTTGATATAAAAATTTTCGGTTTTGGATTAAGTTGGAGTTTTCCGGCCACCGCCAGCGTCCGTTGACCGGCGATACTGTTCACGTTGACCGGTAACCCCATTGACCCGTCCCGTTGACCGTTGACCGTTGACTTTGACCGTTGACTTTGACCAAAAAGTGAAAACCTCCCCGTTAGGTAATTTCGACGTTCTGATCGCAATGGCGCGATCCATTTTTCCATTTGATGTGTCATTATTGAGTTATAGTCATTTGAAGGTTAATACCCGTATGTTGAGTCTAACCGTAATGTTGTGTTCTTAGGAAGGACGAGTGTTGAGGACAGAGGCAAGAGTATCGTTTCCTCTTCTTCAGCCCGTAAGGTAGGGTCTTTACCGTATGTGGTTCATCGTTAGTATTTCCTTGTTGTAAAATCCGTTTTACTTTGGTTTTGATCGATTCGTTGTATAGTCCATCGGAGCCCATCCGATTGGTCTATTGTTCAAATTTCATTGTTCTCTTCCGTAGGTAGCTATAAAGTATCATAATGTAGGGTCTTACCGTATTTGTCTCATATTAAGTATTCCTTGATTTTAAATCCGTACTTTGGTCATTGAATTGTTGTGTAATCCATTGGAGCCCATCCGATGGATCCATTGTCCAAATTACATTGACTTTTCCGTATGTACCCGTAATGTATCATAATGTATCTCCAAAATTTCATGTGATCAATCAAAGTCCATTTGATTGATTTGTTGTGTAAATTGGGCTGATTCCGTATCATTGCCCGTAAAGTAAGAAAAAGGTTGTAACCAAAGGTTTTTGTAACGATATATGATAATATATCGTATTATTGAGTATTAATTGTACAGTATGGTATTTCAGTGTTATTGAAAGTTAAACCAGTTTGTGTTTTGTAAAGTATGTAAGTTTTCATGTTACTCATACTTGTGTTCCGTTTGGCCAAACGTGGTGAGTGCTCGGTCTCTGAGAGTAAGCGGAGAGACACTCATCTGTTGGGAGGCGTATGGTTGGAGTATGGTTACTGTATGTTCCCTGCTTCGCAGGATGATCTGAAAGGGACTAGTTGATCTTTTACGTATAAAGTTTTATTAATCACTCTAGTCTCGGACAACACTGGTAGAAGGGGCTGTGTATGTAATTGTTTTAAAAGTATATGTATAAAACCTACCAGTGGGCTTCCGGTTTCCCTTTAGCGGGGGTTACTCGGGAAGTGATTTCCAGTCCGCCCATGTTTTTACTATTGACCCTGTTGAGTTCTTTGTTGAAAGCGAAAGTACATTTTTGAGACCAGTAAGTAAACGTTTTGTAAAGTAAACAGAAAGTACATGTTGGGTCCAGTAAGTAATATTTTGTAAAGTAAACAGTAAAGCTTAAGTTTTGAGAAATTACAAGTTCAGTAATGTTCTAATAAGTTCCTTGTTGTTTCCTCTCATTTGATAAGTTGTTGTATTGTACCTCTCCTTTGATAAGTTCCTTGTTGTCCCTCTTCTTTGATAAGTTCACTTTGTTGTCCCCTACTGAGATTCTTGAAAATCTCACCCCCTTCGTGTTTGTTTTTCCCTCCCAGGACTAGATCGTGGTCAGTAGCTGTGTTTAGTGTGCGTATCGGGACTACTCGCTGGGATTATAGCATTTGCACATGTATGGTTTTATTGGCACACTGTTATGTATTTGTTGATTTGACATGTGGTTTCGTTTTCAGATACTTGGGGCTTGTGTGTTATGGTTTCACTGGTTTGTATTATGTTGTTATAAAAGACTTCCGCTGTTTTAAACGTTCTCCGTTATTTATTGTGCCACGTGTTAGTACTTATATGCCATGTTGTAATTTGTAAGTGATTTAAATTTATATTTTTGGGGGTTTACGTTTGAAAAGTCAAAATAGCCTTGTGGAGTTCGGATTGGTCCACGTGTCGGACTTCTCCGGGCTTCACGGCGGTAAGGGCCCGCTTTCCGGGTTTGGGTCCTTACAATAACAATTAACTTTATAATCTCTCCGGCGATTGTCTTTCTTTTACTATCCTTGTTTTCAAAGGATGATACAGTGGATTTTGCAGCCATTTTGACTGGGTAACATCACACATGTTACTGTATACTGCTACTGTACAAGACATGTCTACAGTAGCATGTGTGATGGTGCACCGTGCTGCCGTGCACCTTAAAGCTATCCATTTTTGACCAGGCGGGAATGCCAAGGAGTAGGAAGCTTCGCACCACTTTCCTGGGGACCATCTATGCCTCCTCAGTTGGAGTTTTCGTATTATTTGATTTCTTTTTCTTTTATCACAAAAGCTGTAATCCTTGTAATTACTCCTTATAATCATTGTAATCTGCATAATATACTACAAAAGCTGAGACTTCCTCAGATCTTCTACTGCAAACCAGGTAAGCTCTATACATATATTCTCCGATTTTCTTCCTGAACTAAATTAACAACGCTCTTGCTTTTATATATTTACTCGTTCCAAGAGGCCTACTTGTGATAGTTTCCAGGTTTCACTCCTACACCATGTCTGACAGTCGCAATTAGATCTGTTGTTATCTCGCAATTTGGTACTCATCGTTAGATTTGTTGATAGTCGTTATTTGTCAGATCTGTCGCAACTTTATTAACTTCATAAATAAACAAAGAAAAACCCTTCTAAATCTCTGGGGTGTTTATTTTAATGATTAACTTCATCTCTTAATCTTGTATAGGGTTTAGTTGAACGGCTATTACAGAAATCATGGCAGAGTATGGACAACCATCCTCTTCCTCGTCTCGGCGTATTGAACACGACATTTTCCTGAGTTTCAGAGGTGAAGATACGCGTACCACTTTCACCGATTACCTGTATCAAGAGTTGAAACAAAAACACTATAATGTATTTAGAGATGAAGAAGGGATCCAGTGTGGGGAGAATATTGCACCCGCACTAGAAAATGCAATTCGAGAGTCAAAGTTATCAGTTGTTGTGCTCTCTGAAGACTACGGTTCCTCGACGTCGTGCTTAAACGAACTGGAGACGATCATGGAATGTCGCAGAGAAGGGTGGCATCATGTTTTGCCTATTTTCTATCACGTTGAACCATATCAAGTGAGGTATCAAGAGGGCAGTTTAGCTGTATCCTTTCTCCAACACGAAAAAGATGAGAAAAAAAAGAACAAAGTGGAGCCTTGGAAAGCAGCTCTGAGAGAAATTGCAGACTTGAAGGGAATACATGTTGAAAAAGGAAAAAAGTATGTATAGCTCTCACAAAGATTGCTCTCTTCTAACTTTTCATAACACTCATGATGTTCTACTTGAACACCCATCATCTAATTGTTTCATATCTACTGAATATATTTTTGAACTGTTATGTACAGGAAAGAGTACAACATAATTGAAGAAACTATCAGTTCTATTGGAGAAAAAGTTGGTGAGATACGCTTTCAGACCAAATCTAGTATTTATCCCATAAATCATTCCAAAAACTACTGTTTAGGCCATCCCAACTTTCCACTAATATTTAGATATGCCTTCAGAAATTACTTATAATACTGTTGATGACTGTCGTGTGTTCACCAAAATAATCTTCCTCTTGTTTGACAGGTAGCTAGCAGCAAGGAAGGTCGAATCCACAGGGAGATGGCTCAGAGTTGGAAGTCTTGATGTAGAATCGGTCATGGTCGCGGTGTGCCCACGGTCGATTAGATCGAAGGGTTATAGGTTGAGAGTGAGAGGTAGAGATTGAGTGAATAAGTGTAACGAATGGAGAATGGGAAATAAAGTTCTGATTCAAATGCTTTTGATATTCCTCGATTCAATCCATACCTAGACCGCCCTTGATCACAGGCCTTCTGAAGATGCATTCGTGTCTTTTTTGTTGGATTCTGGTTAGTAGATTGCTCAGTACGACTGAGCACTCCAGGGGGGTGGAACGTCCTCCGCCCTTTCGTGTTCAACTTCCCAGAAAACCTTACCCTCAGATTTACTACGTAGTTAATCTGAGTGTACTCTCTCGCCCTTAGTGTTTCACTTACCACCCACGGTTCTCAGTGTTTGGCTTCTATTATGTTGTGGAGTTGATCATGCACCATAACATCATTATGCACAAAGAATGATGAGAAATAACAGAAGACACTGAATATTAATTTGAATGAGGCCTCACAAGGGTTCGGTCTGGTTAATGAACTAAATCAAGGAAAAAAAAAGAATTCTAGCCCTCCATTGAGTTCTGGAGTAAAATCTAGAATAATGTCTAAAACAAAGAGAAATCTCCAAAAACTGCCTCCTCTGGCCACAGGCGGCCAGAGCCCCTATATACTGTCTACCAAGATCTTGCAGGATCAGAATCAGATTGCTACCATATCAGTTAGGATCTCCCGAGATACCAGGCAGATTCTTGGTCCGTGATCACGGGCAAACCTCCGATCTTCTAGGCCAGCAGCTGTCGACTCGTGGCTTCCGATTCTTCTTCAGGAAATCCGCCTTTAAATCTTCAAAATATCCTGTGAATTCCTGCTTTCAGAGAAATCTTGTAAGATATCGGTAATAACTCTATAAACGTATATATTAGGAAATAGAAAGTGCTAACCGGCCGGTTTTCACGTAATGTAAAACCGCATTTTATCATACTATCAAATATCCTCATACTTAAGTCATGCTTGTCCCTAAGCATGCATTCTAGTCCAAAGAAACTTGATCATTCACCTTACGTAGCCTATCAGAGATATATTAATCAGAAAGAGAATTTCTCAAAACGGGTGTATGCGAGAACTAAAACACACACAACCATGTGCTTGATCAAACCACACAGAAATTTCAGAACTATACTACCAAGGATCTCTCCTTATTCACACCAGGTTCTAAATACCATAAGCTTGCCAAGCTTTCCAAACTCCCCTGCTTGCCTAAGTAAGTCTAAAGATCAATGGGGCTTTGTTCGGGGACTGAACCGTGGCCTTGGACAGGGGTATGATGAAAAAGGCTATTTGGCTGAGAGGGTGCCAACCAACCACTAACCGTTTTGTTACCTTCCTTGGCCTGTTTCTCTTGCTCAAGCACTTCCCGCGAGCTGTTTGTAGAAGATAGTTCTGCATTCTTCTGTTGTTTTTTTTTTCTCTTGGGTTGATCATTGTTTCTGATTGTACCCTTCGTCTCCTTCTCTTCGTGTTTTAATTCGTCATATGTCAGGGGTAATGTCATTTCCCTTTTTCTTTTGCTTTCTTTTACACATGGTGGAGGAAGGACATGCATATCAACCGTGGTCACGGGGCGGTCATGGTGTGTTTTACTGGCACAGGTCAGGATTTCTTTCTTTGCTGGTTGGTAGTGGCTGGCCCCCAGGTTCTTTAGGAGCAGGAAAGAGAGTTGTTTCCTGGGTAACAACAAGAATAGGCTTAGGCTCAAGAATGGCTCCTAATGATATTGTGCAAGGGTCGGCTTCAACAAACAAAGGTCTATGTATGCAAAGGTTTTATTCTAAGTGCCCAAATCACGTCTCTAGACATACTTACGATGTAGGTTTATGAGGCAAACTTGGCAAGTTCTAGATTTGTTCCCTGAGTATGAACCCCTCATAAAAATTTGTTCCCAAAATCTCCCATGTTATGCTATGTGGTCTTATCTCAAGCTAGCATAGTGAGTGTGCCTAGGTCAGGCCGTGACCCTGGTGAGAGGGAATTCAACATCTGAGCCTACACTCTGTAGGTTCCAAGTGGTGGCAGGTCTAGTTCCTATGGCTTTGAACACATAAATAAGTACATGGCATGAAATAGCTAGAGGGTAATTATCAAGTATGACAAATGCAAAGGAACATGATGCGAAAACCAGAAAAATAAACATGAAAACAAGCAATAAATAAGCAAATAAGCAAATAAGCACAGGGTACCCATATCCTCATACTTAAGTCATGCTTGCCTCTAAGCATGCATAATATAAGCACAAGGAATAGAAATACTGCGATATTGGAACCTGGTCTGGGTTGCTAGACCCCTTAGCCACCCCCATCATCCTCGGAGTCGTCAAGGTCTGCAGCCGAATCATCCGTGGGTAGTCCGAGGGCACGGTTGACACTTGTGCGGAGTGCCAGCATCTGGCGTGTCAGCGATGTTAGCCTTTTGTCCACAGATCGCATCCACGCCAGAAGTTCGGGATGCCCCATCTGATGAATGAATGTCAGGAATCGGCGAGCCACAGCACAATTAAAAGAATTGCCAACCCTCTCCTGTTCATGGACAGACTCATTGAAATCGCCGAGGACAACCCACAGACTTGTATCCGTATATTTCCGGCTGTATAGCTCCTCCTATAAGACACTACGCTCAGCCGCCACATTAGGGGAATGAAACCCA
Organism: Passiflora organensis; assembly: GCA_019739055.1. Lineage (NCBI taxonomy): Eukaryota > Viridiplantae > Streptophyta > Magnoliopsida > Malpighiales > Passifloraceae > Passiflora > Passiflora organensis. Next base: position 494,811 of record JAEPBF010000181.1, read on the forward strand.
ACACATGTGAAGCAAAACCCTGATACCCTCAACCTCATTTTCAATAAAATCCACCGGGAAAATTTTTCTATGCCGAGATTCTGCACCTTCTCATCATCCCAAAGACAAAAAATGCCTCCAGCTCTTCCTTGTGCATCAATAGCCACCCACTGAATATGCTGTCCACGCCACAAATGACCTGCAAAACGATCAGAGAAACTTTCCCTTTTCGTCTCACATAAAAACAGGACACTTAGCTGGTCCCTATTGATCAAATTAGTAATCTGTTGCCTCTTCATTCTACCTCTACATCCTCGGATATTCCACATGGCCAAATTAATCATTTGAAAGAAAAAACCCCATGACCAAACTAACCTGCAACGCACTGCTAAGTGCAGTGAGCTTGCCATTGCTCACCTTCCTCAATGATCCGTGTCTTTAACTTGCATCGAATAGCGTCTTTCGTCTGCTTACGACTGAGACCCAGTGTTTCCAAGACCTCCAATAACTGCTGGGTCTCCGTGTCAATAGGGTAACTGTCGAGTTCAGGACTTCTGAAGTCAGGTCTACTCAGTACACCATCAACCGGCTCGTGATGACCCATCAGAAAGGAAGGTTCGTCAACCATTTGGGAAACCAGACCCGCCACCTGATGGCTAGTTCTTCCGGAAGATAGGCTGCCAGTGGGTTTGAGGTATTTGAGTTTTTTCTGTTTGCCCACTCTAGTATCGGCTACCCTGCCTTTTACTTCAGTACAGGAAGCTTTGGTCCCTGTCTGCCTCATCCTAGCAAAAGCCATGTCCTCATACAACCCAATGAAATCCACCAACTCGTCGACAACAGTGTGGGGCAAGCATTCAGATATTGCTCTGCGAGGACACTGATGTTGTGCACCTTCGTGCCTTTCCCCTGGTACCTTAAACAATTCAGGAGCAGTAAGATTACTCAAGTACCCCCCACTTTGCATAGAAAGACTAGTTAGGCCTTCATTATTGTGGAACACGTGTGGGGAACTATCCACTGGTGTGTGTTGTGTCCCAACTAAATCTTTTGTGATGGTAACAGGATCCACATCATCCCTTTTGGTTGGGTCAGACCTGGCCACGCCCACATCTGTATCCCTTGTCACATCCAGTTGACAATTATCCTTTGGCTCTTCAGAAAGCGTACTACCCTTGTCTTCCTCAGGTTTCTCCTGCCTTACAGCTGCAAAAGACTGATGGAGATGTCCAGACAAGCTGTTGTACCCACCCCCTACTGTTGCCTTTTTGTTTACCTCGGGCCCCTCAAAATCTTCCTCCTGGACTTCCACAATGGTCACTGGAAATAGCTTATCAGCAACCAACACCTTCAGGCTCTCCTTTACTGCTGACAATCGAGAGGTCTCCACTTGCAAGACTGCTGCATCTAAACGTTCCCATGTGGTGGTTTTACTATAGACCTGTGCCAATGTCCCTATTGGATGAATGATCTTCTTGTAAGCTTCTTCAAACCAAGCATGCAGAGGAAGACCAACTACCTTCACCCAATATAACCTTTTGATACCTGTATCTTCAGGCTGCCACGGATGAACGTCAAAAAATAAACCTTGCCAGTATCGTATATTCGAACTCAGTTCATGGCGCATGGACGCAGTAGTGGCAAAGGTGAGAAGGCACCGGTGTCCTCCCATATAAGCACAGTCTACACCATTGACTATAGAATCTTTGTCAAAATTCCTTCTACTAAAAGACCCGACGGCGCTCCGCTGCAGTTTCTCCTGAATTTCGTTATTGGGGATGATCTCCACTGATAGATCCGCACCTTTTGTAGACAACGGCCTCTGTGTCACCTCTACATATGTTCGGCTATCACGCTCCCGCCAGGATTGTTGAAGCTCAACCATGGGTATAGTTCGTAAAGCAGCTGCTGCACTGCGGTGTGCAGTACCCCCCATGTCAGTACAATGTGAGCCTGTTCTAGCATCGTAGCGAGCTACATTAAAACACATCCGTGTAAAGCCACCGAATGCGTGATTGAGCCGCCTCTAACGAGCCTCCTCCTGCACCCCACATCTGACAAACTTTGCAAAACCAAAGCGCAAACCTCTACTGGATTTACGACTAAAGATGAAGACATCCGCTACGGGTTCAATCTCAGCAATCTCCTTGAAAAGCCTGCTAGAAGTCCATTTCACGGGAATGTCTTCTATGAAGTAGGAAGTGTATCGCTCTGGGCTAAACACCTGTGTTGGTGTCCACTGGGAAGTATTCGGTCTAGGCACCTCTCGAAAGGCTGGAGAAGATGGATGGGGATCGTCTGATATCCCACCTGGGTCTCGACCTAATCGTTTGTGTTGAGGAGAGGGATATGGGATGTGTGGGGATATAGTGGATGGATGAAGGTTAGAGAGCGGAGGGAGGTTTTGGGACATGGTGTTTTCCTTTAAGTGCCATGTTAAACATGCCTGTTATTTGGAGAAAGTTGGAAAGTTGGAAAAATACCCTGGCAGGGTACCAGGAATTGTACAAAAGTCATGCAAATCTTTCTTCTTTTTTTTTCAGAAAAAGAAAATATGATACTTCAAAACAATTTATATTAAGACCCAAATTATCACCAAATCTAATACTTTCTTGGTCGTTGGTTAAACATTTGTTTGAGCGCAGTACAAAGAAAAAGACAAAGAGAGGTCTTCTAAGTCTTACTTTCACACTTTGTATAATCTATCATGTTGATCCACATCAAGTGAGAGGCATAGAAAATAATATTTGCTTAAACATCAATAGCATCCATTAGTTTTATAACAAAAAAATTAACTTTATAATCTCTCCAATGATTGTCTTTCTTTTACTATCCTTGTTTTCAAAAGATGATATAGTGATTTTGCAGTTATTTTGACCGGGTAGCTTTAAGGTGCATCAGAAGCACTTTGTGTGCCATCACGGGTAACTTTAAGAAGATCCTAGAGTACCATCTGAGATTTACACCAACTTTTCACAAAGATTATTTTATAATATACAATCAGCATCCACTCTGCAAGTCTGGTGGTGGAACAGTGCAGCTCAAATTTCGGGAGGGTAAATAGTCTTTTTACCCTTTCTGTTCTAGATACAATCCACGTAGGTACCACACAATCCAGGCAGTTACCACACAATCTGGCCATTCTAGAGTTTGCCTTGAGGGTTTTGTCAGTTTACCTTAGGGATTTTGTGGATATGTTGATATTAGGTCACGTTGTTCATATTGTATAATACATGTGTGCTATGATTTTAGTGTTTGTTTGTGTGGTGTAATACATGTAATATGAGACATTGTGTATGTACCCAACACCATGTACTAATATGTTTTTTTACTTGTAGATATCTTTTAATAGTAGCTCTTCTTCTCAACAAACTTCACTAATACGTTATAAAAACAAACGGTATTAAGTATGTGGGGAGTGAACATTGATAAAGATTTGTCAATCGGATCCAAACAAAGGAAAGCTAATGTTTTGGTGTGGAGCTCACCATTTTGAAGGGTGGTATATACCCATAATTAAGAACGATTATATTAGAATACTTAAAATGTCTTGGCGTAGTGAGGTGTTTATTTATTTCGTGTATTTTGAAATGTCCACTGATCCTTTAGAACTTTTAGTATTAATGTCTTTGATTTTGATGGTGAATGATATTTATCAGGGATTGATTGTTCTCGGTTAATATTCATTATGGTTGTGATTTTATTAACAATCTAACGACATCACATGCAGTACGCACCCCATATGATATATAATGTCCACAATTTGATAGAATCAGACCACATCACATGCGGTACACACCCTATATGGCGTGTGTAATGTCTGCCATTTGATAGAATTGGGCCACATCACATAAGGTACACGCCCCATATGACATATGTAATATCCACTATTTCATAGAATCAGACCACATCACTTGAGGTACACACCCCATATAACTTATGTAATGTCTAATATTCAATAGAATCAGCTGACATTACATTAGTGGCATACCGCATATGATGCATATAATATGAGTGTTTTTAGGAATAATCATTTCAAATGTGAATAATCTTTATAAATATGTCACAAAATATGTATTTGAAAATTTATTCATATATTTCAGAATAGTTTATACAACATATTTTACAATGCAAAATGCATCCTGTCAATTGATTACCAAAAACAACAATCCTATAACAATAACCGTAATCAATAATTTCAAATTTAATATAATTTTATCCCTCATAATACTAATATTAGTAACAATTATATATTTCAATAGACTGTTAAAAATCATCCAGATTTATTTCAAGTATTCTAGTATAATCGTTCTCATTTATGGGTATACACCACCCTTCAAAATGGTGAGCTCCTCACCAAAACATTAACTTTCCTTTGTTTGGATCCGATTGACAAATCTTTATCAATGTTCACTCCCCACATTCTTGACACCGTTTGTTTTTATAATGTAATAGTGAAGTTTGTTGAGAAGAAGAGATCTGCAAGTAAAAAATAACATATTAGTACATACATGGTGTTGGATACATACATAATATCCCATATTACATGTATTACACCACACAAACAAACACTAAAATCAGAGTACATATGTATTATACAATATAAACAACGTGAGCTAATATCAACATATCCACAAACAAATTATTACCCAGAACCAAATTATCCAATGTCTTACCAAAATATTGAGCACTTACCGGGATATTCCTCCGATCAACAAATTGTTTTTTTTTTTATAGAAAAGTGGAGTTGATGAATCTTTAAAGATTCGTGGAGGCTTGAAGATTGTGTAAAAAATGTTGGGTTTTACAGATTGTGTGGTAACTACCTGGATTGTGTGGTATCTACGTGGATTCAAATTTAGGAGTTTGGATTTTGAGTGAAGAGCGGGATTGGATATAAACACCATTTATCCTCTGTATTGTCCCACTAGGCTTACTGAGTGGATGCTGATTAGTTATTATAAAATAATATCTGATGGTGTAAATCTCAAATAATACTTGTGACCACCTTAAAATTACCCCACCATCACTTATGTTACTGTATACTGCTACTGTACAATATATGTCTACAGTAGCATGTGTGATGGTGCACTATGCACTTAAAGCTATCCATTTTTGACCAGGCGGGAATGGCAAGGAATAGGAAGCTTCGCAGCACTTTCCTGGGGACCATCTATGACTCCTCAGTTGGAGTTTTCGTATTACTTGGTTTCTTTTTCTTTTATCACAAAAGCTGTAATCATTGTAATTACTCCTTATAATCATTGTAATTACTCCTTATAATCATTGTAATCTGCATAATATGCTGCAAAAGCTGAGACTCGCTCAGATCTTCTACTGCAAACCAGGTAAGCTCCATATATATATTCTCCGATTTTCTTCCCAAACTAAATTAACAACGCTCTTGCTTTTATATATTTACTCGTTCCAAGAGGCCTACTTATGATAGTTTCCAGGTTTCACTCCTACACCATATCTGACAGTCGCAATTAGATCTGTTGTTATCTCGCAATTTGATACTCATCGTTGGATCTGTTGCTATTCGCTTTTTGTCAGATCTGTTGCAGCTTTATTAACTTCATAAATAAACTAAGAAAAACCCTTCTAAATCTCTGGGGTGTTTATTTTAATGATTAACTTCATCTCTTAATCTTGTATAGGGTTTAGTTGAACGGCTATTACAGAAATCATGGAAGAGTATGGACAACCATCCTCTTCCTCGTCTCGGCGTATTGAACACGACATTTTCCTGAGTTTCAGAGGCGTAGACACGCGAACCGGTTCACTGATAACCTGTATCGAACGTTGGAACAAAAACACTATAAAGTATTTATAGACGAGGAAGGGATCCCATGTGGGAAGAAAATTGCACCCTCACAAGTAATTGCAATTCGAGAGTCACTGTTATCGGTTGTTGTGCTCTCTGAAGATTAGGGTTCCACGAGCTCGTGCTTAGACGAACTGGAGACTATGATGGAATGTCGCAGCGAAGGGTGGCATCAAGTGAGGTATCAAGAGGGCAGTTTTGCTGTATCTTTTCTCCAACACTAAAAAGATGTGAAAAAAAGGAACAAAGTGGAGCCTTGGAAAGAGGCTCTGAGAGAAATTGCAGACTTGAAGGGAATACATGTTGAAAAAGGAAAAAAGTATGTATAGCTCTCACAAAGAATGCTCTATTCTAACTTTTCATTGCACTCTTGATGTTCTACTTCAACATCTAATTGTTTCAATATATTTTTGGAATTGTTATGTACAGGAAAGAGTACAACATAATTGAAGAACCTATCAATTCTATTGGAGAAAAAGTTGGTGAGACACGCTTTCAGACCAAATCTAATATTTAGCCCATAACTCATTCCTAAAACTAATGTTTAGCCCATCCCAACTTTCCACTAATATTTACATACGCCTTCAGAAGTTACTTATAATACTGTCTTTGATATCTCATTATTGTTTATGAAAACAGGGTCAAGGGTAGGGACAAAAGAACATCCCATTCCCGCATCAGATTTAATGGGTCAACTATTCCAAAGAGCTAAAGGTCAGATCTTGTCCTCCTGGTTAAATAAAGATGAAGCGGTAAAGATTGGGGTTTATGGGATGAGAGAAGTGAAAAAGATGACATTGATGACAAATATATATAATCAGGTTTGAGACTCTTTTGAAGTTCATTGGATTATTGTGTTACAAGATTTTAACATCAGATTCTGGTTGCCAATAGTACTAGCATAGATATTACAAATATAAATGATTTGAAGATGAGGGCAGCAACTTTGTATACAGAATTGAGTGGGAGACAAAGATTGATTCTTATTTTAGATAATTTATGGAATTATTTTGAGGAGGAAGAAGTGGGATTTCCTTTACAGCTATACGGATGCAAACTGATTTTTACTACCCGATCACTTGATATATTGTATAGGATGAAATATGAAAAAAATATTATCAAGATAGAACCTCTTACCAAGGATGAAGCATGGATGTTATTCAGGAAGAAGATAGGAAATTATGATCATAATGTGGAACAAGTAGCGAAAGATATTAAGGGGAATGTGAAGTTTCAAAACAATTTACATTAAGACCCATGCCCTCCCTTCTTAACATTTTCTATATACTTTCTTGGTCGTTGGTTAAACGTGTATGAAGTTTTTTCTCCTAAAAAGAGAAAACTATAGAAAATATTTTTCGGACATTTTTTGTTATGTCGGTCATGTGTATGTTTTGTTGAAAGTTTGCAGCACTTTCCCGGGGTCCATCGATTACCTGTATTCTGTGTATTTACAGCTCAGTTGGAGTTTTCGTATTATTTATTAATTTTTTGTATTTTGTATATTACATCTGCTGTTATTTTGTTTGCATTTATTTCATTGTAATATGCATAATATACTGGAAAAGCTGAGACTTGTGTTCAGATCTTCTGCTGCAAACAAGGTAAGCTCTATACATACGTTCTCCGATCTTCTTCCCAACCTAAATTAACAACGCTCTTGCTTTTATATATTTACTCCTTCCAGGTTTATCAATAGGTGAGATCTTCTACTTATGATAGTTTCCAGGTTTCACTCCTACTCCATGTCTGATAGTCGCAATTAGATCTGTTGTTACCTCGCAATTTGACAGTCATCGTTAGATCTGTTGCTATTCGCTAGTTGATGTTCATTTGTCAGATCTGCCGCAGCTTTATTCTAAATCTCTGGGGTGTTTATTTTAATGATTAACTTCATATTTTAATCTTGTGTAGAGTTTACTTGAACGGCTATTGCGGAAATCATGGAAGAGCATGGACAACCCTTCTCTTCCTCGTCTCGGCATATTGAACACGACATTTTCCTTGTTAGGTTGTGGAGCCTGATATTTAAGTTTACTTATGGGCCTGATATTTAAGTTTACTTATAGGCCTGATAGTTAAGTTTTCTTAATGCTATATAAATACTCTCTTATGTAATTGTTTAGGGTGTGTGAAAGACAATTCTCTATAAGCCTGAAATAATCAATAAAAGAGCCAAGCCGCCGTGGAGGTTACCATTCTGGTGTTACCACGTATCTTTCTCTTATTCTTCATATTTTTTCATCTAGATTGAGTGTGTGAGTCGTGATCCTAACAACTGGTAGCGGAGCTAGGAGTGATTCAGCACAATCTGAAAGATGGACAGTTCGAAGATTGCAATTGAGAAGTTTGATGAATCCGATTTCAGTTTCTGGAAAATGCAGATTGAAGATTATCTGTACCAGAAAGATCTTCACGAACCCTTGACTGGAGTGAAGCCGGATTCATTGACAGAGGAGCAGTGGAAGCTCAAAGATCGTCAGGCTCTTGGGTTGATTCGATTGACTTTGTCGAGAAACGTGGCTTTTAACATCGTCAAGGAGAAGACTACGTCTGATCTCCTAAACGCGCTATCAAATATGTATGAAAAACCATCGGCAATGAACAAGGTATATTTGATGCGTAGATTGTTCAATTTACAGATGTCTGAAAGTGGATCTGTTGTGGATCATATAAACGATTTCAATAAGATCGTTAGTCAACTCTGTTCTGTGCAAATTAATTTCGAAGATGAAATTAAAGCTTTGATTTTGATGTCATCTCTGCCCGAGTCTTGGGATACTGTTGTTGCTGCGATCAGCAGTTCCCATGGATCTGAGAAACTGAAGTTTGATGAAGTCCGAGATGTTGTTATCAGTGAAAGTATTCGCAAACGAGAAATTGGGGATTCATCGGGCAGTGCTCTCAGTGTTGACCGAAGGGGGAGAGGTAGCTTGAGGGGTCAAAACCAACGTAGCCGATCAAAATCACAGAACCGAGGAAAATCTCCAAGCAGGCCAAACATAACCTGCTGGAATTGTGGAGAAAAAGGACACTATCGGACGAAGTGTCCCAAACCAAAGAAGAAGCAGCATCAGAAATCTGGAGATGATAATGATTCTGTAAATTCAACAGAAGACATTAGGGATGCTCTAATCCTCAGTGTGGACAGCCCAGTTGAATCCTGGATTTTGGATTCTGGTGCATCTTTTCATTCATCTCCTAGCAAGGAATTATTCCAAAACTTTCAATATGGAAACTTTGGAAAGGTGTTTCTTGCTGACAACAAAGCCTTGGAGATTGAAGGAAAGGGGGATGTCTGCATAAAGACTCCAGCAGGAAATCAGTGGACATTGCAGGATGTCAGATATATTCCTGGCCTCAAGAAGAATCTGATCTCTATTGGTCAGTTGGATAGCACAGGCTACGCAACAGAGTTTGGGAAAAGTTCGTGGAAGATTGTGAAGGGTGCTATGGTTATAGCACGTGGCACAAAAGCTGGAACTTTGTACACCACTGCAGGGTGTATTAACATGACTGTTGCTGCTGAGGGTGCTTCAAGTTTGTGGCACAATAGACTTGGACACATGAGTGCTAAGGGAATGAAGATGTTGGCTGCAAAGGGAGTTTTGGAGGGTTTGAAATTTGTTGATATAGTGTTTGTGAGAGTTGTGTTATGGGCAAACAGAAACGAGTTAGCTTCACAAAGATTGCTAGAGAGCCGAAGAAAGTACGGTTGGAAATGGTCCATACAGATGTTTGGGGGCCATCTCCTGTATCATCACTTGGTGGATCCAGGTTCTATGTCACCTTCATTGATGATTTCAGCAGGAAGGTATGGGTTTACTTCTTGAAGCATAAATCAGATGTTTTTGCAACCTTCAAGAAGTGGAAAGCTGAAGTGGAAAATCAGACTGGGTTGAAAATCAAATGCCTGAGGTCTGACAATGGAGGGGAGTACGAGAAGTCAGAATTCAAAGCATTCTGTGCAGCTAAGGGAATTAGACTAATGAGAACTGTTCCTGGGAAGGCAAGGCAGAATGGAGTTGCTGAGAGGATGAACAGAACGTTGAATGAGCGTGCAAGAAGCATGAGGATACATTGTGGGCTGCCTAAGATGTTCTGGGCAGATGCTGTAAGCACAGCTGCATACTTGATCAATAGGGGGTCATCTGTTCCCTTGGGGTTCAAGATTCCAGAAGAGGTATGGGCAGAAAAAGAACTCAAATACTCACACTTGAGAACTTTTGGTTGCACTGCTTATGTTCATGTTGATCCAGAGAAAAGAGATAAGCTTGATGCTAAGGCTACGAAGTGCTACTTCATAGGCTATGGTTCTGACTTGTTTGGCTATAGGTTTTGGGATGATAAGAACAGAAAGATCCTGAGACATTGTGATGTGACTTTTGATGAGAATGTCTTGTACAAAGACAGAGAGCAGAAGGTTTCAGAGACTACAAAGCAAGTGGGAGTTGAGGTTGAAGTGCATAAGAGTACACCAAGAGAAGTTGCAATAGAAACTCAACTAATCCCAGACACTGTTGCTGAAGAACCAGAGGAGGAGCAAGTAACACCTGAGCAGGTGTTAAGAAGATCTTCCAGGACCATCAGAGCACCAGATAGATATTCATCTTCATTACACTATTTGTTGCTGACTGATGAAGGGGAACCAGAGTCTTTTGATGAGGCCTTACACGTGGAGGATTCAATCAAGTGGGAGCAAGCCATGGATGATGAGATGAGTTCACTTGAGAAGAATAACACGTGGGTGTTGACTGAGTTACCTGCAAGGAAGAGAGCTTTGTTGAACAAGTGGGTGTTCAGAATCAAAACTGAACCCGATGGCAAAAGAAGGTTCAAGGCTCGGTTAGTGGTTAAAGGTTATTCACAAAGGAAAGGTATTGATTATGCTGAAATATTTTCTCCTGTTGTGAAATTAACTACTATCCGAATTCTGTTGAGTATTGTTGCATCAGAGAATTTGCATCTGGAGCAAATGGATGTCAAAACAGCATTTTTACATGGAGATCTAGACAAAGAGATTTATATGCAACAACCAGAAGGATTTGTAGCTCCAGGAAAGGAACACATGGTGTGCAAGCTGAATAGGAGCTTGTATGGACTGAAGCAAGCACCAAGACAGTGGTACAAAAAGTTTGACTCTTTTATGAGCAAGAGTGGTTTCAAGAGGAGTGAAAAGGATCAATGTTGTTACTTCAAGAATACACTGATTCTTATGTCTTTTTACTATTGTATGTGGATGATATGCTGATTGTAGGATCCAGTATGAAGGAGATAAACAGTCTGAAGGCAAGTTTGTCTTAAGTGTTTGAGATGAAAGATTTGGGTACAACAAAGCAAATTCTTGGGATGAGGATTTCTAGGGATAGATCTGTCGGCACTTTAAATCTATCCCAAGAGTAGTACATTGAGAAGGTATTGTCCAGATTCAGGATGAATAATGCTAAACCCAGGACTACTCCATTGGCAAATCACATAAAATTATCAAAGGAGCAGTCACCCAAGACAGATGAGGAGCAGGCGCACATGACACTTGTTCCATATGCTTCTGCAGTTGGAAGTCTTATGTATGCTATGGTCTGCACTAGACCTGATATAGCACATGCAGTGGGAGTTGTTAGCAGGTACATGGAAAACCCAGGGAAAGAACACTGGGAAGCTGTTAAGTGGCTTCTGAGATATCTGAGAGGTACATCCAGCACTTCACTTTGTTATGGCAATGGAAAAATGACTCTACAGGGTTTTGTGGATGCTGATCTTAGTGGAGATGTGGACTCAAGCAAGAGCACATCTGGTTATATCTACACTTTAGGCGGAACAGCAGTGAGTTGGATGTCTAAACTTCAGAAGTGTGTTGCTCTTTCATCTACTGAGGCTGAGTATGTGGCAATAGCTGAAGCTGGAAAAGAGATGATATGGCTGGCAGATTATCTGGACGAATTGGGCAGGAAACAATGCCAGAAGATTCTTTACACAGATAGCCAGAGTGCCATACAGTTGGTGAAGAACCCAATCTATCATTCAAAGACAAATCATATCAGGAGACGGTATCATTTCAGTCGCAAGGCAGTGGAAGAAGGGGATATGTGCTTGGAGAAGATAGAGGGTGCAAAGAATCCAGCAGACATGTTGACAAAATGTGTTGATATTGGAAAACTGAGGTTGTGCAAAACCTTGGTTGGCTTTCTGTAGTTGTGTTTCTACAGATGATGCGGTGCGGTGAAGATATTGATGATGAAGGGATCAATGTTTGAGAATGCAATTTTTGGAAGACTGGATCAGTCTCCAAGTGGGAGAATTGTTAGGTTGTGGAGCCTGATATTTAAGTTTACTTATGGGCCTGATAATTAAGTTTTCTTAATGCTATATAAATACTCTCCTATGTAATTGTTTAGTGTGTGTGAAAGACAATTCTCTATATAAGCCTGAAATAATCAATAAAAGAGCCTAGCCGCCGTGGAGGTTACCATTCTGGTGTTACCACGTATCTTTCTCTTATTCTTCATATTTTTTCATCTAGATTGAGTGTGTGAGTCGTGATCCTAACATTCCTGAGTTTCAGAGGTGAAGATACGCGTACCACTTTCACCGATTACCTGTATCGAGAGTTGAAACAAAAACACTATAATGTATTTAGAGACGAAGAAGGGATCCAGTGTGGGGAGAACATTGCACCCGCACTAGAAAAAGCTATTCGAGAGTCAATGTTATCAATAACTGTGCTCTCCGAAGATTATGGTTCCTCGAGTTCGTGCTTAAACGAACTCCAGACTGTCATGGAATGTCGCAGAGAAGGATGGCATCATGTTGTGCCTATTTTCTATCACGTTGAACCATATCAAGTGAGGCATCAGGAGGGCGGCACTGAGAGAAATCGCAGACTTAAAAGGAATACATGTTGAAAAGGGAAAAAAAGTATGTGTATTCTACTCAACTTCAATACCCATCATATATTTGTTTTCTATTTGCTGAATGTATTTTGAACTGTCATTGGGCAGGAAAGAGCACGACATAATTCAAGAAACCGTCAGTTTTGTTGAAAAAATAATTGGTAAGACAGACAGTCATTACTAGTAAAGTAATTAACACAACTTTTATTCACTATTTTCTCCTCCCTCTTCTGTCTTCCAAGTTAAATAAGCTAAATGGTATTTCTGTTTCTGTATAATAGTATCTTCATATCTCACTGTTATGAACGGAAACAGGGTTAATGTCACAGACAGAAAAACATCCGATTTTAGAATCAGATTTGGTGGGTCAAGGATTCCGAAGAGCGAAAGATCAGATCTTGTTCTGGTTTTTTTTTTTTGAAGAAAATCGAATTGTATTGAGATGAAAACAGTGGAGGTGCAGGACAATGAAACATTGTGCCTGCCCCGTTACAAGATACAACTTACAGATACCTGAAATGTATTTCGGAATCTGCTACTTGCACCCTCCCAGAAATCTAATTGGCTAGTAATGACAGAAAATTTCCTGTAGGTAATACATCCAGGCTATCTAAAGCAACATCGCGTAAGTTGGTCTTTGCCCAATGAAAGCCATAACGCATACCATTGTAATACAAATCTGCTGCACTACTATCTTCTCTCCGAAACAGTTTATTATTCCTACCCAACCAGATACTCCAAGTGCAAGAAAATAGTAACACATACCATAAACCTTTCCAACGTGAAGGGATTGGGAAGCCTTGCCACTGAACGAATAATTCAGTGATAGTCTGCGGTTGGACCCAGCTGAGACCCCAATTTCGTATCAGCAAAGACCAGCACGACCATGCCTTCTTACAGTTGAGAAGGATGTGGTTAGAATCGTCTTCCACTCCACCACAGGCATCACAGTATTGTTCAGATGTTGGTATGATACCTATTCTGATTAAATGGCCTTTGGTTGGCAATTTATCCCTGCATGCCAGCCACATAAAAGTTTGCCATTTGGGAGCTCCCTGTTGACGCCAAACATTTGGAATCATCCGTTCATTGCCCCTCAGTACGTTTGCCTCCAGTGTCTGATAACAGGCTTTGGCTGAGAACGGTTCTAGCTTTTCGCCCCACCTCAAGCAATCATCCTCCGCTGGATTTGGACGAGCTCCATTCAATATCTCTATCAAACATCTGAGTTCCTCTTCCTCCCAAGTATAGAGCTCCCGCCGCCAAAGAAAATGCCACTGCCAGCCTAGACCAGTCATCGCCCCGAACTGTAACACGACACCTTCTTTTACCATAGCTACTGCATGCAATCTTGGAAATACCGCACGTAATGGAAGCGGACCACACCATACGTCATTCCAGAAATCAATTGATCCTCCATTACCTAACTTCCAGCGGAATAAAGAGGATATACATCTGCCATCTAGCAAACTCGATTTACTAATTCTCACAATTCCACTCCATATTATTGACACATTCCTTACAGCACAATAAATACCATCAGAATTGAAGGTAGGTTTATATTTCTGTAAAATTACCTTGCTCCATAAAGAATCAGGCTCAGTGACTAGCCGGTGGCTCCATTTCATAAGCAATGCTGTATTTCTGAGTGTCATACATCCCACACCTGCACCTCCATTATCAGTTGCGCGTGTTACCGTTGACCATGGTACTTTGCACATACATCGTTTCTCTGCTGTGCCTGCCCATAGGAAGCGCTTCATCCATTTTTCTAGATCTTTTCTGACTCCCACCGGTAGCTGAAAGAATGTCATGTAGTAAACAGGCAGGCTATTTAGTACCGCTTTCACCAGCGTTAGTCTGCCACCTAAGGATAACAGTGAGCCTTTCCACGAGGCTAGCTTGCTTTTAAAACGAGCCAGCACCGTCTCCCATGTGTTACGCCGTCGCGGATTGGCCCCGAGTGGTATGCCGAGGTACTGGAATGGTAAAGTCTGTAGCCTGCAGTGAAGTGAGAATGCCATGCTCTCGGCCTCACTGGAATTTATGTTAATCCCTACTAATCCTGACTTGAAGAAATTGACTTTGAGCCCTGACAGTAGTTCATAAGAACGTAATAAGCCTTGGAGATTGAAAAGTCCCTGATGATCATCGGTGCTGAATAGTATAATGTCATCAGCATATTGCAGGTGCGTCAGTTGTAGGTTCCCAATGTTCATTCCTTGGAAGAGTTGGCATTCAGCAGCCCTGCTCAACATACAAGACAACACTTCAGCTGCGAGATTGAAGAGGAGTGGTGATAGTGGGTCGCCCTGGCGTAGACCTCTCCCTAAGGTGAATTCCTCTGTTGGCACTCCGTTAATCAAGACTGCACATCGCGCATTCGTGAAGCATGCCTGTATCCATCTACACCATTGGTCTCCAAATCCCATCTGTCCCATCACTTCCAATATGAAATTCCAATTTACAGAGTCGTATGCCTTCTGAAAGTCCAGTTTCAGACACCAGCCACACCGTTTGGACTTTTTCATGGAATGAATTATCTCGTTCGCCACCATTACTGTGTCCACGATGGATCGACCTTGCATGAAACTTGTCTGCCATGGAGAAATTAATCTATCCATCACCAGCTTAAGACGAGATGTCAAAAGCTTTGCGATAATTTTGTATAAACCATTGATTAGGCTAATCGGTCTGTAATCTGAGAATTCTGCAGCGCCTTTTAACTTGGGGATTAAAGTCAAGAAGCTGTTGTTAATTCCTCTAGGGAGTGTCCCGCTGGAATGGAATTCCTGCACCATCCGAATAATATCATCACCAATGACGGTCCATGCCTTTTTGATAAAATAGAAGTTAAAACCATCCGGCCCAGGGGCTTTGTGGCTACCGCAGTCCCATACGGCACGCTTGATCTCATCATCGAGAAATGGTCGTTCTAGGCCGAAGGCAACATCAGAAGGCAGGCGAGGCAAAGGCAAACTTCCTAGTCCATAACCCTGGAAACCCGGATCCTCAAAAAATTTCTGGAAATACTGGACAGCTGCAGCCTTGATTGTGGTAGGCGTGGACAACTCAGTACCATTGAATCTGATTGTCCCTATAAAATTCCTGCATTGTCTTATGGTGGCATAGGAGTGGAAAAATCTGCTATTCTTGTCCCCCAAACGTAACCATTGTTGTCGTGATTTCTGTCGCCACATGGATTCTATCTTCCTTTTGAGGTCCCATTTCTGGGTCTGTAATACTTCATATCTGTCCACTGAAATAGGCCCCTGACTTCGTCTATTTTGATCAAGTGCTTCTATATCTGCAAGGATCTTTTGTAATTGATGATCTAGAGAACCAAAGGATTCTCTATGCCATACCTGTAACTTCCTCTTCAGGACTGCCAATTTTCGCACCACACTATAATCTCCTGGGAATAGCCGACTTGCCTCCTGCCAATTTTCCACCACCTTCTGCAAAAAATTTCTATCATCCCACCATATATCCCAGGAGCGGAATGGTTTCGTGCCCCAGAGAAAAGAGTCCGATCTCAGAATTATTGGTGTGTGGTCTGAGAAGCCTTTGTCTCCTGCATGCAGCTGATGGCGATTGAAGTGTAGCATCCAATAAGGAGAAACCAGTGCCCTATCTATCCGGGAAGCGCTGTAGGAATTGAACCATGTATATTCCTTTCCATGGATTGGCATATCTACTAGTCCAGTCCGGTTGATGAAAGTGGAGAAACAGCGTGCTGCATTCCGATTGAAGGTTTCGCCCTGTTCTCTCCTCCGCGGTAATGATCTCATTGAAGTCTCCCATGATCATCCAAGGAGATGAATCATCAGCCTTCCTGCGCTGCAGATCAATCCAGAAAGCTCGGCGCTCAGTTGCTACATTCGGTGCGTGGAGACCCACGCAGACAAAATGAAAACCTGTAGCTCGAACCTTCATCTCCAGCAACACCCATCGTTCAAATTTCTCAATCCCATGTATCTGAAGCTGTGCATCATCCCATAGACATGCCATGCCGCCAGCTCTTCCTTGTGCGTCTATAGCTGTCCATTGTATATTAATACCTGGCCACAATTTGCTTGCTAGTTTATTGGAAAAATGTTCCTCCTTCGTTTCACAGAGAATCAAAAGACTGAGATTTTCTCGTGCAATGAGTTGTTTAATCTGTATTCCTTTCAATCTGCCATGACAGCCACGGATATTCCAGAATGCAAAATTAATCATGAATGGAAACAATTCCCTTAGCACAGATCAAATACCTTATGGGCATTATTTTGTACAATGGTTCCTCCATGCCTGTCCATCCTCAGCAATTCGCCCCAGCAATTGTTGTCGAATTGCTGCCTTTGTCAGCTTGCGGCTGAGTCCCAGAGTCTCAGCAATATCCAGTGATCGTTGGGCCTCTGTCTCCATGGAGCATGGACCCGATTCTGTGCCTTTGGACCTATGGGTCTCCATCGGGCTTGCCATGTTTTCACCATTGTCATCTAGGAATGACGGATCTTCTACTGGCTGGGTGGCACCTTCCTTCTCCGTAATACTCAGTCGACCTGATGAGAGGCTACCAGTGGGTTTTAGATGCCGAAGTTTCTTCTGCCTCCTTGCTCGGTAAATTATTGTTCTGCTCAATTTCTTTCTCCTAAACTCTTTGTGTCCAGCTTCCTTCAGGGGAGAGAAATCGGTGACTGTAGGATATGAGATAGGAGCTGAGATCCTTTCAGTTGGTATCACAGTGTGTCTCGTGGTGGAAAATGTTTGCAGAGGCTGTAACTGGCCTTCCCCTGGAGTCGCATTACGGACCAGAAGGAGAGCAGGTGCAGAGCACATGCTATTTCCTTCTTCACTAGACGGGGAATGACAAAGTTGCCCCTCTTTATTATGATATATATTATTTGTCAGTCCCGTGAGTGTATGGGGCTGAATCCTCCCAGTCTGTCTTTGTGCTGCAATTTTGAATCCGTCCACCGTTATGTTTTCTTCAATACTGTGCCGTATTAACCCTTTTGTACAAACAGCCTTCTTGTCCAGGGGAGACATTCCCCCCTTGTCTTTAGGGATCCTGTCCCAACTCCCCAGTGATGGTGAGATAGGTATCTGTGCAGAACGGCTACTGTGTGCACCTGGTGTGGTGGGCTTGTCCCCTACCGTGGCACTGGCACTCATTTTCTCCAACTCCATTGTTTCTTCAATATCTACCGTGAAGATTTTCCCATCCTCAGACATCTGCATCTTCTTCTGAATTCGCTGCAGAGCTGTAGTTGCCACTTGCAACTTAACTGAGTCAAGATTCTTCCAGGTCATTGAACTGGGATGTATCTGGACCAGAACGCCTATTTGAGAAGCCACCATTCCAAAAACTTCTTTGGTCCATACATGAAGTGGTAGGCCAATCACCTCTACCCAGCATATCCTTCGACAACCTACATCTGTGGGATTCCAGGGACGGAAAGCATGAAATCTCTCGTTCCAAAAGCTGATGTTGGAATTGAGCTCACGTTGTAATGCTTCAGCACTGGTGAACACAAGTAGTCGTTGTGTCCCACCCATTGGTAAACATTCAACACCAGTGGGAATGGGCAACTCATCCTTGTTTCCTTCTCGAAGAAAACCCACTGCACTGCGGCATAACCTTTCCATATTCTCTGCATTAGCTGAAACTGATATAGGCTTTATGTTTGCCGCATTTTGACCCTTCCCAATGGTGACCTCTGCATAGGTTCTACCATCTTGGTTTGGTAGATTCCTTCGTGTAACCCCCACAGGAGGTGCCTTGGTTATACCATGGCCCTGGTGATGGCCATGTTGTCCAGGGAGGGAAAAGCGTCGCCCTGTCTTGGCATCGTAGTGAGCTTCGTTGAAACGCATCCTTGTGTACCCGCCGAAAGCCTCCGTGAGCCTTCTTAATCTGTTTGTCTCCTGATTGCCGCATCGGACAAACTTAAGGAAACCAAATCGTAAACCCTTTCGAGACTGACGATTCGAGATAAAAGCATCTGCCACAGGTTCAATGGTTGCTATCTCCTTAAAGAGTTTGTTAGATGTCCATCCCTCTGGAATATCTTCAACAAAATAGGAGATGTATCTGTCAGTGCTAAAGACCTTCGTAGGGTCCCATGAAGTTGCAAAACGTCGTGGTGGATCCGTTACTTCCGGTTGGAGCTGGTGGTTTCCCGTCGTTCCGCCTGACATGATGATAGGCATGGGGTTGGGTGCTGG
Source organism: Passiflora organensis (assembly GCA_019739055.1). Lineage (NCBI taxonomy): Eukaryota > Viridiplantae > Streptophyta > Magnoliopsida > Malpighiales > Passifloraceae > Passiflora > Passiflora organensis. Next base: position 513,720 of record JAEPBF010000181.1, read on the forward strand.
GTTTAGTATGAGAGGTGAGAAGTGGGAGTGTTTGGGAGGTGAGAGAAGCCATGAATGATGGGAGCACCTATATTATATATATATGTCATCAATAAGGTCTTCCCCACTCCTCCCATTCCATAAATTCCAATCTTTGCAACTTCATCTTTATTCAACCAGATCTTGTTCTGGTTGAATAAAGATGAAGTTGCAAAGATTGGAATTTATGGAATGGGAGGAGTGGGGAAGACCTTATTGATGACATATATATATAATCAAGTGCGAGACTCTTTCCAAGTTTCTTGGATTACTGTGTCACAAGATTTTAGCATCAGTAAGTTACAGATTCTTCTTGCTGAGAGTACTGACATAGATATTGCAAATACAAATAATTCGAAGCAGAGGGCAGAAAAGTTGTATGCAAAATTGAGTGACAAAGGAAAATTGATTCTTATTTTAGATGATTTATGGAATTATTTTGATGAGAAAGAAGTGGGAATTCCTTTATGGCCAAAGGGATGCAAGTTGATTTTTACTACTCGATCACTTGATATATGCAATCGGATGAACTGCAAAGAAAATATTATCAAGATGAATCCTCTCTACAAAATGGAAGCATGGATGCTGTTCACAAAGGAGATAGAAGAGTACGATAATAATTTGGAAGAAGTAGCGAAACTGATTACAAATGAATGCCGTGGCTTGCCTCTTGCTATCAAAACAATAGCGAGAAACATGAGGGGAGTGCGTAATCCAAGAGAATGGAGAAATACTTTAGTTGAACTGAAAGAATCAAAAATTAGAAACGTTGAAGATGACATGGAGTCAAATGTGGTTAGTATATTGAGATTTAGTTATGATCATTTGAAGGATTCATCTTTGCAACAATGTTTCTTGTACTGTTCATTGTTTCCAGAAGATTCTAGGATTTGGAAGAATAAATTGGTAGAATTATTGATTGCTGAGGGAATAATAGAACAAAAAAGGTATAGGAGGGAAGAAGTTGACAAGGGCTACACAATGGTTGACAAACTTGTAAAACTTTGCTTGCTAGATGGTCGTATAGCTGGTGAAGAAGGTGACCAAGATGAAAAATGGGTGAGGATGCATGACCTGATGAGGGATATGGCACTTCAACTATTGAGGGAGCGGTCTTCAGTCATGGTTGGAGCCGGTGGGGGAGTTACCAGATGTGGATGAATGGAAGGAGGACCTGGAGATAGTCTCACTAATGAAAAGTGATATTCAAGAAATCACATCTGGCTACTCACCAATGTGTCCTAAGCTGTCAACTCTTCTGTTAACACGTGCGAGATTAACATTCATTCATGATTCTTTTTTCCGGCACTTTAGCCAACTCAAAGTTCTTGATCTTTCAGACAATTTTATCGAGAAATTGCCAAATTCCATCTCTGATCTTGTGAGGCTCACAGCATTGTTACTACATGGATGTAGAAAACTAAAATATGTTCCGTCGCTTCGGAAGCTTAAAGAATTGAAGACGTTGGATCTTGGTGGTACCGCGATTGAACAAGTTCCTAATGGCCTGGAGTTTCTGATCAAGCTTAGGTATCTTGACATGTGGTCCCATTATCAAATAAAGAAGGTTCCTGTCGGTACATTATCAAATCTTAAGCATCTACAGTTCCTCAGGGTTTATGACAGTGTTACGGTAGAGGGGATTGCCATGATTCTCGAGCTTGAGAGTGTCAAATATTTAGAATGTTGTTTCCCAGATTTTGATAGTTTCAATAGCTGTTTTTCCAAGATTTCTCAGCTTCACAGTTTCAAAATCATCGCACTCCCTGAAATCCATCATCTTGAGAAAGAATTCAAATACAATTGCTCAGTTAAGATGTCACTCAATGAGGTTCAGCTGTATGGGGGTGATTTAGGCAGAATTCATAACCTTCCACATGGCACTGCTAAGCTAGTGGTCAAGAAATGCAAGGGACGTCGAAGCAGCCTTTTTCCTATAAATAATGCAACGGACTTGAGATACATGAAAATTACTAGATGCAGTGGACTGGAGTGCTTGGTCGCGTCGTCATCTTGTGTCCATGTACTTGAACACCTTGAAGAACTGTTTCTAGAGGATGCAGAAAGCTTACAAGTCCTCATAGGAATGGAAAATGAAGTTCCACCTAATCCGCCATCACTTTATGGCAATGCCTTTGCTCGCCTCAGGGATATCAGGGTAAGTTATTGTCATGGAATGAAAAGTTTGTTCCCTCAGGGAGTGCTTCCAAACTTGAAAAATGTGCAATATATTTCTGTCTCTAATTGTGATGGAATGCAAGAGATTTTTGACAGTGGAGAAAGAGAAGAGACAGTGGGAGAGCAGAACCGTAGCAAAAGATCAAAAATTGAATTCAGTCTCCCCACATTATGGTCTTTAGTGCTTCACCAGCTGCCACGACTTGAAAGCATATTCAGCGGCCAACTCATCTGCGAGTCTCTTCAAATAATTGAAGTTTGGGATTGTCCGATGCTAAAGAGGACACCGATAGCTCCTCTTGAGGATACAGAAAGGTTACAAGGCCTAACCAGGATGGAAAATGAAGTTCCACCTAAGCCGCCATCACTTTATGACAATGCCTTTGCTCATCTCAAGGATATCAGGGTGCGTGATTGTCATGGAATGAGAAGTTTGTTCCCTCATGGAGTGCTTCCATACTTGAAAAATCTGGAAACTATTTCTGTCTATCGATGTAATGGAATGCAAGAGATTTTTGACAGTGAAGAAAGACAAGAGACAGTGGGAGAGCGAAACCGTAGCAAAAGATCAAAAATTGAATTCAGTCTCCCCAGAGTAAAGTTTGTACTGCTTCAACGTCTGCCACGACTTGAAAGTATATTCAGTTGGAAGTGTCCGATGCTAAAGAGGATACTGATAGGTCCTCTTGAGGATACAGAAAGCTTACAAGGCCTAATCAGGATGGAAAAGGAAGTTCCACCTAATCCGCCATCACTTTACGGAAATGCTTTTGCTCACCTCAGGGGTATCAAGGTAAGTTATTGTAATGGAATGAAAAGTTTGTTACCTGAGAGAGTGCTTCCAAACTTGAAAAATCTGAAAGACATTAAAGTCGAAGAATGTGATGGAATGCAAGAGATTTTTGGCAGGGAAGAAAGAGAAGTGACAGTGGGAGAGCAAAACCGTAGCAAAAGATCAAAAATTGAATTCAGTCTCCCCAAATTAATGTCTCTAGGGCTTAAACGGCTGCCACGACTTGAAATTATATCCAGCGGCCAACTCATCTGCGAGCCTCTTCAAAATATTGAAGTTTGGAATTGTCCGATGCTAAAGAGGACACCGATAGCTCCATTTGAGGATACAGAAAGCCTACAAGGCCTAATCATGATGGAAAAAGAAGTTCCACCTAATCAGCCATCACCTTATGGCAATGCCTTTGCTCATTTCAAGACTATCCATATATATAATGGTCACGGAATGAAATGTTTGTTCTCTGAGGGTGGGCTTCCAAAAATAAAAAATCTGGAAGATATTGTTGTCTCTGATTGTGATGGAATGCAAGAGATTTTTGGCAGTGAAGAAAGAGAAGTGACAGTGGGAGATCAAAACCGTAGCAAAAGATCAAAAATTGAATTCTGTCTCCCCAAATTAAAGTATTTAGTGCTTCGACGGCTTCCACGACTTGAAAGTATATTCAGCGGCCAACTCATCTGCGAATCTCTTCAAGGAGTTAAAGTGCATAGTTGTTCGATGCTAAAGAGGATCCTGATAGGTCCTCTTGAGGATACAGAAAGCTTACAAGGCCTAATCATGATGGAAAATGAAGTTCCACCTAGTTTGGCATCACTTTATGGCAATGCATTTGCTCATCTCAAATATATCTCTGTAGTGAAATGTCACGGAATGAAAAGTTTGTTCCCTGAGGGAGTGCTTTCAAACTTGAAAAATCTGGAATCTATCGAAGTCGAAGAATGTGATGGAATGCAAGAGATTTTTGACAGTGAAAAAATTGAATTCAGTCTCCCCAGATTACGTTGTTTGACGCTTCGAGGACTGCCACGACTAGAAAGCATTTGCAGCAGCCAACTCATTTGTGAGTTTCTTGAAGAAATTAGTGTTAAGAGATGTGGAATGCTAAAGAGGATACCGATAGCTCTTCCTCTCTCGTCTTTTCGAAGAATGGATATTAATCCAGAAGAAAGGGAGTGGTGGGAACAATTGGAGTGGGCCAGTTTTTTTTTTTTTGATGAATATCGAAATGGATTAAACTGGAGGGAATATTACAGGGGTGGGACAATGAACCATTGTACCCACCCAATGGACAAAATGCAACCTGCGAATACCAACAATGTATTATGGTATCAGATACTTGCATCAGCCAAATCAACTAAGCAGTTAATAAAGAAATGAGATCGCCTGTAGGTAACACATCCAGGCTATCTAAACTAACATCCAAAAGATTAGACCTTGCCCAGTAAAACCCATGTCTCATGCCATGGTAATACATATCAGCTGCACTGCTATCTTCGCCTCTGAAAATTCTATGGTTCCTGCCCAACCAGATACTCCAGGTGCAGGAAAATAGTAGCACATACCAGAGTCCGCGCCAGCGAGAAGGGATGGGAAAACCATCCCATTGGCCGAATAATGCTGCCATGGATCGCGGTTGGACCAAGCTTAATCCCCATTGCCTGAATAACAATGACCAGCAAGCCCAGGCCCTCCTACAGTGCAGGAGAATGTGATTGGAATCCCCTTCCCCGTGGCCACAGGCATCGCAGGATCCAGCGGAGTGTGGAAGGATACCAATTCTGATTAAATGGCCTTTCGTAGGAAGCTTCTCCCTGCACGCCAACCACATGAAGGCTTGCCATTTAGGTGCGCCCTGTTTACTCCAGACATTGGGGATTGATCGCTCACTAAGGCAGGCGACAGTTGCTGCCAGGGACTGGTAACAGCTTTTTGCTGAGAAAGGTCTCAGCTGGTCTCCCCATAACAAGGTATCTTCGTCCACTGGATGCTGCCTAACACCAGACAACAGGGAAAGCAGACAACCGGCATCCTCTTCTTCCCACGCAAATAATCTTCGTCGCCAAAGGAAGGTCCACTGCCATTCAGTTCCACATTGCAACCCAAACTCCAACACGCAACCCTCCTTTGCCAATGAAAGTGCATACAAGCGAGGGAATACAGCACTTAAAGGAAGTGAACTGCACCAAACATCATGCCAAAAAGCAATGGAGTCTCCCTTACCCAACTTCCAACGGTAAAATGAGGAAATGCACCGTCCATTGGTCATTGTTAATCGGCTAGTACAGACTATGCCTTGCCAAATGGTGGAGCCAGTCCGGACAGCACACTCAATGCCAGCAGAACGCAATGTAGGACTGTACTTCTGTTGTATTACCTGACTCCAAAGTGAACAAGTATCAGTGGCAAGGCGATAACTCCACTTTGTGAGCAACGCATAATTCCGCATCAGCAGACAGCCAACACCTGCACCCCCATTGTCAGGATAGCGTACAACCGTGGGCCATCTTACCTTGCACATACAACGTTTTTTCCGTTGTTCCAGCCCACAGGAATCGCTTCATCCACTTCTCCAAGTCCCTTCTCACACCCGCAGGTATCTGGAAGAAGGTTATGTAGTATACGGGCAAACTATTGAGCACAGCCTTAAGCAACGTGAGTCTGCCCCCCAACGACAACATAGAACCCTTCCAAGAAGCTAACTTACTTTTGAACCTAGCAATCACCGGAGCCCATGTGCTGTGACGACGTGGATTGGCCCCGAGGGGCACCCCAAGATATTGGAATGGTAATGGCTGCAAGCGACAGTGAAGGGAAGAAGCCATCCGTTCCGCCTCGCTGCTGGTAACATTAATTCCCACCAATCCTGATTTGAAAAAATTAACCTTTAGGCCAGATAATAACTCGTAGCAACGTAGTATACCTTGAAGATTATAAAGCCCTTCCTGGTCACCAGTACTAAATAAGATAACGTCGTCGGCATATTGAAGATGTGTCAGCTGTAGATTGCCAACACGCATACCCTGAAAGAGGTTACACTCGGCTGCTCGACAAAGCATACATGACAGGACTTCCGCAGCTAAATTGAAGAGGAGGGGCGATAAAGGGTCGCCTTGTCTCAAGCCTCTCCCCAAATTGAATTCCTTGGTTGGTACGCCGTTAATAAGTACTGCACAGCGCGCGGAAGAGATACAAGCCTGAATCCACCTACACCACTGCTCCCCAAAACCCATTTTCTCCATCACGTCTAGCAGAAAGCGCCAATCAACCGAATCGTAGGCCTTCTGGAAATCCAATTTAAAGCACCACGCCCTATGTTTTGACGTTTTCATGGAGTGGATGGTCTCATTAGCAACCATTACCGAATCCGCAATGAACCGCCCTTCCATGAAGCCCGTCTGAAATGGGGAAATTAGTTGTTCCATCACAGACTTAAGTCGAGAGGACAGAAGTTTAGCTATGATTTTGTATAGACCGTTGATAAGGCTAATAGGTCTGTAATCTTTAAACTCTGCAGCCCCCAAAATCTTGGGGATTAAAAGGAGAAAGCTGTTGTTAATTCCTCGCGGTAGACATCCATTGGAGTGAAATTCCTGTACCATTGTGACAATTTCAGCACCAATCACCGGCCATGCCTTTTTAAAAAAGTAAAAGTTGAAACCATCCGGGCCGGGAGCCTTATGACTACCGCAATCCCAAACAGCACGCTTGATCTCCTCCTCTTGAAACGGTGCCTCTAAGTCGACAGCAGCAGTGGAAGACACCCGGGGAAGGGACAAGCTACCCAGCCCATAGCATCTGGAATCCGCAGCCTCGAAAAAATGCCGAAAGTACTCCATAGCTGCACCTTTTATCTCTGTAGGCATACACAGTTCCGTATCATTGATGCGGATGGCTCCAATAAAATTCCTGCATTGGCGCATGGTAGCACAGGAGTGAAAGAATCTACTATTCTTATCCCCTGACTTGAGCCATTGCTGTCTTGATTTCTGGCGCCACATAGCCTCAATCTGCCGCTTAAGATCCCATTTCTGTACCTGCAACTCGTCATAACGCCTCAATGACATAGGCCCCAAACTGCATCTAGTCTGATCAAGCAAATCAATTTCAGTGAGAGTTGTCTTTAATCGGTAGTCCAAAGAACCAAAGGATTCTTTATGCCATGTCTGTAATCGCTTCTTCAGAAATGCCAATTTTTTGACCACTCGAAAGTCACCAGGAAAACAGGCTCCAGCTTCTTGCCAGAATTCCTCCACCTTCTGCAGAAAACCTTTGTCCTCCCACCACAAATCCCATGATCAGAAGGGCTTGAAGCCCCAGAAAAATGAATCCGCTTTCAGGATTAGAGGCACATGGTCCGAAAAGCCTTTGTCACCTGCATATAGTCGATGACGATTAAAGTGTATGGCTCAAGTGGGGGGATACCAATGCTCTATCAATTTTGGAGGCGCTGTGTGAGTTAAACCACGTATAAGGCTTTCCAAGGAGCGGCATGTCAACCAATCCAGTCTGATTGATGAAATTCATAAAGCGACGAGCTGCTGGCCGATTAACAGAATGGCCTAGACGTTCCTCCGCAGTAATGGACTCATTGAAGTCTCCAATAACCAGCCAAGGAACCATGTCTGTGGATATTCGCTGCTGCAACTCATGCCATAATAGTCTACGCTCGACTACTAAATTCGGAGCATGAAGCCCAATACACATGAACTTGAAACCAGAAACTCGAACCATCATCTCCATTAACAACCAGCAGTCAAATTTTTCAACACTAATATTCTGAAGATTCGCATCATCCCACAAACACACAATACCACCAGCTCTACCGTGGCCATTGATAGCTACCCATTTGACATTGTTACCAGGCCACAATCTACCAGCCAATCTATCAGAAAAATGTTCTTCCTTCGTCTCACAGATGAACAATAGGCTCAGCCGTTCATTAGTAATAAGATGTCTGATCTGCTTGACTTTCATTGCACCATGACAACCACGAACATTCCACATTGCTAAATTAATCATTGAAAAAGCAAAGCCCATGCAGAGACCAAATACCTGAATGACATTATGAGGCACAGTGAGTACGCCATGCCTGGCCATCCTCCGCAATTCTCCCTAGAAGTTTTTGACGAATGGCGGCCTTTGTTTGTTTACGGTGCAGACCCAAGGTATCAGCTATATCCATTGACCGCTGGGTCTCCATCTCAGTGGAACATTGCCCTGATTCAGACTCCATGGATAGCTGGGTCTTCGAAGTATCATCCAGCGTATCACTGTTGGTGATCAGGAAAGAGGGGTCATCCGCTACTACAGGCACGCCACCCTGCTCCATAGGACTCCGGCGATCTGACGATAGACTACCTGAGGGTCTGAGGTGTCTAAGTTTCCTCTGCCTCCCCAACCTGCGAACAACTGTCTTTCCTTTGTGCCCTATCCGCGAAGCTTTGTGCCCTGCTTTCCGCATTCTGAGAAAATCGGTATCTTCAGGGAAAGACCCTGAATCCCAAGCCTCAACTGTGGGGTCCATAGTCATCTTTTCAGACAAGGGAAGTCGCAAGGGTTGGAGCTGGCCCCCTGCTTGTGCTCCAGTTCGTAATAACATAAACTCAGGCGCAGAATGAATAGCAGAGTCTTTCCCACTGGGCGGGGAAAGACCGAAATGACCCTCCTTAAGTGGGCACTTCTGTGGGATAATACCCACGTGTGGAAGCTGCTCGTTAGAATGTAACTGATAGCGCACAGTATTTCCAGTTGCACCCAGTTTGACCTTCTCCATCTCTGCCCTGTTAGCTGAACTGGTCACCATTAAATTCTTCTGACAAACATCCTTCTGCCCTGAATACAATGGGCAACCAGTGTCTGTAGGAGTCCCGTTCAAACTGCCAACGGATGGGGAATGAGGAAGTTGTGCAGAACGGCTATGGTCCTCACCTGTCACAGGATGTGATTCACCATCCCCAGGACCCACCTGCTTCCCTTCCTGGACTTCCACTACACGCACTGTGAACAGTTGTCCATCAACCTGCACTTGCACCAGCTGTTGTATACGCTGCAAATTTGTAGTAGCTATTTGCAGCATGGCCATGGCCAGACATTGCCACGTGTCGGTGTTGGGATGTATGTGTATCAGTGATCCAAACCGGTTAACTAACTTCTGGAATACCTCTGTAGACCATGCATGTAAGGGAAGGCCAAATACCTCAACCCAACAGGTCCTTCGACTACCCACATCTGCTGTGTTCCATGAATGAAAACCATGAAATCGATCAGTCCAAAAATGGAGATTTGAGGTAAGAGCCCGTTGCAATGAGTCGACAGTGGCAAATGTTAGTAAGCGTTGAGACCCTCCCATTGATATACATTCTACATCCATAGGAAGAGACAATTCCTCAGGGTAATCTGCGCGAAGAAAGCCCACAGCACTTCGGTGTAACCGGCTCAAAGTCGTAGGAAGGGAAGAAACCACTACAGGATTGACGTCAATGGCAGGGTTAGGCATTCCAGTAATGACCTCTGCATAGGTCCGACCATCATATGTCGTGTAAGGTATCCGATACTCCCCCTGGGCAATTGATCTTGGTGTTACGATGACAGGCTTCTGTCTATAGCTACCGCCCGAGTTAGTATGGTGCCCAGCCATAGCAGCAAATCGCGCCTCATTAAATCGCATATTGGTGCGTTGTCCAACGGTCGACCTAAGCCGCCTTAGCTTATTGTTTTCCTGAGTCCCACACCTCACAAACTTAGCAAAGCCGAAGCGTAAACCTCTGCTGGACTTGCGGGTCGAAATGAACACATCAGCTACGGGTTCAATGGTTGCAATCTCCTGGAAGAGCCTGGTAGAGGTCCACCCCTCTGGAATGGCTTCAATGAAGTAAGATATGTATCTATCTGCACTGAAAACCTGACGAGGATTCCACTGGAGAGACGGGGAACCTTGTTTATTTTGGATATCCGGGAAATCCAAACGAGACAGCGGCGCTTTACCCGTATCCCTACGATCATTGGTATAAAGAGGGGGGGGTGTATGGGTATGGAGTTGGGTGAAGTGAGTGGGCAAGGTGTAGTGCGAGGTGGGAGAGTTTGGGTAGTGAGAGAATCCATTTTTTGTGCTCTTTTGATATAGTCGTTTGGAGTGGGGCCAGTTGTGATGTGAAAACTATACTCACCTCCAATTTGTCAATAAACACAAGGTCAGATCTTTGATCCCTCGAGGGTTTTTGTTATATTTAATAAATTAAATCTTCAGAGTTTAATTACGTTATAATTGTTTGATTAAAACTTTGTTATTTGATTCTTCGTGGGATGGAATTGAAACTCAATTAATTATTTTTTTGTTAAAGAAGATTTATAATTGTTTGATCATTGAGAACGAATCTAATGTTTTGCCATGTTTTTTCTCACAATTTGGTTTTGTAGACCTGAAACAGAGGAACCGGAGGTCATTTTGGATCATGGGATAGAGAGGTTTGAGAGATGGAATTTTTATTTTTAAACAAGAACACAAACTGTTTGATGCATCTAACGTTCGTCCTACAACTTGTTTGGGTTCAGAGACCAGACGGTTTATTTGCAGTTTATGCTTGCCCTTGTTTCTTCTTTCTAACTGGTTCTGTAATTCTGAAACAGAGGACACTTCCCAGCTTGGAGACAGAGAGGTTGAAACTTTTTTTTTCAGAGTTATAATTGTTAGATTCTTCGTGGATGGAATTGGAACTTAATGAACTATTTTTTATTAAAGAAGATGCATAATCATTTGATCATTGAGAACGAATCTAACGTTGTTTGCCTGTTTTGGTTTGTAGGCCTGAATCGAAAGAGGAACCGGAGGTCATTTTGGGTCATGGGATTTGATTCTTCCAGCTACTTTGGATGTTTGAATGATTGAAGAACTCGTTGCTCTCACTTTGTCTCGATCGACATGGAGCCATTCCGGGTGCTTTGGACTTAAAAAAACATTTGCTACCATAAGACAAATCTCCTTGTCCCAAAACATCCTCTCTGTGACGAGGTTGACTGGCATTTGATCCCTTTCTGGTTTTCTAGCCCTGAGGGATGGTGAATGCTGAACATTTTATGGCAGGCTTGCCAACACATTCATTGAATACACAGTGATAAGGAGCATACCTCTGTTCTAAACAAAACAAAACACAGAAAGTAGAGACTATCTCGATGAAGAGCTCCACTTTGTGTTAAATTATACTGATCTGCAGCTGCGGATGAACTGTATATAAGAGGCCTTGTCTATTGTCTCAATCACTGCAGTCATAGTTTGAAGGGCAAATTTTTTTAAGAAATAAAGTTGAAATTGTTTGATTGTTGGAAGGACTTTCACTGCCACACAAGCAGGAAACATAAGTTTGGGAAAAGATTTTTTTTTTTGTAAGATGTCCTTTATATTCCCAGCTTCATATGCAACTTGATTTTCATTTCTCAACTCACTAAAACCAATGGTTTTATGGCCACTTATGATTCTATTTCTTGTAAAATCCAGGATGGGGTATATTGTTTTCAGGAAGCAATGCATGGCCATGTACTTGTGTGTGTGAAGGATAGTGCATTAGCGCTTGGGCCATCCGTCCATTAGAAAATTATCTATGTTGCCTTGGAGTATTAAGTTTGAAAATTTGAATAAACCCTGAGATATTTGTCACAAGGCCAAGTAAATAAGAGTTCTGTTTCCAAATAGTTTAAGTCATAAGTCTAATCTTTTCTCATTAATACGTTGTGATGTTTGGGGAAAGTATCAGCATGCATCTCTCCTGGGCCGTCACTAATTCCTTTGTATTGTTGATGATTACTCATGAGCTAATGAGTTTATCTTTTAAGGAGAAAGTTTGAGGTGGCTTTCATACTCAAGGAGTTCATTGCCATAGTATACACTTAATTCGGCAAGCGAATAAAGCATGTTCGTACAGATAATGGTATAGAATTCACTTAGTTTAAAAGATTTCTTTCTTGATCAAGGAATTATATATGAATCATCTATTGTAGATACCCCACAACAGAATGGCCGGATAGAAAGAAAGAACTGACACATTTATGAGGTACCCAGGGCACTAAGATTCAAGGCTCACTTATCGCTAAAGTTTTGGGGTGACTGTGTATTAATGGCAAATTATTTGATTAATCGAACACCTAGCATCCTTTTGAAAGGAAAGAGACCCTAAGAACTTTTTTTTGGTACACCCCAATGTCTTGAACACTTGTGAGTTTTTGGCTACTTGTGGTTTCTTCTCAAGAAATTGTGGTTCCTTCTCAACAATTCCGGCTGAATGCTACCAAAGCTTTGGGCTGAAACAAAAATCTGATTATTTGTCAAAGATTCTGATTTGTTCAAATCCTTTTTGTTTGGTTCGAACCCAAAACCTTTTATTTTTGATAATTGAAGAAACTACACCATTTGGTATCATACTGTTCACTTTTTATGTCCCTTGCCTAAACATGCCTGTTATTTGGTGAAAAAAAAATCATATAAAGAGGATTATTTTATTCTCATTAGTTAATTTTTTATTTTAAATAATATTTTTTTACGTATATATTTTTCTTGATTTTGATCATAATGGACAGTTTACCAATAGAATAATTTATTTATATATATTTACGCTTTGAATTATGTTTAAAAAAGACCACACTTGTAGACTTGCATATTGTTTGTTGGTTCAATAGTCATAAGTTCTTAGTCTTTTTTTAATAATGAATTATATCCCAGTTCACAATGGAACTAATTTCGAATGTCTAGACTTTTTTTTTTTTTTTGAGAATCAGATTCTTAGTCTCACTCCCACATTTTTTACAATCCATCACGTTGATCCACATAAAGTGAGGCACTAGAAAGGAATATTTGCTTCGACATTAATAATAAAACTAATAATTCCAAATCTATTAGTTTCATAACATAAAATTAACTTTAAAATCTCTCCTATGTTTTTCTTTATTTTACTATCCTTGTTTTTAAAAGATGATATCCCTAAACTAACATATTCTGTTTCTCTTCTCCAAATGAGAATAAGGAAAATATCTCTGACCTGTATTTTGACCAAGGAGTAGGAAGGTTCGCAGCACTTTCCTGGGACCCCATCTATGCCTCCTGGGTATTTTGTATATTGCACCTCAATTGGAGTTTTCCGTATTATTTGGTTTCTTTTTCTTTTATCACTCTTGATTCGCTTATCTGCTCTGATAACTGGATTTGGAGGACCAACACAGAAGTAAACCAAGTACATCATCTACTTCTTTTACATATGTTTCTTGGTGCCATAAGATCTGCCTTCTTTTCATTGTAATCTGCATAATATACTACAAAAACTGAGACCTCTCCAGATCTTCTACTGCAAACCAGGTAAGCTCCATATATATATTCTCCGATTTTCTTCCTGAACTAAATTAACAACGCTCTTGCTTTTCTATATTTACTCGTTCCAAGAGATCTGTTGCAGCTTTATTAACTTCATAAATAAACAAAGAAAAACTCTTCTAAATCTCTGGGGTGTTTATTTTAATCATTAACTTCATCTCTTAATCTTGTATAGGGTTTAGTTGAACGGCTATTACAGAAATCATGGCAGAGTATGGACAACCATCCTCTTCCTCGTCTCGGCATATTGAACACGACATTTTCCTGAGTTTCAGAGGTGAGGATACGCGTACCACTTTCACCGATTACCTGTATCGAGAGTTGAAACAAAAACACTATAATGTATTTAGAGACGAAGAAGGGATCCAGTGTGGGGAGAATATTGCACCCGCACTAGAAAATGCAATTCGAGAGTCAAAGTTATCAGTTGTTGTGCTCTCTGAAGATTACGGTTCCTCGAGCTCGTGCTTAAACGAACTGGAGACGATCATGGAATGTCGCAGAGAAGGGTGGCATCATGTTTTGCCTATTTTCTATCACGTTGAACCATATCAAGTGAGGTATCAAGAGGGCAGTTTAGCTGTATCCTTTCTCCAACACGAAAAAGATGAGAAAAAAAGGAACAAAGTGGAGCCTTGGAAAGCAGCTCTGAGAGAAATTGCAGACTTGAAGGGAATACATGTTGAAAAAGGAAAAAAGTATGTATAGCTCTCACAAAGATTGCTCTCTTCTAATTTTTCATAGCACTCATGATGTTCTACTTGAACACCCATCATCTAATTGTTTCATATCTACTGAATATATTTTTGAACTGTTATGTACAGGAAAGAGTACAACATAATTGAAGAAACTATCAGTTCTATTGGAGAAAAAGTTGGTGAGATACGCTTTCAGACCAAATCTAGTATTTATCCCATAAATCATTCCAAAAACTACTGTTTAGGCCATCCCAACTTTCCACTAATATTTAGATACGCCTTCGGAAATTACTTAATATACTGTCTTTGATATCTCATTATTGTGAACGAAAACAGGGTCAAGGGTAGGGATAAAAGAACATCCTATTCCCGCATCAGAGTTAATGGGTCAAGGATTCCAAAGAGCTAAATATCAGATATTGTCCTGGTTGAATAAGGATGAAGTGGCAAAGATTGGAGTTTATGGGATGGGAGGAGTGGGAAAGACCACATTGATGACAAATATATATAATCAGGTTCGAGACTCTTTAGAAATTCATTGGATTACTGTGTCACAAGATTTTAGCATCAGTAAGTTACAGAATCTCGTTGCCAATAGTACTGGCATAGATATTGCAAATATATATGATTCGAAGATGAAGGCAGCAAAGTTGCATGCAGAATTGAGTGGGAAACAAAAATTGATTCTAATTGTAGATGATTTATGGAACTATTTTGATGAGAAAGAACTGGGGATTCCTTTATGGTCATGCAAACTGATTTTTACTACCCGATCACTTGATGTATGCTATAGGATGAAATGTGAAAAAAATATTATCAAGATAGAACCTCTTACCGAGGATGAAGCATGGATGTTATTCAGGAGGGAGATAGGAAATTACGATCATAATGTGGAACAAGTGGCGAAAGATATTACCCGAGAATGCGGTGGTTTGCCTCTTGCTATCAAAACGATGGCGAGATACATGAGAGGAGAGCGGAATCTGCATGAATGGAATGTTGTTTTGAATGAACTGAAGGATTCTAAAGTTAGAAAGACGATGATGATATGGACTCAAATGTGTTTCGCATATTGAGATTTAGTTATGACCGTTTAAAGGATTCATCTATGCAACAATGTTTCTTGTACTGTTCATTATTTCCAGAAGATTATAAGATTCCGAAGGGTGTATTGGTAAATTTATTGATTGCTACTGGAATAATAGAACAAAAAAGGTACAGACGAGATGAAGTTTACAAGTGCTACACAATGATTGACAAACTTATTAATCTCTGCTTGCTGGATGGTTGGGGAGAAGAATATGTGAGTATGCATGACCTGATGAGGGATATGGCAATTCAAATATTGAGGGAGCGCTCTTCAGTCATGGTTGCAGCCGGGGGGAATTACCAGATGTGGATGAATGGAAGGAGGACCTGGAGATAGTCTCACTAATGAAAAACGATATTCAAGAAATCACATCTGGCTACTCACCAATGTGTTCTAAGCTGTCAACTCTTCTGTTAACACATGCAAGATTAACATTCATTCATGATTCTTTTTTCCAGCACTTTAGCAAAGTCAAAGTTCTTGATCTTTCAGACAATTTTGTTATCGAGAAATTGCCAAATTCCATCTCTGATCTTGTGAGGCTCACCGCATTGTTACTACATGGATGTAGAAAACTAAAATATGTTCCGTCGCTTCGGAAGCTTAAAGAATTGAAGACGTTGGATCTTGGTGGTACCGCGATTGAACAAGTTCCTGATGGCTTGGAGTTTCTGATCAAGCTTAGGTATCTTGATATGCGGTCCTATTGTCGAATAAAGGAGATTCCCGTTGGTATATTCTCAAAACTGAAGCATCTACAGACCCTCAGGGTTTATAACTGTGTTACGGAAGAGTGGCTTGGGAGTGTGAAATATTTAGAATGTTTTTTTCCAGATTTTGATAGTTTCAACCATTGTATATCCCAGATTTCTCAGCTCCACGGTTTCAAAATCAGAGTACTCTCTGAATCTCGTCCTTCGCATTACGTTTTTTATTCGGACTTTATTAGCGCATTTGAGAAGTCACGCAATAAGGTTGAGCTGTGGTGGGGTGATATAAGCAGAATTCATACCCTTCCACGTGGCAGTGCTGACCTAGTGGTCGAGGAATGCAAGGGACGTCGAACAAGCCTTTTTCCTATAAACAATGCAACGGATTTGAGGCACATTACAATTATTAGTTGCAGTGGACTGGAGTGCTTGATCTCGTCGTCATCATCTGTCCATCAATTTGAACATCTTGAGGAACTGTATCTTGTGGGAACAGAAAGCTTAAAAGGCCTAGTAAGGATGGAAAATGAAGTTCTACTTAATCCGCCATCACTTTATGGCAATGCCTTTGCTCATCTCAAGAATATCCAGATATATACATGTCACGGAATGAAAAGTTTGTTTCCTCAGGGAGTGCTTCCAAACTTGAAAAATCTGGAACATATTGCAGTCCTAGATTGTGCACTAATGAGAGAGATTTTTGGCAGTGAAGAAAGAGAAGAGACAGTGGGAGAGCAATACCGTAGCAAAAGAATTAAATTCTGTCTCCCCAAATTATTGTCTTTAGTGCTTCACAAGCTGCCACGACTTGAAAGCATATTCAGCGGCCAACTCACCTGCGAATCTCTTCAAAAAATTAGAGTTTGGGATTGTCCGATGCTAAAGAGGATACCGATAGCTCCTCCTCTCCCATATTTTCAAAGAATGAATATTTATTCAGATGAGAAAAAGTGGTGGGAACAGTTGGAGTGGGACAGTTGTGATGTTAAGACTACACTCACCTCCCATTTATTAACGAATCCAAGGTCAGATCTTTGATCTTTGCTCACTAATCCCTCGAGGATTTTTGTTATGTTTAATAAAGTTACTCTTAAAAGTTTTATTACGTCATAATTGTTTGATCAAAACTTCGTTATTTGATTTGGTAGGTATCGACCACCTGCACGATTGATGGAGACCGAATGGTATGATTGATGAAACTTTTTTTTCATAGAAAAAATGTTAAAATTGTTTGATTGTTGGAAATGAAGCCAACGTTTGTCTTTCGGTTCTCACTGTTCTGCGCTTCTTTTATGTTTTGTAGGTCTGAAACAGAGGAGCTTCCGAGTTCGGAGTTTGAGAGGTTGAACTTTAAAAAAACAATTATAATCGTTAGATTCTTCGTGGAATGGAATTGGAACCCAATTAACTAGGTTTTGTTGAAGAAGATTTATAATTGTTTGATCATTGAGAACGAATCTAACGTTTTGCCATGTTTTTCTCACTATTTGGTTTTGTAGGCCTGAAACAGAAGAGGAACCGAAGGTCGTTTTGGGTCATGGGATAGAGAGGTCTGAGTGTTGGAATTCTTCTTTTTTAACAAGAAACAAAAATTGTTTGATGAATCTAACTTTTCTTCCTACTACTTGTTTTTGTAGGCCTGAAACAGTGGAAACGGGGGATCCTTTGGGTTCAGAGACGAGACGGTCTATTTGCACTTTATGTTTGCCATTGTTTCTTCTTTCTAACTGGTTCTGTAGTTGTTTCGGAAAATTCCAAGGTCGGAGATAGAGAGGTAGAAACTAATTTTTTTTAAACAAAAAAAAATTATAATTGTTAGATTCTTCGTGGATGGAATTGGAACCTAATTAACTATTTTTTATTAAAGAAGATGTATAATTGTTTGCTCATTGACTACGAATCTAATATTGTTTTCCCTGAAACAAAGGAGGAACCAGAGGTCATTTTGGGTCATGGGATTTGATTCTTCCAGCTACTTTGGGTGTTTGAATGATTGAAGAACTCGTTGCTCTCACTTTGTCTCCAAGTGAGCGATCGACATGGAGCCATTCCAGGTGCTTTGGACTCAAAAAACATTTGCACTCATATTTCTGGTTTTCTAGACCTGAGGGATGGTGACTGCTCAACATTTCTTGGCAGGCTTGCCTCCATTTTCATTGAAGACACAGTTGTAAGGAGCATACCTCTGTTCTAATTTGGGTTTCATCCCAAATTACTTCTCAGACCTCTAGTGATGGGATGTGAACACTGAAATTGTCTACCCTGTAAACTCTGTGACTTGAAAGGGCTCTTACCATTCCCTCCCTTCAGAACCAAAAGAATAATGTACTTTTAATTCATCAAATAATGGAAAACTTTATTCTTCTAATGTACTTTTAGTATGACATAAAATATTATGAAGTCATCAATAGTCCATCTTCCCAGGCATCCGAAGATAGAAAATGGTTCTGAAAGAAAAACATGTATCAGAAAGATCTAAGGCAATTGCAGTCAAATACATCAAATTCTTTTGCAACTGCGATTGATACCAGGATTATTGAAAACACCAAAACATTGTATACAGAAGAAGATGGCATAAAAAATTGCAAACTAACTTCAGTTTTTAGAGATATAATTGTCAATAAATGCATAAAAAAAGTCCCATTATAAGTAATAAGAGAAATAGTAACTGTGGTACTACACTATACTACTGTGCACCTCTTGTGTAGTTGTGTTTCCTTCTCAAGAAATTGTGGTTCCTTCTCAACAATTCCGGCTGCTTGAATGCTACCAAAGCTTTGGGCTGAAACAAAAATCTGATTATTTGTCAAAGATTCTGATTTGTTCAAACCCTTTTTGTTTGGTTCGAACCCAGAACCTTTTACTTTTGATAATCAAAGAAACTACACCATTTGGTATCATACTGTTAACCTTTATGTCCCACTTGCCTAGAACGTTAAACATGCCTGTTATTTGGAGAAAAGTTGGAAAGTTGGAAAAATACCCTGGCAGGGTACCAGGAATTGTACAAAAGTCATGCAAATCTTTCTTCTTTTTTTTCAGAAAAAGAAAATATGATACTTCAAAACAATTTATATTAAGACCCAAATTATCACCAAATCTAATACTTTCTTAGTCGTTGGTTAAACATTTGTTTGAGCGGAGTACAAAGAAAAAGACAAAGACAGGTCTTCTAAGTCTTACTTTCACACTTTGTATAATCTATCATGTTGATCCACATCAAGTGAGAGGCATAGAAAATAATATTTGCTTTAACATCAATAGCATTCATTAATTTTATAACATAAAAATTAACTTTATAATCTCTCCGGCGATTGTCTTTCTTTTACTATCCTTGTTTTCAAAGGATGATACAGTGGATTTTGCAGCCATTTTGACTGGGTAGCTTTAAGGTGCATCGGAAGCCATCACGGGTAACTTTAAGATGATCATAGAGTACTATATGAGATTTACACCAACCTCATCTTAGATGGTACTCTAGGATCATCTTAAACACCATTTAACTTTTTGAAATTTGAGCTGCATGGTCTTATCATCTGACTTGTTGAATAGATGCTGATTGATTATTATAAAATAATATCTATAACAAGATGGTGTAAATCTGAAGTAATAATTGTGACCACCTTAAAATTACCCCACCATAATATATGTTACTGTATACTGCTACTGTACAATATATGTCTACAGTAGCATGTGTGATGGTGCACCGTGCACCTTAAAGCTATCCATTTTTGACCAGGCGGGAATGCCAAGAAGAGCATGTGGAACCCTCCTTTTCCACCTCTCAGCGTATTCAATAAGACATTTTCTAGAGTTTCAGAGGCGTAGACACGCGAACCACTTTCACTGATAACCTGTATCGAACGTTGGAACAAAAACACTATAAAGTATTTAGAGACGAGGAAGGGATCCCATGTGGGAAGAAAATTGCACCCTCACAAGAAATTGCAATTCTTGTCACTGTTATCGGTTGTTGTGCTCTCTGAAGATTACGGTTCCACGAGCTTGTGCTTAGATAAACTGGAGACGATCATGGAATGTCGCAGAGAAGGGTGGCATCAAGTGAGGTATCAAGAGGGCAGTTTTGCTGTATCTTTTCTCCAACACTAAAAAGATGTGAAAAAAAGGAACAAAGTGGAGCCTTGGAAAGAGGCTCTGAGAGAAATTGCAGACTTGAAGGGAATACATGTTGAAAAAGGAAAAAAGTATGTATAGCTCTCACAAAGAATGCTCTATTCTAACTTTTCATTGCACTCTTGATGTTCTACTTCAACATCTAATTGTTTCAATGTATTTTTGAATTGTTATGTACAGGAAAGAGTACAACATAATTGAAGAAACTATCAGTTCTATTGGAGAAAAAGTTGGTGAGACAAGCTTTCAGACCAAATCTAATATTTAGCCCATAAATCATTCCAAAAACTAATGTATAGCCCATCCCAACTTTTTACTAGTATTTACATACGCCTTCAGAAGTTACTTATAATACTGTCTGTGATATCTCATTATTGTGTACGAAAACAGGGTCAAGGGTAGGGACAAAAGAACATCCCATTCCCGCATCAGATTTAATGGGTCAAGGATTCTTTGTCCTCCTGGTTGAATAAAGATGAAGTGGTAAAGATTGGGGATTATGGGATGAGAGAAGTGAAAAAGATCACATTGATAACAAATATATATAATCAGGTTTGAAAATCTTTTGAAATTCATTGGATTATTATGTTACAAGATTTTAACATCAGTAAATTACAGATTCTGGTTGCCCATAGTACTAACATATAGATATTGCAAATATAAATGATTTGAAGATGAGGGCAGCAAAGTTGTATACAGAATTGAGTGGGAGACAAAGATTGATTTACCCGCCCACTTGATATATTGTATAGGATGAAATATGAAAAAAAATATTACCAAGATAGAACTTGTTTTTGAGTAAATATCAATATATATTATATAAACTAAACGTTATACAACTTAAGGGGATAATGAAACATTATCCCATCTGACTTAAAGAAAAGACACCTGTCAGATACCGCAAATATATTACAGTATCTGCGACAATCTCCGTACAATCTACCTAGCCAACAAGGAAGCAAAATCTCCTGAGGGGAGAACTGCTAAACTATCCATACAAACCTCCTGGAGGTTGGTTTTAGCCCAGTAGAACCCATGCCGCATGCCGTTGTAGAACATCTCTGCTGCGCTGCTGTGAACTCCTTTAAAGATTTTATTATTACGACCCAACCAAATGCTCCATGCACATGAAAACAGCAGGGCACACCAAAGTCCGCGGTAGCGGCGGGGGATACTAAAGCCTTCCCATTGTACGAACAGATCAGCCAAAGACCACGGTTGGACCCAGCAGAAACCCCAATGTTTAATTACCAATGACCAGCACTCCCAAGCTGTCCTACAATCAAGCAATATGTGAGTAGCATCCTCTTCCACTCTGCCACATGCCTTGCAAAATGGATCTGCAGTAGGGAGGATGCCTAGCCGAATTAAGTAACTCTTGGCAGGAAGTTTGTCCCTACACGCAAGCCACATGAAAGCCTGCCATTTGGGAGCCCCTGGCTTCCGCCACACGTTGGGAATGGAATGCTCACTGAATACTACTGTAGTCGCTGCCAATGACTGGTAGCACTCATTTACAGAGAAGGGTCTGCCCTGTGTCCCCCACATAATCAGGTCCTCCTCCATAGTGTTCGGTCTGAAATCCTCTAAAAGTGTCAACAGTCGTCCAACATCCTCTTCTTCCCATGCAAACAACTGACGCCGCCAAAGGAAATTCCAGCGCCACACATTGTCATACCGCACCCCAAACTGTAACACTGTCCCTTCCTTCACCACTGAAAGAGCATACAATCTGGGAAAAATTACACTCAAGGGAGAATCGCTACACCACACATCTTCCCAAAAGGCAATGGAGTCTCCCCTGCCCAATTTCCAGTTGAAAAATGACGAAATGCACTGACCATTGGAAAGAGTCATTCTGCTAGTCCGAACTCTTCCATTCCACAATGCTGAACCACAACTTCCAGCACACACTATACCCTCTTGTCTAAGCTTGGGACTATATTTCTGCTTGATAACCTGGCTCCAAAGTGAACAAGTGTCTTGAGCAATCCGATTACTTCACTTTGTGAGCAAAGCATGATTTCGCAGCTTCAAGCAACCCAACCCAGCACCCCCACTATCAGTTGGGCTGACAACCGTTGTCCACTTCACTTTAAAGAGGCAGCGTTTGTCCATTGTCCCAGCCCACAGAAAACACTTCATCCACTTCTCAAAATCCCTCCGCACTCCCACTGGCAATTGGAAAAATGTCATATAATACACAGGCAAACTATTTAGTGCAGACCTGATCAAAGTGATTCTTCCCCCCATCGAAAGCAGAGAACCTTTCCAAGAAGCTAATTTTCCTTTAAAACGAGTAATCACCGAATCCCACGTGGTACGTCGACGTGGATTGGCCCCAAGAGGCACTCCAAGATAATTGAAAGGCAAAGTCTGCCGTTGACAATGGATTAAGGAAGCTAACCCCTCAGCCGCATGTGTTGGGACATTGATTCCCACAAGTCCTGATTTGAAAAAGTTAACCTTAAGGCCAGAAAGTAATTCATAACACCGAAGAATGCTTTGGACATTGATTACTCCCTGTTGGTCGCCGTCACTGAATAAGATAACATCATCCGCGTATTGAAGATGCGTGAGCTGTAAGTTGCCAATACTAATTCCTTGGATGAGTTGACATTCTGCGGCCCTGCTTAACATGCGCGACAAAACTTCCGCTGCTAAATTGAAAAGTAATGGAGACAGGGGATCTCCTTGCCTCAGACCTCGTCCCAAATTAAATTCCGCTGTGGGCACTCCATTAACAAGGACTGCACAGTGGGCTGAAGAGAAGCACTCTTTTATCCACCTTCGCCAAAGCACCCCAAATCCCATCTGCTCCAATACTTCTGACATAAAACTCCAATCCACCGAATCGTACGCCTTCTGAAAATCCAATTTAAGACACCATCCCTGACGTTTAGACGTTCGCATGGAATGAATGATCTCATTAGCTACCATCACTGTATCTGCAATAAAACGGCCTTCCATAAAACCTGTCTGGAATGGAGAAATGAGCTGGCCCATCACTTGCTTCAGCCGGGTGGATAATAGCTTGGCAATGATTTTATACAAACTATTAATGAGACTGATTGGTCTGAAATCCACCAACTCTGTTGCTCCACTAGTCTTGGGTATTAACGTGAGATAACTGTTGTTGATGCCTCTTGGTAAAACTCCACTTCTCTGGAATTCCTGTATCATTATGGTAATCTCGACTCCAATCACTGACCAAGCATTCTTAATAAAATAGAAATTATAGCCGTCAGGTCCCGGGGCCTTGTGACTGCCACACGCCCAGACCGCCCTCTTTATCTCTTCATCAAGGAAAGGTCGCTCTAAATCAGCAGCAACATCCGGTGCTAGTTGTTGCCCAGCCCACCTAAACCGAACCATGTAACTTCTTCAGCCTCGAAGAATTTTTTGAAATAACCAACTGCCTCAGTCTTGATGTCTTCAGGCTGGAGTACTTCCCTGCCCTGTACTCGAATCACCCCTATGAAATTACGACAGTGTCGTATGGTAGCACATGTGTGAAAGAACCGAGTATTCTTATCACCAAGTTTTAACCATTGCTGTCTGGATTTTTGTCTCCATAAGGCCTCAATCTTCCGCTTAATAACCCACTTCTGACTCTGCAAGTCCTCATATCTCATCAAAGAATCATGTCCCAAACCCTGTCGATGCTGGTCCATTAAATCCAGTTCAGCTAGAATGCTCTTCAATTGTTGATCTAAAGAACTGCAAGTCTCGTAATGCCAAGCCTTAAGCTTCTTCTTCAGAAAGGCCATCTTCTTAACCACCTTAAACTGACCTGGAAATTCGATCCCTGCCTCTTGCCAATACTCTTTCACCTTTGTCAAGAAACTTTTTTCTTCCCACCACACGTCCCATGTACGAAATGGTCTGCTACCCCAAAAGAAGGAATCCGCTTTCAATATTAAAGGAACGTGATCAGAGAATCCCTTGTCACCTGCATACAGTCGATGTCGATTGAACTGTACGCACCACGTAGAAGATACCAGCACACGATCAATTCTGGAAGCACGATTAGAAGTGAACCACGTGTACTCCTTGCCAATGAGTGGCATGTCAACTAACCCATTCCGATTTATAAAATTCTGCAGACTGGAAGCAGCACGCTCATTAAATGAATGGCCTAACCTCTCTTCCGCAATCAGAGCTTCATTGAAATCTCCCATGATCACCCATGGTACCATATCCCTGGATTTACGTTGCTGCAATTCCTCCCATAACCCATTGTGCTCAGAAGCTAGATTCTGCGCATGCAGCCCTGCACACATAAATCTAAAACCTGACTCCCGCACCTTCAAATCCAATAACAGCCAGCGCTCAAATTTTTCTGTTCCCAAGTGCAACACTTTCGCATCATCCCACAAACATACAATGCCACCAGCTGTACCACAAGCATCTATTGTTGTCCACTGTATGTCCAGACCAGGCCACAATCTGCGTACCAAACTAACTGGAAAGTTTTGCCGCTTTGTCTCACATAATATCAACAAACCCAACTGCTCATTAGCTATCAGCGCACGAATTTGGTTTACTTTCAGCTTACCACGGCATCCTCGGACATTCCATATAGCTAAATTAAACATTAACAACTAAATACCCACACTCAATACAAATACCTGGACAACTCTATGAAGCACAATGGTTCTGCCATGCCACGTGATCCTCCACAATACGCCCCTTCAATTTTTGTCGTATGGCTGCTTTCGTTTGCTTACGACTAAGCCCCAGAGTTTCTGCCATATCTAACACACGCTGAGCTTCCCCCTCAATGGAACATTGATTCAAGCCAGTTCCTTTGAGACAAGATATCTCCGATGATACTTCAGTTTGCTCGCCACTGGCATTCAGAAAAGATGATTCCTCTGCCAATTGAAGTTTCCCACCCCTCTCCACCAGACTCGCTCTTCCTGACGAGAGGCTGCCTGTGGGTTTAAGATGTCTGAGTTTTCTCTGCTTCCCCATCCGACTTTGAGCTGCCCAGCCTTTGAAACCAAACCGTGAAGCCTTTTGTCCAGCCTTCCTCATCCTACAAAACGCTGTGTCAGTGAGAAGAGAGTTAGACGCAGGAACTTCCAGGGTAGCATCCATTGTCATACGCTCAGACTGTGTTTTCCTAAAAGGCTGTAACTGACTCTCATCATTTGACTCCTCTCGAACCAGTAAGAAATCAGGAGCAGAGCAATTGCTAAACATGGAGTTCATGTTTCATCAATGCAGCCGTGGGGAAGATGATCAATCTCTGAGACCCCCCCCATCGATATACACACAACATCCTGAGGTAAGTTCAGCTCCTCAGTAAGGTTCCCTCGAAGGAAACCCACAGCACTCTGCTGTAGCTTATTAAGATTTCCTGGATGAGCGGGAATCACTACGCTGGTCTCTACCGTATCCATTTGAAACTTCCCTGTAGTAACATCAGCATACGAACGACCATCACGTTCACTCCTGACCACCTTAGGATTTTCCATCTGTGTGCCCCGCGACTGAGTCACTTTGTTTCAATCACCACCATCAGCTACTCGCACTTGTTGCCCCATTCTAGCTGGAAATCTTGCCACACTGAAACGCATGCGAGTAGGGGACCCTAGAATGGATGATAGCCTCCATTGTCGATGTTGCTCCTGATTACCACAGCGCACAAACTTCACAAAACCAAACCTCACCCCACTTCTGGACTTGCGATTTGGAATATATACATCCGCGACAGGTTCTATGTTGGCTATCTCACGAAATAATCTATTCGAACTCCATCCCTCTGAAATATTATCAATAAAATACGAAATATATCTATCTTCACTGAAAACCTTGGCGGGATCCCATTTGAAACGAGATTGCACCGCCTGACCCAGGTCCTTCTGAGGAACCGAACTGGGAATCTGTGGGGAAATTTGTGTGTTCTGAGTGGGTGTAATGTTGGGATGGGGATTGGGGAGAGGTGGGAGGTGACAGAAGCCATCATATTACCAGTTCTGTAATGCAATGATTGGTGGGTACTTGAAGTGTGGTGATGTGGGATACCAAGATAGAACTTCTTACCAAGGATGAAGCATGGATGTTATTCAGGAAAGAGATAGGAAATTATGATTATAATGTGGAACAAGTAGCCAAAGATATTACCCGGGAATGTGAAGTTTCAAAACAATTACCTCAAAACAATCTATATTAAGACCCATGGCCTCCCCTCTTAACATTTTCTATATACTTTCTTGGTCGTTGGTTAAACGTGTGTGAGGTTTTTTCTCCTAAAAAGAGAAACCTATAGAAAATATTTTTCGGGCATTTATTGTTGTGTCGGTCATGTGTATGCTTTGTTTGTGGAGGACATTTTTTTCCGCTTACAAAGGAAAAGACAGAGAGGTTCTTTAAGAGGATTTTTCAGCCATCTTTGACCAGGAGGGAATGCCAAGGAGTAGGAAGCTTTGCAGCACTTTCCCGGGGTCCATCTATGACCTGTATTCTGTATATTACACCAGTTGGAGTTTTCGTATTATTTGTTAATATTTTGTATTTTGTATATTACATCTGTTTTTTGAAGAATATCGAGATATATTAACTGACATTTATATACAGCTATACAAGATGATAGGATAATAGAGTATTATCCAGTGCTACCAAAATGAAACTTCCAGATACTATTGCTGGAATTCAGTATCTGCAACTGTCACCTTCCTAGCACACTACCTAGCCAACAACAAAGCAAAATCACTAGCAGGTAAAACTTCCAAGCTGTCCAGGTTAACCTCCTGCAGGTTCAGCTTAGCCCACTGGAACCCATGCCTCATACCAGCATAATACATATCAGCTGCACTGCTCTCTTCTCCGTTGAAAACACGCTTGTTGCGACCTAGCCAAATACTCCAGGCACAAGAAAACAGCAGCACGTACCATAAACGCCGATAGCGACCCGGAATGTTAAAACCATCCCATTGGACAAACAATTCAGCCACAGATCGCGGTTGGACCCAGTAGAAACCCCATTGGTTGAAAACACGGGACCAACATGTCCATGCAATCCGGCAATCAAGCAGCACATGGTTAGAATCCTCTTCCAATCTACCACAGGCCTCGCAAAGACGATCTTGATCAGATAAGATGCCAATCCGTCGTAGGTATCCTTTGGTAGGGAGTCGCCCCAAACAAGCAATCCACAAGAAGGCCTGCCATTTGGGCGCCCCCGACTTACACCACACATTGGGAATCATCGTCTCCCTTATCTCCACCACGTTCGCAACTAATGTCCTGTAACACAGATTGGCCGAGAATGGACTGCCCTGTAATTCCCATTGAAGCACATCTTTCTCTCGTGGGTTTGGTCTGAAGTCCTCCAAAATCATCCTTAATCTCTCGACCTCCTCAGCCTCCCAAACAAACAGCTCACGACGCCACCGGAGCTGCCATCTCCACACATTATTCTCCCACAACCCATACTGGAAAACTGACCCATCCTTCAGCATAGAAATAGTAAACAATCGTGGAAAGAGGATCCGCAAGGGGGAAGCATGACACCAGGCATCTTCCCAAAATAAAATGGTATCTCCCCTACCTAATTTCCAATGAAAAAATGAAGATATACACTGGCCAGTTGATAACTAGTCCTGAAAATTCCAGTCCACATTGCAGACCCTCTACTATCAACACAGACAATGCCTTCAGATCGAAGCTTGGGATTGTATTTATTATTGATGATCCGGCTCCAAAGGGAACATGTATCGTTGGCAATCTGGTTGCTCCACTTCATGAGCAGGGCCTGATTCCGCCTCTGCAAACAACCCACCCCTGCACCCCCACTACTAACCGGCTGGACCACCTTTGCCCATTTCACTTTGGCAAAGCATCTTTTATCTATTGTCCCAACCCACAAAAATCGTTTCATCCATTTTTCGAAATCCCTCCTCACCCCCACCGGTACCTGGAAAAATGTCATATAATACATAGGCAAACTATTGAGTACAGACCTGATCAAAGTAATTCTGCCCCCAAGAGACAGTAAAGCACCCTTCCAGGACGCTAATTTTCCTTTAAATCGAGTAATCACCGACTCCCACGTACTACGGCGACGAGGATTTGCCCCCAGTGGCACCCCGAGGTAGGAGAAAGGGAAGTGTTGCATGCGGAAATGAATTAATGAGGCCACCCCTTCAGTAGCGTGTGTGTCTACATTAATTCCCATAAGGCCTGATTTGAAGAAATTAATCCTAAGGCCGGAGAGGAATTCGTAGCACCGAAGAACGCTTTGCACATTGAGTATACCTTGCTGTTCCCCTTCACAAAATAACATTACATCGTCCGCGTATTGGAGATGTGTAATCTGGATGTTGCCTATGTTGATACCCCTGAATAACTGACAATCGGCTGCCTTATCAAGCATGCGGGATAGGACTTCAGCTGCCAAATTAAAGAGTAATGGGGACAGCGGATCACCCTGCCTTAATCCTCTTCCCAAGTTGAATTCTACTGTGGGCGATCCGTTTATTAGGACTGAACAACGGGCCGAAGCAATACACTGCTGAATCCATCTGCACCATCTCTCCCCAAAACCCATCCGATGCATTACCCCGGATAAGAAATCCCAGTCCACCGAATCATACGCCTTCTGAAAATCGAGCTTAAGACACCAGCCCTGGCGTCTAGACTTTTTCATAGAGTGAATGATTTCGTTGGCTATCATCACAGTATCAGCAATATGCCGACCTGCCATAAACCCGGTCTGGACAGGGGAGATAAGCTGATCCATCACCACTTGAAGTCTGGTAGATAAAAGGTTCGCTATGACTTTATATAAGCTGTTGATAAGGCTTATTGGTCTGTAATCTGTCAATTCAACTGCACCACTACATTTCGGAATTAAAAGAAGAAAGTTGTTGTTGATCCCTCTTGGCAACACTCCGCTGCTGTGAAAAGCTTTGATCATAATGATGATCTCCGCTCCAATTACAGACCACGCTTTCTTAATGAAGAAGAAATTGAAACCGTCCGGGCCCGGTGCCTTGTGACTTCCACACGCCCACACCGCCTTCTTAATCTCCTCCTCTGTGAAAGGCTGCTCAAGGACATATGCAGCTTCCTGGGAAAGGTGCGGTAGGTTCAACTTCCCTAACTCAAAACATCTGCCTTCCTCCGCGGCAAAAGCTTTCTGGAAATAATCGACTGCTGCAGATTTGATTGTCTCCAGCTGTTTTAATTCCTGTCCCTGTACCCGTAACATCCCAATAAAATTGCGACATCTTCGTATTGTAGCACAGGTATGAAAAAATCTATTGTTCTTATCACCGAGTTGTAACCACTGTTGTCGGGATTGCTGACGCCACCTAGCCTCAATCTTCCTCTTGAAAGCCCACTTCTGCTCCTGCAGAATCTCTTGACCGGCTGGGATCAGAACGCCATGCTTGTAACTTCCTCTTCATAAAGGCCATCTTCCTAATCACCTGGAAATCCCCCGGAAAACAATGTCCAGCTTCTTGCCACCAATCGATCACCCTTGTCAAGAAATCTTTATCTTCCCACCACACATCCCACGACCGAAATGGTCTGATTCCCCATGAATATTCATCGGCTTTCAATATCAAAGGCACATGATCAGAAAATCCTTTATCTCCTGCAAACAACCTATGCCTATGGAAATGAAGGCACCACTCAGACGAAGCCAGTACCCGGTCTATTCTGGACGCTCTCGATGCAGTAAACCATGTGAATGTCTTGCCTATGAGGGGCATATCAATCAAACCATTGCGATTTATAAAGTTCTGAAGGCGCCGGGCAGCACGCCGATTAAAAGAATGTCCCATTCTTTCCTCCACAGTGAGGGATTCATTAAAATCTCCCATGATTACCCAGGGCATCATATCCATGGACTTGCGGTATTGCACTTCCTCCCATAAGCGCTGACGCTCTAGCTCTAGATTCTGCGCGTATAGTCCTACACACCTGAATCTAAACCCAGAAGCCCGTTCTTGCAAGTCCAGTAATATCCAACGCTCAAACTTCTCTGTTCCCAGATGCATCACTTTTGTCTCATCCCACATACACACTATACCGCCAGACGTACCATGAGCATCAATGGCAGCCCACTGTATATCCAACCCAGGCCACAATCGACTTATCAATCTCACTGGAAACTCCTCCCACTTGGTCTCACATAATATCAATATACTCAAGTTTTCTGCAACAATTAACTTGCGAATTTGATGTTCCTTTAACTTACCCCTACACCCCCTAACATTCCATATAGCTAAATTAAACATCAGGAATGATTACCCATTAGACACATACCTCCCCGGTTCTATGAAGTACAATGCTTCTGCCATGCCTCTCTGTCCTCCACGATACGCCCTTTCAGTTTCTGTCTTATAGCATCTTTCGTTTGCTTGGGGCGAAGTCCTAGTTGGTCTGCCACATTCAGCGCCCTTTGTGCCTCTTCTTCCAACGAACACTGAGGCAAGTCGACATCCTTGAGGCTAGCATGTCCCGATATGCCTTCCGTATGATCACTACTGAGGTTTAAAAAAGAAGGATCCTCTGCCAACTGCGAAGTACCAGCTCTCTCCATTTGACTCGCACGACCAGATGAGAGGCTGCCTGTGGGCTTGAGATGCCTAAGTTTCTTCTGCTTCACCATCCGACTGTGAGCTGTCCAACCTCTAAATCCACACCTCCCAGCCTTTTGCCCATTCTTCCTCATCTCAACAAACGCTGTCGCCATGGGTAACAAATTCGTTTCCGGATCCTCCTCGGCCAAAGTCGTGTTGTTCCTGGCAGGCTGGTTTCTCCTCGTCGGTTGAAGCTGACTCCCGCACACACTTCCCTCACGAACCAAAAGCAATTCTGGTTCAGCACAGGTACTGATCCCCTCCCTACTGGGACTAGGAAGGCTGGGCAGGTCCACTTGAGTCCTATGGGCTTTAAAATGATGACTCGCCAGCCCAGACTGGGCCAATAACCCAAGTGAGTCGGAATGCTCAAGGCCCACCACACTAGTTTTAATGGCCTCCAGACTTGCCCCTACTGATCCACTAGGTACTAAACACTCCCTCTGACAGACCTCAGGATGTTCTGCTGAGGAGGTATGGTCCTGCTCCATTCCAGTCTTTTCCTGGCGGCTGCCTAACAATGGAGATGAAGCAGGTGTAGGACGGCTAGTGGGATCTCCAGCATCCGGATCATGTACACCCTCAGTGGGGTCTATCTCCGTTACATCAGTAGCTTCCTTTACACATACCTGGAAGCTACGTCCATCAACTTGTACCTGTACCATCTCCTGTATTGCTAAGGGAAGATGAGTTGCAATTTGTAATCTTACGTTATCCAATCTAGTCCAGGAAACAGCATCAGAATGCATCCGGATTAAGGACCCGATCTGTTGGATGAGCGTGGAGAATGTCAACTCAGTCCATACATGCAGTGGAAGGCCGATGACATCTACCCAACATATCCTTCTACCTCCCACATCAACTGGACTCCACGGATGTAAACCAGCAAACTTATCTGACCAAGAATTCGCGTTGGCCTGCATTTCCCGCTCCATCAGTTCAACAGTGGGAAATATAAGCAATCTCTGTCCCCCTCCCATTGTTATGCACTCCACTCCGGATGAAAGAGACAATTCATCATTGAGATTTCCGCGAATGAATCCCACCATACTGCGCTTGAGTCGTTCCAAGTGTCCAGGATGTACAGACAGCGCTATCAGCCCCTCACCTTGATCCCGATGAACCATACCTATAGTGGCCTCAACATAGGAACGGCCATCTCTTTCTCGCAGAATCTGTCCCACGTCTACCGCCTGTCCACCAACAGCGGCCTGTGTTCCTCGCTCTTGCGTATCATTTAGTCTCGCACGAGTCCCCACTCTGGCTGGAAAGCGAGCTACACTGAATGTCATCCGATAAGTCGTGCCTAAAAGGGTTGTTAACCTTCTTTGTCTGTGGTGTTCTTGAGTGCCACAACGCACAAATTTGGCAAAGCCAAAACACACTCCCCTGCTAGAAGTGCGATTTGGAATATACACATCCGCTACAGGCTCAATGGTGGCGATCTCTCTGAATAATCTGGTCGAACCCCAATCCCCTGGGATGTTGTCAATGTAGTATGAAATGTAACGTTCTTCATTGAAGATTCTGGCCGGCTCCCATTTGGAACGAGACTGCACCACTGGACCCGGACTATCAGGAAGAGCCTGACGAGGGAGCTGTGCTTCCCGAGTATGGCTACGCTCGGGGTGCGAGGGAGTTGAAAATGGTTTGTGAATATGGTTGAGATTCCGTGAGGGACAAGGTCTAGAAAGAAGGGGGAGGTTTTGTGAGGAGAGAGAACCCATTTCTCTCTACTCTACGAGCAGTATGCGAAATCAGTGATGTTGATTGTATATTAAATCTGTTGTTATTTTGTTTTCATCCTTTTCATTGTATAATCTGCATAATACACTACAAAAATGAAGGTTTCTTCAGATCTTCTCTGATTTGAATATACTACAAACAAGGTAAGCTCTATACATTCTCTGATTTTCTTCCTAAACTAACTTTTATAGTTTCCAGGTTTAACTCCTACACCATATCTGACAGCCGCAATTAGATCTGTTGTTACCTCGCAATTTGATAGTCATCGTTAGATCTATTGCTATTCGCTAGTTGATGCTCATTTGTCAGATCTGTCGCAGCTTTATCAACTTCATAAATAAACAAAGAAAAACCCTTGTAAATCTCTAGGGTGTTTATTTTAATGATTAACTTCATATCTTAATCTTGTGCTGGGTTTAGTTGAACGGGTATTACAGAAATCATGGAAGAACATCGACAACCCTCCTCTTCCTCGTCTCGGCATGTTCAATACGATATTTTCTTGAGTTTCAGAGGTGAAGATACGCGTACCACTTTCACCGATTACCTGTATCGAGAGTTGAAACAAAAAAACTATAATGTATTTAGAGATGAAGAAGGGATCCAGTGTGGGGAGAATATTGCACCAGCACTAGAAAAAGCTATTCGAGAGTCCATGTTATCAGTAGTTGTGTTCTCCGAAGATTATGGTTCCTCGAGCTCGTGCTTAAACGAACTGGAGACGATCATGGAATGTCGAAGAGAAGGATGGCATCATGTTGTGCCTATTTTCTATCACGTTGAACCATATCAAGTGAGGCATCAGGAGGGCAGTTTTGCCGTATCTTTTCACCGGCACGAAAAAGATGAGAACAAAAGTAACAAAGTGGAGCCTTGGAAAGCGGCACTGAGAGAAATCGCAGACTTAAAAGGAATACATGTTGAAAAGGGAAAAAAGTATGTGTATTCTACTCAACTTCAATACCCATCATATATTTGTTTTCTATTTGCTGAATGTATTTTGAACTGTCATTGGGCAGGAAAGAGCACGACATAATTCAAGAAACCATCAGTTTTGTTGAAAAAATAATTGGTAAGATAGAGTCATTACTAGTAAAGTAATTAACACAACTTTTATTCACTATTTTCTCCTCCCTCTTCTGTCTTCCAAGTTAAATAAGCTAAATGGTATTTCTATTTCTGTGTAATAGTATCTTCATATCTCACTGTTATGAACGGAAACAGGGTTAATGTCACAGACAGAAAAACATCCGATTTTAGAATCAGATTTGGTGGGTCAAGGATTCCGAAGAGCGAAAGATCAGATCTTGTCCTGGTTGAATAAAGATGAAGTTGCAAAGATTGGAATTTATGGAATGGGAGGAGTGGGGAAGACCTTATTGATGACATATATATATAATCAAGTGCGAGACTCTTTCCAAGTTTCTTGGATTACTGTGTCACAAGATTTTAGCATCAGTAAGTTACAGATTCTTCTTGCTGAGAGTACTGACATAGATATTGCAAATATAAATAATTCGAAGAATAGGGCAGCAAAGTTGTATGCAAAATTGAGTGACAAAGGAAAATTGATTCTTATTTTAGATGATTTATGGAATTATTTTGATGAGAAAGAAGTGGGAATTCCTTTATGGCCAAAGGGATGCAAGTTGATTTTCACTACTCGATCACTTGATATATGCAATCGGATGAACTGCAAAGAAAATATTATCAAGATGAATCCTCTCTACAAAATGGAAGCATGGATGGTGTTCACAAAGGAGATAGAAGAGTACGATAATAATTTGGAAGAAGTAGTGAAACTGATTACAAATGAATGCCATGGCTTGCCTCTTGCTATCAAAACAATAGCGAGAAACATGAGGGGAGTGCGTAATCCAAGAGAATGGAGAAATACTTTAGTTGAACTGAAAGAATCAAAAATTAGAAACGTTGAAGATGACATGGAGTCAAAAGTGGTTAGTATATTGAGATTTAGTGATGATCATTTGAAGGATTCATCTTTGCAACAATGTTTCTTGTACTGTTCATTGTTTCCAGAAGATTCTAGGATTTGGAAGAATAAATAGGTAGAATTATTGATTGCTGAGGGAATTATAGAACAAAAAAGGTGTAGAAGAGAAGAAGTTGACAAGGGCTACACAATGCTTGACAAACTTGTGAAACTTTGCTTGCTAGATGATTGTATAACTCGTGAAGAAGGTTACCAAGATGAAAACTGGGTGAGGATGCATGACTTGATGAGGGATATGGCACTTCAAATATTGAGGGAGAAGTCTTCAGTCATGGTTGGAGCCGGTGGGGAATTACCAGATGTGGATGAATGGAAGGAGGACCTGGAGATAGTCTCACTAATGAAAAGCGATATTCAAGAAATCTCATCTGGCAACTCACCAATGTGTCCTAAACTGTCAACTCTTCTGTTAACACGTGCGAGATTAACATTCATTCATGATTCTTTTTTCCAGCACTTTAGCCAACTCAAAGTTCTTGATCTTTCAGAAACTATTATCGAGAAATTGCCAGATTCCATCTTTGATCTCGTGAGGCTCACAGCATTGTTACTACATGGATGTAGAAAACTAAAATATGTTCCGTCGCTTCGGAAGCTTAAAGAATTGAAGACGTTGGATCTTGGTGGTACCGCGATTGAACAAGTTCATATTGAAGATGTGAGACTTCATGGCTGACGTGGCAAAAATTTGCCATGTCACCACTAATATAAAAACCTCCAGCCAGCCTTTCCCCTTCCTGCCGACACACTTCAAAGAAAGAAAATAAAAAGACAAATTCCTCTTTTTTTTTCAATATAACTTCTTCACCTTTGGTATCGAAATCCAACCGTCTGATCGTCGAACCGTTTGCACCATTCCGTTCCTCTTGTCATCACAATCAATTTTCCGTTGGTTTCACGTTCATCGGACCACGGACACGGCCGGATCGGAGCCTGGAAGTTCCGAAATTCTCATCCGAAAATCGTTGATTCCGGCCAATCTGAGGTGAGTTTTAAAATTTGGTTTTCGGATTCATAATCCTGATGTTTGTAGCTTCGTGTTGATGTAAAAATTTTCGGTTTTGGATGAAGTTGGAGTTTTCCGGCAACCGTTGACCGGCGACACTGTTCACGTTGACCGGCAACCCCTTGACCCGACTCGTTGACCTGACCGTTAACCGACCGTTGACTTTGACCAAAAAGTGAAAAAACCTCCCCGTTAGGTAATTTCGACGTTCTGATCGCAATGGAGCGATCCGTTTTTCCATTTGATGTGTCATTATTGGGTTATAGTCATTTGAAAGTTAATATCCGTATGTTGAGTCTAACCGTAATGTTGTGTTCTTAGGAAGAGCGAGTGTTGAGGACAAAGGCAAGAGTATCGTTTCCTCTTCTTCAGCTCGTAAGGTAGGGTCCTTACCGTATATGGTTCATCATTAGTATTTCCTTGTTGTAAAATCTCTTTTACCTTGGTTTTGATTGATTCATTGTATAGTCCATCGGAGCCCATCCGAGTGGTCCATTGCTCAATATTTCATGGCTCTCTTCCGTAGGTAGCTATAAAGTATCATAATGTGAGGTCTTTACCGTATTTGTCTCATATTAAGTATTCTTTGATTTTAAATCCGTACTTTGGTCATTGAATTGTTGTGTAATCCATCGGAGCCCATTGTCCAAATTACATTGACTTTTCCGTATGTACCCGTAATGTATCATAATGTATCTCCAAAATTTCATGTGATCAATCAAAGTCCATTTGATTGATTTGTTGAGTAAATTGGGCTGATTCCGTATCATTTCCCGTAAAGTAATAAAAAGGTTGTAATCAAAGGTTTCTGTAACGATATATGATAATATATCGTATTATTGAGTATTAATTGTAAAGTATGGTATTTCAGTGTTATTGAAAGTTAAACCAGTTTGTGATTTGTAAAGTATGTAAGTTTTTATGTTACTCGTACTTGTGTTCCGTTTGGCCAAACGTGGTGAGTGCTCGGTCTCTGAGAGTAAGCGGAGAGACACTCATCTGTTGGGAGGCGTATGGTTGGAGTATGGTTACTGTATGTTCCCTGCTTCGCAGGATGATCTAAAAGGGACTAGTTGATCTTTTCCGTATAAAGTTTTATTAATCAATCTAGTCTCGGACAACACTGGTAGAAGGGGCTATGTATGTAATTGTTTTAAAAGTATATGTATAAGACCTACCAGTGGGCTTCCGGTTTCCTTTTAACGGGGGTCACTCGGGAAGTGATTTCCAGTCCGCCCATGTTTTTACTATTGACCCTGTTGAGTTCTTTGTTGAAAGCGAAAGTACATTTTCGAGGCCAGAAAGTAAACATTTTGTAAAGTAAACAGAAAGTACATGTTGGGTCCAGTAAGTAATGTTTTGTAAAGTAAACAGTAAAGTTTAAGTTTTGAGAAATTACAAGTTCAGTAATATCCTAATAAATTCCTTGTTGTCCCTCTTCTTTGATAAGTTCACTTTGTTGTCCTCTACTGAGATTCTCGAAAATCTCACCCCCTTCGTGTTTGTTTTTCTCTCCCAGGACTAGATCGTGGTCAGTAGCTGTTTTCAGTGTGAGCGTCGGGACTACTCGCTGGGACTATTGCATCTGCACATGTATGGTTTTATTGGCACACTGTTGAATATTTATTGTTTGGACTTTTTATTTCGTTTTCAGATACTTGGGGCTTGTGAGTTATGGTTTCACTGGTTTGTATTGTGTTGTTATAAAAAGACTTCCGCTGTTTTCAATGTTCTCCGTTATTTATTGTGCCATGTTCTAGTGCTTATCTGCCATGTTGTAATTTATAAGTGATTTAAATTTATATTTTTGGGAGTTTATGTTTGAAAAGTCAAAATAGTCTTGTGGAGTTCGGATTGGTTCACGTGTCGGGCTTCTCCGGGCTTCACGGCGGTAAAGGCCCGCTTTCCGGGTTTGGGTTCTTACAGAAGACGTTGCAACATTGTTACATCTTGCCTGGCTACCAAAACTAGAAAGCATGTGTTGCAGCCAACTTATTTGCGAGCGCCTTCAAACAATTATAGTAGAAGGATGTTGGATGCTAAAGAGGATACCGATAGCTACTTCTCTCCCGTCTTTTCAAAGTATGGAGATTGATTCAGATGAAAAGGAGTGGTGGGAAAAGTTGGAGTGGAACAGTTGTGATGCTAAAACTATACTCACCTCCCATTTATCATCAGCTCCAAGGTTAGATTTTTGATCTTTGTTCACTAATCCTTCATGCTGTGTTTGGTTCGTTGAATTTGTCGGTTTTGGTGTAACACCAAAACCAATCACCAAATTTATGTTTGTTATATTATTAGATTTATTTTATTAAGCAATTAGTTTAACAAATCTTATTATTTTAGAAAATATAAATGTTGTAGATGTATCACTAAAATTAAATTCTAATATAATAAAAGATTAACATTTTTTCTATTAACTTATATTAGTTAGGAGAATTTTAGATTATTTTTTGTATCAAAAGCCTGATTAATTTTATAACACCAACACTAATAATTCTTTAACAAAAGGTTTGTTATGTTTAGTAAATTTAGTCTTCAGAGTTAATCGTGATAATTGTTTGATTCAAACTTGGTTATTTGATTTGGTAGGCCTCTGCCGCGAAAGGTACGATTGATAGAACCTTTTTTTAACAGAAAAAATGTTAAAATGGAGACCTAAAGGTACGTCTGTCCTTTCTGTTCTCACTGTTCTGCGTTTCTTATATATTTTGTAGGTCTGAAACAAAGTTTGAGAGTTTGAACTTAACAAAAAACAGTTATAATTGGAAGATTCTTCGTGGGATAGAATTGGAACCCAATTAACTAAGTTTTGTTGAAGAAGATTTATAATTGTTTCATCATTGAGAACGAGTCTAACCTTCTGAAACAGAGGAGGAACCGGAGGTCATTTTCGGTCATGGGATAAAGAGGTTTGAATGATGGAATATTTCTTTTAAAACAAGAAACAAAAATTGTTTGATGAATCTAATGTTTCTTCCTACTAATTGTTTTTGTAGGCCTGAAACAGTGGAAACGGAGGGTCCTTTGGGTTCAGAGACCAGACGGTTTATTTGCAGTGCTTGTAGTTGTTTCGGAAAAGTCTGTTCGGAGAAAGAGAGGTTGAAATTTTCTTCTTTTAAAAAAAAGTTATAATTGTTAGATTCTTCGTGGATGAAATTGGAAACTAATGAACTATTTTTTTTGTTAAAGAAGATGTGTAATTGCTTGATCATTGAGAACGAATCTAATGTTGTTTGTCCTGTTCTGATTTTGTAGGCCGGAGGTCATTTTGGGTCATGGGATTTGATTCTTCCAGCTACTCTGGATGTTTGAATGATTGAAGAACTCGTTGCTCTCACTTTGTTTCCAAGTGAGCGATCGACATGGAGCCATTCTGGGTGCATTGGACTTAAAAAACATTTGTTCCCATAAGACAAATCCCTCAACTCCTTGTCCCAAAACATCCTTTCTGTGACGAGGTTGACTGGCACTTGATCCCTTTCTGGTTTTCTAGCCCTGAGGGATGGTGACTGCTCAACATTTCTTGGCAGGCTTGCCTCCATTTTCATTGAAGACACAGTGATAAGGAGCATACCTCTGTTCTAATTTGGGTTTCATCCCAAATTACTTCTCAGACCTCTAGTGATGGGATGTGAACACTGAAATTGTCTACCCTGTAAACTCTGTGACTTGAAAGGGCTCTTACCATTCCCTCCCTTCAGAACCAAAAGAATAATGTACTTTTAATTCATCAGATAATGAAAAATTTCTTTCTTCTAATGTACTTTTAGTATGACATAAAATATTATGAAGTCATCAATAGTCCATGTGGAACCCCATCCTTTCGAGTGCATAGACAGCGAGAGAGAGGACAATTAGCATGGCTAGAGTGGTCGACGTAGAGCGTTTGATTAGTCAATCGAGTTAGCTGACCTGAGTGTCGTTAATAGCTCGGATATAGTCATAGGAAACAGTAGTGTGTTAAGTGGGATTAGAGGGTATTTTCAGGTTGAGTTTAGCGTAAATTCTATTCCATTACCATGCACCCGTAAATGCATTCTAGGTCCGTTTTGGGTGACCATAAGTCTTTGAGTCGATTTTGCCAAAAACGGTGTCGTTCACTACTCACTAGTTCCAATATTGTTTCAAGAGCTAGAAATATTGTTTTTAGTTCTCAAGTATAATTTTCACATTTTTGGGTGCGTCCGAATATTTTAAAACGTATTTTGAATTTCGAGATTTGCAGGTCCCGTGTCGGATCTGCTGGGCCCATAGGCGGACCAGCCCACTTTCCTTCTTTTCCTTTTCTTCCTTTTTCCCCCCTTTTCTCTCTTTCCTCTGGCTTCCCACGACTCCACACCAGAAACCAGAGTTTTTCTCCTTCTTCTTTTCCCCTTTTGAAAACCCAAACCTCCAAAACACAATTTCTTCCAAAATTGATAACAAATTGAGTTTTATGCAGCAATTCTGAAACCTTTTGTGTAAATTTTTGCTGGGGTTGGCTGTTCTTGGAGTGGTTTCGACAGAGTTAGACTCTGAAAGGGAAAATTCGAAATTTTGGGGTAAGTTTCTGATTTCTTTGCATTCATGACGAAAAATCAGTTTTATTGGTGTTTTGTGATGTTGTGGAAGATGGATTTGTAGTTGGTTTAGCTTGGTTCTGTAAATTTTGTATTGTGGGAATCAAATATTGGGATTTCTTAAGTTTCTGGAGAATGTGAACTCTGATTTTGTTTCCCTTGACTTTTAGGATGTAATTAAGTGCGATTGAGGTTGCGAAGTACGTCGGTAGGCGATTATGCTGTCGATTCGCGTAGAATTGAGTTTGGTTATGTATTCTGGTTTGATTATTGATGCTCTGTAATATGAGTTTACAGAGGTTAATTCCCTGAGTTAGGAAGCTTTTAAGGATGAGTGTTTAAGGTCTGTTTGAGCATTATAGAATGCGTTAGAAGGGGTCACAAGAATCAGATTTTTGATTTGAGATTTTTCTGGTTTAGGTTTGCGTTGAGCTTGAATTTTCTTGTTCTGTTTGTAGGTGATTCTCAGAAAGTTGATAAGGGAAAAGGGGTGGCTGTAAGTGTATTTTCTGCGCGTCAAGAGGTGGGAGTTTAAGTTTCATTTGCGTATGCGAAATGATTTGATTTGCATAATCTAAAAATCTGGAAATGCATGATTTGTTTTGAATAAAGGCATTACTTAAAAATATGTTGGACACTCATGTTAGTATCATGATATTGCTTGCCATGTTTATGTGCAGAAACTATATATTTGAACTCTTATGCATGCTGGGAAAGTGGTTTCAAGATTTGTGTGCATGAATGGTCAGGAGTATATTCTAGTTGTTGAGTTGTGTATAAACTAAAATTTTTGTGAGTTTTGAGCCATAAAATTTATTGAGAGTGGAATGCAAATGTTGGTATGTAACCA
Source organism: Passiflora organensis (assembly GCA_019739055.1). Lineage (NCBI taxonomy): Eukaryota > Viridiplantae > Streptophyta > Magnoliopsida > Malpighiales > Passifloraceae > Passiflora > Passiflora organensis. Next base: position 554,474 of record JAEPBF010000181.1, read on the forward strand.
GCAGTAAGTAGTTGATTATTCTAGGAGGTAATCAACTACTTCGAGTGAAAAATAAACAGAGAAGTCTCGACCAACAATAAGTAATTGACTACTCCTCTAGAGTAGTGCAAACCGAATTTTTCTTTCTTCTAAATAATACCATATGATGTGTGAATTTTCATGTGATATGTTTGCGATTAATTATTGAAACCAAGTGGTTTATCTAAGTGGGAGAAGGTCCTATGGTGGGATCAGATATTGAGCATACCATGCATTACATGTTTTAATACAAAGATATATATATATATATTCTGGAATCAAATGGAATTGACGAATGGGTTTGGCCAAACAAGGTAAGTTGATGGAATCCCAGCTGAGGGGAATGTCACTTACTGATGGGAGTAGTATGGATGGTTTGTGTTATGTGTGCCTAGCTTAACGTACTTAGCAGGACACTTGGGACTGGATTGTCCTTGCCGGCTGTGAATTCATTGTGCATGCATGCTTGGTAATTGAATGTGATAGATTATTTTCTCCATTCAATTATGGATAACATTGACAGTAGGGGGTTTTGTGACTTATATATCTATTTTACAGAAATGAAAATATTAACTGTCAATGGGCTTTTGGATTACCCTTTAGCGGGGGTGGTTCGAAAGTGTTTTATATCCGCCCCGATGAGTTTTGGCATATTAGCCAAGTGAACTGATGAGAAACTGGATTTGAATTTATTTGTTTAACTGAATCGTATAATTTTCTGTGAGGCATGCATGATACATATTTGTCATGGATGTTGTTGGGTGCCTGATAGATGGCATAGATTTCAAGTATGTTGAAATAAAAGTTTATTAAACTGATTAAATAAAATGTCTTTATTCTAACGAATATTCTTATGATCCGGTAACTCCCACTGAGGTCTTTAGATCTCACCCCCTCCCCTTATTTTTTTTCAGGGCTAGATCGTGATTTCGTAGCCAAGCTTTATTGAGGTTTTCCTGGTGTCTTTCATAGGGCTGGACTTGTGCATATTTACGTTTTGGAGATTCGGCATGTTCTGTTTTGTCTTGTGAACTATGAAACTTATGCATGTAATAAAACATGATAAATGATGTGAATTATTTGTGAATTTATTTTAGAAATTGGTTATGAATATGCATGGATAATTTGGAAAATAGATTGATATATATGATGTGTGCTTTGAATACTTATTAATGATCTTAAGGGCTTGTGTGTATGGACTTGTTGTGTGGCATGCTTGGGGCCGTGTGGCCTGTTGCATGAGAATTAAGACTTCCGCTGAGTGCCTGTGATTACTCTGTTGTTTATTGCCGAGTGTTTTATCAAACGTGCCATGCTTGTATCGATTTAATAAAATTCAAATTTGTACGCAGTTTTGGGAATATTAGTTTTAAAAATTTAACTAAGCCTTGTGTACTTTCGATTGATTCACGAGTTGGGTTGATCGATGTTGCACGGCGGTGAGGTTCCCATTTACCGGGAGCGGGTCCTCACAGTCCATCTTCCCAGGCATCCGAAGGTAGAGAATGGCTCTGAAAGAAAAACATATATCAGAAAGATCAAAGGCAATTGCAATCAAATACATCAAATTCTTTTGCAACTGCGATTGATACCAGGATTATTGAAAACACCAAAACATTGTATACAGAAGAAGATGGCATAAAAAACTGCAAACTAACTTCAGTTTTTAGAGGTATAATTGTCAATAAATGCATAAAAAAAGCCCCATTATAAGTAATAAGAGAAATAATAACTGTGGTACTACACTATACTACTGTGCACCTCTTGTGTAGTTGTGTTTGTTCAAACCCTTTTTGTTTGGTTCGAACCCAGAACCTTTTACTTTTGATAATCAAAGAAACTACACCATTTGGTATCATACTGTTAACCTTTTATGTCCCACTTGCCTAGAACGTTAAACATGCCTTTTATTTGGAGAAAGTTGGAAAGTTGGAAAAATACCCTGGCAGGGTACCAGGAATTGTACAAAAGTCATGCAAATCTTTCTTCTTTTTTTTTTCAGAAAAATAAAATGTGATACTTCAAAACAATTTATATTAAGACCCAAATTATCACCAAATCTAATACTTTCTTGGTCGTTGGTTCAACATTTGTTTGAGCGGAGTACAAAGAAAAAGACAAAGAGAGGTCTTCTAAGTCTTACTTTCACACTTTGTATAATCTATCATGTTGATCCACATCAAGTGAGAGGCATAGAAAATAATATTTGCTTAAACATCAATAGCATCCATTAGTTTTATAACAAAAAAATTAACTTTATAATCTCTTCGATGATTGTCTTTCTTTTACTATCCTTGTTTTCAAAAGATGATACAGTGGATTTTGCAGTTATTTTGAGCGGGTAGCTTTAAGGTGCATCGGAATCACTTTGTGTGCCATCATGGGTAACTTTAAGATATCCCAGAGTACCATCTGAGATTTACACCACCTTCTCACAAAGATTATTTTATAATATCCAATCAGCATTCACTCAGCAAGTCTGGTGGTGGGACAGTGCAGGTCAAATTTGGGGAGGGTAAATAATCTTTTTACCCTTTTTATTTTAGAAACAATCCACGTAGGTACCACACAATCCACGCAGTTACCACACAATCTGGCCATTCTAAAACGTAATCTGCAGGATTCATGATAGTAGAACCCACGCTGTTTTACACAATCTTTAAGGCCTCCACAAATCTTTAAAGATTCGTCAACTCCACTTTTCTATCCGAAAAAAACCAGTTTGTTGATCGAAGGAATATCGCAGCAAGTGCTCAATATTTTGGGAAGACATTGGATATTGGTTATGCGTAGCAATTTGTGCAGAGTTTGCCTTGAGGGTTTTGTCAGTTTACCTTAGGGATTTTGTGGATATGTTGATATTAGGTCACGCTGTTCATATTGTATAATGCATGTGTGCTATGGTTTTAGTGTTTGTTTGTGTGGTGTTATACATGTAATATGGGACATTGTGTATGTACCCAACACCATGTATGTACTAATATGTTGTTTTTTACTTGTAGATATCTGTTAACAGTAGCTCTTCTTCTCAACAAACTTCACTATTACGTTATAAAAATAAACGGTATTAAGAATGTGGGGAGTGAACTTTGATAAAGATTTATCAATCGGATCCAAACAAAGGAAAGCTAATGTTTTGGTGTGGAGCTCACCATTTTGAAGGGTGGTGTATACCCATAATTAAGAACGATTATACTAGAATACTTGAAATGTCTTGGCGTAGTATTTTGAAATGTCCACTGATCCTTTGGAACTTTTAGTATTAATGTCTTTGATTTTGATGGTGAATGATATTTAATGGGGATTGATTGTTCTCGGTTAATATTCATTATGGTTGTGATTTTATTAACAATCTAACGACATCACATGCGGTACACATCCTATATGACGTATGTAATGTCTGTCATTTGATAGAATTGGGCTACAACACACATAAGGTACACGCCCCATATGACATATGTAATATCTGCTATTTCATAGAATCGGGCCACATCACATGAGGTACACCCATTAGTGGCATACCGCATATGATGCATATAATATGAGTGTTTTTAGGAATAATCATTTCAAATGTGAATAATCTTTATAAATATGTCACAAAATATGTATTTGAAAATTTATTCATATATTTCAGAATAGTTTATACAACATATTTTACAATGCAAAATGCATCCTGTCAATTGATTACCAAAAACAACAATCCTATAACAATAACCGTAATCAATAATTTCAAATTTAATATAATTTTATCCCTCATAATACTAATATTAGTAACAATTATATATTTCAATAGACTGTTAAAAATCATCCAGATTTATTTCAAGTATTCTAGTATAATCGTTCTCATTTATGGGTATACACCATCTTTCAAAATGGTGAGCTCCACACCAAAACATTAACTTTCGTTTGTTTGGATCTGATTGACAAATCTTTATCAATGTTCACTCCCCACATTATTGACACCGTTTGTTTTTATAACGTAATAGTCAAGTTTGTTGAGAAGAAGAGATCTGCAAATAACAAATAACATATTAGTACATACATGATGTTTGATACATACACAATGTCCCATATTACATGTATTACACCACACAAACAAACACTAAAACCATAGCACACATGCATTATACAATATAAATAACGTGACCTAATATCAACATATCCACAAACAAATTACTACCCAGAACCAAATTATCCAATATTTTACCAAAATATTGAGTGGATATTCCTCCGATCAACAAACTAGTTTTTTGGGATAGAAAAGTGGAGTTGATAAATCTTTAAAGATTCGTGGGGGCTTGAAGATTGCGTAAAAAATCATGGGTTTTGCAAATTGTATGGTAACTATCTGGATTGTGTGGTACCTGCGTGGATTCAAATTTGGGGGCAAAAGTTTGATTTTTTTATTGAAGAGCGGAAAGGATAAAAATATTATTTACCCTCCCGAGATTTGAGCTGCATTGTCCCACCAGACTTGCTGAATAGATGCTATTCGCCAATCCGCAAAAAAGAAAAAAAAAATTTTGTCGTTGAGTGATCAATGGGAAATTCAGAGAAAGTTACAATCCCCACCGCGAAATAGTGCACCGACACGTCTTCGTCGACGTTGTTTTTTGACTGGAAGAGCAAGAGCTAACTATCGAGACTTTGGGCTATCCGGACACATACTTCGTGAAATGGTTCACGCATGTTTGTTGCCAGGGGCAACAAGATCAAGTTGGTAAAGATTCAAATTTCCCCTTCTTTTTTCTGGTCATTTCGATGACTATCGATCGTAGAGGTAGAATAGAGAAGTCCCTTTACCATTTTGTAAAAATGTGCTATTTACTTAGACAGATCCGGTAGAGAGGATGCTGTAAATCTCAAATAATACTTGTGACCACCTTAAAACTACCCCACCATCACATTTGTTACTGTATACTGCTACTGTACAATATATGTCTACAGTAACATATGTGATGGTGCAAATTGTGTTAATATTGAACACTTGTTGGGATATTCCTCCGATCAACAAATTGTTTTTTTTTTTATAGAAAAGTGGAGTTGATGAATCTTTAAAGATTCGTGGAGGCTTGAAGATTGTGTAAAAAATGTTGGGTTTTACAGATTGTGTGGTAACTACCTGGATTGTGTGGTTCCTGCATGGATTCAAATTTAAGGACAAATATTTAGTTTTTTAGTGAAGAGCGGAAAGGATAAAAACACTATTTACTCTCCTGAGATTTGAGCTGCATTGTCCCACCAGGTTTGCTGAATAGATGCTATTCGCCAATCCGCAAAAAAAGAAAAAAAAAAGTTTTGTCGTTGAGTGATCAATGGGAAATTCAGAGAAAGTTACAATCCCCACCGCGAAATAGTGCACCGACACGTCTTCGTCGACGTTGTTTTTTGACTGGAAGAGCAAGAGCTAACTATCGAGACTTTGGGCTATCCGGACACATACTTCGTGAAATGGTTCACGCATGTTTGTTGCCAGGGGCAACAAGATCAAGTTGGTAAAGATTCAAATTTCCCCTTCTTTTTTCTGGTCATTTCGATGACTATCGATCGTAGAGGTAGAATAGAGGAGCCCCTTTACCATTCTGTAAAAATGTGCTATTTTATTTAGACAGATCCGGTAGAGGGGCGGCTGTAAATCTCAAATAATACTTGTGACCACCTTAAAGCTATCCATTTTTGACCAGGCGGGAATGGCAAGGAATAGGAAGCTTCGCAGCACTTTCCTGGGGACCATCTATGACTCCTCAGTTGGAGTTTTCGTATTACTTGGTTTCTTTTTCTTTTATCACAAAAGCTGTAATCATTGTAATTACTCCTTATAATCATTGTAATCTGCATAATATGCTGCAAAAGCTGAGACTCGCTCAGATCTTCTACTGCAAACCAGGTAAGCTCCATACATATATTCTCCGATTTTCTTCCTGAACTAAATTAACAACGCTCTTGCTTTTATATATTTACTCGTTCCAAGAGGCCTACTTATGATAGTTTCCAGGTTTCACTCCTACACCATATCTGACAGTCGCAATTAGATCTGTTGTTATCTCGCAATTTGATACTCATCGTTGGATCTGTTGCTATTCGCTTTTTGTCAGATCTGTTGCAGCTTTATTAACTTCATAAATAAACTAAGAAAAACCCTTCTAAATCTCTGGGGTGTTTATTTTAATGATTAATCTTGTGTTGGGTTTGGTTAAACGGCTATTACAGAAATCATGGAAGAGCATGTGGAACCCTCCTTTTCCACCTCTCAGCGTATTCAATAAGACATTTTCTAGAGTTTCAGAGGCGTAGACACGCGAACCACTTTCACTGATAACCTGAATCGAACGTTGGAACAAAAACACTTAGAGACGAAGAAGGGATCCAGTGTGGGGAGAATATTGCACCCGCACTAGAAAATGCAATTCGAGAGTCAAAGTTATCAGTTGTTGTGCTTTCTGAAGATTACGGTTCCACGAGCTTGTGCTTAGACAAACTGGAGACGATCATGGAATGTCGCAGAGAAGGGTGGCATCATGTTGTTGTTAGGATCACGACTCACACACTCAATCTAGATGAAGAAATATGAAGAATAAGAGAAAGATACGTGGTAACACCATAATGGTAACCTCCACGACGGCTTGGCTCTTTTATTGATTATTTCAGGCTTATAGAGAATTGTCTTTCACACACCCTAAACAATTACATATGAGAGTATTTATATAGCATTAAGAAAACTTAACTATCAGGCCCATAAGTAAACTTAAATATCAGGCCCATAAGTAAACTTAAATATCAGGCTCCACAACCTAACAATTCTCCCACTTGGAGACTGATCCAGTCTTCCAAAAAATTGCATTCTCAAACATTGATCCCTTCATCATCAATATCTTCACCGCACCGCATCATCTATAGAAACACAACTACAGAAAGCCAACCAAGGTTTTGCACAACCTCAGTTTTCCAATATCAACACATTTTGTCAACATGTCTGCTGGATTCTTTGCACCCTCTATCTTCTCCAAGCACATATCCCCTTCTTCCACTGCCTTGCGAGTGAAATGATATCGTCTCCTGATATGCTTTGTCTTTGAATGATAGATTGGGTAATTCACCAACTGTATGGCACTTTGGCTATCTGTGTAAAAAATCTTCTGGCGTTGTTTCCTACCCAATTCTTCTAGATAATCTGCCAGCCATATCATCTCTTTTCCAACTTCAGCTATTGCCACATACTCAGCCTCAGTAGATGAAAGAGCAACACACTTCTGAAGTTTAGACATCCAACTCACTTCTGTTCCGCCTAAAGTATAGATATAACTAGATGTGCTCTTGCTCGAGTCCACATCTCCACTAAGATCAGCATCCACAAAACCCTGTAGAGTCATTTTTCCATTGCCATAACAAAGTGAAGTGCTGGATGTACCTCTCAGATATCTCAGAAGCCACTTAACAGCTTCCCAGTGCTCTTTCCCTGGGTTTGCCATGTACCTGCTAACAACTCCCACTGCATGTGCTATGTCAGGTCTAGTGCAGACCATAGCATACATAAGACTTCCAACTGCAGAAGCATATGGAACAAGTGTCATGTGCGCCCGCTCCTCATCTGTCTTGGGTGACTGCTCCTTTGACAATTTTATGTGATTTTCCAACGGAGTAGTCTTGGGTTTAGCATTATTCATTCTGAATCTGGACAATACCTTCTCAATGTACTGCTCTTGGGATAGATTTAAAGTGCCGACAGATCTATCCCGAGAAATCCTCATCCCAAGAATTTGCTTTGCTGTACCCAAATCTTTCATCTCAAACACTGAAGACAGACTTGCCTTCAGACTGTTTATCTCCTTCATACTGGATCCTGCAATCAGCATATCATCCACATACAATAGTAGAAAGACATAAGAATCAGTGTATTTCTTGAAGTAACAACACTGATCCTTTTCACTCCTCTTGAAACCACTCTTGCTCATAAAAGAGTCAACTTTTTGTACCATTGTCTTGGTGCTTGCTTCAGTCCATACAAGCTCCTATTCAGCTTGCACACCATGTGTTCCTTTCCTGGAGCTACAAATCCTTCTGGTTGTTGCATATAAATCTCTTTGTCTAGATCTCCATGTAAAAATGCTGTTTTGACATCTATTTGCTCCAGATGCAAATTCTCTGATGCAACAATACTCAACAAATTCGAATAGTAGTTAATTTCACAACAGGAGAAAATATTTCAGCATAATCAATACCTTTCCTTTGTGAATAACCTTTAACCACTAACCGAGCCTTGAACCTTCTTTTGCCATCGGGTTCAGTTTTGATTCTGAACACCCACTTGTTCAACAAGGCTCTCTTCCTTGCAGGTAACTCAGTCAACACCCACGTGTTATTCTTCTCAAGTGAACTCATCTCATCATCCATGGCTTGCTCCCACTTGATTGAATCCTCCACGTGTAAGGCCTCATCAAAAGACTCTGGTTCCCCTTCATCAGTCAGCAACAAATTGTGTAACGAAGGTGAATATCTATCTGGTGCTCTGATGGTCCTGGGAGATCTTCTTAACACCTGCTCAGGTGTTACTTGCTCCTCCTCTGGTTCTTTAGCAACAGTGTCTGGGATTAGTTGAGTTTCTATTGCAACTTCTCTTGGTGTACTCTTATGCAATTCAACCTCAACTCCCACTTGCTTTGCAGTCTCTGAAGCCTTCTGCTCTCTGTCCTTGTACAGGACATTCTCATCAAAAGTCACATCACAATGTCTTAGGATCTTTCTGTTCTTATCATCCCAAAACCTATAGCCAAACAAGTCAGAACTATAGCCTATGAAGTAGCACTTCGTAGCCTGAAGCATCAAGCTTATCTCTTTTCTCTGGATCAACATGAACATAAGCAGTGCAACCAAAAGTTCTCAAGTGTGAGTATTTGAGTTCTTTTTCTGCCCATACCTCTTCTGGAATCTTGAACCCCAAGGGAACAGATGGCCCCCTATTGATCAAGTATGCAGCTGTGCTTACAGCATCTGCCCAGAACATCTTAGGCAGCCCACAATGTATCCTCATCCTTCTTGCACGCTCATTCAACGTTCTGTTCATCCTCTCAGCAACTCCATTCTGCCTTGCCTTCCCAGGAACAGTTCTCATTAGTCTAATTCCCATAGCTGCACAGAATGCTTTGAATTCTGACTTCTCGTACTCCCCTCCATCGTCAGACCTCAGGCATTTGATTTTCAACCTAGTATGATTTTCCACTTCAGCTTTCCACTTCTTGAAGGTTGCAAAAACATCTGATTTATGCTTCAAGAAGTAAACCCATACCTTTCTGCTGAAATCATCAATGAAGGTGACATAGAACCTGGATCCACCAAGTGATGATACAGGAGATTGCCCCCCAACATCTGTATGGACCATTTCCAACCGTACTTTCTTCGGCTCTCTAGCAATCTTTGTGAAGCTAACTCGTTTTCTGTTTGCCCATAACACAACTCTCACAAAGACCTATATCAACAGATTTTAAACCCTCCAAAACTCCCTTTGCAGCCAACATCTTCATTCCCTTAGCACTCATGTGTCCAAGTCTATTGTGCCACACACTTAAAGCACCCTCAGCAGCAACAGTCATGTTAATACACCCTGCAGTGGTGTACAAAGTTCCAGCTTTTGTGCCACGTGCTACAACCATAGCACCCTTCACAATCTTCCACGAACTTTTCCCAAACTCTGTTGCGTAGCCTGTGCTATCCAACTGACCAATAGAGATCAGATTCTTCTTGAGGCCAGGAATATATCTGACATCCTGCAATGTCCACTGATTTCCTGCTGGAGTCTTTATGCAGACATCCCCCTTTCCTTCAATCTCCAAGGCTTTGTTGTCAGCAAGAAACACCTTTCCAAAGTTTCCATATTGAAAGTTTTGGAATAATTCCTTGCTAGGAGATGAATGAAAAGATGCACCAGAATCCAAAATCCAGGATTCAACTGGGCTGTCCACACTGAGGATTAGAGCATCCCTAATGTCTTCTGTTGAATTTACAGAATCATTATCATCTCCAGATTTCTGATGCTGCTTCTTCTTTGGTTTGGGACACTTCGTCCGATAGTGTCCTTTTTCTCCACAATTCCAGCAGGTTATGTTTGGCCTGCTTGGAGATTTTCCTCGGTTCTGTGATTTTGATCGGCTACGTTGGTTTTGACCCCTCAAGCTACCTCTCCCCCTTCGGTCAACACTGAGAGCACTGCCCGATGAATCCCCAATTTCTCGTTTGCGAATACTTTCGCTGAGAACAACATCTCGGACTTCATCAAACTTCAGTTTCTCAGATCCACGGGAACTGCTGATCGCAGCAACAACAGTATCCCAAGACTCAGGCAGAGATGACATCAAAATCAAAGCTTTAATTTCATCTTCGAAATTAATTTGCACAGAACAGAGTTGACTAACGATCTTGTTGAAATCGTTTATATGATCCGCAACAGATCCACTTTCAGACATCTGTAAATTGAACAATCTACGCATCAAATATACCTTGTTCATTGCCGATGGTTTTTCATACATATTTGATAGCGCGTTTAGGAGATCAGACGTAGTCTTCTCCTTGACGATGTTAAAAGCCACGTTTCTCGACAAAGTCAATCGAATCAACCCAAGAGCCTGACGATCTTTGAGCTTCCACTGCTCCTCTGTCAATGAATCCGGCTTCACTCCAGTCAAGGGTTCGTGAAGATCTTTCTGGTACAGATAATCTTCAATCTGCATCTTCCAGAAACTGAAATCGGATCCATCAAACTTCTCAATTGCAATCTTCGAACTGTCCATCTTTCAGATTGTGCTGAATCACTCCTAGCTCCGCTACCAGTTGTTAGGATCACGACTCACACACTCAATCTAGATGAAGAAATATGAAGAATAAGAGAAAGATACGTGGTAACACCAGAATGGTAACCTCCACGGCGGCTTGGCTCTTTTATTGATTATTTCAGGCTTATAGAGAATTGCCTTTCACACACCCTAAACAATTACATACGAGAGTATTTATATAGCATTAAGAAAACTTAACTATCAGGCCCATAAGTAAACTTAAATATCAGGCCCATAAGTAAACTTAAATATCAGGCTCCACAACCTAACAGTTGTGCCTATTTTCTATCACGTTGAATCATATCAAGTGAGGCATCAAAAGGGCAGTTTTGCTGTATCCTTTCTCCAACACGAAAAATATGAGAAAAAAAGGAACAAAGTGGAGCCTTGGAAAGCGGCTTTGAGAGAAATTGCAGACTTGAAGGGAATACATGTTGAAAAAGGAAAAAAATATGTATAGCTCTCACAAAGAATGCTCTATTCTAACTTTTCATTGCACTCTTCATGTTCTACTTCAACACCCATCATCTAATTGTTTCAATATATTTTTGAATTGTTATGTACAGGAAAGAGTACAACATAATTGAAGAACCTATAAATTCTATTGGAGAAAAAGTTGGTGAGACCGCTTTCAGACCAAATCTAATATTTAGCCCATAAATCATTCCAAAAACTAATGTTTAGCCCATCCCAACTTTCCACTAATATTTACATACGCCTTCAGAAGTTACTTATAATACTGTCTTTGACATCTCATTATTGTGTACGAAAACGGGGTCCAAGGGTAGGGACAAAAAAACATCCCATTCCCGCATCAGATTTAAGGGTCAAGGATTCCAAAGATGAAGTGGTAAAGATTGGGGTTTATGGGATGAGAGAAGTGAAAAAGATCACATTGATAACAAATATATATAATCAGGTTTGAAAATCTTTTGAAGTTCATTGGATTATTATGTTACAAGATTTTAACATCAGTAAATTACAGATTCTGGTTGCCAATAGTACTAACATATAGATATTGCAAATATAAATGATTTGAAGATGAGGGCAGCAAAGTTGTATACAGAATTGAGTGGGAGACAAAGATTGATTTACCCGACCACTTGATATATTGTATAGGATGAAATATGAAAAAAATATTATCAAGATAGAACTTCTTACCAAGGATGAAGCATGGATGTTATTCAGGAAAGAGATAGGAAATTATGATTATAATGTGGAACAAGTAGCCAAAGATATTACGGGCAATGTGAAGTTTCAAAACAATCTAATTAAGATCCATGGCCTCCCCTCTTAACATTTTCTATATACTTTCTTGGTCGTTGGTTAAACGTGTGTGAGGTTTTTCCTCCTACAAAGAGAAACCTATAGAAAATATTTTTCGGACATTTATTGTTATGTCGGTCATGTGTATGCTTGTTTGTGGAGGACATTTTTTTCCGCTTACAAAGGAAAAGACAGAGAGGTTCTTTAAGAGGATTTTGACCAGGCGGGAATGCCAAGGAGTAGGAAGCTTTGCAGCACTTTCCCGGGGACCATCTATGACCTGTATTCTGTATATTACACCAGTTGGAGTTTTCGTATTATTTATTAATATTTTGTATTTTGTATATTACATCTATTGTTATTTTGTTTTCATCCTTTTCATTGTAATAATCTGCATAATACACTACAAAAACGGAGGTTTCTTCAGATCTTCTCTGATTTGAATATACTACAAACAAGGTAAGCTCTATACATTCTCTGATTTTCTTCCTAAACTAAATTTGATAGTTTCCAGGTTTAACTCCTACACCATATCTGACATCGCAATTAGATCTGTTGTTACCTCGCAATTTGATAGTCATCGTTAGATCTGTTGCTATTCGCTAGTTGATGCTCATTTGTCAGATCTGTCGCAGCTTTATCAACTTCATAAATAAACAAAGAAAAACCCTTGTAAATCTCTGGGGTGTTTATTTTAATGATTAACTTCATATCTTAATCTTGTGCTGGGTTTAGTTGAACGGGTATTACAGAAATCATGGAAGAACATCGACAACCCTCCTCTTCCTCGTCTCGGCATGTTCAATACGATATTTTCTTGAGTTTCAGAGGTGAAGATACGCGTACCACTTTCACCGATTACCTGTATCGAGAGTTGAAACAAAAACACTATAATGTATTTAGAGATGAAGAAGGGATCCAGGGTGGGGAGAATATTACACCAGCACTAGAAAAGCTATTCGAGAGTCCATGTTATCAGTAGTTGTGCTCTCCGAAGATTATGGTTCCTCGAGCTCGTGCTTAAACGAACTGGAGACGATCATGGAATGTCGAAGAGAAGGATGGCATCATGTGCCTATTTTCTATCACGTGAACCATATCAAGTGAGGCATCAGGAGGGCAGTTTTGCCGTATCTTTTCACCGGCACGAAAAAGATGAGAACAAAAGGAACAAAGTGGAGCCTTGGAAAGCGGCACTGAGAGAAATCGCAGACTTAAAAGGAATACATGTTGAAAAGGGAAAAAAGTATGTGTATTCTACTCAACTTCAATACCCATCATATATTTGTTTTCTATTTGCTGAATGTATTTTGAACTGTCATTGGGCAGGAAAGAGCACGACATAATTCAAGAAACCATCAGTTTTGTTGAAAAAATAATTGGTAAGACAGACAGTCATTACTAGTAAAGTAATTAACACAACTTTTATTCTCTATTTCCTCCTCCCTCTTCTGTCTTCCAAGTTAAATAAGCTAAATGGTATTTCTATTTCTGTATAATAGTATCTTCATATCTCACTGTTATGAACGGAAACAGGGTTAATGTCACAGACAGAAAAACATCCGATTTTAGAATCAGATTTGGTGGTCAAGGATTCCGAAGAGCGAAAGATCAGATCTTGTCCTGGTTGAATAAAGATGAAGTTGCAAAGATTGGAATTTATGGAATGGGAGGAGTGGGGAAGACCTTATTGATGACATATATATATAATCAAGTGCGAGACTTTTCCAAGTTTCTTGGATTACTGTGTCACAAGATTTTAGCATCAGTAAGTTACAGATTCTTCTTGCTGAGAGTACTGACATAGATATTGCAAATATAAATAATTCGAAGAAGAGGGCAGCAAAGTTGTATGCAAAATTGAGTGACAAAGGAAAATTGATTCTTATTTTAGATGATTTATGGAATTATTTTGATGAGAAAGAAGTGGGAATTCCTTTATGGCCAAAGGGATGCAAGTTGATTTTTACTACTCGATCACTTGATATATGCAATCGGATGAACTGCAAAGAAAATATTATCAAGATGAATCCTCTCTACAGAATGGAAGCATGGATGCTGTTCAAAGGAGATAGAAGAGTACGATAATAATTTGGAAGAAGTAGCGAAACTGATTACAAATGAATGCCGTGGCTTGCCTCTTGCTATCAAAACAATAGCGAGAAACATGAGGGGAGTGCGTAATCCAAGAGAATGGAGAAATACTTTAGTTGAACTGAAAGAATCAAAAATTAGAAACGTTGAAGATGACATGGAGTCAAATGTGGTTAGTATATTGAGATTTAGTTATGATCATTTGAAGGATTCATCTTTGCAACAATGTTTCTTGTACTGTTCATTGTTTCCAGAAGATTCTAGGATTTGGAAGAATAAATTGGTAGAATTATTGATTGCTGAGGGAATAATAGAACAAAAAAGTATAGGAGGGAAGAAGTTGACAAGGGCTACACAATGCTTGACAAACTTGTGAAACTTTGCTTGCTAGATGATTGTATAACTCGTGAAGAAGGTTACCAAGATGAAAACTGGGTGAGGATGCATGACCTGATGAGGGATATGGCACTTCAAATATTGAGGGAGCGGTCATCAGTCATGGTTGGAGCCGGTGGGGAAGTACCGGATGTGGATGAATGGAAGAAGGACCTGGAGATAGTCTCACTAATGCTCAACGATGTTCGGGAAATCACATCTGGCTACTCACCAATGTGTCCTAAGCTGTCAACTCTTCTGTTAACACATGCAAGATTAACATTCATTCATGATTCTTTTTTCCAGCACTTTAGCAAAGTCAAAGTTCTTGATCTTTCAGAAACTATTATCGAGAAATTGCCAGATTCCATCTTTGATCTCGTGAGGCTCACAGCATTGTTACTACATGGATGTAGAAAACTAAAATATGTTCCGTCGCTTCGGAAGCTTAAAGAATTGAAGACGTTGGATCTTGGTGGTACCGCGATTGAACAAGTTCATATTGAAGATGTGAGACTTCATGGCTGACGTGGCAAAAATTTGCCATGTCACCACTAATATAAAAACCTCCAGCCAGCCTTTCCCCTTCCTGCCGACACACTTCAAAGAAAGAAAATAAAAAGACAAATTCCTCTTTTTTTTTCAATATAACTTCTTCACCTTTGGTATCGAAATCCAACCATCTGATCGTCAAACCGTTGGCACCATTGTGTTCTTCTTGTCATCACGATTAATTTTTCGTTGGTTTCACCTTCATCGGACCACGTACACGGCCGGATCGGAGCCCGGAAGTTCCAAATTTCTCACCGGAAAATCGTCGATTCTGGCCAATCTGAGGTGAGTTTTAAAGTTTGGTTTTCGGATTCATAATCCTGATGTTTGTAGCTTCGTGTTGATGTAAAAATTTTCGTTTTTGGATGAAGTTGGAGTTTTCCGGCAACCGTTGACCGGCGACACTGTTCACGTTGACCGGCAACCCTTGACCCGACTCGTTGACCTGACCGTTAACCGACCGTTGACTTTGACCAAAAAGTGAAAAAACCTCCCCGTTAGGTAATTTCGACGTTCTGATCGCAATGGAGCGATCCGTTTTTCCATTTGATGTGTCATTATTGGGTTATAGTCATTTGAAAGTTAATATCCGTATGTTGAGTCTAACCGTAATGTTGTGTTCTTAGGAAGAGCGAGTGTTGAGGACAAAGGCAAGAGTATCGTTTCCTCTTCTTCAGCTCGTAAGGTAGGGTCCTTACCGTATATGGTTCATCATTAGTATTTCCTTGTTGTAAAATCTCTTTTACCTTGGTTTTGATTGATTCATTGTATAGTCCATCGGAGCCCATCCGAGTGGTCCATTGCTCAATATTTCATGGCTCTCTTCCGTAGGTAGCTATAAAGTATCATAATGTGAGGTCTTTACCGTATTTGTCTCATATTAAGTATTCTTTGATTTTAAATCCGTACTTTGGTCATTGAATTGTTGTGTAATCCATCGGAGCCCATTGTCCAAATTACATTGACTTTTTCCGTATGTACCCGTAATGTATCATAATGTATCTCCAAAATTTCATGTGATCAATCAAAGTCCATTTGATTGATTTGTTGAGTAAATTGGGCTGATTCCGTATCATTTCCCGTAAAGTAATAAAAAGGTTGTAATCAAAGGTTTCTGTAACGATATATGATAATATATCGTATTATTGAGTATTAATTGTAAAGTATGGTATTTCAGTGTTATTGAAAGTTAAACCAATTTGTGATTTGTAAAGTATGTAAGTTTTTATGTTACTCGTACTTGTGTTCCGTTTGGCCAACGTGGTGAGTGCTCGGTCTCTGAGAGTAAGCGGAGAGACACTCATCTGTTGGGAGGCGTATGGTTGGAGTATGGTTACTGTATGTTCCCTGCTTCGCAGGATGATCTAAAAGGGACTAGTTGATCTTTTCCGTATAAAGTTTTATTAATCAATCTAGTCTCGGACAACACTGGTAGAAGGGGCTATGTATGTAATTGTTTTAAAAGTATATGTATAAGACCTACCAGTGGGCTTCCGGTTTCCTTTAACGGGGGTCACTCGGGAAGTGATTTCCAGTCCGCCCATGTTTTTACTATTGACCCTGTTGAGTTCTTTGTTGAAAGCGAAAGTACATTTTCGAGGCCAGAAAGTAAACATTTTGTAAAGTAAACAGAAAGTACATGTTGGGTCCAGTAAGTAATGTTTTGTAAAGTAAACAGTAAAGTTTAAGTTTGAGAAATTACAAGTTCAGTAATATCCTAATAAATTCCTTGTTGTCCCTCTTCTTTGATAAGTTCACTTTGTTGTCCTCTACTGAGATTCTCGAAAATCTCACCCCCTTCGTGTTTGTTTTCTCTCCCAGGACTAGATCGTGGTCAGTAGCTGTTTTCAGTGTGAGCGTCGGGACTACTCGCTGGGACTATTGCATCTGCACATGTATGGTTTTATTGGCACACTGTTGAATATTTATTGTTTGGATTTTTTTTGTTTCGTTTTCAGATACTTGGGGCTTGTGTGTTATGGTTTCACTGGTTTGTATTATATTGTTATAAAAGACTTCCGCTGTTTTCAATGTTCTCCGTTATTTATTGTGCCATGTTTTAGTGCTTATCTGCCATGTTGTAATTTGTAAGTGATTTAAAATTTTTATTTTTTTGGGATTTGCATTTGAAAAGTCAAAATAGCCTTGTGGAGTTCGGATTGGTTCACGTGTCGGGCTTCTCCGGGCTTCACGGCGGTAAAGGCCTGATTTTCGGGTTTGGGTTCTTACAGAAGACGTTGCAACATTGTTACATCTTGCCTGGCTACCAAAACTAGAAAGCATGTGTTGCAGCCAACTTATTTGCGAGCGCCTTCAAACAATTATAGTAGAAGGATGTTGGATGCTAAAGAGGATACCGATAGCTACTTCTCTCCCGTCTTTTCAAAGTATGGAGATTGATTCAGATGAAAAGGAGTGGTGGGAAAAGTTGGAGTGGAACAGTTGTGATGCTAAAACTATACTCACCTCCCATTTATCATCAGCTCCAAGGTTAGATATTTGATCTTTGTTCACTAATCCTTCATGCTGTGTTTGGTTTCGTTGAATTTGTCGGTTTTGGTGTAACACCAAAACCAATCACCAAATTTATGTTTGTTATATTATTAGATTTATTTTACTAAGCAATTAGTTTAACAAATCTTATTATTTTAGAAAATATTAATGTTGTAGATGTATCACGAAAATTAAATTCTAATATAATAAAAGATTAACATTTTTTCTATTAACTTATATTAGTTAGGAGAATTTTAGATTATTTTTTGTATCAAAAGCCTGATTAATTTATAACACCAACACTAATAATTCTTTACCAAAAGGTTTGTTATGTTTAGTAAATTTAGTCTTCAGAGTTAATCGTGATAATTGTTTGATTCAAACTTGGTTATTTGATTTGGTAGGCCTCTGCCGCGAAAGGTACGATTGATAGAACCTTTTTTTAACAGAAAAAAAGTTAAAATGGAGACCTAAAGGTACGTCTGTCCTTTCTGTTCTCACTGTTCTGCGTTTTTATATATTTTGTCGGTCTGAAACAAAGTTTGAGAGTTTGAACTTAACAAAAAACAGTTATAATTGGAAGATTCTTCGTGGGATAGAATTGGAACCCAATTAACTAAGTTTTGTTGAAGAAGATTTATAATTGTTTCATCATTGAGAACGAGTCTAACCTTCTGAAACAGAGGAGGAACCGGAGGTCATTTTCGGTCATGGGATAAAGAGGTTTGAATGATGGAATATTTCTTTTAAAACAAGAAACAAAAATTGTTTGATGAATCTAATGTTTCTTCCTACTAATTGTTTTTGTAGGCCTGAAACAGTGGAAACGGAGGGTCCTTTGGGTTCAGAGACCAGACGGTTTATTTGCAGTGCTTGTAGTTGTTTCGGAAAAGTCTGTTCGGAGAAAGAGAGGTTGAAATTTTCTTCTTTTAAAAAAAAGTTATAATTGTTAGATTCTTCGTGGCTGATATTGGAAACTAACGAACTATTTTTTTTGTTAAAGAATGTGTAATTGCTTGATCATTGAGAACGAATCTAATGTTGTTTGTCCTGTTCTGATTTTGTAGGCCGGAGGTCATTTTGGGTCATGGGATTTGATTCTTCCAGCTACTCTGGATGTTTGAATGATTGAAGAACTCGTTGCTCTCACTTTGTTTCCAAGTGAGCGATCGACATGGAGCCATTCTGGGTGCATTGGACTTAAAAACATTTGTTCCCATAAGACAAATCCCTCAACTCCTTGTCCCAAAACATCCTTTCTGTGACGAGGTTGACTGGCACTTGATCCCTTTCTGGTTTTCTAGCCTGAGGGATGGTGACTGCTCAACATTTCTTGGCAGGCTTGCCTCCATTTTCATTGAAGACACAGTGATAAGGAGCATACCTCTGTTCTAATTTGGGTTTCATCCCAAATTACTTCTCAGACCTCTAGTGATGGGATGTGAACACTGAAATTGTCTACCCTGTAAACTCTGTGACTTGAAAGGGCTCTTACCATTCCTCCCTTCAGAACCAAAAGAATAATGTACTTTTAATTCATCAGATAATGAAAAATTTCTTTCTTCTAATGTACTTTTAGTATGACATAAAATATTATGAAGTCATCAATAGTCCATGTGGAACCCCATCCTTTCGAGTGCATAGGCAGCGAGAGAGAGGACAATTAGCATGGCTAGAGTGGTCGACGTAGAGCGTTTGATTAGTCGATCGAGTTAGCTGACCTGAGTGTCGTTAATAGCTCGGATATAGTCATAGGAAACAGTAGTGTGTTAAGTGGGATTAGAGGGTGTTTTGAGGTTGAGTTTACATAAATTCTATCAAATTATCATGCACCCGTAAATGCATTCTAGGTCCGTTTTGGGTGACCATAAGCCTTTGAGTCGATTTTGCCAAAAACGGTCTCGTTCACTACTCACTAGTTCCAATGTTGTTTCAAGAGCTAGAAACACTATTTTTAGTTCTCAAGTATATTTTTCATATTTTTGGGTGCGTCGGAACGTTTTAAAACGTATTTTGAATTTCGAGATTTGCGGGTCCCGCGTCGGGTCGGCCGGGCCCATAGGCGGACCAGCCCACTTTCCTTCTTTTCCTTTTCTTCCCTTTTTTCCCCCTTTTCTCTCTTTCCTCTGGCTTCCCACGACTCCACACCAGAAACCAGAGTTTTTCTCCTTCTTCTTTTCCCCTTTTGAAAACCCAAACCTCCAAAACACAATTTCTTCCAAAATTGATAACAAATTGAGTTTTCTGCAGCAATTCTGAAACCCTTTGTGTAACTTTTTGCTGGGGTTGGCTGTTCTTGGAGTGGTTTCGACAGAGTTAGACTCTGAAAGGGAAAATTCGAAATTTTGGGGTAAGTTTCTGATTTCTTTGCATTCATGACGAAAAATCGGTTTTATTGGTGTTTTGTGATGTTGTGGAAGATGGATTTGTAGTTGGTTTTGCTTGGTTCTGTAAATTTTGTATTGTGGGAATCAGATATTGGGATTTCTTAAGGTTCTGGAGAATGTGAACTCTGATTTTGTTTCCCTTGACTTTTAGGATGTAATTAAGTGCGATTGAGGTTGCGAAGTACGTCGGTAGGCGATTATGTTGTCGATTCGCGTAGAATTGAGTTTGGTTATGTATTCTGATTTGATTTTTGATGATCTGTAATATGAGTTTACAGAGGTTAATTTCCCTGAGTTAGGAAGCTTTTAAGGATGAGTGTTTAAGGTCTGTTTGAGCATTATAGAATGCGTTAGAAGGGGTCACAAGAATCAGATTTTGATTTGAGATTTTTCTGGTTTAGGTTTGCGTTGAGCTTGAATTTTCTTGTTTTGTTTGTAGGTGATTCTCAGAAAGTTGATAAGGGAAAAGGGGTGGCTGTAAGTGTATTTTCTACGCGTCAAGAGGTGAGAGTTTTAAGTTTATTTGCGTATGCGAAATAATATGATTTGCGTAATCTAAAATCTGGAAATGCATGATTTGTTTTGAATAAAGGCATTACTTAAAAAATATGTTGGATACTCATGTTAGTATCATGATATTGCTTGCCATGTTTATGTACAGAAAATATATATTTGAACTCTTATGCATGCTGGGAAAGTGGTTGCAAGATTTGTGTGCATGAATGGCCAGGAGTATATTCTGGTTGTTGAGTTGTGTATAAACTAAAATTGTTGTGAGTTTTGAGCCATAAAATTTGTTGAAAGTGGAATGCAAATGTTGGTATGTAACCAGCAGTAAGAAGTTCATTATTTCAGGAGGTAATCAACTACTTCGAGTGAAAAATAAACAGAGAAGTCTCGACCAACAATAAGTAATTGACTACTCCTCTAGAGTAGTGCAAACCAAATTTTTCTTTCTTCTAAATAATACCCTGTGATGTGTGAATTTTTATGTGATATGTTTGCGATTAATTACTGAAACCAAGTGGCTTATCTGAGTGGGAGAAGGTCCTATGGTGGGATCAGATAATGAGCATACCATGCATTCCATGTTTTAATACAAAGATATATATATATATATTTTCTGGAATCAAATGGAATTGACGAATGGGTTTGGCCAAACAAGGTAAGTTGATAGAATCCCAGCTGAAAGGAATGTCACTTACTGATGGGAGTAGTATGGATGGTTTGTGTTATATGTTCCTACCTTAACGTACTTAGCAGGACACTTGGGACTGGATTGTCCTTACCAGCTATGAATTTATTGTGCATGGATGCTTGGTATTTGAATGTGATAGATTGTTTTCTCCATTCAATTATGGATAACATTGACAGTAGGGGGTTTTGTGACTTATATATCTATTTTACAAAAATGAAAATGTTAACTATCAATGGGATTTTGGATTATCCTTTAGCGGGGGTGGTTCGAAAGTGTTTTATATTCGCCCCGATGAGTTTTGGCATATTAGCCAAGTGAACTGATGAGAAACTGTATTTAAATGTATTTGTTTAACTGATCGTATAATTTTCTGTGAGGCATGCATGATACATATTTTTCATGGATGTTGTTGGGTGCATGATAGATGGCATAGATTTCAAGTATGTTGAAATAAAAATTTATTAAACTGATTTAGTAAAATGCCTTTATTCTAATGGATATTCTTATGACGCGGTAACTTCCACTGAGGTCTTTAGATCTCACTCCCTCCCCTTATTTTTTTTCAGGGCTAGATCGTGATTTCGTAGCCAAGCTTTGTTGAGGTTTTCCCGGTGTCTTTCATAGAGCTGGACTTGTGCATATTCACGTTTTGGAGACTCGGCATGTTCTGTTTTATCTTGTGAACTATGAAACTTATGCATGTAATAAAACATGATAAATGATATGAATTGTTTGTGAATTTATTTTGGACATTGGTTATGAATATGCATGGATAATTTGGAAAATAGATTGATATATATGATGTGTGCTTTGAATACTTATTAATGATCTTAAGGGCTTGTGTGTATGGACTTGTTGTGTGGCATGCTTGGGGCCGTGTGGCCTGTTGCATGAGAATTAAGACTTCAGTTGAGTGGCTATGATTACTCTGTTGTTTATTGCCGAGTGTTTTATCAAACGTGTCATGCTTGTATCGATTTAACTAAGCCTTGTGTACTTTCGATTGATTCACGAGTTGGGTTGATCGATGTTTGCACGGCGGTGAGGCTCCTATTTACCGGGAGCGGGTCCTCGCAGTCCACCTTCCCAGGCATCCGAAGGTAGAGAATGGCTCTGAAAGAAAAATATGTATCAGAAAGATCAAAGGCATTTGCAGTCAAATACATCAAATTCTTTTGCAACTGCGATTGATACCAGGATTATTGAAAACACCAAAACATTGTATACAGAAGAAGATAGCATAAAAAACTGCAAACTAACTTCAGTTTTTAGAGGTATAATTGTCAATAAATGCATAAAAAAAGTCCCATTATAAGTAATAAGAGAAATAATAACTGTGGTACTACACTATACTACTGTGCACCTCTTGTGTTGTTGTGTTTGTTCAAACCCTTTTTGTTTGGTTCGAACCCAGAACCTTTTACTTTTGATAATCAAAGAAACTACACCATTTGGTATCATACTGTTAACCTTTTATGTCCCACTTGCCTAGAACGTTAAACATGCCTGTTATTTGGAGAAAGTTGGAAAGTTGGAAAAATACCCTGGCAGGGTACCAGGAATTGTACAAAAGTCATGCAAATCTTTCTTCTTCTTTTTTTCAGAAAAAGAAAATGTGATACTTCAAAACAATTTATATTAAGACCCAAATTATCACCAAATCTAATACTTTCTTGGTCGTTGGTTCAACATTTGTTTGAGCGGAGTACAAAGAAAAAGACAAAGAGAGGTCTTCTAAGTCTTACTTTCACACTTTGTATAATCTATCATGTTGATCCACATCAAGTGAGAGGCATAGAAAATAATATTTTCTTAAACATCAATAGCATCCATTAGTTTTATAACAAAAAAATTAACTTTATAATCTCTCCGATGATTGTCTTTCTTTTACTATCCTTGTTTTCAAAAGATGATACAGTAGATTTTGCAGTTATTTTGAGCGGGTAGCTTTAAGGTGCATCGGAATCACTTTGCGTGCCATCATGGGTAACTTTAAGATATCCCAGAGTACCATCTGAGATTTACACCACCTTCTCACAAAGATTATTTTATAATATCCAATCAGCATTCGCTCAGCAAGTCTGGTGGTGGGACAGTGCAGGTCAAATTTGGGGAGGGTAAATAATCTTTTTACCCTTTTTATTTTAGATACAATCCACGTAGGTACCACACAATCCACGCAGTTACCACACAATCTGGCCATTCTAAAACGTAATCTGCAGGATTCATGATAGTAGAACCCACGCTGTTTTACACAATCTTTAAGGCCTCCACAAATCTTTAAAGATTCGTCAACTCCACTTCTCTATCCGAAAAAAAACCAGTTTGTTGATCGAAGGAATATCGCAGCAAGTGCTCAATATTTTGGGAAGACATTGGATAATTTGGTTATGCGTAGCAATTTGTGCAGAGTTTGCCTTGAGGGTGGTTGTCAGTTTACCCTAGGGATTTTGTGGATATGTTGATATTAGGTCACGCTGTTCATATTGTATAATGCATGTGTGCTATGGTTTTAGTGTTTGTTTGTGTGGTGTAATACATGTAATATGGGACATTGTGTATGTACCCAACACCATGTATGTACTAATATGTTATTTTTTACTTGTAGATATCTGTTAATAGTAGCTCTTCTTCTCAACAAACTTCACTATTACGTTATAAAAACAAACGGTATTAAGAATGTGGGGAGTGAACTTGATAAAGATTTATCAATCAGATCCAAACAAAGGAAAGCTAATGTTTTGGTGTGGAGCTCACCATTTTGAAGGGTGGTATATACCCATAATTAAGAACGATTATATTAGAATACTTAAAATGTCTTGGCGTAGTGAGGTGTTTATTTATTTCGTGTATTTTGAAATGTCCACTGATCCTTTAGAACTTTTAGTATTAATGTCTTTGATTTTGATGGTGAATGATATTTATCAGGGATTGATTGTTCTCGGTTAATATTCATTATGGTTGTGATTTTATTAACAATCTAACGACATCACATAATCAGACCACATCACATGCGGTACACATCCTATATGACGTATGTAATGTCTGTCATTTGATAGAATTGGGCCACAACACATAAGGTACATGCCCCATATGACATATGTAATATCTGCTATTTCATAGAATCGGGCCACATCACATGAGGTACACATCCCATATAACTTATGTAATGTCTAATATTCAATAGAATCAGCTGACATTACATTAGTGGCATACCGCATATGATGCATATAATATGAGTGTTTTTAGGAATAATCATTTCAAATGTGAATAATCTTTATAAATATGTCACAAAATATGTATTTGAAAATTTATTCATATATTTCAGAATAGTTTATACAACATATTTTACAATGCAAAATGCATCCTGTCAATTGATTACCAAAAACAACAATTCTATAACAATAACCATAATCGATAATTTCAAATTTAATACAATTCTATCCCTCAAAATACTAATATTGAACAATTATATTTTTAATAGACTGTTAAAAATCATCCAAGTTTATTTCAAGTATTCTAGTATAATCGTTCTCATTTATGGGCATACACCATCTTTCAAAATGGTGAGCTCCACACCAAAACATTAACTTTCGTTTGTTTGGATCTGATTGACAAATCTTTATCAATGTTCACTCCCCACATTATTGACACCGTTTGTTTTTATAACGTAATAGTGAAGTTTGTTGAGAAGAAGAGATCTGCAAATAACAAATAACATATTAGTACATACATGATGTTGGATACATACACAGTGTCCCATATTACATGTATTACACCACACAAACAAACACTAAAACCATAGCACACATGCATTATACAATATGAATAACGTGACCTAATATCAACATATCCACAAACAAATTACTACCCATAACCAAATTATCCAATATTTTACCAAAATATTGAGTGGATATTCCTCCGATCAACAAACTGGTTTTTTGGGATAGAAAAGTGGAGTTGATAAATCTTTAAAGATTCGTGGGGGCTTGAAGATTGCGTAAAAAATCATGGGTTTTGCAAATTGTATGGTAACTATCTGGATTGTGTGGTACCTGTATGGATTCAAATTTGGGGGCAAAAGTTTGATTTTTTATTGAAGAGCGGAAAGGATAAAAACATTATTTACCCTCCCGAGATTTGAGCTGCATTATCCCACCAGGCTTGCTGAATAGGTTCGATTCGCCAATCCGCAAAAAAAGAAAAAAAAAAAGTTTTGTCGTTGAGTGATCAATGGGAAATTCAGAGAAAGTTACAATCCCCACCGCGAAATAGTGCACCGACACGTCTTCGTCGACGTTGTTTTTTGACTGGAAGAGCAAGAGCTAACTATCGAGACTTTGGGCTATCCGGACACATACTTCGTGAAATGGTTCACGCATGTTTGTTGCCAGGGGCAACAAGATCAAGTTGGTAAAGATTCAAATTTCCCCTTCTTTTTTCTGGTCATTTCGATGACTATCGATCGTAGAGGTAGAATAGAGGAGCCCCTTTACCATTCTGTAAAAATGTGCTATTTTATTTAGACAGATCCGGTAGAGAGGATGCTGTAAATCTCAAATAATACTTGTGACCACCTTAAAACTACCCCACCATCACATATGTTACTGTATACTGCTACTGTACAATATATGTCTACAGTAACATATGTGATGGTGCAAATTGTGTTAATATTGAACACTTGTTGGGATATTCCTCCGATCAACAAATTGTTTTTTTTTTTATAGAAAAGTGGAGTTGATGAATCTTTAAAGATTCGTGGAGGCTTGAAGATTGTGTAAAAAATGTTAGGTTTTACAGATTGTGTGGTAACTACCTGGATTGTGTGGTATCTACGTGGATTCAAATTTAAGGACAAATATTTAGTTTTTTAGTGAAGAGCGGAAAGGATAAAAACACTATTTACTCTCCTGAGATTTGAGCTGCATTGTCCCACCAGGTTTGCTGAATAGGTTCGATTCGCCAATCCGCAAAAAAAGAAAAAAAAAAAGTTTTGTCGTTGAGTGATCAATGGGAAATTCAGAGAAAGTTACAATCCCCACCGCGAAATAGTGCACCGACACGTCTTCGTCGACGTTGTTTTTTGACTGGAAGAGCAAGAGCTAACTATCGAGACTTTGGGCTATCCGGACACATACTTCGTGAAATGGTTCACGCATGTTTGTTGCCAGGGGCAACAAGATCAAGTTGGTAAAGATTCAAATTTCCCCTTCTTTTTTCTGGTCATTTCGATGACTATCGATCGTAGAGGTAGAATAGAGGAGCCCCTTTACCATTCTGTAAAAATGTGCTATTTTATTTAGACAGATCCGGTAGAGGGGCGGCTGTAAATCTCAAATAATACTTGTGACCACCTTAAAGCTATCCATTTTTGACCAGGCGGGAATGGCAAGGAATAGGAAGCTTCGCAGCACTTTCCTGGGGACCATCTATGACTCCTCAGTTGGAGTTTTCGTATTACTTGGTTTCTTTTTCTTTTATCACAAAAGCTGTAATCATTGTAATTACTCCTTATAATCATTGTAATCTGCATAATATGCTGCAAAAGCTGAGACTCGCTCAGATCTTCTACTGCAAACCAGGTAAGCTCCATACATATATTCTCCGATTTTCTTCCTGAACTAAATTAACAACGCTCTTGCTTTTATATATTTACTCGTTCCAAGAGGCCTACTTATGATAGTTTCCAGGTTTCACTCCTACACCATATCTGACAGTCGCAATTAGATCTGTTGTTATCTCGCAATTTGATACTCATCGTTGGATCTGTTGCTATTCGCTTTTTGTCAGATCTGTTGCAGCTTTATTAACTTCATAAATAAACTAAGAAAAACCCTTTATATCTCTGGGGTATTTATTTTAATGATTAATCTTGTGTTGGGTTTGGTTAAACGGCTATTACAGAAATCATGGAAGAGCATGTGGAACCCTCCTTTTCCACCTCTCAGCGTATTCAATAAGACATTTTCTAGAGTTTCAGAGGCGTAGACACGCGAACCACTTTCACTGATAACCTGAATCGAACGTTGGAACAAAAACACTTAGAGACGAAGAAGGGATCCAGTGTGGGGAGAATATTGCACCCGCACTAGAAAATGCAATTCGAGAGTCAAAGTTATCAGTTGTTGTGCTTTCTGAAGATTACGGTTCCACGAGCTTGTGCTTAGACAAACTGGAGACGATCATGGAATGTCGCAGAGAAGGGTGGCATCATGTTGTTGTTAGGATCACGACTCACACACTCAATCTAGATGAAGAAATATCAAAAATAAGAAAAAGATACGTGGTAATACCAAAATGGTAACCTCCACGGCGACTAGGCTCTTTTATAGAATTGTCTGAGAGCTAACTATCAGAAAACTTAACTATCAGACCCATAAGTAAACTTAAATATCAGGCCCATAAATAAACTTAAATATCAGGCTCCACAACCTAACAATTCTCCCACTTGGAGACTGATCCAGTCTTCCAAAAAATTGCATTCTCAAACATTGATCCCTTCATCATCAATATCTTCACCGCACCGCATCATCTATAGAAACACAACTACAGAAAGCCAACCAAGGTTTTGCACAACCTCAGTTTTCCAATATCAACACATTTTGTCAACATGTCTGCTGGATTCTTTGCACCCTCTATCTTCTCCAAGCACATATCCCCTTCTTCCACTGCCTTGCGAGTGAAATGATATCGTCTCCTGATATGCTTTGTCTTTGAATGATAGATTGGGTTCTTCACCAACTGTATGGCACTCTGGCTATCTGTGTAAAGAATCTTCTGGCGTTGTTTCCTGCCCAATTCGTCCAGATAATCTGCCAGCCATATCATCTCTTTTCCAACTTCAGCTATTGCCACATACTCAGCCTCAGTAGATGAAAGAGCAACACACTTCTGAAGTTTAGACATCCAACTCACTGCTGTTCCGCCTAAAGTGTAGATATAATCAGATGTGCTCTTGCTCGAGTCCACATCTCCACTAAGATCAGCATCCACAAAACCCTGTAGAGTCATTTTTCCATTGCCATAACAAAGTGAAGTGCTGGATGTACCTCTCAGATATCTCAGAAGCCACTTAACAGCTTCCCAGTGCTCTTTCCCTGGGTTTGCCATGTACCTGCTAACAACTCCCACTGCATGTGCTATGTCAGGTCTAGTGCAGACCATAGCATACATAAGACTTCCAACTGCAGAAGCATATGGAACAAGTGTCATGTGCGCCCGCTCCTCATCTGTCTTGGGTGACTGCTCCTTTGACAATTTTATGTGATTTTCCAACGGAGTAGTCCTGAGTTTAGCATTATTCATCCTGAATGTAGATAATACCTTCTCAATGTACTGCTCTTGGGATAGATTTAAAGTGCCGACAGATCTATCCCGAGAAATCCTCATCCCAAGAATTTGCTTTGCTGTACCCAAATCTTTCATCTCAAACACTGAAGACAGACTTGCCTTCAGACTGTTTATCTCCTTCATACTGGATCCTGCAATCAGCATATCATCCACATACAATAGTAAAAAGACATAAGAATCAGTGTATTTCTTGAAGTAACAACATTGATCCTTTTCACTCCTCTTGAAACCACTCTTGCTCATAAAAGAGTCAAACTTTTTGTACCACTATCTTGGTGCTTGCTTCAGTCCATACAAGCTCCTATTCATCTTGCACACCATGTGTTCCTTTTTTGGAGCTACAAATCCTTCTAGTTGTTGCATATAAATCTCTTTGTCTAGATCTCCATGTAAAAATGCTGTTTTGACATCTATTTGCTCCAGATGCAAATTCTCTGATGCAACAATACTCAACAAAATTCGAATAGTAGTTAATTTCACAACAGGAGAAAATATTTCAGCATAATCAATACCTTTCCTTTGTGAATAACCTTTAACCACTAACCGAGCCTTGAACCTTCTTTTGCCATCGGGTTCAGTTTTGATTCTGAACACCCACTTGTTCAACAAGGCTCTCTTCCTTGCAGGTAACTCAGTCAACACCCACGTGTTATTCTTCTCAAGTGAACTCATCTCATCATCCATGGCTTGCTCCCACTTGATTGAATCCTCCACGTGTAAGGCCTCATCAAAAGACTCTGGTTCCCCTTCATCAGTCAGCAACAAATTGTGTAACGAAGGTGAATATCTATCTGGTGCTCTGATGGTCCTGGGAGATCTTCTTAACACCTGCTCAGGTGTTACTTGCTCCTCCTCTGGTTCTTTAGCAACAGTGTCTGAGATTAGTTGAGTTTCTGTTGCAACATCTCTTGGTGAACTCTTATGCAACTCAACCTCAACTCCCACTTGCTTTGCAGTCTCTGAAACCTTCTGCTCTCTGTCCTTGTACAGGACATTCTCATCAAAAGTCACATCACAATGTCTCAGGATCTTTCTGTTCTTATCATCCCAAAACCTATAGCCAAACAAGTCAGAACCATAGCCTATGAAGTAGCACTTCGTAGCCTGAGCATCAAGCTTATCTCTTTTCTCTGGATCAACATGAACATAAGCAGTGCAACCAAAAGTTCTCAAGTGTGAGTATTTGAGTTCTTTTTCTGCCCATACCTCTTCTGGAATCTTGAACCCCAAGGGAACAGATGGCCCCCTATTGATCAAGTATGCAGCTGTGCTTACAGCATCTGCCCAGAACATCTTAGGCAGCCCACAATGTATCCTCATGCTTCTTGCACGCTCATTCAACGTTCTGTTCATCCTCTCAGCAACTCCATTCTGCCTTGCCTTCCCAGGAACAGTTCTCATTAGTCTAATTCCCTTAGCTGCACAGAATGCTTTGAATTCTGACTTCTCGTACTCCCCTCCATTGTCAGACCTCAGGCATTTGATTTTCAACCTAGTATGATTTTCCACTTCAGCTTTCCACTTCTTGAAGGTTGCAAAAACATCTGATTTATGCTTCAAGAAGTAAACCCATACCTTTCTGCTGAAATCATCAATGAAGGTGACATAGAACCTGGATCCACCAAGTGATGATACAGGAGATTGCCCCCAAACATCTGTATGGACCATTTCCAACCGTACTTTCTTCGGCTCTCTAGCAATCTTTGTGAAGCTAACTCGTTTCTGTTTGCCCATAACACAACTCTCACAAAGACCTATATCAACAGATTTTAAACCCTCCAAAACTCCCTTTGCAGCCAACATCTTCATTCCCTTAGCACTCATGTGTCCAAGTCTATTGTGCCACACACTTAAAGCACCCTCAGCAGCAACAGTCATGTTAATACACCCTGCAGTGGTGTACAAAGTTCCAGCTTTTGTGCCACGTGCTACAACCATAGCACCCTTCACAATCTTCCACGAACTTTTCCCAAACTCTGTTGCGTAGCCTGTGCTATCCAACTGACCAATAGAGATCAGATTCTTCTTGAGGCCAGGAATATATCTGACATCCTGCAATGTCCACTGATTTCCTGCTGGAGTCTTTATGCAGACATCCCCCTTTCCTTCAATCTCCAAGGCTTTGTTGTCAGCAAGAAACACCTTTCCAAAGTTTCCATATTGAAAGTTTTGGAATAATTCCTTGCTAGGAGATGAATGAAAAGATGCACCAGAATCCAAAATCCAGGATTCAACTGGGCTGTCCACACTGAGGATTAGAGCATCCCTAATGTCTTCTGTTGAATTTACAGAATCATTATCATCTCCAGATTTCTGATGCTGCTTCTTCTTTGGTTTGGGACACTTCGTCCGATAGTGTCCTTTTTCTCCACAATTCCAGCAGGTTATGTTTGGCCTGCTTGGAGATTTTCCTCGGTTCTGTGATTTTGATAGGCTACGTTGGTTTTGACCCCTCAAGCTACCTCTCCCCCTTCGGTCAACACTGAGAGCACTGCCCGATGAATCCCCAATTTCTCGTTTGCGAATACTTTCGCTGAGAACAACATCTCGGACTTCATCAAACTTCAGTTTCTCAGATCCACGGGAACTGCTGATCGCAGCAACAACAGTATCCCAAGACTCAGGCAGAGATGACATCAAAATCAAAGCTTTAATTTCATCTTCGAAATTAATTTGCACAGAACAGAGTTGACTAACGATCTTGTTGAAATCGTTTATATGATCCGCAACACATCCACTTTCAGACATCTGTAAATTGAACAATCTACGCATCAAATATACCTTGTTCATTGCCGATGGTTTTTCATACATATTTGATAGCGCGTTTAGAAGATCAGACGTAGTCTTCTCCTTGACGATGTTAAAAGCCACGTTTCTCGATAAAGTCAATCGAATCAACCCAAGAGCCTGACGATCTTTGAGCTTCCACTGCTCCTCTGTCAATGAATCCGGCTTCACTCCAGTCAAGGGTTCGTGAAGATCTTTCTGGTATAGATAATCTTCAATCTGCATCTTCCAGAAACTGAAATCGGATCCATCAAACTTCTCAATTGCAATCTTCGAACTGTCCATCTTTCAGATTGTGCTGAATATTTCCTAGCTCCGCTACCAGTTGTAAGGATCACGACTCACACATTCAATCTAGATGAAGAAATATGAAGAATAAGAGAAAGATACGTGGTAACACCAGAATGGTAACCTCCACGGCGGCTTGGTTCTTTTATTGATTATTTCAGGCTTATAGAGAATTGTCTTTCACACACCCTAAACAATTACATAGAAGAGTATTTATATAGCATTAAGAAAACTTAACTATCAGGCCTATAAGTAAACTTAAATATCAGGCCCATAAGTAAACTTAAATATCAGGCTCCACAACCTAACAGTTGTGCCTATTTTCTATCACGTTGAATCATATCAAGTGAGGCATCAAAAGGGCAGTTTTGCTGTATCCTTTCTCCAACACGAAAAATATGAGAAAAAAAGGAACAAAGTGGAGCCTTGGAAAGCGGCTTTGAGAGAAATTGCAGACTTGAAGGGAATACATGTTGAAAAAGGAAAAAAATATGTATAGCTCTCACAAAGAATGCTCTATTCTAACTTTTCATTGCACTCTTCATGTTCTACTTCAACACCCATCATCTAATTGTTTCAATATATTTTTGAATTGTTATGTACAGGAAAGAGTACAACATAATTGAAGAAACTATCAGTTCTATTGGAGAAAAAGTTGGTGAGACAAGCTTTCAGACCAAATCTAATATTTAGCCCATAAATCATTCCAAAAACTAATGTTTAGCCCATCCCAACTTTCCACTAATATTTACATACGCCTTCAGAAGTTACTTATAATACTGTCTTTGACATCTCATTATTGTGTACGAAAACGGGGTCCAAGGGTAGGGACAAAAAAACATCCCATTCCCGCATCAGATTTAAGGGTCAAGGATTCCAAAGATGAAGTGGTAAAGATTGGGGTTTATGGGATGAGAGAAGTGAAAAAGATCACATTGATAACAAATATATATAATCAGGTTTGAAAATCTTTTGAAGTTCATTGGATTATTATGTTACAAGATTTTAACATCAGTAAATTACAGATTCTGGTTGCCAATAGTACTAACATATAGATATTGCAAATATAAATGATTTGAAGATGAGGGCAGCAAAGTTGTATACAGAATTGAGTGGGAGACAAAGATTGATTTACCCGACCACTTGATATATTGTATAGGATGAAATATGAAAAAAATATTATCAAGATAGAACTTCTTACCAAGGATGAAGCATGGATGTTATTCAGGAAAGAGATAGGAAATTATGATTATAATGTGGAACAAGTAGCCAAAGATATTACGGGCAATGTGAAGTTTCAAAACAATCTATATTAAGATCCATGGCCTCCCCTCTTAACATTTTCTATATACTTTCTTGGTCGTTGGTTAAACGTGTGTGAGGTTTTTCCTCCTACAAAGAGAAACCTATAGAAAATATTTTTCGGACATTTATTGTTATGTCGGTCATGTGTATGCTTTGTTTGTGGAGGACATTTTTTTCCGCTTACAAAGGAAAAGACAGAGAGGTTCTTTAAGAGGATTTTGACCAGGCGGGAATGCCAAGGAGTAGGAAGCTTTGCAGCACTTTCCCGGGGACCATCTATGACCTGTATTCTGTATATTACACCAGTTGGAGTTTTCGTATTATTTATTAATATTTTGTATTTTGTATATTACATCTATTGTTATTTTGTTTTCATCCTTTTCATTGTAATAATCTGCATAATACACTACAAAAACGGAGGTTTCTTCAGATCTTCTCTGATTTGAATATACTACAAACAAGGTAAGCTCTATACATTCTCTGATTTTCTTCCTAAACTAAATTTGATAGTTTCCAGGTTTAACTCCTACACCATATCTGACAGTCGCAATTAGATCTGTTGTTACCTCGCAATTTGATAGTCATCGTTAGATCTGTTGCTATTCGCTAGTTGATGCTCATTTGTCAGATCTGTCGCAGCTTTATCAACTTCATAAATAAACAAAGAAAAACCCTTGTAAATCTCTGGGGTGTTTATTTTAATGATTAACTTCATATCTTAATCTTGTGCTGGGTTTAGTTGAACGGGTATTACAGAAATCATGGAAGAACATCGACAACCCTCCTCTTCCTCGTCTCGGCATGTTCAATACGATATTTTCTTGAGTTTCAGAGGTGAAGATACGCGTACCACTTTCACCGATTACCTGTATCGAGAGTTGAAACAAAAACACTATAATGTATTTAGAGATGAAGAAGGGATCCAGGGTGGGGAGAATATTACACCAGCACTAGAAAAAGCTATTCGAGAGTCCATGTTATCAGTAGTTGTGCTCTCCGAAGATTATGGTTCCTCGAGCTCGTGCTTAAACGAACTGGAGACGATCATGGAATGTCGAAGAGAAGGATGGCATCATGTTGTGCCTATTTTCTATCACGTTGAACCATATCAAGTGAGGCATCAGGAGGGCAGTTTTGCCGTATCTTTTCACCGGCACGAAAAAGATGAGAACAAAAGGAACAAAGTGGAGCCTTGGAAAGCGGCACTGAGAGAAATCGCAGACTTAAAAGGAATACATGTTGAAAAGGGAAAAAAGTATGTGTATTCTACTCAACTTCAATACCCATCATATATTTGTTTTCTATTTGCTGAATGTATTTTGAACTGTCATTGGGCAGGAAAGAGCACGACATAATTCAAGAAACCATCAGTTTTGTTGAAAAAATAATTGGTAAGACAGACAGTCATTACTAGTAAAGTAATTAACACAACTTTTATTCTCTATTTCCTCCTCCCTCTTCTGTCTTCCAAGTTAAATAAGCTAAATGGTATTTCTATTTCTGTATAATAGTATCTTCATATCTCACTGTTATGAACGGAAACAGGGTTAATGTCACAGACAGAAAAACATCCGATTTTAGAATCAGATTTGGTGGGTCAAGGATTCCGAAGAGCGAAAGATCAGATCTTGTCCTGGTTGAATAAAGATGAAGTTGCAAAGATTGGAATTTATGGAATGGGAGGAGTGGGGAAGACCTTATTGATGACATATATATATAATCAAGTGCGAGACTTTTTCCAAGTTTCTTGGATTACTGTGTCACAAGATTTTAGCATCAGTAAGTTACAGATTCTTCTTGCTGAGAGTACTGACATAGATATTGCAAATATAAATAATTCGAAGAAGAGGGCAGCAAAGTTGTATGCAAAATTGAGTGACAAAGGAAAATTGATTCTTATTTTAGATGATTTATGGAATTATTTTGATGAGAAAGAAGTGGGAATTCCTTTATGGCCAAAGGGATGCAAGTTGATTTTTACTACTCGATCACTTGATATATGCAATCGGATGAACTGCAAAGAAAATATTATCAAGATGAATCCTCTCTACAAAATGGAAGCATGGATGCTGTTCACAAAGGAGATAGAAGAGTACGATAATAATTTGGAAGAAGTAGCGAAACTGATTACAAATGAATGCCGTGGCTTGCCTCTTGCTATCAAAACAATAGCGAGAAACATGAGGGGAGTGCGTAATCCAAGAGAATGGAGAAATACTTTAGTTGAACTGAAAGAATCAAAAATTAGAAACGTTGAAGATGACATGGAGTCAAATGTGGTTAGTATATTGAGATTTAGTTATGATCATTTGAAGGATTCATCTTTGCAACAATGTTTCTTGTACTGTTCATTGTTTCCAGAAGATTCTAGGATTTGGAAGAATAAATTGGTAGAATTATTGATTGCTGAGGGAATAATAGAACAAAAAAGGTATAGGAGGGAAGAAGTTGACAAGGGCTACACAATGGTTGACAAACTTGTAAAACTTTGCTTGCTAGAAGGTCGTATAGCTGGTGAAGAAGGTGACCAAGATGAAAAATGGGTGAGGATGCATGACCTGATGAGGGATATGGCACTTCAAATATTGAGGGAGCGGTCTTCAGTCATGGTTGGAGCCGGTGGGGAGTTACCAGATGTGGATGAATGGAAGGAGGACCTGGAGATAGTCTCACTAATGAAAAGTGATATTCAAGAAATCACATCTGGCTACTCACCAATGTGTCCTAAGCTGTCAACTCTTCTGTTAACACGTGCGAGATTAACATTCATTCATGATTCTTTTTTCCGGCACTTTAGCCAACTCAAAGTTCTTGATCTTTCAGACAATTTTATCGAGAAATTGCCAAATTCCATCTCTGATCTTGTGAGGCTCACAGCATTGTTACTACATGGATGTAGAAAACTAAAATATGTTCCGTCGCTTCGGAAGCTTAAAGAATTGAAGACGTTGGATCTTGGTGGTACCGCGATTGAACAAGTTCCTAATGGCCTGGAGTTTCTGATCAAGCTTAGGTATCTTGACATGTGGTCCCATTATCAAATAAAGAAGGTTCCTGTCGGTACATTATCAAATCTTAAGCATCTACAGTTCCTCAGGGTTTATGACGGTGTTACGGTAGAGGGGATTGCCATGATTCTCGAGCTTGAGAGTGTCAAATATTTAGAATGTTGTTTCCCAGATTTTGATAGTTTCAATAGCTGTTTTTCCAAGATTTCTCAGCTTCACAGTTTCAAAATCATCGCACTCCCTGAAATCCATCATCTTGAGAAAGAATTCAAATACAATTGCTCAGTTAAGATGTCACTCAATGAGGTTCAGCTGTATGGGAGTGATTTAGGCAGAATTCATAACCTTCCACATGGCACTGCTAAGCTAGTGGTCAAGACATGCAAGGGACGTCGAAGCAGCCTTTTTCCTATAAATAATGCAACGGACTTGAGATACATGAAAATTACTAGATGCAGTGAACTGGAGTGCTTGGTCGCGTCGTCATCTTGTGTCCATGTACTTGAACACCTTGAAGAACTGTTTCTAGAGGATGCAGAAAGCTTACAAGTCCTAATAAGAATGGAAAATGAAGTTCCACCTAATCCGCCATCACTTTATGGCAATGCCTTTGCTCGCCTCAGGGATATCAGGGTAAGTTACTGTCATGGAATGAAAAGTTTGTTCCCTCAGGGAGTGCTTCCAAACTTGAAAAATGTGCAATATATTTCTGTCTCTAATTGTGATGGAATGCAAGAGATTTTTGACAGTGGAGAAAGAGAAGAGACAGTGGGAGAGCAGAACCCTAGCAAAAGATCGAAAATTGAATTCAGTCTCCCCACATTATGGTCTTTAGTGCTTCACCAGCTGCCACGACTTGAAAGCATATTCAGCGGCCAACTCATCTGCGAGTCTCTTCAAATAATTGAAGTTTGGGATTGTCCGATGCTAAAGAGGACACCGATAGCTCCTCTTGAAGATACAGAAAGGTTACAAGGCCTAACCAGGATGGAAAATGAAGTTCCACCTAAGCCGCTATCACTTTATGACAATGCCTTTGCTCATCTCAAGGATATCAGGGTGCGTGATTGTCATGGAATGAGAAGTTTGTTCCCTCATGGAGTGATTCCATACTTGAAAAATCTGGAAACTATTTCTGTCTATCGATGTGATGGAATGCAAGAGATTTTTGACAGTGAAGAAAGACAAGAGACAGTGGGAGAGCGAAACCGTAGCAAAAGACCAAAAATTGAATTCAGTCTCCCCAGATTAAAGTTTGTAGTGCTTCAATGTCTGCCACGACTTGAAAGTATATTCAGCGGCCAACTCATTTGCGAGTCTCTTCAAAATATTGAAGTTTGGAAGTGTCCGATGCTAAAGAGAATACTGATAGATCCTCTTGAGGATACAGAAAGCTTACAAGGCCTAATCAGGATGGAAAAGGAAGTTCCACCTAATCCGCCATCACTTTACGGCAATGCCTTTGCTCACCTCAGGGGTATCAAGGTAAGTTATTGTCATGGAATGAAAAGTTTGTTCCCTCAGGAAGTGCTTTCAAACTTGAATAATCTGGAATATATTTCTGTCCAAGAATGTAATGGAATGCAAGAGATTTTTGGCAGTGAAGGAAGAGAAGAGACAGTGGGAGGGCAAAACGGTAGCAAAAGATCAAAAATTGAATTCAGTCTCCCTAAATTAAGGTCTTTAGGGCTTAAACGGCTGCCACGACTTGAAAGTATATCCAGCGGCCAACTCATCTGCGAGTCTCTTCAAAATATTGAAGTTTGGAATTGTCCGATGCTAAAGAGGACACCGATAGCTCCATTTGAGGATACAGAAAGCCTACAAGGCCTAATCATGATGGAAAAAGAAGTTCCACCTAATCAGCCATCACCTTATGGCAATGCCTTTGCTCATTTCAAGACTATCCATATATATAATGGTCACGGAATGAAATGTTTGTTCTCTGAGGGTGGGCTTCCAAAAATAAAAAATCTGGAAGATATTGTTGTCTCTGATTGTGATGGAATGCAAGAGATTTTTGGCAGTGAAGAAAGAGAAGTGACAGTGGGAGATCAAAACCGTAGCAAAAGATCAAAAATTGAATTCTGTCTCCCCAAATTAAAGTATTTAGTGCTTCGACGGCTTCCACGACTTGAAAGTATATTCAGCGGCCAACTCATCTGCGAATCTCTTCAAGGAGTTAAAGTGCATAATTGTTCGATGCTAAAGAGGACACTGATAGGTCCTCTTGAGGATACAGAAAGCTTACAAGGCCTAATCATGATGGAAAATGAAGTTCCACCTAGTTTGGCATCACTTTATGGCAATGCATTTGCTCATCTCAAATATATCTCTGTAGTGAAATGTCACGGAATGAAAAGTTTGTTCCCTGAGGGAGTGCTTTCAAACTTGAAAAATCTGGAATCTATCGAAGTCGAAGAATGTGATGGAATGCAAGAGATTTTTGACAGTGAAAAAATTGAATTCAGTCTCCCCAGATTAAGTTGTTTGACGCTTCGAGGACTGCCACGACTAGAAAGCATTTGCAGCAGCCAACTCATTTGTGAGTTTCTTGAAGAAATTAGTGTTAAGAGATGTGGAATGCTAAAGAGGATACCGATAGCTCTTCCTCTCTCGTCTTTTCGAAGAATGGATATTAATCCAGAAGAAAGGGAGTGGTGGGAACAATTGGAGTGGGCCAGTTGTGATGTGAAAACTATACTCACCTCCAATTTGTCAATAAACACAAGGTCAGATCTTTGATCCCTCGAGGGTTTTTGTTATATTTAATAAATTAAATCTTCAGAGTTTAATTACGTTATAATTGTTTGATTAAAACTTTGTTATTTGATTTGGTAGGCGACAATAGTTCTAATTATTTGATTCTTCGTGGGATGGAATTGAAACTCAATTAATTATTTTTTGTTAAAGAGGATTTATAATTGTTTGATCATTGAGAACGAATCTAATGTTTTGCCATGTTTTTTCTCACAATTTGGTTTTGTAGACCTGAAACAGAGGAACCGGAGGTCATTTTGGATCATGGGATAGAGAGGTTTGAGAGATGGAATTTTTATTCTTAAACAAGAACAGAAACTGTTTGATGCATCTAACATTCGTCCTACAACTTGTTTGTGTAGGCCTGAAACAGTGGAAACGGAGGATTCTTTGGGTTCAGAGACCAGACGGTTTATTTGCAGTTTATGCTTGCCCTTGTTTCTTTTTTCTAACTGGTTCTGTAATTCTGAAACAGAGGACACTTCCCAGCTTGGAGACAGAGAGGTTGAAACTTTTTTTTTCTAAGTTATAATTGTTAGATTCTTCGTGGATGGAATTGGAACTTAATGAACTATTTTTTATTAAAGAAGATGCATAATCATTTGATCATTGAGAACGAATCTAACGTTGTTTGCCTGTTTTGGTTTGTAGGCCTGAAACGAAAGAGGAACCGGAGGTCATTTTGGGTCATGGGATTTGATTCTTCCAGCTACTTTGGATGTTTGAATGATTGAAGAACTCGTTGCTCTCACTTTGTCTCGATCGACATGGAGCCATTCCGGGTGCTTTGGACTTAAAAAAACATTTGCTACCATAAGACAAATCTCCTTGTCCCAAAACATCCTCTCTGTGACGAGGTTGACTGGCATTTGATCCCTTTCTGGTTTTCTAGCCCTGAGGGATGGTGAATGCTGAACATTTTATGGCAGGCTATTGTGTTAAATTAGAGACTATCTCGATGAAGAGCTCCACTTTGTGTTAAATTATACTGATCTGCAGCTGCGGATGAACTGTATATAAGAGGCCTTGTCTATTGTCTCAATCACTGCAGTCATAGTTTGAAGGGCAAATTTTTTTAAGAAATAAAGTTGAAATTGTTTGATTGTTGGAAGGACTTTCACTGCCACACACGCAGGAAACATAGGTTTGGGAAAATATTTTTTTTTTGTAAGATGTCCTTTATATTCCCAGCTTCATATGCAACTTGATTTTCTTTTCTCAACTCACTAAAACCAATGGTTTTATGGCCACTTATGATTCTATTTCTTGTAAAATCCAGGATGGGGTATATTGTTTTCAGGAAGCAATGGATGGCCATGTACTTGTGTGTGTGAAGGATAGTGCATTAGCGCCTGGGCCATCCGTCCATTAGAAAATTATCTATGTTGCCTTGGAGTATTAAGTTTGAAAATTTGAATAAACCCTGAGATATTTGTCACAAGGCTAAGTAAATAAGAGTTCTGTTTCCAAATAGTTTAAGTCGTAAGTCTAATCTTTTCTCATTAATACGTTGTGATGTTTTGGGAAAGTATCAGCATGCATCTCTCCTGGGCCGTCACTAATTCCTTTGTATTATTGATGATTACTCATGAGCTAATGAGTTTATCTTTTAAGGAGAAAGTTTGAGGTGGCTTTCATATTCAAGGAGTTCATTGCCATAGTATACACTTAATTCGGCAAGCGAATAAAGCATGTTCGTACAGATAATGGTATAGAATTCACTTGTTTAAAAGATTTCTTTCTTGATCAAGGAATTATATATGAATCATCTATTGTAGATACCCCACAACAGAATGGCCGGATAGAAAGAAAGAACTGACACATTTATGAGGTACCCAGGGCACTAAGATTCAAGGCTCACTTATCGATAAAGTTTTGGGGTGACTGTGTATTAATGGCAAATTATTTGATTAATCGAACACCTAGCATCCTCTTGAAAGGAAAGAGACCCTAAGAACTTTTTTTTGGTACACCCCCATGTCTTGAACACTTAAGTTTTTGGCTGCTTGTGTTATGCCCTTGTGTATGAAAATGTCCACGACAAGCGTGGTCCTTCATCTTTCAGATACTCATTCCTTGGGTATCCACAAGGAAAAAAAGATTGGAGAGTTTACGACATGGAATCACAGAGAAAATTTGTTTCCAGGAATGTCATGTTTTATGAAGATTTATTTTCCTTTAATGGGGAGAAGGCAATCATGACCCGGTCTTCGGAACCCTGGTCCAGCGGACTTGGACGTGTATGTGTATGTGATGGATCACAACTGTAACGCTAAGTTGGGATTCTAACAGAACCTAAAAGATGTAACTTGTTATATATGATCCATTCACACAACATATATAAGCTCAAGACCTCCCCCACTTGTCACAACCAGGTGTGAGACCCCATCCTTTAGAGATTCTAGTCAGCATTCGGATACAGTCAGATCATTCGGATTGGTCGATTTGAGTGGGTTTGACCAGTTGACTAGTCAAAATTGACTAGTTTGACCGATCAGTTAGACAGTGTACCGAGAGTTGACCCATTAACCGAATGATCTGGATATAGTCATAGAGCCTAGGTGTCGAGTCTAGGATGTTTAGAGTGTCATATCGTTGGTAGTGTGACGATAGTTTGCACGACCAGTCGTTTCAGAGTTTTAACGTGCATTAGGATAACTAGTTTAATTTGGTTGTTGTTTGAGGCCTGAGTCTAGTGAAATTATCTATCTTTATCCCCTTAACCTGAGTGTGAGTTTTCAAGACCTATTTTGAGTGGCCGAAGACCTTTGGGCCGATTTCCTTATAGTGAGCCCAATTTCGATTAACCGAGCCCAATTATATTTTAAAAAGCCTAATTTTTATATTTTGACTCTTTAACCTATTCTGGCTTACTTAGGGCATATGTGGGTTATTTTCTAAGTTTTTCCAGATTTTCAAAAAACAGAAAAAAAAAAAAGAAAAAGCAAAATTATAAAATAACTAAAATACCCCTCTTTAGTCACCAGTTCACGTGAACAATCAACAAAACCAGCCCTGCCTCCTCTTCATTTTTCTTCTCATGTCGCAAGCAAGGTAAGTTTTCCCCAAAATCAATTTTATTCACAAATTGATTTTCTTTTAAAATTAACAATTGAGACTTGTTCCAAATCATAATCCTAACTCATCTCTACAGATTTTCACTGGTGTTTTGTTGGTTTGTGGTGATTTTTGTCGAATTTGGGTATTTTAGGTTAAAATCAGATTTTGAGGTAACCATCCGACTTCCCTCCTTTTAATTCGAGTTTTGATTGCTTTAGATTGTTTTAGAGTTGTCTAGCATGCTTGGATGGTTTGTTTTGGTTTTTCATGAGTTTTGTGAGGTGTGTAGTTATTTTTGGGTTGATTTCAAGTGTGTTTTCGAGGATTTTAGGTCTATATGCGAAATTAATGTTGTTGATTGTGTTTGATCATTTTGAGCTTGCTGAATGTGAATGAATGCTTGCTGGTGGTTGGTTTTGTGTTGGTGCAATTATGGGTGAAATTGGTGGTTTGTCGAGAAATCGCTGCTTTTGATTCAAGTGGTGTTTTTGGTATATTTAGTAGTTGATTTTGATTAGATTGAGTGCTTGATGATTAGTAGAGAATTAGGGAGTGTAATAGATGGGCTTTTAGGTTTTATTTTTGTTGTGGTTTTTGAGTTGGTTACTTGGTTGCTTACTTTTGTCCTTAAGTGGTATTTTGGCTTATGAGAAAGGCAAGAGTGTGGCCGTTAGCGAGTCGTCTACACGACAAGAGGTGAGAGTCTATGTTTCATTCACATGCGTGGAATTGTGTTTGTTATATTAATTTGAAACTTGGATAAATGCTTGGTTTTGAGTAGAGGCAACACTTGCATTGTGTGTGAACATCATACTAGGTTCATTGCGATGCTTGCCATGATTTTTATACACTGATATTATGTTTAATTATTGAACATTAGGATTGTGTTGTGATGCATTATAGGTGAACTTGAGTTTAATGAAACCATTCCTTGTTTATATGAGAATTTAGTAATTCAAGTTGATGCCCCTTGATTTTGAACCGCTTGAGCTTGTTGATTTGAGAGATTGATTTCTCGTTGAGATATTTCTTGATTTTTATGATTTCATGGTACATTGTTACTTAGTTTTCGTATATTATAAGATATGCATTTTGAGGAATGCAAATATATATATATATATATATATATATATATATATATATATATATAATATTTCTAGGTGTGACTTGGAATTGACGAATTGCGCTTGGCCAATACAAAGATAAGTGGATGAGTATTCTTAGATAGAAGGATAGTCCCTTGCCCTGGAGTTTGGATGGATTGTGTATGCCTTGTTTGAGTAGGTGATGTGATAGGCTATATATGCCTTCGGATTTTTCGAGTTGTGTGTGTGTGGAACATGTGTGAAATTATGTTTTCTCCATATGTTCCGAGGACAATAGTGGTGGTAGGGTATATTTTCAACTTACATCGTAATTTTCCACCAGTGGACTTCCCAATTTCCCTTTGGCCGGGATGATTAGTGGAGTGGTTTAGAGGTCCGCCCCAAATATGTTTTGGGTGTATATTAGCCTGAGAAAATTCTGAGTTTTGGTTTTTGAGCCCATTTGAGTGTGGACTCGAGTTTGTGAACTTATTCTTACCGAGATCATACATGTGCATTAGATTGTATTACTTGTGTGGATTGGATGCACGTTTAGTTAGTATGGGCTTACTTGATATTTATTTTCAACTATTCTTTTTCGAATGGTTTTAGTGCATTACCCCTATTCTCCCGTTATTGTTTATGATGCGGTGATTCTCACTGAGGTCCTCGAGATCTCACCCCCTCTCATTGTTGTTTTTCAGGTTTAGGTTCAAGTATTCACGTTACGGGTTTCTTTTGAGGTTGAGGTTCCCGGTTGTTATATGGCTGGACTACTGCATATTCCACGTTTGAAAACTCGACATTTTTTTTGTATTTTGGATAGTGATATGCATGTTTTTTTTTAGTTTTGCATGCTTGCCCACTGATTGATGTGAACCTTTTGTGGGTTGTGTTGATTTCTTGCTTTGGACTATGTATTATGTTTTTGGATTTGATATATGAGAGGAGTAAGGTGCCTTGGGCACATTTTGTTATTATTTGGCTTGAGATTGATGGACTTTTTGTCATTATGCATGATTGGGGCCGTGTGGCCTGTTGTGTGTGTTTTTAAGTCTTTCGCTGTTTGTGTTTGTACTCCATGATAGGTTATGTTATGTCGAGATTTGTGAAAGTTACATGCTCTATTTTTAAGTTTCAAATTTATATGTATTTTTATATATTTTAGGAAAAGAGTTTTCAAGTTAAGCCTTGTATGGTTCTGATTGGGCCACAAGTTGGGCAAGTTGGAGCTACACGGCGGTGAGGAGCCCAGTTACCGGGTTTGGATCCTCACACCCAGTCCATAGACTTATGGCTCAGCAAGCTCGGACGTGTATGTACGTGTGATGGATCACAACTACAACGTTCGATTATATTTTTAACCACATGGCCTAAAAGATGCATCTTGTTATGAATGATCCACTCACACAATACATATAAGACCAAAACCTCCCTCATTCCTTTCCAATATGGGATTGGGTAACACAGACCCCTACGCAGAAGCAGGCTGTGTCTCACAATCTCCTCTCCTTATAGACTTCATATTCTCATGAGGGGAACACAAATGTAAC
The DNA here is from genome assembly GCA_019739055.1 of Passiflora organensis. Taxonomy (NCBI): domain Eukaryota; kingdom Viridiplantae; phylum Streptophyta; class Magnoliopsida; order Malpighiales; family Passifloraceae; genus Passiflora; species Passiflora organensis. The sequence goes on from JAEPBF010000181.1 coordinate 598,876, forward strand.
TGACTTGGACCCAAACTCATGGACCCAAATGTGAATTGCATGGCCCAAGCCCATACGAAAGATGGAGCTAGATAGGCTCTGCTACTATTTGTAATGACCCGGTCCTCGGACTCCCAACCCAGTAGACCTAGACATGTATGTGCGTGTGATGGATCACCACTGCAACACTCGGTTAGGTTTCTAACCACATAACCCAAAAGATGTATCTTGTTACAAATGATCCACTCACACAACACATATAAGCCCAAGATCTCTCCTACTCATTTCTGATGTGGGATCGGGTACAATAGACCCCTACGCAGGCGCAGACTGGATCTCACACCACTCATTTCTAATGTGGCATTGGGTAACACTGACTCCCTACATAGGTTGGGTCTCACAATCTCCTCTCCTTATAGACCTCGTGTCCTCACGAGAGAAGCCCAAACATAATTGGCTTGGGCCCAAACGTGAACTCAACACACAACACAACCCAAGCCCACACGGAAGGGGGAGCTAGATCGGCTCTACTACCATTTGTCATGATCCGGTTCTCGGACCCTTGGCCCAGCGGGCCTGGACATGTATGTGATCATGATGGATCACAACTGTAACTCTGAGTTGAGCTTCTAACCACATGGCTTAAAAGATGCAACTTGTTACATAAGATCCAGTCATACAACCCATATAAGCCCAAGACCTCCCTCACTCCTTTTCAATATGGGATTGGGTAGCATTGACCCTTTATGCATGCTGGGTCTCACAGCTGGAGTCACTATGAAGGATCTGGTTTTGAAAGTTGATTTAGATACTTATAGGCGAGATTTACATGGGATTGAGATAGATACTCCAACCCTAATATCTGGTCAATGACCAGAAATATTATCTGCTAAGTTTATCCTCTTTATCTGATACATATTTTATTTTAATGATGATATTTTTGTAGATAATATAGAGATAAATGCACAATTGGATTTCCCTAATTGTTCGCAATCTCCTTAAAATATCAACTAGATTGACAATCCTCTCCAACAATCCCGTGATCTAACATTAACTCATTCAGATACTGCACCAGTTCAATATTCTGATATTCAAGCACATGATAGTCAATCTCTCTTGTTCAATGACAGAATCACGAGAATCTTGCCATCAAGATAGCCCCACACAATTGGCTTCACCAACCTCTTTCCATCCAAGAACATAGTACCTGGACATCCTACGTCTTATGTTGATCATGAAAATTTTGCCTCATCAATGCAATCTTCTCTAAGATCTTCTAGACCCGAATCATCCCATACTCGCAAGTCAACACGAGATAGGCAACCGCCATCATATTGCGGATTATTTTTTGAAGAATCACTCATCAGCAACTGCCGCACACTCCAACTATACCCTTGCTTACAATGATTTTTCTCCAACTCACAAAGCCTTTTTATCTGCCATTATTGATCATCAAGAACCCAAAACTTATTCTCAAGCTATGCAAAATCCACGATGGCAAGAAGCCATGGCAAGAGAAATAAAAGCTCTTGAATAGAATGGTACTTGGACATACTGTTCTCTTCCCCCTGGTAAGAAACCAATTGAAAGCAAGTGGGTCTACAAGATCAAATATAAAGTTGATGGTTTAATTGATAGATACAAAGCACGCTTGGTGGCCAAGGGATACTCACAGGTGCAAGGGGAGGATTTTAATAAAATATTTGCACCCGCGACCAAGCTGACTATAGTGAGGTGCGTCTTAATTATTTCTACTCGAAATGCATGGTCGTTGTGGCAACTGGACGTGAATAATGCCTTCCTACATAGTGATCTTGATGAGGAAATCTATATGGTGTCACCCCAGGGAATCACAGCACAACCAATATTGCCAACTCAAAAAGTCGCTCTACGGATTGCATCAAGCAGATAGAAATTGGTTCGCCAAGCTTTCTATCACTCTAAAAGACTTTGGTTTTGTACAACATCTTACATAACATTCTTTATTTGTCCTATCTAATGGGGTGAAATTCGTTGTATTATTAGTGTATGTAGACGATATAGTGTTGACAGGAAACGATTAGCAAGAGTGTGATAAGGTGAAGGCATATTTGAATAAGAAATTCAAGATAAGAGATCTTGGCAAGCTCAAATACTTTCTTGGCATTGAGCTGGCGAGATCAAGCAAATGATTATTCCTTTCATAGTGGAAGTACATGTTGGATATCATTAACGAAAGCAAATTGACCGAGGCTAAACCATGTCAGTTTCCAATAGAACAATAACACAAGTTGACACAGATTTCGGATATCAAATAAAAGATACAGGTCAGTTTGGAAGATTTTTTTTTTTTTTTTTTTTACAGAAGATGAAAATATATTACTGAAGTCAAAAGCTACACTCTGAATACATCCCAGTTTAAACACAGACATATTCGGAGACACCTAAAATAAGTTGAAATCTAGCATATCTAGGAATATCCAAGCTGCAGAATAGATCCTACCAAGCATCTTAAATATTCACAGTATCTCGATATGTCTAAAGTACTTGATACCAACCATCGATAGCAAACAACTCGATTCCTCTATACCCCTTCACATCCCTATTAACTCTTGCCCACTCCATAGCCCACAGCATCCCCTCCCACGCAATATCTATTGGACTCTTCATTTTATTCCGAAAGAGTCTGCTATTCCTGGCAAGCCATAAACTCCACAACCCAGCGAGCAGCATACAGTCCCATACTTGACTACTCTTCCTACTCGGGTTTAAACCGCCCCATTGACGAATCATGGCACTCACCGAGCCTGGGACAGGGCCCTGCACTCCCCATCTTCTCATCACTTCCATCCAACACCTCCACGCCACCTTGCAGTGGACTAAGACGTGATCTGCACTCTCCTCCAGCAAGTGACAACCATCGCACCTCATTCCTTCCTCGCTGATAAGCCTTAATCGATATAATCTACCTTTAGATAATATTCGATTTTGGCATGCCAGCCAGGCAAAAGCCTTGCTTTTAGGCGTACCAGGGAGCTGCCAAACGTTAAGTATATCATTGACTTCGTCCTCAGCGATCATATCCTCCAATATTATGGAGACCCCTTTCACTGTTATCTCCTCCTCCCCATCCGCCCATACCAACCTATCGCAAACATTTTGAGTAGGCTTCTTATCCGCCAGGAACACCTTCAAGCGTTCGCTAGCCTCAACTTCCCAGACAAACAAATTCCTTCTCCACCCGAGGACCCACTGCCAACTATCGTCTACCCATCTCCCCATTTGCTCCACCCGTGCAGTTTTGTACATGGACAATTCAAAAAGTCGAGGGAACTGCAATCCTAGGGTACCCCTGCCAGTCCAAACACCCGACCAGAAGTCTATGACATTGCCTCTTCCCAGCTTCCAATGTAAGTTTTCACGTACAACCATTGCCACCTTCCTGTCCCCGTTGATACACTGTGCAATTCCCTTCCAAATCATAGAGACATTCCGACTATGTAACTGGAGTCCAACACCATTAAATATAGGATTATACAAATCCCTTACAATCTGAACCCACAGGGAGTCCTCTTCAGAGAATAGCCTCCAACACCACTTGACAAGCATTGCTGTATTTTTAATGTCCACACTCCCCAATCCCACCCCGCCTTTCTCCGTTCTCCTGCATGTCCTCATCCACTTTACCTTGTGAATACACCTTTTATCAATCGTACCCTTCCACACAAATCTCTTGGTTAGTCCTTCCAACTCTTTCTGCACCCTCGCTGGAATTTTGAACAACGGCATGTAAAATAACGGGATACTGTTCAGCACTGATTTAACTAAGGTGATCCTTCCACCCATGGATAAGAGCCTCCCTTGCCAGCCTGCAAGTCTTCTTCGAAAATTAGTTATCACCCCTTCCCATGTCCTGTACTTCCCTGGATTTGAACTAAGTGGCATCCTGAAATATTTGATTGGTAGCTTTGCCGATCAACAGTGTAATCGTCCTGCCATGTTTTCCACCTCCGCTTGAGAGTAGTTAATTCCTATCAACACACTCTTATGGTAATTGACGCGTAGACCTGTAATTAGCGCAAAACATCGCAAAACTCTCTTCAGTTTGCACAACCCCTCTTCCCCATCTGCACTAAATAGTATAACATCATCTGCGTATTGCAGATGAGTTAACACCCTCCTTCCAACCGAGATGCCACTTATAAGACCAGCTGCCTCCGCCTTGTTTAGCATTCTCGATAAGCACTCCGCAACTAAGTCAAAAAGCAACGGAGACAGCGGATCACCCTGCTGCAGGCTCCATCTCAATTCAAAGGGGTCCGTAAGTGCACCATTCACTAGGACTGTAGCTGTTGTTGTTCCTGTACAATGTTCTATCCATCTGTTCCATCTATGTGGGAACCCCATGGCCTCCATGATCTCGACCATAGCTCCCCAACACACCGTGTCGTATGCCTTTCTAAAATCAACTTTCAGACACCACCCTTTCCTCTTCTCAGCCTTGGCGACATGAATCGTCTCCGAAGCCATCATCACTGACTCTACCAGTTGTCTTCCTGCTATAAAGCCCGATTGAGTCTGCGATACCAAGGAGGAAACAGTTCGGCTTAGTCTTCTAGCCAAAATATTGGCTATGATCTTGTAAATACCATTCACCAAACTGATAGGTCTATAATTTCCCAGACTAATGGCGCCATCTACCTTCTGGATTAATACCAGGAAGGAATTATTCACTCCCTTTGGAAGCCTTCCACTCTTATAAAATTCCCCAACCAAACTTTCTATGTCACCCTGTAACACCTCCCATGCCTTCTTGTAGAAATAAAAGTTAAAACCATCCGACCCCGGAGACTTGTGACTTCCACAATCCCAAATTGCTTGTTTGATCTCCTCTTTATCCATTCTCATTTCCAGCTGCTCTGCCACCCCTGCTGCCAATTTGGTGAACCGCAATTCTCCAATACTTAACCACTGTTGAGATTCCTCTTGATACAAGCACTGGTAAAACCCCCGGACCTTTCTCTTTATTTCCCCCGGATCTGTAGAAAGTCTTCCGTCAACCGTGAGAGCCTTAATCTGATTAACCTTTATCCTTGTGCTAGCACAAACATGGAAAAACCTTGTATTAGAATCCCCCAACTGCAGCCACTGCACCCTAGACTTCTGTCTCCACATCGATTCCAGTTGAGTTTTAGCCCTCCACTTTGCTTCTACTAAGCGCTGGTATCTCTTTTCCTCCTCTTCGCTCCTGCTCCCCTCCGTTGATCTGTTCAAATCCAGCCCTTCAATCTCCTCCAAGATCTTCGTCAAGGCATCCTCCGAATCCCCTACATTCTCCCGACTCCATTGTCTAAGTCCCCGTTTAAGGAACTGCAGCTTACGTACCATGGAGAACCTCCCCGAAAACCTCTGGCCTGCTTTCTCCCAGTGTTCCTTTACCACCTGTAAAAAATCTGGCTCATCCCACCATGCATCCCAAATGCGCACCGGTTGTGGTCCCCAGTCCACAGTCGCCGACTTGAGCATGATCGGTACGTGATCTGATAGTTTTTTGGCCCCCGCTAATAAACTGAATTCCGGATTATCCGCGATCCATTCAGCATTCACAATCGCCCTGTCTATTCTTGAGGCACACCTGGATGAAAACCAAGTAAATCTACTACCATTGAGTGGTAGGTCGACCAGCCCTCCCTCCTCCACCATCCGTCTTAGTTTTCAGCTCCTCAACTGTCAAAGGTACGTCCCATCCCCTCCCAGGGAGAAAGCACTTCATTAAAATCACCTATCAAAACTCATGCCCCGTCGTTAGCTACCTTAAACTCAAGAATATCCCTCCATACTGCTTCTCGAGCAGCCGCTGTATTAGGTGCATGTATGACTACACACCACACCCTACCCCTCGTAGCTTTCACTCTAAAATCCAGGGACATCCATCGATCAAGCGAAAAGAGTGATCAACCTCCACTTCTGATTTATCCCACAGCGCCAGCAGCCCCCCTGATCTACCTATTTCATCACAGGTATACCACCCCACTGAACCATTAGGCCAGAGCCGTCTTACCCCAACGCTCCTCCATACTCTCTATTTTGGTTTTCAGCTAGGAAGCACGCTACAAGGTTGTTCATACGCACCAAGTTCCGCACATCCCTACACTTCATACTACTCTGTATTCCTCTCACATTCCAAAATCCAATATTAAACATGATGACTCATCACACCCAAACCGCATGAAAGATAGGTCCCGAGACTTACCCAACCTTTGCGACATCCCCATTGATCATGCTTCTCCTCCACCATCTCCACTATCTTCGCTTTCAGCTCCGCTCTTGTCTTGAGAGGCCTCAACTCAAGCTTCTCCATGACTTCTAACGTTTCATGGCTTCCTTCTCTATTGCTTCCTCCTCCTCTCTGAAACTCAGCTCCTCAACCCCACCGACTCTGGCATCCGTAACCTATGAGGGCGCTGGAATCGGGTATCATGCTCACCAAGCCAGAATCGCTCAAGGCCCAGGACGGTGTACCTTACGATCTCTCCCGACTGCCCCCGCACTCCGTTCTCTCCCGTAGCCTTAGCTGTACGCGCTCTAGCTGCCATAATCCTCGCGTACACTCTTGCAAGAACTTCGTCTGATCTGAGACTACTCCTATTTGGACTATTTCCTTTCTCCACATCACTGGCCACCCTAGATTCATTTCCTCCAGAGGCTCTTCAGCCAATCTTTGCCTCGGCTGCTTCTCTAAACTGTCAACAGACAATAGCTTGCGAGGTTTAGTCTTCCTGGTGTGTCCGGGCCTGACCTCGGCCCTCTTGCTGAAGCCAGCCCTCCCTGGGCTCCAAGTTGGGCCTTGCCTTTCCCCAGGCTGCACACTAGATGCTTCCTTTCCCCCTAACGGGCTCTCTAAGATTTTCCTTTCCTGCGGGCTTATGTCCCTCAGGCCCACTAGTATTCTCTAGACCCTGCCCACTCGACCCTGTCCCCTGGTTCTCTGTCCCCCGAGTGACTAGAACTTCGACTTACAGGCTGATAGTTCCCATGACGTAGTTCACTATCAACTATCTGCCTTGGGGACTGCACCTGCCTACATGGGAGAGCGCCGGCAGACAGGCAGCTATCCCTTCCCTTCCCTCCATGTCACCCGTTGTTAGACTGTTGTTCATATGCCCCACCCTCTGTAATTGTAATCATAAAACTATGTTCCTCCACCAATAGCTGCACTTGTCCGCCTACCGTGTCAGAGCTGTCAACCCGCACACACACCAACGCTGCTTCTTAGATTTGAACAATCCAAGGTGTCCGGATGTATCTGCACGACTTCTCCATACGTCGTCGCAATTCGGCTACACCTTCTTCCGACCATGCGTGCAACGGGATACCAGTCAACCTCAACCAGCACACCCTTCCTCTCAGAGTATCTCCGGTCTCCAGGGGTGAAGCTCAACCAAACATCCTCCTTCCACATTTTCAAATGATCAGGTAAGTGCATCGGTTGCATCTCGTCATAAGCGGGGAAGGTGGATCCAGGAAAGCTAAGTTACCCAGTTTTCTTACGCTCACCTTTCCGCGGAATCTGGGGTACGATTGAGGACACCTTCTCTAACTATACCAACTAAGCTCCTGTTCAACCATTCCCTATTATGTACAGCCTCAGCTGACCCGAACAGCTACTACTGCTCTCACACATCGTCTCCGCATGTTTCCCAGCCACAACTTCAGAGAAAGTTCTCTTCCCCCTTATGGAACCTCCTTCCACCAAAATTCTCCTCACCTCTGCGTGCACTGCTCCCTATCAACCCCCTCACCTCCTCTTAATGGTACTAGTAACTGTGGTGGATTCTCCCCCTATTAGCGTACCTTGTCTCATTGAAAATGAGCAACTGACCTCAAGCGACAGCTCTTTAGCTTGAGCTAGCCTCTTACCTTCGTTCATTCCTGATGCATAAATCTGACAAAGCCAAACCGCACTGTTCCTCACACTTCTCTTGCGCGGAATGAAAGCATCCACCACCAGTTCCCATTTTCGGATCAATCGAAACAAATCGCCAAAGCTCCACCCCTTCTGGGATGGGTCGACGAAATATGATATGTATCTCTTGTCATTGAAAAGAACCTCTCGGATTCCAACTTGCCTGCTGGGCTATATTCGCATCACTCTTTTTGGACAAGAGCTGATCATGCGTATAACCCCCTTGAGCTCCTGGTGCCAATGAATGAGCTAGTGGAGTACTGCGATGGTGCGGTCGAAAGTTGTTTGGGGATATAGCGTTTAGGTTTAAAGTGTGTTCAGGGGAATTGTGGACAAAGGTTTCCTTACTTTTCTCTCTCATCTCCTCCTTTTCCTACCAAGCATCTTAACTATTCACAGTATCTCGATGTGACTAAACTACCTGTGAGGACCCGTTCCCGATAAATGGGAACCTCACCGCCGTGCAACCCCGATCGCCCCAACGGGTGGATCAATCGGAACCACACAAGGCTTACTGTAAAATCATTTCCAAATCTTGAAACTTTCCTTTGAAATTGAAGCATGGCACGTTATTATAAAAACTCGGCAAAATCGACAATGGAATTATTAGCGGAAGTCTTTTATCTCACACATATCAATCCACGATATAATTCTTCACACATTTCACATAATATCGCACTGTCACTTAAACTTATGCAGTATAAAATTTAAATCCCAGATTCACACGTTTAGCATACATATGTATTAATTTAACAGTTATGTATGTATTCAAACCCCTACCATCAAGGTTGTCCGAAACTGAATGGAGAAATCAAATTATCAGATTCCATCTCAGTTTCGTAGATACATGCATATAGCATTATGAGAACTGATCGTTTATAGTGCACTTGAGTAACCATTCATACAGATATATCCTCCATAACCCTCCAAGGTAAGCAACTGTCCCCTCAGCTGGGATCCCCATATACTTACCTAGCTTGATCAAGCATAGTTCGTCAATTCCAGTAAATCCCTAAGAAAATACTTATACTACATTGTTTAGGAAAAACTTGTAATGCATGCTATGTATTTATACCGTTCCACATCAGGCCGATCTCACATTTTTAACAAGTCTCCCTTGTGTTGCCACACACTCAGTTACAAGCAGCAATCCACTCATGGCAACACAATGCACATCACACAGCCATCATGCTTAGTTTTGAACATATATTTAATGCGTTCCAAAGCATGACAAGCATTCATATGAGTCTAACATGATTAGTTATCAGAGTACCAGCAATGCCTCTATTCAAATCAAACCATGCAATCCAATTTTAATTAAACAAATCAACCAGTACGCATATGCAGATGAAACTTAAACTCCCACCTCTTGTCGCGCTGACGACGTACCAGCGACACCTTTGCCTTTCTCAGCTGCCGCAATATCACCTATACACATAAGGCAGTCATAGAACCGTAAGCTAATCTGAATTCAAGTGATCAGAAACTAAAACTGAAATTAAAACCTAAAGGACCCTCTCACAATTACCACTCAACACTCCTCTGCAATTGAACAATTTAACCACTCCATAAACTCACAACCATTCCCCCTTAATCACAACTCTGACCAGCAAACATTCACACATTACAGTACCACCCAAGCAACCAATACACCCAATTCATCGAGAACTTTCGAATTCCACCCTCTGACACTGTTCACCCGAGAATTACACAAAGCTTTCAGGGTGTTTCCAGACACAATCACTCACTAAATTAGCTCAGCAACATTACTAGCAACCTAAAGAAACTAACTTAGAAGCATGGAAGCAAGAATTAAACCACTTACCAGTAAACCCTCAATTTTCGTCCAGAATGAAAACAGTGTAGAAATCACTCCTACCCACCAAACTACCAGTGGAAACGTGTTGAAAACACTGGGGAAGTGTTAGGGTATGATCCCCTAACGATTTCTGAGGTAAAACTGAGTTGAAGGTGAATGTTGGTACTCTTGGATGGTGGAGAGGAAAGAAAAACGGGGAAAGGCATTTAGGGCAGATGAAATGAATGGTCTGCTGGGTTTAATGCACAAATGGCAAGACTTAAGTGTAACTAATGGGTTAGCTAGTATATGGGCTGAGACTGAATTGGGCTAAATCCCAAGGTCTACCAAGTACAGAAATTCTAATTTCACAGCCCGTATCATCCCAAATGACCCGAATAAAATTTTGCGTAACAAGACGGGTGTCTGGGATTTCGGTTAATCAATTGGGCTTACGAATAGTGTTTGGGCTCGATGAACAGTATTTGGGCTCGATGAATAGTAATCGACCCAAAAATTCATGGTCACTCAAAACGGGTCATAATCTGTCAAATTCCAATTTCCACTGACTCAATCCTCAATCACGCATTCTAACGTACTCTCGATCACACCTAGACACCCTAAAACACTCAAACACGCTAAGGACTCCCTAAGGCTGAGGCACCCAACGTAAGAAAAAATTTACGAATCGAATCTGCACTCTATCGTAAGCTACTCTCAGAAGGGTGAGGTCTCACACTACCTACCAATCTTCGATAGTGAACAACTCGATTCCTCTGTACCCCTTTACATCGCTGTTAACTCTTGCCCACTCCAAGGCCCGCAGCAACCCCTCCACCGCAATATCTATTGGACTTTTGACTTTGTTCCTGAAAATTCTGGTATTCCTGGCAATCCATAAACTCCATAACCCTGCTAGCAGCATACAGTCCCATACTTGATTTCTTTTCCTTCTCGGATTTAAACCTCCCCATTGTCGTATCATGTCACTCACCAAACCTGGGACGGGTCCCTGTACCCCCCATCGCCTCATCACTTCCATCCATCACCTCCACGTCACCTTACATGTGACTAATACGTGGTCTGCACTCTCCTCCACCAGGTTACAACCATCACACTTCACCTCATCCTCTCTGATAATCCTTAGCCTAAACAATCTTTCTTTTTATAATATGCGATTTTGACAAGCCAACCAGGTAAAACCCTGCTTTTAGGAGTGCTTGGAAGCTACCAAACGTCCGGTATGTCGATCTTTTTTTCCTCCGCAATCATGTCCTCCAATATTCTAGAACACCTTTTCACTGTTAACTCCTCCTCTCCATCCGCCCACACCAACCTATCGCAAGTATTCTGAGTAGGCTTCTTATCCTCCAAGTACACCATCAACCGTTCACTAGCTTCCACTTCCCATGCAAACAAATTTCTTCTCCACTCAAGATTCCACTGCCATCTTCCTTCTACCCACCTTCCCATTTGCTCCACCCGTGCACTATTGTGCATCGACAATTCGAAAAGTCGTGGAAACTTCGTCTCTAGGGTGCCCCTACCAGTCCAAACTCCCGACCAGAAAGCTATTATGTTGCCTCTTCCCAGCTTCCACTGCAAGTTTTCACGTACAACAATTGCCGCTCTTTGGTCCCATAGATCACTACACTATTCCTTTCCAAACCATTGACACATTGCGGCTGTCTAACTTGAGTCGTCTCCACTAAGTGTAGGATTGTACAAATCCCTCACCATCTGAGCCCACATGAGTCCTCTTCCATGAATAGCCTCCAGCACCATTTGACAAGCAGCGCTACATTTTTTATCTCCACACTCCCCACCCCGCCCCCCCCCCTCTCTGTTCTCCTACATGTCCTACTCCACTTTACCTTGTGGAGACATCTTTTATCAGTCGTGCCCTTCCACACGAATCTCTTGGTTAACCCTTCCAACTCTTTCTGCACTCTCGCTGGAATTTTGAACAGCGACATATAAAATAGCGGGATGCTGTTCAACACTGATTTCACTAAGGTGAACCTTCCACCCATGGACAATAGCCTCCCTTGCTAGCCTACAAGTCTTCTTCGAAAATTGCTTATCACTCCTTCCCATGTCTTGAACCTCCCCGGATTAGCTCCGAGTGGCATCCCCAAGTATTTAATTGGGAACTTTTCTGATCGACATTGTAGCCTTTCTGCCATATTTTTCACAACCACTTGAGAGTAATTAATTCCTATCAACGCACTCTTATGATAATTGACTCGCAATCCTGTGGTTAGAGCAAAACATCTCAGCACTCTCTTCAGGTTGCGCAACCCCTCTTCCCCGTTTGCACTAAATAGTATTACGTCATCTGCATATTGCAGATGGGTTAACACCCTCCTTCCCACCATGATGCCATTTATAAGGCCAGCTGCCTCAGCCTTGTCTAACATTGTTTACAAGCACTCGACAACTAAGTCAAATAACAACGGAGAGATTGGATCGCCTTGCCTCAATCCCCTTTTCAGTTCAAAGGGCTCCGTAAGAGCGCCATTCACTAGGACTGTGGCTGTTGTTGTTCCTGTACAATGTTCTATCCATGCTTTCCATCTATGTGGGAACCCCATAGCCCCCATGATCTCAACCATAGCTCCCCAACACACTGTGTCATATGCTTTTCTAAAGTCAACTTTCAGACACCACCCTTTCCTCTTCTCAGCCTTGACGGTGTGAATCGTCTCCGAAGCCATCATCACTGACTCTACCAGTTGTCTTCCTGCTATAAAGCCAGATTGAGTCTGCGACACCAAGGGGGAAACAACTCGGCTTAGCCTGCTTGCTAAAATTTTGGCTATGATTTTGTAAATACCATTCACAAAATTGATAGGTCTAAAATTTCCCAAGCTAATTGCACCATCTACCTTCTGGATTAACACCATTAAAGAATTGTTCACTCCTTTTGGAAGCCTTCCGCTCTTATAGAATTCCTCTACAAAGCCTTCTATTTCAGGTTGTAGCACCTCCCATGCCTTCTTGTAAAAATAGAAATTGAAGCCATCCGGTCCCTGAGACTTGTGACTTTCACAATCCCACACCGCTTGTTTGATCTTTGTCTTATCCATTCTCATCTCTAGCTGCTCAGCCACCCCTGGTGCCAGTTTGGTGAATCTTAGGCCTCCGATACTCAACAACTGTTCGGATTCCTCTTGATACAAGCTCTTGTAAAATCTTTGAACCTCTCTCTTTATTTCCCCCGGGTTTTTAGAAAGATTGTCGTCGACTATGAGAGCCTTAATCTGATTAATCTTCCCCCTTGTACTCGCGCAAACGTGGAAAAACCGGGTATTGGAATCCCCCAGCCTCAGCCACTGCACCCTAGACTTTTGTCTCCACATCAATTCCAGCTGTGTTTTGGTCCTCTATTTCGTTTCTACCAACCGCTGATATCTCCTCTCCTCCTCCTCACTCCTACTCTCCTCCTCTGATCTGTTCAGATCCATCCTTTCAATTTTCTCCAGGATGTTCGTCAATGTAGCCTCCGGGTCCACTAAATTTTCCCTACTCCATCGCCTAAGTCCATGTTTAAGAAATACAACTTGCGCACCATAGAGAACTTCCCCGGAAACCGCTCTCCCGCTTCCACCCAATGTTCTTTTACCACCTTAAGGAAATCTTTCTCATCCCACCATGCATCCCAAGCTCGCACCGGTTTTGGTCCCCAATCTGCAGCGTCCGACTTGATCATGATCGGAACATGATCAGATAGCTTTTTTCCTCCCGCTGATAAACTGAAATCCGGGTTGTCTGCGATCCATTCAGCGTTCACAATAGCCCTGTCAATTCTTGATGCACACTTGGATGAAAACCAAGTGAATCTGCTTCCGTTTAGTGGAAGATCTACCAATCCCCCCTCCTCCACCATCTGTCGCAAGTTTGTCACGCCTCTTCTATCAAAGTTGCGCCCCATCCTCTCCCACGGAGATACAACTTCATTAAAATCACCCATTAAAATCCATGACCTGTCTTTGGCTGCCTTAAACTCCAGAATATCCCTCCATACTTCTTCTCTACCGGACACAGTATTAGGTTCCTGTATGGCCGTACACCACACCCTGTCTCCCGTAGCCTTCACTCTGAAATTCAAAGCTATCCATCGATCAAAGCGAAAATGATGTTCAACCTCCACTTCTGATTTATCCCACAACGCCAGCAACCCCCCTGCTCTACCTTGTGCGTTACAGGCGTACCACCCCACTGAACCGTCAGGACATAGCCGTCTCACCCAACGCTCCTCCATACACTCAATTTTTGTTTCAGCCAAGAAACACGCTACAATACTATTTGTACGTACTAAGTTCCTCACATCCCTACACTTCATACTACTCCTGATTCCTCTCATATTCCAAAATCTTATGTTAAACATAATAACTATTCACACCCTAACCGAACAAAAGGTAGGCCTCGATACTTACCTACCTCTGCTACGTCCCCGTTGATCTTGTTCCTCCTCCACCATTCCCACTATCTTTGCTTTCAGCTCCTCTCTTGTCTTGAGAGGTCGCAACTCTAGCTTCTCCATAACCTCTAGCGTTGCCTGAGCTTCTTTCTCGATTTCTTCCTCCTCCTCTCTGTGTTCCAGCTCCTCAACCCCACCTGACTCTGGCATCCGTGGCAAAGGGGGCGTTGAATCGGGTATCATGCTAGCCAAGTCAGAATCACACGAGGCTAAGGACTGTATACCTACGGTGCCTCCCAACTTCCCTCTCGCTCCTCTCTCCACCGTAGCCTTAGCTGTTCTTGCTCTAGCTGCCATAATTCTCTCGTACACTCTTGCAAGAACTTCATCTGATCTGAGGCTACTTCTACTTGGGCTACTCCCTTTCTCCACGTCACTGTTCGCCCTGGATTCGTTTCCCTCCAGTTTCTCTTCTACCAAACTTTGCCTCGGGTGCTGCTCTAATCTGTTGACATACAATATCTTGCAAGCTTTAGGCTTCCTAGTGATATTCTCTGCCTCTTGGTGCATCCGGGCCTGACCTTGACCTCTTCCTTAAACCAGCCCTCCCTTGCTCCTGAGCTGGGCCTTTCCTTTCCCCGGACTGTGCACTAGATACTTTTTTTCCCCTAACAGGCTCGTTAGACTTTCCTTTCCCCCTGGGCCTATATCCTTCGGCCCACTAGCATTCTCCAAGCCCTGTTCACTTGGCCCTGTCACCCTCTCCATATCTCCAGGTTCTTTGTCACACGAAAGACTGGGGCTTCGACTTGCAGTCTTGTATTTCCCATTGCGTTGTTCACAGTCGACTACCCGCCTTGGAGACTGCACCTGTCTGCATGGTGAAAGCGCTGGCAAGCAGCATCTATCTCTTCTATTTTCTCCTTCGTCGCTCGTTGTTAGACTACTTTCCATCTGCCCCACCTCAGTTATTGTAATCATGAAGCTACTTTCATCCACCAAAAACTGTGCCTGCCCGCTTATCGTGTCAGAGCTGTCAACCCGCACACACACCAACGTTGCTTCTAGATTTGAACAATTCAGGGTGTCCGAATGTATCTGCACGACCTCTCCGTACATCGCCGCAATTCGGCGTATCCCTTCTTCCGACCACACGTGTAGCGGAATACCAATCAGACTCAACCAGCACACCCCCTCTCTCAGTGTCTTCCGTCTCCAGGGATGAAGCTCGACGAACAGCTCCTTCCACGTTTCAGATGAATAGTAGTTTCATGATGCATCTCTTCATAAAAGGGGAAGGTTACCAGGAAGGCCAAGTTGCCCAGGCTTCTCACACTCACCTCTGTGGAATATGAGTGTTGTTTAAGACACCATTCCTAACTATACCAACTAAGCTCCTGTTCAACCATTCCCTATTATGTTCGACCTCGTCGACCCGAACAGCTACTTCTGCCCTCACATCATCAGCTCCAGCGTTTTTCCCAGCCACTACTTTTGAGAAAGTTCTCTTCCCCCTTATGGAGCCTCCTTCCACGAAGGTTCCCCTCATAGTCTGCGTGCGCTGCACCCTATCAGCCTCTCCTCCTTTGAAGCTGCTAGTCAGTTGTGGTTGATTCTTCCCCCTATTCACGTACCTGGCCTCTCTGAACAAAAGCAGCTGGCCCTCCAGCGGCAACCTGTTTAACTTGATCAGCCTCTCGCCTTCATTGACTCCTTGATGCATAAATCGGACAAAGCCAAACCTCGTGTTTCTCACACTTCTCTTCCTCGGAATGAATGCATCCACCACCGGTTCCCATTCGTGAATCATTCGAAACAGATCGCTAGAACTCCACCCTTCTGGAATATGGTCGACGAAGTAGGAGATGTATCTTTGATCATTGAAAATAACTCTCGGATTCCAACTCGCCTGCTGCGCTATATTCGCGTCACTCTTTTTGGCCAAGAACTGATCGTGCATATGACCCCCTTGATTTCCCAGAGCTAGTGTATGAACTAATGATGTATTGGGAAGATACGGTCGAAGATTGTTTGTGGGTGTAGTGTGTAGGTTTAGAGTTTCTTCAGGGGAATAGTGGACAGAGGTTCCCTTACTATTCTCTCTCATGACTTCTTTCACTAGTTGCTGCATAAAGAAGTTGATGTCCGATATCGATTAAGATTATCACGCTATTGACTACCTTTGCCGTTATTATAGAATGAGCATCGATGTTGATGTTATAACAACCCGGAGAAACCATTAACCTGCTGCAATTGTGTGCTATGAGCAGGCAATGACAAATACCTTTGAACATATTCTATGGTATTAGTTTAAAAATGTTTAACGAAAAGCACTAAGTAACAATCAGTGAAGTGATTATGTCCAGGTCCTTCAAAAGTTAATGTTCTCTTTTCATCTAATCCCACAGAACTTTGCCAAAAAATACTCTACCTTAAGCATCTCATAATTCGAATATAAAAAACTTGGGTTACAACAGGTGGCTTGGGAAGTGAGGTTTGCATATTGTCATGATCTAGCACTATAGTCTAGAAGATCCGGGTGGTTGTAGTTATGATATAGAAGAAAAAGGACCCCATGAGTTGATGTTTTCTGCATTTCATTAATTTATGCGACGAAATGGCAGCAGCACCACCTGCAACAACCACACTACGACACCAACCACGTGTGCTTTATACGATGATAGAGAACGCCATTTCTGTGGATCAGAAGTATATATAATTGTTATTATATTGATAACATGTGAACCATATATTATTTTCTGTTTTTCTTGTGTGTGTCTGGGTTTCTACGTCATAATCTTCAGACTTTAGACAGATTTCAAAGTTCAAGGTGGCATGTCTGCGCAGTTTTCTTATATATGACAATGTCTGTAGCCTCACCAGATATTGCTTGTTCAAGCTTGAGAACCGAGAGGAAGTTTGACAATTCTTGGGTTTGGTAGAGAAATCTGTGATGGGTTCATCAGATTCAGAGGTGCTGTTAAGAGGCCAAGTGGAAATATGGCAGATGATGTTCGGTTTTGCAGATTCCATGGTACTGAAGTGTGCCATAGAGCTTGGTGTAGCGGATATAATAAAATCTCATGGTGGTCGTCCGGTGACACTCTCCCAGATAGCTTCAGGTCTGTCTGTCTGTCTGTCTGTCTGTTTGTCTGCCTATTTATACCCCTCTTGATCTTTGTTAATTTTGGTGGTTTCAGGCATCGACTCACCTTCAGTTGACATAGACTACCTCGCTCGCATAATGAGGTTTCTTGTCCGGAAAGATGTTTTCACAGCACACGATGGATCATCCAAGGATGGTGAGGTTCTCTACGGTCTGAACGAAAAATCACAGTGGATCCTGCGAGACTCGGAGCTCAGCCTAGCTCCAATGGTACTAATGGAGAACCATCCATGGCAACAATCACCTTGGCACTACTTCAGCACTTGCATCAAAGAAGGTGGTTATGCTTTCAAGAAGGCTCATGGCTGTGAGATATGGGACTTGGCCTCAAAGAATCCTGAATTCAACCTGCTTTTCAACGACGGCCTGGGAAGTACAGCCAAGGTCGTGATGAAGGCCTTTCTATCACGATACGGAGAGGGCCTTAAGGGTATTGACTCATTGGTGGATGTAGGAGGTGGGACTGGTGGCCATTTAGATGAGATTGTCAAGGCCTATCCTCACATCAAAGCCACAAACTTCGATTTGCCTCATGTGGTAGCTACAGCGCCACAGTATGGAGGTGTTAAACATCTTGGTGGGGATATGTTCGAGGCCATTCCAGCTGCTGATGCAGTTTTCATGAAGGTAAACGGTATCGATCGATCGAAATTCAGAAAAAGATTAACCGTGATTCCTGCTGTGAGGTCTCTTTGATAAGTTATGTTTGTGTGTTTTTTGCAGTGGGTATTGCACGATTGGGGAGATGAGGACTGTGTCAGAATCCTGAAGAACTGCAGAAAAGCCATTCCTGAGAAAACTGGGAAGCTCATCATAGTGGAGATAGTTATACAACCCAAAGGCAATGACCCATCTGGAGACTTGGGGATGGTGTTTGATCTGCTAATGTTTGCACATGTTGCAGGTGGGAAAGAAAGGACTGAACAGGAGTGGAAGAAATTATTATCTGAAGGAGGTTTTCCCCGCTATAACATCATCAGAATCCCTGCTTTACCGTCAATAATTGAGGCTTACCTAACCTGAAGTTGATGTTAGCGGATTCACTAACCTCCGGGATTTCCTGATATGGGCCCTGTAAAATAATCATTCTCTTCAATTAAAGTAGCAAACTTAACTTTGTTGATGATCCATTCAAATCCTCAATATGAATAACACCAACCCTTCGTCCCTTGCTTCAGTACATCAGGTATTTCCATCACTTCTATTAAATGCGTTGTGGGATCACAACCAACAGTGTACTTTTTATACCTCGCAGTTTTATTAGATCAAATTCGGTACCTTTAATTTACCTTGAGTTAAGAGAATGCAGTATGCTTGTGACCACTGAGCCAACACCTCGTTGGTTATTTATTCCGATTCTAACTCACGATCATAAATTAATATAGTATTGTATACTATCTTTAAATATAAAACTAATTTTAATAAATATATTTTTTTATATTAATTTTGATCAGAGTTATAAAATTTATCTATTCTTAATAAAATTCCAAAAAAGACAAAAGATAGACGATTTCAAAGATGTATTCTAGAAGCCTATCCACATATCAAAGGCTTAAACTTGGTAGGAAGGTTAGATCATGGATTGGGTCATCAACATGGGCTTTCGTATTGTGGCCTATCTTCGAATTACTCTGACCAACTGGCCGGGAAGGGTCCATTAACAAGCCC
This sequence comes from Passiflora organensis, assembly GCA_019739055.1. Lineage (NCBI taxonomy): Eukaryota > Viridiplantae > Streptophyta > Magnoliopsida > Malpighiales > Passifloraceae > Passiflora > Passiflora organensis. The sequence goes on from JAEPBF010000181.1 coordinate 617,855, forward strand.
ATGCATAGAGATAAAAGTGGGATTGATCATACGATCATTAATACATATATAATATATACATATATAAATATATATATATATAAATCAAAAACTTACCATTTTATGTCCCACCATAGTAATGAGCACCGACTGAAATTTTCTAACCAAAGTGACCATACATGCACTACTTTGACTTTGTAGTCCTAAAGACCCATCACCCATGTGTAATGGCAAGTGATGTTCACTGATAGTTATCAATATCATGTGCTTGGTGGTTGAACTTTTGGGATTAGTTTGGCAAGAAGAAAATCTCATAGATAAGATGTGAAAAGGGTTTCTAGCCTTTGAGGAGTTGTGTTAAAAAGGAGGACACAAGTTGGTTTTAATTGGTTGAAAGCTTCCACTAACATATACAAAGTCAAAGCTAATTTATTGCATTGGGAAACCTAGAAAAAGAAAAATGCATAAATCTTTTTTCTGATGTGATTTTTTCAAAAATATCTATCGTAAAATTAATATCTCTTCGGTTTTTCTTTTCTATTGAGATCAATCTTTCATAATGAGCAATAGATTTTGATTGATGAGGCTGATGATTCTTGATGTGTTTCTAGATCAGTGGTCTCTGATGCAT